>OX422214.1:526217620-526860120 GCA_949130495.1 Sambucus nigra
ATAACCACACCCAGAATTACCTCACTTCGAACAATAATCACACAATACAATAATAACCGGTCCAATGGCCGAGGACTATATTCACCCTGCATTCACTAGCTAGGGGACTTCACCTCACGCGCATTACTTCCTCTATGATAGCATTTAGATAGATGCGTATATACAAATTATCATTCACATGTTATTCCCTTTTTAAAATATGTATTATGTTTTTATCCGGAGCCATAAGAGTTTAATGTCATCATTATAAACCTCAACGTTTAATCAATCCCCAAATTAGTCTCCGAGAAATAATGACGTTACTATGAGCCACCAAGTATAGTATACCTCAATCACGTCTCTAAATTTCCACAATTATATAATTTTACTCTTCCGTAGTCTCCACACGCTTACTCAAGAATGAACTACCCTAACGTCTATTAAATAATCCCCGAGATAAGCCCAAGTATCCCCTTTCTAACCTAGAGTGGTCACATACCTAATATAAGACTCTAGTAGGCTTTATTTCATCCTAAGAGGAAGTTCCTAGGTCCTAAATCTACAATAAAAGGGTTACAAACTAAGTTAGAAAAATATCCTAAAACAACAGGAATTTCGAATCGATTCGCCCATATCTGAATCGATTCGGTCTTGAACGCAAATCAATTCGGATAGGCTGAATCGATTCGGTCAAGAGGACCCAACATTCTTCTTACTACCGAATTGATTCAGATAATTCAAATCAATTCGCCCAACCCAGACCTGTAGCCTACCCCTTTAGCGAATCTATTCGCTAGGGGCGAATCGATTCGCCTAGGCCAGAATGCCCAGTTTCGGCTATGGAGTTTAATAACCCCAAATATTCTCAACCTCATTTCTCTTCCATTTTGTCTACACCATCCATCAATAATCTAACCAAAACACTTCTACATAAATTCTAACAAATATAATCCACACAATAACTATCTAAAACAAAGTTTAAGGGTTCAAACACTACAAATTCTTTAAAACCCATATTTGTTCAATTGATTCCAATACACCACTATCACTAAAATTTATTCACCTTGAATCATATATTAGTAAGTAAGAAACTTGCCTTATGGTTGTAGTGTAGGATCTTCTTCCGGTATAAACAAATTCTAGCTCAATCTCTCCTCTTCTTCTTCTTTTCTCTTCTTTTTCCCCAAATTTTCTTTCTCTCTCTTTCTCTTTAGGTTTAAGAAGCATAAACTTAGGAGATAAGAGGGGTTGTAAGACTTAATCGTTTACTTAGCATTAATTTCCCTCTTTAAATGTTAATACACCATTAAAATGACTCGTAACTACATAATTGAGTCTTAACCTCTCAAAAGTGCCCGGAACCCAAAAATACAATATGGCACTTATTTTGACTATCTTGACTATTTCGGGACTAATCGCGCCCTCTAAATTGGCATCCGAAATAATATAAAACATTTTATGTTCCAACTTCATTTTAAACCATAAATGTCGTTTAAAGCACAAGGACACTATAAATCATAACACGATGCCATTTACATTCACTTAACAGTAAATATGCAAAATCTGGTAAATATTATCTTTTAATTCACTTAAAATAATATTTACCCCATTACCCAATAATTTATATAATTACCTCACATGGTAAATTAATAGAAAATAAATTACTCAAAAGTAAAGGTTATTACACATTTCTCATCTCTCATCTAAGGTAAGATCTTTAAATGTGTGTATATTTTCTCCAAATAAGTTCAAAAAAATAATTAGGAAAATATTTTTGAAAGAAAAAAGTTGTTTTCGGTGAACGAAAAAAAATATAACAAATATGTTCAGATGTGTATATAACAAATATGTTCAGATTTCTGTTTAAGGTATAAACGATTTTTGATCCTTATGTATGTATGTTTATATAAACATACATACATAAAGATCTGTATAAACGATTTTATAAAGATCTGTATGTGTGTTTATATAAACAGATACCTGTTTATATAACAAATATGTTCAGATCTCTATTTAAGGTATACACGATTTTTGATCCTTAGGTATGTATGTTTATATAAACATACATACATAAATATCTGTATAAACGATTTTTGGATATGTTTAGATATCTGTATGTATGTATGTTCAAACAGATCTCTGTTTATGTGAAAGTTTGTTCATACATACAAAATTTTATATAAACAGATCCTTACAGCTTTTATGTGAATCGATCTCTTTTTTTGGGTATAAAGTTTGTATAAACACCAGTGTTTTTTCATTTCAAATATTGGAATCATTTCAAATATCATTTCATTTTAAAAATCTGTTCACGTTTATTGGAACCATTTTTCATTTCAAAAATTATATATCTGTTCATTTTTAAAATATGTTCATTTTTAAAATTCTGTTATACTTTTATATATGTTCACAGTTCACGTGTTAACAATTAAATTTTTTTATATTTTTTTTCATTTTTTTCTACTTTTTTCATTTTTGGTTTTGAAACTTTAACAATTAATAGTGATGCATACAAAGTATTTTTTTGTTGGATCTGAAATATTTGATTTAACTATTTTTTTGTATTTGATTTAACTATTTTTTTTTTCATTTTATCTGTTCTAAAGATCGCTTTTGACTATTCATAGACTAATACAAGTATATTTCTTTGTTTATTTAATTGTATTGTAGGTGTATACTCTTACAAAATAGAGAGTTACGAGATGATAAAACAGCCTCAACACAAGTACCTTTTCTCTAATTAATTTGATTGTATGTCAACAATGGATGAAAGTGGTGGAGTAACTAGAAAACCAAACCTAATAATAATAAGAGAAAACAAAGTCAGGTTCAAAATCTGGTTTAACCGGGCATCACGGAGCATCGGGAGTATGTGAATATTTTAAAGAACACTTGATTGAGGGCACAAATAAATATTTGGGCACTTGTGACTGCAAGTATGGCAATGTAAAAATACATGCACCATCTTCTGGGGGAACTAACAAATTGTGGAATCATTTAAACAAATGTAAAGATTTTCCTGGTTACGAAGGAGATAAAATGACACAAACCATTATTTTCGTGATAGGATCTCATCCTTCTAATTGGAGATTTGACCAAGAGAGATGTTACAAATATTTAACAAGAATGGTAATTATTGATCAACTCTCTTTTAATCACGTGGAAAAGGAAGGGTTTAGAATGTTTTGTACGGATTTGCAACCTAAATTTCACGTGGTTTGTAGAACAACACTAACTAAGGATTTCTTAATCATGTATCACGAGGAAAAAACCATCTTGAAAAACTATTTTAAGTATTATAATACACCAATATGCCTCACCACTGATATGTGGACTTCGTTATAAAATCTTGGTTATATGGCTTTGACCGCTCACTTTATTACTAGAGATTGGGTTGTTCATAAGAAAATTATCAATTTTTGAGTGCTTCCACATCCACATCCACATCCACACAAGGGTGAGGTAATTTCCAAGGTAGTGGAGAGTTGTTTGTTGGAATGGGGTTTAGAAAAAGTACTGACTATCACACTTGACAATGAAAAAAATAATGACACATGTATTGTAGATTTGAAAAAAAAGATTAAATAAAAGAAACGCTTTGTTACTGGGGGTGAGTTATTTCATGTTAGGTGTTTTTCACATGTCATAAATCTTGTTGTGAGAGATGGAGTTCAGGAGGTTAAGGATATAATCAAGCGCCTCAGGCAAAGTGTCAAATGTGTGCGAAGTAGTCCCTCGCGTATGCAACTATTTAAGAAGTGTGTTGTGGATGAAATGTTAGAAACAAAGAGGGTGGTGTGTTTAGATGTTAAGACGAGATGGAATTCAACCTACCTAATGATAATTGCGGCATTGGAGTTTGATAGGGTATTTGATCGTTTAGATGAGGTAGACCCCAATTATAAGATTGAGTGTAATGTGGGAGGTGTGGGTATATTGGATGAGTGTGATTGGAGAAAATTAAAATCTTTCCACACTTTTTTAGAAAAATTCTATGAATTAACAAAGCGTGTGTTGGGTTCACAATATGTCACTTCCAATACATACTTTGATGAACTAACACAAGTTAAACACCTTCTCATGGAGCATTTAGATAGTGATGATGCATTGTTTCGTGCCATGGCCATTAAAATGGATGCAAAGTTTAACAAGTATTGCAATTTTGATTCTCTTAACTCGATATTGGTTGTTGCAATAGTATTAGACCCTCGATACAAATTGCAATTTGTTGAGTATTGATATTCTTCATAGTTGAAGAAATATGTCAATTTTTTTGAAGCTGAAAGGTCTTACAAATTGGAAGTGTTTGTGAAAAAATTGAAAGATTTAATGAATCGACTTTATAATTACTACAAAGCGGGAGAGACACCTTATGTGGGTCTTCGTACCCCCCAACATAAAGATAATGTGCCCGAAGACTCCATTCTTAATGAAAAAGTAGCCAAAAGACCCAAGGCAAAAGACTTGTTTAGAGGTATTTTGAAGAGAAAGGACTACGAGGATGTTTCCAATGACTTGGAAAGGTATTTGAGTGATGGCGTGTAACACCCCGTATTTTTGTACATTTAATATTTAATTAATTCAGGAATTTTAAATTACTTGTGTGTTGTAATTTTAATTGAATTAATTATGGCAATATATATATTTAAATATTAATCGGGGAGTGAATGGTTAATGTTTAGGGAAATTTATTGATTAAGTGAATAGTAATAAATTAATTACATCATTTCGGGTATTAATGACGAGGTATGCACTTATCCCAGCCGGGAGTCGGTACAGACTAAATTGGGTGTGAGATAAGGATTTTAATAAATTAATTCGGATGCCAATTCTGAGTGCACGATTAAGTCCGAATGGGTTGAGATAGTCAGAAAAGAGTACCGGGGGGTAGTAATTGGGCCTCGGGATATTTTTGGGCATAGCCGGGCCTACACGGGGTGAGTTGGGCCACTTTAATTAAGCCCATTAGGTGAAAAACGGGATTGAGGGTTTTAACCTAAGTGAGGGATTAGGAAATCAGCAGCCAACACAATTCTAAGCCTAGGGCTTGAGGGGGAAATTAGGGGAAAGCATAGCAAAAGCCATTTGGGGATTTTGGAGCCAAATTGAGGGACTACGCCAACGGATCAGACACTACGAACACTTACATGCAAGTGGTTAACAGTTGTGATTTCTAAATTGATGATAATCAATTCATATCATAGTGATGTGTAAACCAAAATTCATTTTGGGGATAAATGGGTACAAAAATGGGGTTTTTGTTCATGGGACTATCGAATGAGATTCAAAGTAAAAATTGCTGTGTTGTATATCTCTGAGTATAGATATCTGATTTGCATGAAATTCCGGAATATAAACTGGTGGGATTTGGATTTGAAATTTGGTTGGTAGAACAAAGTTGACAAACTTGAATGGAAAACCCATTTCAGGAAACTATGAAAGTAAGTAGGGAAAATTGTCTATCTTAAGATCCCTATGAAGTGTGGGATATGAATTAACCATGTTTAGGTGATGGGGTGATGTGATTAGAGGATTAAATTAAGGTTTACAAACCTTGAATTTCGTTAATGGTGGAATTCAGCGGGGAAGGAGAGCTGCCCAGGTATGATCGATCGATCGATCGGGGGCCATCGATCGATAACCATGTTTAGGTGATGGGGTGATGTGATTAGAGGATTAAATTAAGGTTTACAAACCTTGAATTTCGTTAATGGTGGAATTCAGCGGGGAAGGAGAGCTGCCCAGGTATGATCGATCGATCGATCGGGGGCCATCGATCGATCGACGGTCTGAATTCTATTTTTCTAATTATGGGTATAATTTTATTTGGTGAAAAATTATAGAAATATTAATAGCTAGGAGCTCAAAAGATAGCTATTATGAATGTGCAATCTAAGTTATGAGTTGAGACTTAAAGTGGAAATTTTGGATGAAACATATTCAATTTAATTACGGACCAAGTGGGCGAGTCCGGGTATTCTAATAATTATAGGTAAATATAATTGGGGAAATTATGGATATGAATGTATGACACATTGTGGGCGAATATGTGGGAACAAAATTATTAAATGTAAAATGGACCAAGTGAGCGAGTCCGGGTATGTTGGTTAAGTGACACCAGAGTATTAAATTAATTATTGAGAGAGAGTAATTAATTTGGAGTCGGAACATAGACTCGGGAAATATTAAGTTACGGGCCAAGTAAGTGAGTCCGGGGATAATGGTTGGGTGACACCAAGTTATTAAATTAATAAATGTGATAATTAATTTAATTAGAGTCGGATTGTAGACTCGGGAAGGATTAAATTAATAAATGTGATAATTAATTTAATTAGAGTCGGATTCTAGACTCTGGGAGGATTAAATTAATAAATCTGTTAATTAATTTAATTAGAGTCGGATTGTAGACACGGGAAGGATTAAATTAATATGTGTGTTAGTTAATTTAATTAGAGTCGGGTGATCGACTCGGGAAGGTATTAAATTAATAAGTGTGTTAATTAATTTAATTAGAGTCGGACCATAGACTCGGGGAAAGTATTTTATAAATTGAGGTGTGAATTAAATATATTAGAGTCAGACCATAGACTCGGGAAGACGATAAATTATTAAGTGAGAAAAATTAATTACGTTGAGTCGGGCCACAGACTCAGGAAATTACAAGCAGTGTACGGGATTTTTAGTACACGGTAATTCCGGGGTTTATATTATATATATACGGTGTAGTGATAGTATATATATATATATGTGTATATATTGCGTGTGATATTAAATATCAATGACTAGATATTTATTCGATTTATATACTCTAATGCTATAAAGGGAGGTTGCGCGATGTGGGTGAATCCCCTAGCTTGAGGAGTAGGGCGAGTATATCCCCAGGTCATAGCGTCCGGTATATATGGGTGAGGGATTTATCTCACTTTCAGGGAAGGAATATGACTGCCTCCACTACGTTTATATTTTGGGCCAAGTTGGTGAGCGATTCCAACTTGGGAAACCTAGGTTTCGTGAGCACACCTAGTGAGATAGCATTTTAAAGGGAATCATCCGGCGAGGGTATACTCGAAGGGATGGATATATGTATGTTATATGTGTGGATGTTGTAGTAAAGGTATGTATATAATGGTAGTAAATATTATATACGGGTAATAATACAATGTGTGATGTATTTACTTTATATAACTTGTGACACGGTTATTTGATACTATTTAAGAGGAATTAATTAAGCTATAACTTATAATTCAAGAATCATTATACTCGGGTTAGAGTAGTATGGCAAGGGAAGGTTGTACTAGGACTAGTTGGACGGGGTAGTACTACGAGGTGGGGTTAAGGTAACCGGTAGGTGTGCACAATAGTGGAGGGGTGAGAATGTCCACAAGGGAGTGCGACACTAACTTAAATATGAAGCGCATTCATGCATTTTAAATTACTGCAGTTAATTCACTTGCTAAATATTTTCAAAATGTTATAAAACTATTTTCAAAACCTTTTAGGTGTCCAACCACAGGGACGCCAGGATTGATATTCTATTCCAGGGACACGGAGCTGCGGCATATGTGGATGCTAGCAGGAGTTTGGATTAGATGCATCATTCATTCATTCCTAGAGTAGGAATCTTGTATCAGTTTCAGTTTTATTTAGGGCATGTCACCCAGACTTTCAGTTCATGTTTCAGACTTATTTTATTCCGGTGTTGCATATTTGTATTGGATTATTTCTTTGATGGCCGGTGTTTTATTCGGCAAGTTGAGTAATTAATGATTCAGTTTATTTTCATTCCGTTGTGTGAATGGTTTATATTTAATTCCGCATGTACTGTTTTGTTAATTAAAAAGTTAAAATTGGCACCAACTTTTGGAATACTAGGTGGTTAGTAAGTTTTAAAAAAGTTTTCGACAGTGATGCTAAGGATGATCCAACTGGGATTCCTGTTTTAATTTGGTATAGGACTGATCACCCGGTATTTTATTAGGCGGGGTGTCACAGATGGTATCAGAGAATCAGGTTCTAGTGTCCTTAGGATCTGTGCAACTTTTCACGTTTATGCTTAGCAATATTTGATATAGAGCCCTATCATAGGATTGTTGTATTCTCATACGTATGCGCATATACGTTCTTCTTCCAAATTTATATTTGAGAGTGAACTCATACAAATTCGATTCTCATTCCAGATGACGCACAGGAGAGAGATAGCAGCTAGGGAAGCAGGGGGAGATGAGATGAGGGAGGCTTGTTAGGAGCAAGAGTTACCGCAGCTACGACCAGAGAAGATTTTGACAGCACAGGTAACTGAAATAGTGGCACAGGCAGTTGAAGCGACGGTGGTCACAACGGCATGGTAATTTCCACGGGATCCGCCGCAAGTGTTAGTGGCGCCGGATTTTCAGACTCTCGCGGAGTCGTCGGGGTGGAAATAAGAAAAAGAGGTTATTTTTAGTGGGAACCCACCAGAGTTGCGAGGGGGTTCAGATGTAGTGCTAGCGTGTCAAGGAAGAGAGATATCCAGCGTCGCCTACGCATGGGAGATTGCGGTGAGGTGCAAAAGCAAATGCTAACCACTTTTAGTTTAGTGGGAGCAGCGCTACAGTGGTAGGAGTCGATCACCACAGTAAGGAAAGGGACACACTGGCTATTGCAAAGTTTTGGGTGCGGTTCGATCGCAAGTATTTTTCCTCCAGCGGTTGAGACCGAAATGGGGAGAAAATTTTGTGAGGTGACTCAAGGGGACCGTTAAGTGGTCGATTACGAGGAAGAATTCACTCATTGGCAAAATTTTGTAACGGGTGAGGTAATCAAGGAAAAGAGAAAGAAAGAAAAGTTTATGGACAGGTTAGTCTGGAGAATCAGACAACCTTTAATTGATAATTCCGCATTAGTAAATTATACTGATGTCATTAACGCAGCACTTCGGCACTGTCAGGAATATCGCTTCCACGTGAAAGGAAGAGAGAGGGGAATGGAAACTAGCCAGTCCGATAAGGCAAGAGGGAACAATACCAGTGGGGTACCCCAGTAGCAGACTGGGGGAGATCAGGGGTAGGATTTCCGGCAGGGAAATAATGCCAAACGATTTAGAACTGGAGGCTATCGGCAGGATGGCTAGGGATTCCAGCAAGGTCACCATGGAAGGGACCAGTGGCAGGTTGAATGTATTAGAAGGTGTTTTGTTTATGGGGAAAGCGAGACACTTGAAGAGAGATTGTCTTAAGCAAGAAAGGGGTTAACTACAGGACGAGGTCCTGGATGTACAGCCACTAAAGCAAGTCATGGGCGCATTCGGGAAAGGAGAAGATGCTCCAGAACCCGGGGATCAACTGTTGCAGCTGGGGTATAAAGGTGATTATTTGTACCCTAGGGGCATGGGGTATATTTTTGAGTGACAAGGAGGATGTCACAATATAAGACTTATTTTTCACTAATGTTCGTGGGTGAGTCGAACTTAGTAAGTATGTTGGCAGTAGCAGCCATAGTATGTGGGTAACTTTCCGTGGGGTAGCGGAGTTCCTTAGTGTTCTTCATGGGAGAGTGAAGGTGTACACTGAGTGAAGGTTTAAATTATGCGAGGAGTCACTACTTTCGAGAACTATGGGAGTAGGGTTGATAATATTTCCTAAATATCGGCTGGATAGCGATGGAATTTAACTATTGTGGATAGTGGAATAAAATTTTGGTGTTCACGACACCAGGGTACGGTTGGTACTAGGTATCACCTGAGAGGGCGTATAGCCCATATATATGTGTGTATATATGTTGTATTGCGTGGTGAAATAACACATAGTGAGATTTTGTGTTCTCACATTTTATCCCGGTAAGTGGGGATGTTTACTGAAGTGAATCAAGGTGGTTAGATTTATTTTCGAGCAAAGAGAGATAGCTAGGGGTTTATTTTGCCCAAGGACTAGTGGTAGTAAGGGCGCGGTATTATGTTGTCTTTGGTATCATAAGGGTAAGCGTATATACTTTTGTGTTGAGAGACAAGTATTTTATGGGAAGATGTTTGGACGTTAGCACATTGGTTGGGTACCCGGGCAGTATATATATATATATATATATATATATATATATATATATATGTGTGTGTGTGTGTGTGTGTGTGATATGACTACGGGTTCGAAGTTATATTACAGATTATGACTAGCATAGTTGGGTAACTTTCGTGCGGTAGAGTGCGGGGATAGGGTGTATGGGCACCCGGGTTAATTAAGGCAAATTTTGTGCGGTTAAGCACGGGTATAGGGTGTATGGGCGCCCTGGCAAATTTTAAATGCATATTTGTGTAACGTATGGTTAGAAGCGGATGGGATAGATATAGCGGGCTTGGAGGCACATGACTAGTGAGTAATATGTGAATATTGGAACACTAGGTTTATCTTAATTTCGAGGACGAACTTCCTTTGTAAGGGGGGAAGTATGTAACACCCCGTATTTATGTACATTTAATATTTAATTAATTCGGGAATTTTAAATTACTTGTGTGTTGTAATTTTAATTGAATTAATTATGGCAATATAAATATTTAAATATTAATCGGGGAGTGAATGGTTAATGTTTAGGGAAATTTATTTATTAAGTGAATAGTAATAATTTAATTACGTCATTTCGGGTATTAATGACGAGGTATGCACTTATCCCAACCGGGAGTCGGTATAGACTAAATTGGGTGTGAGATAAGGATTTTAATAAATTATTTCGGATGCCAATTATGAGTGCGCGGTTGAGTTCGGATGGGTCGAGATAGTCAAAAAAGAGTACCCGGGGATAGTAATTGGGCCTCAGGATATTTTTGGGCATAGCCGGACCCACACGGGGTGAGTTGGGCCACTTTAATTAAGCCCATTAGGTGAAAAACGGGATTGAGGGTTTTAACCTAAGTGAGGGATTAGAAAATCAGCAGCCAACACAATTCTAAGCTTAGGGCTTAAGGGGGAAATTGAGGGAAAGCTTAGCAAAAGCTAATTTGGGGATTTTGGAACCAAATTGAGGGACTATGCCAACGGATCAGACACTACGAACACTTATAGGCAAGTGGTTAATTGTTGTGATTTCTAAATTAATGACAATCAATTCATATCACAGTGATGTGTAAACCAAAATTCGTTTTGGGGATAAATGGGTAAAAAAATGGGGTTTTTGTTCATGGGACTAAAAACGAGATTCAAAGTAAAAATTGCTGTGTTGTATATCTCTGAGTATAGATATCTGATTTGCATGAAATTCCGGAATATAAACTGGTGGGATTTGGATTTGAAATTCGTTTGGTAGAACAAAGTTGACAAACTTTAATGGAAAACCCATTTCAGGAAACTATGAAAGTAAGTAGGGAAAATTGTGTATCTTAAGATCCCTATGATGTGTGGGATATGAATTAACCCTGTTTATGTGATGGGGTGGTGTGATTAGAGGCTTAAATTAAGGTTTACAAACCTTGGGTTTCGTTAATGGTGGAATTCAGTGGGGAAGGAGAGCAGTCCAGGTATGATCGATTGATCGATCGGGGGCCATCGATCGATCGACGGTCTGAATTCTTGGCCAGGTCGGGTTGCGGGTTAACCTTGTTGTATTTTTTAATTTTGGGTATAATTTTATTTGGTGAAAAATTATAGAAATATTAATAGCTAGGAGCTCAAAAGATAGCTATTATGAATGTGCAATCTAAGTTATGAGTTGAGACTTAAAGTGGAAATTTTGGATGAAACATATTCAATTTAATTACGGACCAAGTGGGCGTGTCCAGGTATGCTAATAATTATAGGTAAATATAATTGGGGAAATTATGGATATGAATGTATGACACATTGTGGGCAAATATGTGGGAACGAAATTATTAAATGTAAAATGGACCAAGTGAGCGAGTTTGGGTATGTTGGTTAAGTGACACCAGAGTATTAAATTAATTATTGAGAGAGAGTAATTAATTTGGAGTCGGAACATAGGCTCGGGAAATATTAAGTTAAGGGCCAAGTAAGTGAGTCCAGGGATAATGGTTGGGTGACACCAAGTTATTAAATTAATAAATGTGATAATTAATTTAATTAGAGTCGGATTGTAGACTCAGAAAGGATTAAATTAATAAATGTGATAATTAATTTAATTAGAGTCGGATTGTAGACTCGGGGAGGATTAAATTAATAAATGTGATAATTAATTTAATTAGAGTCGGATTGTAGACTCGGGGAGGTATTAAATTAATAGGTGTGTTAATTAATTTAATTAGAGTCGGCTTGTAGACTCGGGAAGGATTAAATTAATATGTGTGTTAGTTAATTTAATTAGAGTCGGGTGATAGACTCGGGAAGGTATTAAATTAATAAGTGTGTTAATTAATTTAATTAGAGTCGGACCATAGACTCGGGGAAAGTATTTTATAAATTGAGGTGTGAATTAAATATATTAGAGTCGGACCATAGACTCGGGAAGACGATAAATTATTAAGTGAGAAAGATTAATTACGTTGAGTCGTGCCACAGACTCAGGAAATTACAGGCAGTGTACAGGATTTTTAGTACACGGTAAAGCCGGGGTTTATATTATATATATACGGTGTGGTGATAGTATATATATATATATATATATATATATATATATATATATATGTGTATATATTGCGTGTGATATTAAATATCAATGACTAGATATTTATTCGATTTATATACTCTAATGCTATCAAGGGAGGTTGCGCGATGTGGGTGAATCCCCTAGCTTGAGGAGTAGGGCGAGTATATCCCCAGGTCATAGCGTCCGGTATATATGGGTGAGGGATTTATCTCACTTTCAGGGAAGGAATATGACCGCCTCCACTACGTTTATATTTTGGGCCAAGTTGGTGAGCGATTCCAACTTGGGAAAACTAGGTTTCGTGAGCACACCTAGTGAGATAGCATTTTAGAGGGAATCATCCGACGAGGGTATACTCGAAGGGATGGATATATGTTTGTTATATGTGTGGATGCTGTAGTAAAGGTACGTATATAATGGTAGTATATATTATATGCGGGTAATAATACAATGTGTGGTGTATTTACTTTATATAACTTGTGACACGGTTATATGATACTATTTAAGAGGAATTAATTAAGTTAATTGTGAGATAACTTATAATTCAAGAATCATTATACTCGGGTTAGAGTAGTATGGCAAGGGAAGGTTATACCAGGACTAGTTGGACGGGGTAGTACAACTAGGTGGGGTTAAGGTAACCGGTAGGTGTGCACAATAGTGGAGGGGTGAGAATGTCCACAAGGGAGTGCGACACTAACTTAAATATGAAGCGCATTCATGCATTTTAAATTACTGCAATTAATTCACTTGCTAAATATTTTCAAAATGTTTTGGGTTCTAACCATTGCTATAAAACTATTTTCAAAACCTTTTAGGTGTCCATCCACAGGGACGCCAGGATTGATATTCTATTCCAGGGACACGAAGCTGCGGCATATGTGGATGCTAGCAGGAGTTTGGATTAGACGCATCATTCATTCATTCCTAGAGTAGAAATCTTGTATCAGTTTCAGTTTTATTTAGGGCATGTCGCCCAGACTTTCAGTTCATGTTTCAGACTTATTTTATTCCGGTGTTGCATATTTGTATTGGATTATTTCTTTGATGGCCGGTGTTTTATTCGGCAAGTTGAGTAATTAATGATTCAGTTTATTTTCATTCAGTTGTGTGAATGGTTTATATTTAATTCCACATGTACTGTTTTGTTAATTAAAAAGTTAAAATTGGCACCAACTTTTGGAAGACTAGGTGGTTAGTAAGTTTTAAAAAAAATTTCGACAGTGATGCTAAGGATGATCCAACTGAGATTCCTGTTTTAATTTGGTATATGACTGATCACCCGGTATTTTATTAGGGGGTGTCACATGGCGTTTTAGAGAATGATGAGTGAAATTTTGATGTTGTTGCTTGGTGGAAAGGTAATGTTACAACATATCACGCACTTGCTATAATGTCCCATGATGTATTGTCCATTCCCGTGACATCGATTGATTCCGAGTCTGCTTTTCGTACGGTCGGTCCTATCCTTGATCAATTCAGAAGTTCATTAACTCTTTCTATTGTGGAATGTTTGCTATGCACGCAAGATTGGATTTGAAAACCTTTACTTCTGTCTTGTGTGGAAGATAGAATTGAGGCTCTTGAAGCAATTGAAAATGGTATTTTTTTTTCAATTTTGTTTCAATATACATATTCAATTTATATTACAAATAAATAATAATTCGTTTTAATCATTGTTATGTTTGTTGTGCAAGAGGAGATGAAAGGTTTATCGCTCGAATCGACTAGTGCAATTTTGGTATTGTTAACATTTACTTTACATTTTACAATGAATATTTATTATTCAATTCATATTTTATTTGGTTGGTTACTAATTTTTTTTTGGTAAAACATCGAAATGAGATGCGGATGTTCAATGGTGTGCGAAAAGGATGATGCTTGGAAGATTTTGGATTGTTTTGTATTTATTTTGGACTATTTTTTAGGACTATGTGACAACCCGCTCACCAAAATAAGGGGTGGCGAGCCCGATACTCCAATATAACTGGAATTATGGATGGAATCATTCTCAGCATCATCACAATATAATAAGTATACGGGATAACCACCCAAAAAGTTCAGAAAACGGGTTGCAAAAAAATTTTGTTTTATAATAAGTTAAGAAAAGAATTTAAACAACCCAATTTGAAAAGAAGGTGGAAACCCAAAAGAACTTATATTACATCCATAACAAGTATACAGTAAGGGGACCAAATATGCTTTCGGTCAACAGTCGATACAAACCAAGTATAGCAAGTTAATTAAGTTACGTAGTACATCCATTAGTCAGGTACAAAAGTTTGGGCCACACGCTCGAGTAAAAGACCCGATCATAACTAAAGTACAAAAATGAAGGCGTCTACACAAAATATCCCGTAATATCCGCAAGGTACCACGACTCCCCAAAAACACCAGAATAGGAAAATCAGTACGGGCGTCCTTGCGGCGGAGCACCTGAGCGGATACAAGATCCATGCACAACAAGAAATATGAATGGGGCAGGGCCCGATTTTATGTGATCACCAGATGAATAAAAAGCATGACAGTTATTAAAAGTTAATCATGAAAGATAAAGATGAGAATCTAACAACATAATCTCAAAGTATAACTTAAGACAATTTAAATGATTATAGATTTTATTCAATTATGCAAGAGGATATAAATGAGTATCATTAATTAAAAACCTACATCATTTTGCACTATTTCATTTAATCTTTCCTTTCCTTATCAGGAATATAATTACTTTCATATGCTCTTTGTGGCATTCCATTCCTTATCAGGAATATAATTGCTGTTACATGCTCTTTGTGGCATTTTATTATACATCAAGTCCCACTTGATTAAGAATAGCTATATTCATATACATATAACGATTCTAAGACCGCCCGTCCGGGTTTCCCCACTGTGCGCGCCCCTAAATGACCATCATCTTCCAGGGCCTATATACCAAGACAACCTGGGCACCTAACGCAATACGTCGGGAAGCGGCCATATGCCTGCGGGAGAGTCATAACCACACGCGGAATTACCTCTCCATCGCAGAAAAATACACAACAACGCTCATATGGCCTAGGACTATATCCACCATGCATTCATTAGCCAGGGGGCTTCACCTCATGCGCGCACTTCCCTTATGATGGCATTTAGAGAGGTGTGTTTAAGTAAATTAGCATTTTCCATTTTAGTCTCATTTCCATTTCCATTTTACATGTGTATGTTTCATTTTATTCAAACCATAATCATTGAATATTCTCATTAGTATTCGTCATATACTAAGTCCCGAATTATTCTCCAAGAGATCACAATATTTCTACAAGTCACAAGGTTTTATATACCTCAATTGAGCCCTTAAAGTCTCCAAATATGGGCTTGCAACTCCTAAACCCCTAATAATTAACCAAGGGAAAGAAATGCCCTAACCTCGATTTGTATACCCCTGGAATAACCCCCACATAACCCATATCTAATCTAGGGTAGTTACCCAACTCATCTAAGACTCTAGGACTCTAAGTTTACTTCATACAATAAGATCCCTAAGTCATAAGCCTAAGGAAAAAGGGTAAAAATCGAGTTAGAAAAAAACTCAAACCAGCAAGGTTTTCGAATCGATTCGCCCCAAGCAGCGAATCGATTCGCCCAAAAGTGAATCCATTCGGAGGACAAATTCCAGATTCTGCCTTAACCCGAATCGATTCGGTCTTGCAGACCTATAACTTGACCCCTAAGCGAATCGATTCGCCCTAGGGCCGAATCGATTCGCCCTTGCGATTTGGCCAAGAATGGGGCTACGGGTTAAGAACCCTAGTTTTCCCCAAAACTCCTTTCTACTTCATTTTTACACATATCCAACCACAGAGATCTACCCAAATCATCCTACATGATTATCAACTACTATAATCCACAATATCATCAACACAAAGCATGATTTGGGTTTAAACACCATAAATCCACATTTATTCCATTAATGCTAATACACAACTATCACACAATTTACTCATCTTAAACCATATACTAGGAAGTAGAAAACTTGCCTTGAGGTTGGAATTTCAGATTTTTGCTTGGTAGAAGCAATCCCAAATCTTCAATCTTCAATACTCTCTTTCTCTCCAAAGTTCTCTTCTTCTCTCTTTCTCTCTAGGTTAACAAATGCACTTAAGAGAAATAGAAGGCTTAGCAAGACTAAATCGTGGCATTAGTCTAAAATTCCCAACTTAAATGGTTAATACCACATTAAAGTGACTCATAACTACACACTTATGTTAAAACCAGTCAAAAGTGCCCGAAACATAAAAATAAAATATGGCACTTATTTAGACTATCTCGCACATTCGGAACTAGCTACGCCCTCCAAATTATCATTTGGAAATTTTATAACTCATTTCAAGTTCTGGTTTCATTTTAAACCATTAATGTCATTTAAATCATATGACACTATAAAATGCAACATGATGATATTTACTTACACATACAGTAAATATGCAACCATCTAGTAAATATTAACTTTCAATTCATTCAATTAATATTTACTCCACTTCTCAACATTTTATATAATTACTTCACATAGTAAATTAATATAAAATAAGTTATCACAAGAGAGGGTTGTTACAGACTATTACGGATTATATAACATGGATGTTTTTTAGGACTTTTTATTTTATTTTATAATTTGGACTATATAAGGATTGTTTTCGAAATTTGGACTATATTAGCATTGTTTTTGTAATTTATAAAATTTAGGATTGTTTTTGTAATCTATGTAATTTAGGACTGCTTTTGTAAATTGTGGAATTCATGACTGTTTTCGTAGTTTATGTAACTTAGGACAATTTTTCTAATTTACAAAATTTAGGATTGTTTTCGTAGTTTATGCAATTTAGGGCTATTTTTGTAATTTATGAAATTTAAGACTATTTTTGTAATTTATGAAATTTAAGCATATTTAATATCAATTAAATTTAGTTTTAAAAATAAGTAGGGCGACATTCAAAACAGGTATAAAATTCAAAAATAGGTAAATAATACCTGAAAATTTAAAACAGGTATAAATATTTTTTTTATAGAATTACAACTTTTAAAATAGGAAATATTAATTTTTTAAATTTTTTTAAACCAAAATTCTCGATATTTTTCAGAAAATTGTCTAATTTTCGATTTTTTCCTAATTTTTTTTGATTTGCCAAAAATTCCGAAATCGAAAAAAAATACAATTCCGAAAAAAATCGGATTCGGCATGCAAATTTTTTTGTCAATTTTTTTGGAAACAAACTTTTTTGATCCGATCCGGTCGAAACACGACCATAGATTTACGCATTTATTTATCCATTTCATTTTTATCGAAACATTTATTGGATCCATTCAAGTTAGGTTGTATCAACACCTTTTACCACACGACCCATTTCGTAATATGTTCTAAATTTCCTTTATCATTTCTCGAAATCTTCTAATACCATATACTTGCATAAGCTCCATACCGACGGCTATGCGCACTATATGCTATGGCCAGTGATTTAGGGTTTTTCACCCAAGGGCTTTGGGGCTTTCTTGCTTATTTTCGGTTGCATCCGAGTCCTTTTTAACGTGTTTAACATTTTACACATGTCCACATTATTCCATTTCCTTACTTTTACCGACCAAAGCCAAAATTCGGACTTAACCGTCCATTTTTTCATTAACGCTTGGAAAATTGTTTCTTTCCTCTTTAAGTCCCTTATCCACACAAACGTAATTTATACTAAAATTGTTCACGCTTTAGGAATTAACTTATTTTCACACACAGTAGTGTAAACACATTCTTTGACATTTTTATTCCATAAAAATGTTCCACTTTAAGTAATTTATCAATTTACCCTTTGTTTACCAAACTTGCAATTTAGTTCCTTAACAAGTGTTATTTCTCAAAAATGACTATTAAGTTTCTAGCTTAACCTTCTAATGCTTTAGCCATTTTAACACTTGTTTAACATTACATTTTTGCCTAACTTTCATACTTGTCAATTTAATAATTTTATTGCATGAAATAGAACCCTTTACACTAGACTAAATTTTTCCTTTTGTCTTACTTTATGTTTAAACCCAATAAGACCTCCTCTAAACTCGCTCACATATTTGTTTACAAAATACTACGAGTTTGTATGCATAGAAAATGTACTATAATTGCTAAAATCCTATCAAATGGATGAAACATGCTTTTCTTTCTAGAATTATATATCATTCGCAACAAACATACTTTTCAAGTGTAACTTCCTTAAAGTAAAAAATGTCCATTTATTCATAAAGTTCTCCATTTTTCAAGAAACTTAGAAATATTTATTTCATATATATTTTGACAATATTAAAATTATTCCACATTTTTATTTCATAAAATTTTTCATTATTTCCTTTTACTGGAAATGCCCAAAATATCATTTTCCACATTTTTACTCCATAAATGTCCATTCTCAGTTTTACTAGAAAACAAACTAAAATGATATTTCTAACATTTTTATTCCATAAGAATGTCCATGAATAATATTCTGAATTTTATAATACTCTTAAAACTCATTTAAACCTTCTTTTAAATGCCCATTTTTCTTTAAAATATCAAGTGTGCACTTTATAATCTCATAAATACATTATAGCCATTTTTCTATATTCTCTCACACTCAAATGGTGGAAAATAGTAATCTGAATTTTTGTTTAATTTAAAACCCACTTTAAAACCTTTATTTGAAACCCATTTGTTCATGAAATCATAGAAATCAACCAATAAACTCCATGGATGCAAACTGTCACAAATCCTACATATATTAAGCCTAATATATGTAAAATAACTAGCTCAAATTTATGCATGATATTAACCCTAAACCAAGGTTGGCAAAACCCACCTCAAAGAGTTCTAAAAATGGTGTAGATGTTGAAGAATATGGAGGACCTCCCTCTAAAGGTGGCCTCAAGGGGGTCTCTAATATCCCTCTCAAGTTTGACTCCATTGCTGCTCCAAGAGTGCTCCAAATAATTGTTCCACGAGTTCCCCATTTATCCTCAAAATTCTTCCCTCTAATACCCATTTTACATCAAGAACATCATCTTCAACCCTTCTCCAAGGCTTGTTAGGGTTTCTATGCAACTAAATAGGGTGGAACAACTCTAGAAATCATGCTTATAAGGGTTGGTAGTCGTGGGGGTGTGGTAGAAGTCTGAGGCAGAAGGGTGTTTCCCCATGGGAGCTCAAGATAGAGAGAAGGATGGGTGTAAATCTGGTAGAGTGTAGAGAGAATGTCCCCCACGATTCTCTCTCTCTCTCTCTCTCTCTCTCTTATAACTAGATTATAAGACTCCAGAGGTTAAAATAAAGAGAGATTCAATACCAAAAACTTTTCATATCAGGTCCTAATAGGTTCCCCATTCAACAGCTCATAGGATCTAGGGGTTGGTACAAAGAAAGCACACCAAAAAACCCTTCCCGCCCAAGGTCTGACCTGCTGGGCCCGATGGACCGTGTCCAGGGGCTGGTCAACAAACCATGGTATAAAAACCAACACTTGTTACTATTTTAACCCCATGATATTATTATATATATTTTTAGTACCTAATAATGTGGTCATAATATTTTTATGGCAAATGAGGAACTCTAGAAAAATCGCGCAAAGTTTCATTTCCTGTGTTGCGTGTTGATAAAAGTATTGTTTACCCTTTTCTCGTAGTCGTGGATTACTCGTTTCTTCATTATAATACATCGTACCATACCAATATAATTGCACTAACTAATTGAACATGAATATCATCCATGCGGGCCATATAACGTAAATTTTTCCTTTTTAATCCGTACGTGCGACGCGTCACTTTTGTATAATTTTGGCTTAATACTTATGCACTTGTTTCTCCAATATTTTCTTCGGATAAACTATTATAAATTAAAATATGTATTTCTTGGGCGGGGTATTACAAACTTCCCTCCTTAGAGAATTTTTTCCTCGAAATTCTTAGCTTATCATAATTTATAATCGAGTCATCTTTTACCAATCTCCATTCCCGGGGCATACTCAACATTATGGTCTAAAATCCAAAGAATTTATTCAATCAATCACCCTTGTTTGTTCACTCTCAACGAACCCTAAGGACTTATCGCTATTTCTCAAACATGCCTAACATTCCTGCCTACATAAACCTCGAGGTGTTCGATATTCATCAAGTACAGTACCATCACCAATAAACTTGTTATGAAGGATCGTTTCTACTTTAGGGTTTACAACTTACATTTTCTCAAACAACTTTGTCCATGCTTACCCCTGGTTGAGACAACCTCAACAATTTTCATCATACACATCAATGGTTCCTAAGACAATCACATCACCACATAGGTCTGCCCGACCAATATCTCCTACGAGATCCTTATACTGACCTGGACTCATCCTAGGTATCATAATGCAAACACATACGAGCGATCATATCCTCAATCCGTACAATTCCAAACCAAGTGCAACACTATTATCTAACGTCTTATCAAATTTTAAGATTTTTAATATTCTTAAGTCACAACCTCGGGACACACGACCCAGGCGCACTAGTTACACCGACTAACTAACAAGATGCTAACTTAAGCCATCAAATAATATATGCAACTATATGCAACAACGCGAGACCACGCGTGCACACATCAGCTACCAATGTCCTAACTCACGTCACTACTGATCCTACGCAGTGCCACACCCGCATCAGAACTGATCAATAACCTTCCATTACTGGGATCAAGGGGGACATAAGAAATGTAACAAATCTGGTGACTGTTATGCCCAAAGAAAAATAATCAAATTTCGACAGTGAATCGAACCACCCGAAGTGAGAACCTGCAACGTATGCTTAAATTCTATAACTCTTTATCGATACCTACTAAGCACTATACCCTTGACACATACTCTGGCTCGGCCTACTAACCTTGACGAGTCCTACTCAATAATCATCCGTCCATGCCGAACGAAGGGAACACAAACAATTTTCATTCGAGAAGTTAAAACTCTAGGATTCCATCCTTAGGACTAACGCTACCTATCCATCACCGTTAAGCACAATTATCCTAAAGAAGGACGAAGTTATCTCTTTTGACACGTATCATTAGTTATCAACCTACCATAGTTAGGCCTCTAAAATTTCAACAGGCGGTAACTAACCTCAATTTTTTTTAGATCACTCTCATCAAGTGCACATAGCCATGGACTATTGCTACCACTCTTTGCACTGTCTACATGATACTAAACCCTAATCACCCTTATGGCATCTCATCTTTCAAACATCACTCATACTTAATGATTTCCTCCAACAAAGTCATTAATAACCGCATGGGTAGGACATTTAGGTGCTATAATTATGCCTAACACTTCACCCCGTGTGCCATCTTTAGAAGCCAGAAGGAACCTCACTATGTTCTAAGTATCTCAGGTGTACCACCTGGCATTGATCAATCTATTCTTGACATTATCCTCGAAGGTCTCACATGCTTTCAAATAAGGATCGTGACACTAACTCCAAGTACTTTTATAAGTCAACGTGACCCAAACCTACTACAATCATTGATGATTTACCAGCACTATGAAAACTCCAATACGGCAATGATTCCCAATGCATTATAGACGATGACACCACACTCATCTATCTCTCTAATGACTTTCATGCGTAATACGAGAAATCACAAGTCATATCATGACCTATACTACGCAGCCTGGGGTCTACCAATACGAATGTGTATCACCACATAAACCTCGATGTACAATTATCTCCAGGGTTCTGAGGAGAAACACTATTGTCATTGTAACACATGGTACACAACCTCAAATTCACCATTACTAGGGGAGGACTTCAAATCGCATTAGCATCTCACTAGATAAACCTTAGTATACATCTCCAAGGAATTTAAGTATGGTTTCACATGCCTATCTATGTCACTAACCCGAAGTCGATCTCACTAAGCCACATCATCTAATTCTCAATGAGTGTTCAACCCTGACAACTAACTTGCCACACTATGAAATCATCTCACTACGTGTTAATCTACCAACTAACATAACTATATATATCTTGGTAGGATACGGGGTGTCGAGCGTTGCCTATGAACACTAAGGCCCATGCCTACTAATGCCAAAAGGGATCCTATCTCTCAATGCCAAACTACAATCACCAAACTCTAAATTAAAATCATCCAGGTTTTAGTAGGACACAGGACGTTGGGTATTGCTCACGAGACCTATTGACGCCGCAAGAGATCCTTTTTTAAAACGTGACAACTTAATTACTTGATACTAAGTCACCACGATTCTCTAGGTTCACTCCTAGGTTACCCCAATCATTAAGAGCATCTAAATCCTCACTATAGTCAAGACATATGAATCGAGACATACTAAACACAAACCCGCAACCAAGGGACCTAACACTTTCTCGCCATGTAGCTAACACTTGTGAATACTTTCATCGATTAACAATCACTAAGGTGTCCACTCATAAAAATAACATCCTATCAACTAAGACCGACTTATCCTCTAGCATTGGCCTACATCAATTTATGTGCTCATTGGCCTTACCATCAATCACAGTATTACCCCAAGGATCGAAATTGCCTCACTCTCACATCAATATTGACCTCTTATATGTGTCACACCTAAGGTTACATATAATTTAAATCACGATTTCACACTACATAATTATGAGACTCTAACAATGAGTCTCTACTATTGATTATTCATAATTTGGTGTCATTTGTCCAATGGGCGTCATCTCATTCTACCGATATCTCCAAAGACTCCACATTAACGAGGTTGGAACACAAACACCTCAAACTACGAACCACGGTGTCACTACTTTTTGTCTTGTACGGACACCCGTAAATTATTAACACACTTAATCAGAAATGCGAAAGTGATTTATACAACTATCTTGAACATATGCCACTTGACACTAATTTTCTGGTTGTGCTAACCTATTTGACTTCACCTTCTAGGACACGAACCTAACCGTCACCAAACTAGCGTGATTGGAACAAACCAAAACCATGTTGAAAGTTCTAATACCGACCTCACCATGTCGCACCCGAAAGGAACATTGAACCTAGAGCACTGATACCAATTGTAACGACCCTACCCAGATTTATGGATTTTCTGTGAGTCAACCCGATTCGAATCGTACGTTAGGTGTGAAGTGAAATGAAGCAACCTAAATAATGTTGCTAGTCGAGTTTTATTTTAATTAACATTTCACTTGTTATCATGCGGCTTCAATTTCAAGATAAACTACGAGTGGGAGCCATGGGGAGCACCCCGAAGTCCAAGTAAACAGAGCTACTAATGTAAACATAAATAAATTAACTCACCTATATAACGCCCTCAAAATACGAAACCACTCCCAACCCGCCGTAACAAAGTGGAGATGTGAGTCTATACCCAGTGTGATTTATACAAACAGTATATAAACGAACGACACAAAGGAATACCCACACGCTACAATCACATGCATGCGAAAAATATATATATCTACATATGTATACCTTTGGTAAATACGCATGTCAATGCATTAACCGTTTTACTTATGAAAATTATTACTTATCCCGATTAATTTATCTTAATCTAGTAAAGGCTTCCATTAGTCATACTTAGAATTTCACCTTGCTTAACACACCATGTTCAACACTTGAAACCATTACGCTTTCTTTGATTCAAACCCATTCCTTTATCGAAATTTAACCCCTTTCATTTATCACATTACACTTTGGTATTATAAAAAAAAATCACTATTTCAACACATGCATTCACCATGATTGAAAATACTCATTTGTCATTTGAAAACCTTTTTCCACACCTTCTTATGAAAATTTCGGGTTTAATAACTTGGGTTCTTAATTACCCATTTGCCCACTTACTTTATCATCTTGCCTTATCTCGTGGACATTTATAAATTTATGCATTTATTTGTCCATTTCATCTTTACCGGAACATTTATTGAATTCATTCAAGTTAGGTTGTATTAAACCCTTTTACCACATGATCCATTTCTTAATATGTTCCAAATTTCCTTTATCATTTCTTGAAATCTTCCAATAACGCATACTTTCACAGGCTCTACACCGACGGCTATGCGCACCATATGCTCTGGCCAGTGATTTCGAGATTTTCACCCAAGGGCTCCGAACCCTTCTTGCTTATTCCTGGTTGCATACGATTACTTTTTAATGTGTTTAACATTTTGCACATGTCCACGTTATTCCATTTCCTTACTTTTACCGGCCGAAGCCAAAATTCGGACTAAACCCTCCATTTTTCCATTAACATTTGGAAAATTATTTTTTTCCTCTTTAAGTCCCTTATCCACACACACATGATTTATACTAAAATTTTTCACTCTCTAGGACTTAACTTGTTTTCATACACATTAGTGTAAACACATTATTTAACATTTTTATTCAATAAAACTGTTCCACTTTAAGTAAATTACTAATTTACCCTTTGTTTACCAAACTTGCAATTTAGTTCCTTAACAAGTGTTATTTCTAAAAAATGACTATTAAGTTTTCAGCTTAACCTTCTAACACTTTAGCGATTTTAACACTTGTTTAACATTTACACTTTTGCCCAAATTTCATACTTGTCAATTTAAATATTTTTGTCACGACCCCAACCCAATAGTAGCAGGGAATGAGTGTCTTGACATTCCACCAAGGCATTCAATAATCTGGCCTTAAAATTTTTCTTAAAATAAATGCAACGGAAATACATTCATATGGTCATGAATCGTAAACTATTGAAAAAATGGAATTACGTCATTAGAAATTTCTAAAAGGTAACTTCATATATTTTAAAAGTATGGACGAATTACAACTTATGCCAAAATTAAAAACCTATTACTGAAGAGCCAAACATGCTATATCTCATAAAAACAAACGTTATATTTAAAATTATAACAAAAGAGATCCTTAAGCTAAATCTTCAACATAGTCCTTTTACACTCCATCCACTAGTCTAATTATTTCCTAAAAAATCGTTATTTATACAACGTCAGCTAAAAGCCGAATGAGATTTAATCTCTCTACATTCCAAGGTTTTATAGAGAATAGATACCTTATTCAAGTAAAAAAAGAAGGCATACACATATATGGCTAAGAACTTGCAGTAACTAGATATATATTTTGAAATGATAGTATATATATCACATTTGGTTAGCTCAGAATAAGAAGAATGCAACAAATCAAATGTGATATATTTTTCAATCAATAATATCATTTTAATGGCCAAGTACACTATAATAATGTGTTCTTCTACCGTATTATAGCCCGGTAGTTGAGGGTCAATCGAACTAGTTCGTCACAACGCCTTATTTAGGGCATACCAGCGATAACCCAACTAGGAAGGTCAGTCAGTAAGAGAGGTCCCTTAGGACGAATCTTATTTCCAATATTTAATCTCATTTTCAATACTAATTTCAATCGGTGTGTCTATATGGAGAGATATAAACATATCACAAATGAATCAATCATCGGTATCAGATGCATTTTGAGAATAAAAACATTTCACAAAATACATAGTTTGCATAATATCATATAATTTAAATGTGCAAGAATGACATAACGTACTTACTTAAAATAGAGGCTCGAAAATATAGATATTGAGTCTTGGATCACACGTTAATCTAATAGATACAATAAAGGTTTAATTATGTATTCTAAATAAATCCCAATTCTAAATATTGTGCTTTAATCCTAAAATAGCTTGCTGTAAAAGGTTACTAAAACCATTTTCTCAATTTTTAATATTCATTCATCGTATTTAAAGAATTAAATTCATAGTTCTTCCTAATCAGTCGGTTCCCAGTAGAGATGGAGGGTCACAGGGGCACCACTTAAATACCATCTCATCTAGACAGAACATTTCCGAATTTATTCCCTGTAGAGAAAGAGGGTCACAGGGGCACCACTTAAATACCATCTCAACTAGATAGAATTTCACCGGGACTGACTTTGGAATTACTTAAATGAGATTCCATAATAACGAGAAATTATTTACAAAACGCGTATATATTTTTTCAAACAAGTTTATATATTTTGAAAATAAAATAAATTTAGATTGTTTCCAAATTTTAAGTTTTCATTAGTGGAGTCTTTAGTGTATTTTACGAGCATAACTACTAAGTAAATCTATAAAATATGAAATGAAAACTACAAAAATGCATTATAACATTTAAATAAAATCATACCTACAAAATGAATTCTTTCTTAGAAATTATAGAACTCTTTCTTACTATAATTCTCAAGGAATTGGTGTGAGTTTAAAATGAACCCTAAGGCACTATTTATAGGTTTCCAAAAGTATTACGGTGTTGACACGTGTCTAATGACTAGCCTTTTTGTAATGGTGATTCAACGTCGAGGTGTCGCATTCCGAAGTGGTCTTGCAGTGTTAATATCACCAAATGATGACAAGTGTCTTAACTTCTCCATTGAAGTTATGGGGAAGATCATACCACTCTCTCTTGTCGATAATGGATCCGCCTTGAATATCTGCCCATTAATAACTTTCAAATTCTTTGGATTGAAGGAAAGTGACCTCGCTCCAACCTTCGCTGTTGTACGCGTCTACGATAATACCCGTCGGGAGGTGATGGGATCCATAAAACTTATAATAGGATTTGGCCCTATAAACCCTATTGTTGAATTCCAAGTTATTGACATCGTAACTTGTTTCAACCTGTTGCTTGGACGACCTTGGATCTACAGTATCAGGGGTGTGTATTCCTTGCTCCATTAGAAATTGAAGTTCTTCACCGATGGACGAGTCATCACCATTTTAGGCGACGATGATAATGCCGAGGGTGCAAGTACCGGCAATCCAATCCTTGAGATACAACACGGGTCAAATGATATTCTCCCATCAGGATTCTAAGTTGATCCACTTCTGCTCTCGGCAGGGGACGATTTCAAAGAAAGGGTTTGTCCAAAATACGATCCTCATGGCAACCTCAATATGGTTCAAATGTTCAAAAACATGCACTTCATGCTCGGACTGGGGCTAGGACAAAGAGAACAAGGGATAATTGAGCCCATTGAACTGAAAAACGATTTCCCTCCTCGTGGGTTGGGGTATCAACCATCAGAACAATAGCTCAGAATGATTCGCTAGTCTCGACTAAAAAGAAGATTAAACTGCATCCAGACTATCCCAGGTGACTCCTTGAATGAACGATTCATTAAAGAAGGCGAATACTTCCTCATTTATGGATTTTCGGAACCATGATATGACCATACAGATAAGAAGATGAAGCCTGGAATGGAGATCTTTTTCCAAGACAGCTACCCAGGGACCGAAAGTTCTCAACACCATGTACAACCGCTCATCAAAGATATCGCAGAGACTGAGGAAAGTGACTTCGAGGATTTGTTTAAGTTATAGACATTGGGGCTGGCACTCTGCATGATTAATTCAAGCACGAAATCTTAGATCCATCTCGCCTGATTAAAGCTGCTGATACACCTGTCCTTAACTGGCATGCTGCGCCAGTTGTACTTGTTAAAATCCCTCCTAACCCCAATGTTCACCTTATCTCTTCTTCGGTTGTCCATCATTTCTCTAATGTAATCGAGATCTCCTTTGATGAGGTTCTCAATGCTATTTTTCCTATCAATGAAATAAATGAAGATTTTGAGTATCTTGCTGTGTCTTACATTAATTGTTTAGATTCTAATCAAACTTTTGAGGATGATGATTTTTACAAATAAATAATTCTTAACCTATCTAAATAAGGTTAATAACAAACAACATAACCGAGTTCAAGTTAATGAAGAAGAAACTGTTGTTGTTAACCTCAGTTCTAGTAGCCAATTGCGCGAGATTAGGATAGGGGCTACCCTCGACAAGCATGAGCGCGCAAAACTCAAAAAATTACTGAAGGAATTCGTAGATGTCTTCACGTGGTCCTATGACGATATGCCTGGCATTGATCCTAAAATAGCTCAACATGTGATCCCCACTGTCCTAGACTACAAGACGATCGAACAAAAATTGAGAAATCTCCGCACCGAATGATCGCTCAAAGTCAAAGAAAAAGTGGTCAAATAGTTGGACGTGGGCTTCATTCGGGTGATCGAATATCCCACATGGATAGTCAACATAGTGCCTGTGCCGAAATTAGGAGGGAAAATTTGGATGTGTGTAGACTATCGGGACTTAAACAAAGCCTCTCCAAAGGATGATTATCCGTTACCCAATATCGACATGATCGTGGATAACACATCCAATCATGCTCTCAAGTAATTCATCGACGGGTTTTTCGGATACAACCAAATCAAAATGCACCCAGATCACCAAGAAAAAACCGCGTTCATCACACCGTGGGGAACCTTTTGCTACACTGTTATGCCATTTGGTCTCAAGAATGCTGGGGCTACCTACCAGAGGGCTTCCACAACCATCTTGCATGATCTGATTCATAAAGAAGTCGAGGTCTATGTGGATGATGTGCTTTTTAAATCCAAAACTAGGGAAGGTCATGTTCTCGCTTTCCAAAAGTTCTTCAAACGACTGCGACAGTATCAGATAAGACTCAATCCACAGAAATGTGTATTCGACATTACAAAGGGAAAACTCTTAGGATTCATGATTAGTGAGAAGGGGATAGAAGCTGATCCTGCCAAGTTGAAAGACATACTTGAGATGACACCTCCCCGAATGGAGAAATAAGTCCTTGGTTTCCTTGGGAAATTATAATACATCAGCCGGTTCATCAGCCAACTAACTTCCATCTGCGAACCTATTTTCAAACTCCTCCGAAAGGATTCAACCACGGTTTGGAACGAGGCCTGCCAAGAAGCTTTTGACCGAAAAAAATAATATCTGACCCAACTCCGGTACTCATGCCACCATAGCCTGGTTTCCCCTTGATCCTATACCTAACCATAACCGACAGTGTAGCTGGGGCCTTGCTAGCCCAATACCTTGAAGAATCTCGCAAAGAAAGAGTCATCTATTACGCCAGTCGTAAATTGTCCGGATACGAAGTTAACCACACTGCTTTGGAAAAAGCATGCACCGCGCTTATTTGGGTCACCCAAAAGTTGCGACACTACATGCTCGCCTTCCCCATTAAACTTGTATCCCTAAGGGACCCCATAAAGTACCTGCTTGAGAAACCTACCTTATCCATCCGCATGGCCCGATGGTTGATGCTCCTAGCCATGTTTGATATCGTGTACATCACGCAGAAAGCCATGAAAGGAAGAGTCATCTCTAGCAACCTCGCTGAATACCCCATGGAAGAAGCTGATGTCTGGATCTCTGAATTCTCAGATGAAAACATCCTTTGTGCCGCTCAAAATGACCTTCGATGGAAAATGTTCTTCGATGGCGCTGCTAAAAAAAAGGATATGGCATTGGAATACTTCTGATCGCCCTAGATGACTCCCACACTCCCATCGCTATCAAATTGGATTTTCGCTGTACCAACAACATGATAGAATACGAGGTGTGTATGGTAGGCCTCAAAGTTGCACTCAAGAAATAAATTCAATGCCTAGATGTCTACGGGGATTCTACCATCATCATCGGTTAAGTGCTCAAAAAATGGAAAGTCAAGGATGAGAAACTCCAACCCTTCCATGCCCACTTAGAATAACTAGCCTCCCAATTCCAAAATTCACCTTCCACTACTTACCTCGAGCAAAGAATAACCTAGCCGATTCCCTTGCTACCTTGGCCTCCATGGTCGACATGCCTGAAGGAATAATAATGGCCCCCTTCCTAGTCCAAAAGAAAGATAAACCAACCCACTACTACCACATTGAGCTCATCACCAAAGAAGATCCCGAGCTAGCCAATTACTGATACTATGATATCTAGAACCTCCTCAAGCATGATAGGTACCCCAAAGGTTCCAATAAGAAAGACCAAGCAACCCTCCGAAGACTGGCAGCCCAGTACATCATCTGTCACAAAGCACTGTTCAAAAGAAACTTCGATGGAACCCATTTACACTGCATCACAGGGGCTGACATTGAAGAGATAATGCTAAAAATCCACAGCGAATAATGCAGGGCCCACATGAACGGTCACATTCTTGCCAAAAAGATCATCTGATAAGGTTACTACTGGACCATCATGGTCTACGATTGCACTGCCTATGTCCGGAGATGCCTCAAATGCCAACAGTTTTCCAACCTTCAACACTTGCCTCCGTGAGAATTATACAACATGACTTCTCCCTGGCCGTTCTCCACCTAGGGCATCGACATCATAGGGAAAGTTACACCCAAGGCTTCCAATGGGAATAAATTCATCCTAGTTTCCATTGATTACTTCACCAAATGGGTTGAAGCAGAGTCATACGCAATTCTGAATGCCAAGAAAGTGGATAAATTCATCATAAAGAACATCATTTATCGATATGGGGTCCCGCACGAGCTAATGTTAGATAACGAGTTGCACTTCAAGGCAGAAGTCACAGAAGTGGTCAATGAGTATGGGATTCAGAGACACAAATCTTCTCCCTACCGACCTCAGACCAATGGTGCGGTCGAAGGAGCCAACAAGAACCTCAAATCCATTATCAGTAAGAAGATCGAAAGCTGTCGAGATTGGGCCGACCGAATCCCTTATGCCCTCAGGGGCTACCGAAACTCGATTCAAACTTCTACTGGGGATACCCCTTACTCTCTAGTCTATGGCATGGAAGCAGTCCTACTCATTGAGCTAGAAATCCCTTCACTTTGCGTCATGATCGAAAGCCAAGTTAGTGAGGAGGATTGGCATCAAAGCCGTCTCAATGAGCTGTCGCTCTTGGATAAAAGGAGACTGAAAGCGCTGTATCACATATAAGGGTATGATCTTCGTATATCGTAATCATTCAATAACAGAGTCAAGGACCGCGGAGTCCGAGAGGGGGATTTAGCCCTAAAAGAAATAGCAGAGCCCATCTGGGACCCCAGAGGATAATTCAAGCCCAATTGGAGCGGACCTTACATTGTGAAGAAGATCTTGTCCGATGATGCCGCTGTGCTTACCGACCTCGACGGGGAGGAAATGGCGTGCCCAGTCAACCTAGACAGTTTAAATAAGTTTTACCCATAGTCCGAAATCTCCTCACGGTACGACTCTTCTCATCTCCCTTCTATTCTAAAAAAATCTTCATTTCCCTCTACCCAGAACTACGTGGGCCTGATTCTCTACAAAAACCATTTCCAAAAAAATTAAAACTTTTCAAAACCCCCAGAGGTACGTAGGCAGCTCATACATCTTACATGAGCATGACCCTTTATTTAAAAAAAACTATTCTTTTCTTATCTCCAGGAACGACAGTTCATTTTAACATATACTTGAACAAAAGGATTATGCAAACCTTAGCGATCGGTATAAACAATTCAAAAATACAAAATTCATCAAAATGGACAACTGGATGATCAAAAACTTATTTATTTCACTAATGAGAAATTACAGTGCAATTACATAAGAAAAGGAACGGATAACTCCCTTCCCCCTACCTTTCGAAAAAGACAAATAAATTCTCAAATTTATTCCCCATTACAAAACAAACTCTCCAAGAGTCTTACCCACAGATACCAGAGGAGCCCGCTCCATCATCATCTACCTCCTAGGGTCCCCAAGCTTCCCCTGTCTAAGCAGAGTGCCGCATACGCTCCATAGACCGATAAGATCGAACCAGCCTCGAAAAAACCACAACACCTCCCTCCATGGTATTAGATAAGACAAGCCACCTTTGTCTAGTCCCCACTACCAACATATTTCTAGCTACTCTTCTCAACAACCACTTCATATAATCCCCAGGGATGTGCCAGACTATCCCAATGGACTGAGAAGGACGGGTCGACGGATGCCGACTCTCCCGCAAAGGGCCAAGCCGTATGCGCAGATGCTCTGTCAGATCTTCAACCGAAAAGAAGTCTAGTGTTCGAGGTGGCACGACCTGCTCCCAACCAAATTGGCACAGAAGACACTAAGTGAAATAGAAAGAGGTCTATCTGAGACCAAATAGCCGAACGTAGTTCTCGATATCTAAGCCAACACTAATGAAATGGCATAAAAAGAAGTTGGGAAGAACTGACAAAGGATATTCCGGAGGAGTCACCAGGCGAAATCTTTCAGACCACTACATGAACATCATCACAGGGCTACACCTTAGAAAGTCATACCGACCTTCTTGCCAGGGATCCAGGCCATTCAAAGTCTTCGGCAGTATCATCACCGCAGGATCACGATGGTATGACATCCATGAGGTAATGGCTGTAAGTTGTGGGTCGACCAACAGTTCCCCAGTCACCAGCAGTAATTTCGAAACCAAGCCCAGAACGACGGCTCCGGCATATCTAGCATCACCAACCTCCTACAAATGCACAAACCACAGCACCGTCGAAAGGGAAATCATTCCACCAGTAACCAAAGGTCTACCCGCCGAAGGCGAGATGTGGAGAAGTCCAACCAATAGCTCCCAAGGAGACCGGGAAAACTCAGGCATAGCAGCCGCCACACTAGGATTTACCCCCAAATGGTAGAAAATTCCTCATAAGTCGGACAAACTTCTTCTAAGCCAAAGCGGAATACATGGTCCTCGGGGTACCAAAATTGTACTGTCGCCATCATCATGTTCCACCATTAGCATGTTCCTCATAAACCGCCATCAGTATGTTCCACTCTATGGGCCGATTACGCCATAAAGAGACTTGACGCATGTTGAAAGAATCGTAGTAGACGTTGTAGGAGCACATCGCCCCCAAAGTCTCGAGGTAGTTGGCAAACTTAACACTACCAAGGAGAGTCATTTCACAGAATAAGAAAGTTAGAATGTGAAGGTGTGATGAAAATACTCCACCCTTACCCCTTTTTATACTTAAAAACCCTCACAAAAGACACAACCCCTGCAGAATTCGAAGGGAATCCTGCCCCACAAGGTAACGAAGGCTAAAGAGAGTACCAATCAAAGCCTTGATTAATTAGGCTAGACTGACCTGCCGATAGGCAGGACAAGGGGCTTGCCGATCGACAACCCCCTATTTTTGGAAACTTACCTTTTTTCTCTTTTGCCAAAAATAAAAATAAAAATAAAAATAAAAATAAAAATAAAAATAAAAATAAAAATAAAAATAAAAATAAAAATAAAAATAAAAATAAAAATAAAAATAAAAATAAAAATAAAAATAAAAATAAAAATAAAAATAAAACTAAAAAAATCAATTGATATTCTCAACTGAATTTCAAAATCCCCTTCCATCCTTATATGATTTCTCATTTTAAACAAATCTTAAAAATTCCAAAAATATTTCTTTTTACGGTCTTAGCAGCAAAGTAAAAAGCACATATGCATTCATTCATTCATTCATTAATAATAGAAGATAATAAAAAAATCCATTGCATTGCATAAATATTCTTCTGTTACATCAGTTTTGCAGGAATCAAAGGAAAAGAAGAAAAACTACGGGACTCAACTTGAACCCACGTTCTCTCTCTCTCTCTCTCTCTCTCTCTCTCTCTCTCTCTCTCTCTCTCACCTACCCTCCCCCTCTCTCTAAGAGCTTCCATCCCTGCGACGCGCTCTCTTTACCCTGCGGCGAGATGACGCACCATCGCTACCCGAACCAGACTCCTCCCCGGATGAGGCAGACGGTGCCAAGTAAGAAGGAACATCAACCGCGTCCCGAATATGGGTAGTCGGTGAACATATCCAGTCCCTAATGTCCCTTAGCCAACTGGTGGACACCCGGAATTACTGCAAGAAAAAGGCAGAATCAGTATCATGCAAAGAAGATCAAAAGAAACTAGAAAAGAAAGAATAAAAGACCAAAAATGTTTACCATAGGACGAAGGACCTCCTCTGTCAAGCCTGACTCCTCCGGGTCCATCGCATGAAGATGATGCAACATAGGCACCATCCCTTCATCAGCCCACCAAATGTTGTATGAAGGGGTATGCAATAGCTCAAAGGGAACCTCCGAAGTTCCCGTCGCTGCAGATGTCTACGGACCACCACCACTGTGGGAAAACCCCACTGGCCGACTCGAACCCGCCTGAGGGAAGGGCAGCACATCATATATGCTAGGCTCCATCAACCAACTCGTTACGAAGTTTATATAATCGTATGGCACATCTGTGTCGGTATACAACCGATATGACTCGCCAATCATCGCCGCGATCCTCGCATCCTCTGGCAGCATTTTCTCTCGCCTTATAGACATAGGGGGCCTCACAGGTGGCACCACAACCTCCTCCTCAGAAATTTATCGGACCACCCTCTCCCCGAGATACCAGGAGTGGCCAAAATCATGCGCCAACAAATGCCTCATCTGTACGTTCACCCCAGTCGACCCTGTGTCCTGAACAGCCATCCCCTAAGGGTAAAAGGTCACCTGAAAATTCCCAGAAGATATAAGTCAATATGGAATCAGAGCACACAAAGACCAAGACTAAAGAAGGAAAAAGCCTTACCCTATCACTGGTCAGGCCATTCAGGACCTGACACACCATCTGCTGGGAAGGAGACTTCCTCGATTGTCGATTGGCCTTCCACCACCGGTATAAACGACAAAAGTCCCCAACAGTATCGTCCTTCAAAGCAATCAGCTGGGTATTGCACCCAATGACCTCATAGAACCACGCCTGCCAAAGACAAGAATTCGGGGACAAAAAAAGGAGACGTACAAGGAAAATGTGAATGCATGAAAGGAAAGTGCGTAAACCAAAGAATACCTCAAGAAGATAAGGGGTTGAAAAATTACCTGGAAATGAAGAAGATGGAAATGATCAGCCTTAAATTGCCTTAGAACCACCACACTCAGCCTTGGAAAGCCGCCGAAAAGAGAAAAAGGACGTATGAACAGAGTTCAGCTCTTGAAACGCTCTTAAAGATTTGGAAAACGTAATGAAGTCCACGGCCTGAACAATTTATATAAGAGCGTGCAGGAAGATAAGCGTCACCTCGAAAGTACCGCGGCACCTAAGAAGACAGAACTACGACGTAGCTCCAATCAAATTCTCTTAGCACTACGACTTGGGGGCTTATTGATAATAAAAATATCGCATCCTGCCACAAAAGTTATCCAGCATGCACATAAGCTTACAAGCTGTGGGCCCCACCCAACATAGGGTGCGGCCCTATCGACTATAGGGTGCGGCATATACCTCTTGGCCTTATACACATGCCGCGGCCTTACCCAGTATAGGTTGCATCCCCTTTGGCTGTAGCCTCATACAGGATGCAACACTCAATATGTTTGTCTTACAGGCCGCATCCCTCTCTATTACTACAACTTCAGACTTGGTATATGTTATCTGCTCAGGGCATGTGACACAACTCACATATCTCCTATAAATAAAGGTCCACATCTCGAGATAAAGGGATCGATTCCTCTCCCTCGGGGCAGTTTCTTCCATACTTAGCAAAACCTTACTACACTCTCTCTATACAACCTTAACAGATAACTTGATGATTACTCATCTACATCAGTTCCAGGTCTCCGGCATGCCCAGAACCGCAACAGCCATGTATTCTCCTTTATTCTTATACTTGCACGCCTCATACGGCTTGATAATACTGTATAATGTAACGCATCTAATGAGAATGGGGCACTAAAGTGGATATAGGCCTATTTTAGGGGATGAACCACTATATATCTTGTCTTATCTATCTCTTTACTTGCTTTATTTTCTCTTTACTTATTTTACTCATGATTTTCTTGTACGAGAAGGACTAGTGGATGATTTCTCGTGGCATCAATCTGGCGCCGTCTGTGGGAACCGAGATACGTCAATCTTATTTCTCTATATTTTGAGTTCTTAAACACCTTATCTTATTCATGGGGATCCTTCAGATCATAATCTCATGAGTAAGTTTTGGTTACTGAGCTCTGTTTGATATTCACACCCTTAAATGGGAATTTCATATATTCAGATCTTCTCTAGCGTCTTCATTTGATGACCTTGGATTTATTTGACATACCCCTTTCACATCATTTCATCTAGAAAGTGCTGAAAAGCACGATGGGCTTTAGCCCCGATAAGGTGAATGGTTAGGGAAGGATTGTATTAATCCCATTTTCTACTGTTCTTGACCTATGATCTGGGGTTTTACATTGGAACTGTGCCGTTTTGTGCACCGTGAGGCTTCTCTCTCATTAACAAACCCTAGTAGGTATGCTCTCCACGTTCTAGGAGAGAAAAACTCAGTCAGGGCTTAAAATTCTATGATTGCTCCCTACGCTGCTTAGGAGGGGGTACGACCGGTAACATAAAATTCCTTATGGCCGCGACCTCTACTAGCGCGACTTTGTTACTGAAGCTTCAAAAAATCGAGGAATGGACTCGAAGGGTCTCCTAATCAACCTTGGTGAATATCATACAAAGGCCACGACAGTGCACCTATGTGCCTTACTAGCCGCAGCCTCAACAGTAATACCATGTAGCAGTACAAACGCTGCATCCCCATTTCCTAATTGGTTCCTCCAATATTTCTGGGATTACTCACTCTTGGTAGTTTTGTCTCAGATTATATATACTTTTTAAGGACTAACAAAAGAAGAAAATGGATGGAGAATCCAACCAGAGCATAGAAGTCAAAGATGAGATCATGCAATTGTATAATCACCTTAACCATCTCTATGACAATCATGCCTCGCTCTAGACCCAGGACAACTACTTGGCTCAAAGGGTCCTAATGCTAGAGGCCGCGACCTCACCCAATATGAGGGCAGCACCCAAGAACGTTGCTTCAACATCGTTCGCTGCTGCGGCAGTACCAGAGGGTCCGCTCGTGGAAGCAAATATCAGGAGTCAGAAAAGGAAATCAGAAAACATAGAAGGGAACTCTAAGGCCTACACCCCATTGGCCTTACCAATTGAAGACATCTTTGAGTCCATTAAGGAGGACAAGTTGCTGAGGTGGCCAGAGAAGCTCAAAGCTCCACCCTATAAGAGGAACAAAGCCAATTGGTGCAAGTTCCATCTGGAGCATGGCCACGACACTGAGCACTGCTATGCACTAAATGATGAAATTGAAAGGCTGATTAGGCAAGGGATGCTGCGGAGGTTACTCAGAGATGTTTTGGGGATGAAGTCTAGTTTCATATACCACATGCCCATTTTTCATGCTTATGTATTATATTTCATCTATTTTTACTTTACAGTGAAAATCTCTTCCTATGTTGTTTTAAATTAAACTTTGTATTGTCCTTACAAAGTCATATATATATATATATATATATATATATATATATATATATATATATATATATATATGAGAAGATACATGAAATCAAGTTCACTCTATAGTGCCATATTTCGATTTCTCAATTCCATTAAATGTTATCTTATAAAAGACCATTTTGTCTTAAACAGATCTTGCCTCGAAATAATATGTTATATCGAAAATGAGAACATATAGATGAGCACAAAATACCCGTCAACGCGCTTAATTTTCCGAAATCGAGTGACAACTGAAACTAAGGAGAGCAACTACCTATGTTGGTTTGCAGCATCAATCACAAGGGCTTCCAATGCCCGTTCTTAACTTTCGGGATGCATCATTAGCTTGGGGAGGTTACTCCCCCATCAAATATTATTAACTTGGTGGATATGAGAATGAACATAATTAACTTTTGGTGATCTCATATTAGCTTGGGGAAGCTTCATAATACTTAGCCCGGGAAGGCCTGAAAATAACCCACAGGGGTCGGAGACTTGATTGTCTACAGATAATTATATTATAGCCTGGGAAGGCTTTATATATATCCACATAAGCTTGGGGAAGCTTTATAATACCTAGCCCTAAGAGTCCTGATAATATCCCAATTGAAGCGAATAAAGGAAAGCCATGAAAGGCAATTGAAGCGACTAAAGGAAAGCCATGAAAGGCAATTAAAGCGACTAAAGGAGGATGTTGTGCTGTAATCACGAAGCATGCCAAAGCTACAGAATCTCCTAAAGGGTTAAATATATGGCCACGGCCATTAAATGAATTCATTAGGAAGTGATAAATAAAGTCAGGATTGTCAACCTTCCGCGGCCCTAGTCAAGAATAGACTGCAACCATAACTATTCAAGAACATAATTTAACCTTTATGAATCCAAGTATAAAGGACAAGCTGCAGCCTATGTGAAGAAACCTCCCACACTACAGTGCCGCGACCTATAACTTTAGGTCTACGTATAATCAATCAAGCAATTCTAATGAAAAGCATCAATTCAAGCACCAAGACATTGGACGTATAAAGCATGCAAATGATGTGCAGAAACCATTGGATTTTAAAGGCGGCTGCAACCTTGATAGTAAAGTTGGAAGTAAATGGGCAAATGTTGAGATTACAGGCCGCGGCCTTGCCCATTCTTTATATTCCATGATGATTATGGGACTATAACAAACAACCATATGGTTCAAGCAGTCAAAGATGTATAAGGAAGGCATTCATTCAAGTGTACAAGAAAAACAAAAGAATAAAAAAGCTACTAGAAAAGAAAGAAGTTAACATTAAAGGTGGACACAATCGAAAATCTTAACAACTAATAATGTTAAGGTTATAGACCATATATGCAGAGTTCAAAAATTTGGAAGGGACGCAGCCCTATATGGATGAAAAATTCAAAAAGATTATACATGCTACATGTTCATGCGGTCGCGTCATCATTGACATCCCCCTCATTGGCGTTCGTAGCTATTTCGGTCTCTTTATCTCCTACCGCAGCCTCCTTAGCCTGCTTCCTTGCTCTCTCCTCAATTACAACTCTTAGTTCAACCACGCATAGATCATGCTCAGCATCACCCAACTTCCAGGACATAATTTGGTTCTTGGACTTTGGGAAGTTTTTGATAATTCTGTGCCTCAGCTCTTGAAAGTCGCGGAGGTAGGATCTATTGTTGATTAGAAAAAAGTCTTTGGACTTCTTAAAGTTGGTCACAGCAAGGTCCGCGACATGGCTTACAGCTGTGGTGTGACTCTCTTCTTTCAATCTGTTGGCCTCAGTATATTGACTCTTAAGACTTTTGAGGGTCGCGGCATGATCTATAGCCATATTCTTCATTTGATGTTCAACCGTAGTGAGTTTGTTCTGAGCAATAACAACTCATTTTGCAGCCTTAATAACTTGAGCCTTGGCAATTAATAAGGCCTCTACGGCCTCTGCGGCCTGAGAGAAGTTCTGCTCAGCCTCATCTTCGACTTAAGGTCGACCTCCAAGTCTTACTTAGTCGCCTCAAGTGCCATAGCCGAGGAATCCTTCCCCGCTTAAAAAGAGGAAGATTTAGCCACGTCCAAGTCATTCTTCTATAAAGCTTGAAGAGCCCTTCGTACTTCATTCTTTGGGTCATCACGACATCCGCGGCCTATTGGAATTCTAAAGAATTGGTACAAGAATTAATAAACTAACAAAAAAGAGCCAAGTGGGAAAAGTTATTACCCGCAGTAAGCTATGAAGGGCGAACTCCTCCAAATCCTCGTGATCTTCCTCCACAAGATGATTCAGATCCACCTCCTTGGGAACCTTTTGAATTCTGCAGATGACTCACGTAGTTGTATCCCAGGAAGAGCTGGGATTTACTTCCCTAAGCCGGGGCCACGGACGATGATGGCCATCAATCCCAACCCTCGGCCTAGCTTGAGGTGGTGGAAAGTTGGAATTTATTTCCATGATAGTGCGTGGAGGGGAACGACTGGAAGAAATAACAGGTGAGGAACCACGTCTACCATGGTCCGCAGATTCAGAGGGCAACAGGCCTACCGTGGCCAGTTGTTCGCCAATGTTATCATCGTATTGACCTTCTCTTTATAAGACTGCGACACTATCCTCAATTACCACATGGGATGCGACCATCCTAAGTGTGGGATTTGTTACATCTGCCTCTTCAACGATAGTGGGCTCAACATCATTTGGGACTGCGGATGGAGCCCTCTTTCTTTTCATCCTTTTCTTTATATCATTATTGAGGTTAGACACATTCTCATCTATCTCTAGTAACCGAGCTTTCAAGAGCTCCCTATCTATCTCCTCACCTGAAGAAGAAACAAAGTAAAAATTTCAAGTACTATGGGAACAAAAGTGTTGCAAAGTGTTAAGGAGGGGTGATTAATACCTTCCACAACCATATTTATTGGCTGAGATTTGTTGGGGAAGTACCCTCTTCAAATATGGAAGAAGAAATGACTAAGGTGCTGAACCTTTTGTCCTTAGCTTTAACTATCGTGACCTTTCTGACCCTTCTCTCTTGCCGTTCACTGAGGTGCAAGTTATCAAATGCTGAATATGAGTCTTAACATTAGTACAATACAATAAAAAGTCAAAGTAAGATGCGATAAAGTAGGCTGCAACCTTATGTACCTAGTTTGGATGGGCGTCCCCACTGTCGCGGCATCCTATGAGATTTCTTTCTCTCCGACTCCTTTGGGTGAATATCCCATCCTTATTCATAGATATAAAAGAACTTTCCTTTCCAATTCTTCAGACTAGAAGGTATCCTAGTGTATAATTCCTCTCTATCTTTTTGAAGAGCCATGTAGTAATACCAGGCAAATTTGACGAAGTTTTCCTTCGATCCGTAAAAAGAGAAGAACTCTGCAGGAATAATGTTCCTCTCAAACATCTTACTCCAGAGAACCATCGTGGCAAGTATAGCCCTCCATCCATTTGGATCCACCTGGGATGGTGCCAACTTCATTGCATCAAAGATCTTTCTAATTGGGACTGGCACTGGCATCCGCAACCTATGTACAAAGGCATGGAGTGGGAAGCAGACTCCATCCTTAGTAGCTAGGGTGCAAGGCTTTGCTTCCGCGAAAGGAGAAGTACATACCACACCCTGTGGAAATTAGAAGGCTTCAGCCACTTGGTCAACCCAATCTTGGGTCATAATGCTGTGAATAACAAGTGCAATGGGAGGCCTCTCAACTCTCCCAGATGTGCCGGTTGGTACATACCTAACAACAGATGGACCCCCTGTCACTGGATTCTCATCTATGTCTATTGGTTAGTTGCTAGAATTAGCCCCTTCCTCCATGGCCAAAGAATTTGAGTTTGATTCCAGCACTATGCAATTGGGGTAATCTCTTAGCTGGAAATGTCCTATCGACCTTAAAGGAAGCACTGATGGAGATCAGGGGGTGAAACTCCAATATGTTTGTTCCAAAATTGTTCGAGAAATTTGTCAGGATTAAAACTCATATGGCTGCAGCAGTTGCTGTAAACCAGAGTCCACAGTTAGGCACCATAGCCGTTATGATTCTAAAAATCCCTAAGAAGCCGTGACAGTTTATAAAGATTAAAGTGAATAGAGGTGATGAGCAAGGTAGGCTGAATATGCCAAGTGTGGGGTTCTAGAGCCCTAAAAAGACAATTGACACTGCGAAATGTTGATTTGATAGGTGTCATCACCTTTTTTATAGTGGTTACTATGCACTAAAACACTGTTGACTCTAGTCAAGGAAGCTAAGGCCGCAGTCATTGAACTATGGGCTTAACTATCGCGGATTGCTCTCAGAGCCTACTAGCCGCAACCCTCACCTAAAGTTACTAAAGGGGTATTCTACCATGCCGCTGCCTCTCACTCAAATAGTTTATCTTAATGTTTATTCACTTAAAGATCGAAGAATCAGAATGCGAAGAGTTTATTCAAGAACAACAAGAACAATTATATGATTCATTGCGATTCAACACAAATACAGGCCATATGATCTAAGCAGTGGAAGATTAAAGGTTCATTTCGTATTATGAAGATTGATTCAAAGAACGAGTTATCAAAAATTACAATTATTTATCATGCATACGTGTTCGATTAGCAGATTATTCAATGAAAACCCTAGGTTCCTATCAAGCAATTGTTTTTTCTTTCTGAGAAACAAATACTACCAAGAAACATCTAACACGAAGTTCAGAAATGCAGAAATTCATGTGTTCGTATATTAAAGAATAATTACAAACTACAAAAGCTATTAAAAAGGATGTTGGTTGAAAAATAACTTGGAAATGAAGAAGATGGCAATGATCAGCCTCAAATCGCCTTAGAACCACCACACTCAGCCTTGGAAAGCCGCCAGAAAGTGCAAAAGGATGTATGAACAGAGTTTAACTCTCGAAATGTTCTTAAAGATTTAGAAAATGTAATGAAGTCTATGGCCTAAACAATTTATATAAGAGGGCGCGGGAAGACGAAGCGTCGCCTCGGAAGTACTGCGGCACCTAAGAAGACCGAACTAAGCCGTAGTCCCAATCAAATTCTCTTAGCACTACGACTTGGGGCTTATTGATAGTAAAAATATCGCATCGTGCCGCAAAAGTTATTCAGCATGCACATAAGCTTACAATCCACATAACCCACTCCACATAGGGTGCGGCCCTATCGACTACAGGGTGCGGCATATACCTCTTGGTCTTATACAAAGGCCGCGATCCTACCCAGTATAGGGTGTGGCCCCTTTGGTTGTAGCCTCAGGCAGGATGCATCACTCAATATGTTTGTCTTACAGGATGCATACCTCTCTATTACTACAACTTCAGACTTGGTATTCGTCACGTGCTCAGGGCACGTGACACAACTCACATATCTCCTATAAATAAAGGTCCACATCTCGATATAAGGGGATCGATTCCTCTCCCTCGAAGCAGTTTCTACCATACATAGAAAAACCTTACTACACTCTCTCTATACAACCTCAACAGATAACTTGAGGATTACTCATCTACATCGCGCCCAGGTCTTCGACATGCCCAGAACCACAAAAACCATGTATTCTCCTATATTCTTATACTTGTATGCCTCATACGGCTTGATAATAATACTGTACAATGTAACGCATCTAATGGGAGTGGGGATCCAAAGTGGACGTAGGCCTATTTTAGGGGCTGAACCACTCTATATCTTGTCTTATCTCGCTCTTTACTTGCTTTACTTTCTCTTTACTTATTTTACACATGATTTGCTGGTACGAGAATGACTAGTGGATGATTTCTCATGTCAACATGCTGCTGAAGTAAAAGTCTACTGGTAGCACCGACTAAATGCATCTAGAGAAAAATAAAGGGTCGCCAAAGTCAGGCTCCCCCAATCATAGAGAGGGATGTTTGAAAACATCCTCAAGTATGGCAAAAACCATAAATGGATAGCGTCGCCACTCGACGCCACCAAAAATCCCCCGAACACCAGCAAGATAAACCACCGAGCCATATTACTCACCTTCATCCCATCCTCCACATCAATCACCCTACTTAGTAAAACATCCCTCAGCAGCGACAAATGGATGGAGTCCCCAGATACTATCCTCCCCCATCACCTAGCACCGCCCGCACCACCTCTGGACTCACCAGCAAAGAGCGATCCACCTCTATCTACTCTCCATCACAATCTAGCCTCAGTAACTTTTGCACATCTATGGGAGTCACATTCATCTGCCTAAAGCCAAAATGGAAGGTGTGGGTAGTGTCCCAACACCTTTCCCCAAAAATGCATAAAACTGTCTTTGAACGAGGTGTCTCATCCAGAACAGACGCTAGCCTCCCAAAGCCTATTGACGATACTACCCAACGCACCATAGGTGGAAGGTTCTCCCAGACATCCTTAAGCCCCGTCGTCCTACGTGCACACATAGTCAATAAAGAAGCATCAGACTGTAAAAGAAAAAGCCCTGTCAAAATCCAAGAAAAAAAGGAAATCACCAGAAAAGAATCCGAAAACTCATTTTGTACTTACATAACCACCAGGGTTCAACACCCTAGAAGAGTGATGACGAGACGACTCCCGCAATAAAGTCCGCTCATCCTCCACTGGCTCAAATGCATCAAAAGAGTTCTCACTCCCTAAAGCAAGAGGCGCCCTTGCCCTCTACTCCACATTCGCCCAATCATCAATAGCCAACCACTCCCTATGTACCGCAGTGCTCACAAAAACGACCATTTTTTAGGTTGCGGAATGTTAAAACGATTCACAGAAGAAAATCGCAGAAAGATAGAATGCAAGAAGCTGTGAAAAATAAGGGGAACCCGCCCCCTTTTAATAGGAAGCCAAGGGTCATGCCGATTGGTACTTCAGCCCCACCTACTGATTGGCACTGGCCTTCCACCTTCTCGAGGTAGTCCAAAAGTCCATGCCACTGCCTAATGGAACCCTCCACACCATGCCGACCGGCACCCCCTTAAATTTTTGTACAAAAACTCCCAGAAAACCCAGAAAATTCCAAAAAATATCGGGGGGGATTTAGAACATTTTCACCAAGAAAAAATCACACTCCCTCAAGTGGAACCCCTATTTACCTAGCGGAACTCTCAAAATCCAAGAGAATCTCCCCCCGATAACGTCCCCCCTAAAATATCGTAAACCTCAGGTTATCTCCTATTTCACCAAAAGTCTCAAATTCCCTCTAGCAAAATGTCCAAACCCTGAACCACCAAATCACTTCCCTAGTGGGATTTACAACATCCAATTGGCTATTCCCATGCAAAGTCTCCGAAAGACACGAAAGTTTCCCAAGAAATCAGCTCCCAGTTCAAATCAAAATCACGAGGCAATTTCCCCAGCAGAATTCCTCGTGAACATATCAATTTAAGCCCCCATAATTGGCTTCGGCCCGCATAATTGGTCATCTCAATTTAAGCCCTCAAAATTGGTTTCGACCCGCAGAATTGGTCATCTCAATTGAATCCCCCAGAATTGGCTTCGACCCGTAGAATTGGTCATCTCAATTTAAGCCCTCAGAATTGGTTTCGACTCGCAGAATTTGTCATCTTAATTTAAGCCCTCGGAATTGGTTTTGACCCACAGAATTGGTTATCTCAATTTAAGCCCTCAGGATTGCCTTCGACTCGCAGAATTGGTCATCTCAATTTAAGCCCATAGAATTGGCTTCGACCAGCAGCATTGGTCATATTAATTTAAGCCCTCAGAATTGGTTTCGATTTGCAGAATTGGTAATCTCAATTTAAGCCCTCATAATTGGCTTCGATCCGTAGAATTGGTGATCTCAATTTAAGCCCTCAGAATTGGCCTCGACCCGTAGAATTGGTCATCTCAATTTAAGCCCTCAGAATTGGCTTCGACTCGCAGAATTGGTCATCTCAACTTAAGCCCTCAGAATTGGCTTTGACCCAAAGAATTGGTCATCACAATTGAAGCCCTCATAATTGGCTTTGACCCAAAGAATTAGTCATCCCCTGCATTTCTTTAGGTCCTCGAAATTGACCTCAATCTTTGGTCATCACTTCCTTTTTGACCATTCTTAGTATGCCCCCTTAGGTCCTCCGAATCGGCCTCGACCCTCTGAATCGATCATCCTCATCCTTAGGTCCTCCGAATTGACCTCGACCCTCTGAATCGGCCATCCTCATCCTTAGGTCCTCAGAATCAGGCTTTGACCCTCTGGTCATCCTCTTTTAAAGGCATCATGCGGTGTTTATTCGATGGCTATTGTTTGTTCCAAACTCACCCATCGAGGGGCTCTGCAGACACCCCATTATAGCACCCCCTAACCTCTCCTTAGGTCCCTAACACCTCCTTTTATCACTACAAACCTAAGTCATACCCAGAGTACTGACCTAGAGGCCATCGAGCACTCCCAGGCTCCATTTGACCAAATGTCAAACTCTTCAGCTTGATTGATACTAAATGAATCCTCTAAGGGAACCAAAATCCCTTTCAAACGGTCCACCCCATGTACAATTCTGACTTATAGTGCGGACGAATGACCCACTTTCCTCCAAAACTTGATCAGAAGGTCACCGGACGCTTTAAGCTTCGTCTGAACAAAGTCAACTCTTTAACTCAATTGAGACTGAATGAATCTTTAAAGGTCACTAAAACCCCTTTCCGACGGTCTACCCCGTGCACAATTCTGACTTACGGTATACGTACGAACAATCTGTTTTACTTCGAAAGGTCACCGAATGTTCCCAAGCCCCAATTGACCAAAGTCAACTCCTCGAACTGAGACAAACTCTTTGGAGTGTCTAAGTACATCTCATAACCTTTCCAGTGGTCCTCCTCGTGTGCGATTCTGACTTACCATGCGGACCAACGATCCATTTGTTCCCGACAATCCCATATCTAAAGGATCGACGACCGTTTCTGAGACACATTTGACCCGAAGTTAACTCCCGGACCCAGGAGAAGTCCAAAGGACTTTCGAAGGAATCTAAAATACCTTTCCATCTATTCACCCCGTGCATAATTTGGATCAATGGTTTTCATTTTATGACCTTTTTTCGAAAGAACCTGAAACAGACTGCCAAACGGCAGGTTCCAAATCCTGCCTATCGGCAGTGTGCCAAAAGACACCTGCTGATTGGCAGGACCAGGCCTATGCCGATCGACAATGTCCTAGGACTATAAAAAGGAGGGACTGACCTCATTTCAAAAGGACCAAAGATCTGAAATCCACCACTCTCAGCGAACTCAGAAAACATCTCTCGAAATCAGCATGATTTCCACATCCAAATCCTCTTCCAACCTTCATTTTTCATCACCTTTTTCACCAAACTTGGTGAATGAACTACCCTTGATCACCATCTAAGTGAAAGGGCTACTCTCCAACATTCAAGATCAAGCTCAAGGTCTTCAAGAAGGTCCAACTTTCTCAACTCTCTCTTCAAATTCTCCTAAATTCACATTAACTTATTTTATCACTTAGCACTTTTATTCTCTCCATCTCACATATCCTAATATACTTTTTATTTAGTATTATTTCACATATCTTATTTTCATATAAATAGACCCCCCCAAAAACAAGAAAATAGGGTTTGCTCATAAATTCCAAACGGGAATTCTCACACTTTTCTCATATCTAAAACACCTTTTTACACACACCCACACATAAGAGAAGTCCCTAATTGGATTTATGGGATAAACCCCACCCCTAATTTTGTATACGAACTATGTCAACTTTGATGCCTCTATAGGCTAAGTAGACATCTCGGGGTAAAACCCGAGACTCGAGTCCTATTTTTTTCCATTTTCTAATTTTTTAATTCTTTAATTTAATTCTCTTAAATTGTATATATTTATATTTACATATACATATATTTGTTCTTAGTGGCGTATTATTCCATATGCGTTATCGTTCCATTATAACGATCAATGCTAGGATAATAACATAAATCCTATTTTATAATATTATTTTTTAGGAACATTCCTGTGGATGACTCGCTTTATCTCTTCCATGATACAAGTCGATGTGCACCCATACCACAGGGAAATAAAAGAAGATAACTACAAATCCATGAGAGACGGCAAGGGCGGAATGGGTGCTTAACACCTTCCCATTTCGTAACTTAGCCTCCTAACCTTTTTCGAATCAATTTTTGTTTCGTTTGTATCAGTATGCCTTTGGATGCTGTCCTTCGGGATGGCTCCACCTTCTTTTTTCTGTTTTGAGTAAAATAGACTAGAGAATCCATCTGTCTACATTTTTCACCTCACACCGACGACGGCTGACGCACTCCCGAGAGGGATGCACGGGACGAAGATCCTCTCACGGCGGGAGATGAACCTTCCTCTCTCTCTTCGAGAGGATCGGGGATGGCCACACCACCTGGGAAGGTCAGTCAGTAAGAGAGGTCCCTTGGACTGAATCTTATTTCCAATATTCAATCTCATTTTCAATACTCATTTCAATCGGTATGTCTATATGGAGAGATATAAACATATCACAAATGAATCCATCATCAGTATCCGATGCATTTTGAGAATAAAAGCATTTCACAAAATACATAGTTTGCATAATATCATATCATTTAAATGTGCAAGAATGAGATAGAGTACTCACCTAAAATAGAGGCTCAAAAATACAAATATTGAGTCCTGGATCACACGTTAATCTAATAAATACACTAAAGGTTTAATTACGTATTCTAAATAAAGCCTAATTCTAAATATTGTGTTTTAATCCTAAAATAACTTGCTGTAAAAGGTTATAAAAACCATTTTCTCAATTTTTAATATTCATTCATCGTATTTAAAGAATTCAATTCATAGTTCTTCCTAATCAGTCGATTCCCAGTAGAGGTAGAGGGTCACAGGGGCACCACTGAAATACCATCTCATCTAGAGAGAACATTTTCGGATTTATTCTCAGTAGAGATGGAGGGTCACAAGGGCACCACTTAAATACCATGTCAACTAGACATAATTTTACCGGGACTGAATTTGGAATTACTTAAATGAGATTCCATAATAACGAGAAATTATTTACAAAAAGCGTATATATTTTTTCAAACAAGTTTATATTTTTGAAAATAAAATAAATTTAGATTATTTCCAAATTTTAAGTTTTCATTAGTGGAGTCTTTAGTGTATTTTACCAGCATAACTACTAAGTAAAGCTATAAAATATGAAATTAAAACTATAAAAATGCATCATAACATTGAAATAAAATCATATAGAACTCCTCGAAATTATAGAACTCCTCCTTAAGATATTTCCCAAGCTTTCTATCACTCTTTCTTACTATAATTCTCAAGGAATTGGTGTGAGTTTCAAATGAACCCTAAGACCCTATTTATAGGTTTCCAAAAGTATTACGGTGTTGACTCGTGCCTAATGACTAGCCTTATTGCAATGGTGATTCAACGTTGAGGTGTCGCGTTCCAGAGTGGTCTTACAGTGTTAATATCACCAAATGATGATAAGTGTTTTGACTTTCTCTCTAGAGACGACACGTGTAAGGTGGTAGTGACCAACATGTGGTGGAAAGGTCATAAGGGTATAAGGGTCATTTTGCACATTAAGGGTATTTTGGTAATTTCACACTGTATTTTTAATATTTCTTAGAGGTCCCTTGAAATATTTTATTTACAAAATGGCCCTTTTTATATTTTTATTTTAATCCCTAAAGTTTCATAGAATTATATTTTCTACCCCAAAACTTATTATTTACCTTAAGATATGTCAAAAGACTTCGATTTGATCCAATTTACAATTGATTTTTCATCTTTAAAAATGGGGCTTGTTATGTTGATAGCCAATAATACCACGCATTTAATAATACAACATTTATAAGATAATAAGTAACACATTAGTGTAAAAATGAACTATATATATATATATATATATATATATATATATATATATATATATGTATATATATATATATATATATATATATGTATATATATATATATATATGAGCATATAAAAGTGGGGTCATTACATCCTACCCTCCTTATAAAAAGTTTAGTCCCCAAACTTGACTCATATTTATTTACACACAAGTATGGATATCTCTCCTTTATTTCATCTTCCTGATCACATGTTGCTTCTTCAACTGAATGATTTTTCCATAATACTTTGGCTAGTGGAATTACCTTGGTTCGTAATATTTGATCTTTATGGTCCAAAATTTCTACGGGATTCTCAATACATGACAAATCTTCTCTAACTTGAAGAGGTTTGTGACTTAAGATATGTGTTGGATCTAGGACATATTTATTTATCATTGATACATGAAACACATTATGTACACTAGAGAGTTCAGGTGGTAAGGCTATTTTATACGTAACAACTCCTATCTTTTCAAGGATTTCAAAAGGTCCTACGTATCTTGGGCTCAACTTTTCTTTCTTCCCGAATCGTATTACTCACTTTGAAGGTGATACTCGCAAGAACACATAATCTCTTCTTTGGAATTATAACTGTCGGTGTCGATTGTCAAAATAACTCTTTTGATGGATTTGAGCGATTTGAAGTCGGTCTTGTATCAATTTCACTTTATCTGTTGTGATCTGAATCAATTCTGATCCCAATAATTTTCTTTCTCCAACTTCTACCCAACATGCGGGAGAACGAAACCTTCTAACATATAGTGCTTCATATGGAGCCATTTGAATACTTGCTTGATGACTATTATTATAGGTAAACTCCAAAATGATCATCCCAATTCCCCTTCAAATCAAGTACACATGCCCTAAGCATATCCTCAAAGGTTTGAATGGTTCTTTCAGATTGTCCATCTGTTTGAGGATGAAAAGTAGTGATGAAATTGAATTTTGTTCCCATGGATGCTTGTAGGCTTTTCCAAAAGCGAGAAACGAATCTAGGGTCATGATCAGAAACAATTGAAATTGGGGTTCCATGAAGCCTAATAATTTCCCGCACATACAACTTGGCTAACTTTTCTAATGAATGGGTAATCTTAATGTCAAGAAAATGAGAAGATTTAGTTAACCTATCAATAATTACCCAAATAGAATCATTACCATTTGAACTCCTTCGTAAACCTGTAATAAAATCCATGGTAAAATGTTCCCATTTCCATTAAAGGATAGGTAGAGGTTGTAATAATCCTGATGGTCTCTGATGTTCAGCTTTTACTTGTTGACAAACCAAACAGTGAGATATAAATTTTTCTATCTCCCTTTTCACATTGTTCCACCAAAACACTTCTCGACGATCTCTATACATCTTGCTATTTCCTGGATAAAATGTAAATCTTGAGCAATGAGTTTCCTCTAAAATTTGCCTCTTTAGTTGGGCATAACGTGGAACACACACTCTATTTACAAACCTCAATATATCATCCCATATTGCAAATTCAATTCTCTTCCCTTCAATAACCTCTTCTCTAACCTTCTTCAGTTATGGGTCATTTACTTGTGCAATTTTGATCCTTTCCATCAACGTGGGTTGTACTTGTAAGTTTGCGATTATTCCTCCTTTGCTATAAATATGAACATCTATTTCCATACTTCTCAAATTCCTTAACAAAGATTCCTGATTTGTAATGAGACATGCTAAATTTGCTGTAGACTTCCTACTTAAAGCATCAGCTACTACATTTGCTTTCCCTGGGTGATAATGAATATTTAAATCATAATCCTTCATCAATTCTAGCCACCTCCTTTGCCTAATATCTATAAAATAACTAATTGAAATTTATACATAATATTAACCCTAAACTAAGGTTAGTAAAACCCACCTCAAAGAGCTCTAGAAATGGTGTAGATGTTGGAGAGGATGGAGGACCCCCCACCTCCAAAGGTGGTGTCAAGGGTGTCTCTAAAAGCCCAATCAATCTTGACTCCATTGTTGCTCCAAGATTGCTCCAAATAATTGTTCCACGAGTTCCCCATCATCCTCAAAATGCCTCCCTTTAATACCCATTTTACATCAAGAACATTATCTTCAACCCTTCTCCAAGTCTTCCTAGGGTTTCTATGCAACTAAATAGGGTGGAAAAACTCCATGGTTATGAGATTATTAGTGGTGGGGTGTGTGGTAGAATTTTGGTATAGAAGGGTGTTTCCCCATGGGAGCTCAAGTTAGAGAGTTGGAGGAGTGTAAATGTTATAGAGTGTAAAGAGAATGGTCCCCCACGGTTCTCTCTCTCTCTCTCTCTCTCTCTCTCTCTCTCTCTCATAATTAGACTATAAGACTCTAGAGGTTAAAAAATAAAGATTCAATCCCAAAAACTTTCCATATTAGGTCCTAGGAGGTTCCCCATTCGATAACTCATAAGAATTAAGGGCTGGTACAAAGACAGTGCACTAAAAATCCTTTCCGCCCAAGGTTTGACCTGCTAGGCCCAATCGACCGCGGCCAGGGGGCCAATCGACCGACCATGGTGTAAAAACCAACACTTTTCTCGTAGTCATGGATTACTTGTTTCTTCAGTATAATGAATCGTACCTTATCAATATAATTGCACAAACTAATTAAATACGAATGTTCATCCATGCGGGCCATGTAAAGTAATTTTTTCCTTTTTAATCCGTATGTACGACGCATCACTTTTATATAATTTTGGCTCAATACTTACGCATTTGTTTCTCTAATATTTTCTTCGGATACACTATTATAATTAAAATATTTATTTCTAGGGTGGGGTATTACATTTTATATCATCAAATAAAATACATAAACAAAAAATGAACTTTGGAATCTAAAATATTATTTGAAACTTTATTAAAAAAAATATTTTCCCGATTAAAGTGTTAGAGGTAGACCTAAAGGTGCCAAGAGAAATTATCAATAACTATGATTAGTGCTTAAATTATAGAAATGGTTGAGCTCGCTGGTTGATAATCGAAGACGAACATTGTGTAGTTCTTTTGCAAATTTAGGGTGTCATGTGTTTGAAAGTTTGCATATGATTAAATCATTAGTATAACTCATGAGATTATCATCCCCTCCGGCTCGCACATGCCATGTCATGACCTCTACTATCCATGGTCCAGTGAATTTTTTTAACCTCAGCCTGATGAAAAAATGCTTCAATACATTTTGTGGAACTTGCGAGCACTTGAGAAATTTAGTGGGTCTGTCATTTCCACTTTCACAAATCTTATATATTATCTCATTGCATACAAAGAATTTATCCTTAAGTTTGTGTTTTTTGGAGTATAATATGCAACCATACATGCATGCATAAATATATTTGTACTTCAAACCCAAACCACTCAAGCTCTTCTTCTTGGTCGAATAATTATCTGGTAACGTGTTCTCTTTAGGGAGAATGACTTTGACCCACTTAAGAATTTTGGTTAAGTTATTGCTCGACAAATCGAACTAACTCTTCAAATTATTCAAACCAATCATTGCATACAATATCGACTGATCTTCATGGTAATTTTTATACAAAGGCATTCAAGAGGGAAAACATCAAGGCATGAACTGAGACTTGTCTCGTTGTTGACTAAGCAATTGACACAATCCCTTGATTTCATTCAGTACATATCCTAAGGAATTTGTAATAGAGCTAATATCCTTTTTAAAACTTTACACTTCCTCTATTGGCCAATTCTTCCACTTGCTTCGACATGTGACTCCTTATCAAAGGGAGTTCGTCCAATACAAGTGCAATGTGCTGTAATTTGGTCCTCAACATACTGGAAACCACACCTCTTGTCCCCTCCCTTTTTTCCTTCCCAAGTACCTTGGATACAACATATGAGTCAATGCCAAAGGGGCTGTGATGAGTGAATTATTTTGTATATTTTATACCCAAATTTATACTTTGTTAGATCCTTTTTATTATGTTTAATAAGTTTTTAGTTTATTTTGTTAAATAAAGAAAAAAAATGCAAGATTGATTAAATTCATATTCAAAACGATATTTTTAAAGGCAAAAAAATGCATTTTGATAATTTTATAATTTTGTTGAGCTAATTTGTGAAAAAATTTGCCTAGTGAAAAGACACGAAAAATATGATTTTTACAGTCATTTAAAAAAAGTTGTTTTTACACATGAAATTGAAAAAAAAGTTGCAAAATTTTATCATCCAAATTGGATGGAATTCAGCAAGCGTGTTCGACAAGTATAAATAAGATTCATCGGGTGGGAAAAAATTTAGTACCTCATTCAATTCAAAGATCAAATGAGGTGGAGTGTCCGGTTACAATATTAAAGAGAGTTTCACCCCAAATCATATACGTCACCTCTTGGCCAATAAAAATGACCTTTGGACTCATCATTTCACACACAATTTCGAACAGTACTTTTTGGGAGGTTAAAGCTTTGTAATTTTTTGGAGTATTTTCTCTATTGTTGTAAGATAAGTCTTTATAAGTTTGATTTATTAATAAAAATTTCTACTCATTCTTGCAATTTGTTTTTGTCTTTCATTATGGTTGTTCCATTCTTCTATTAGAATTATGGTGAAGTTTATAATAGTTAGCTAATATTGTCACATTGATTAATTATGATTTATTCTCTACTCATTTTAATTGTTATAAAAAATTAGTATTCATTTTAAAACGACACGAGAGTGCATTTTAAAACTTTCAAATGTCAAATCAAGTTTTGAGATTTAAAAATGGTAACTTTTGATTAATTATGCTTGTACTTTGATTGTTTTGATAGTTTATGCTTAAATAGATTTACGAATTTTAAAACTTGTATTTTCAAAGGGAATAAGGATTTTGTCCATTTATTGGAGGCGTTAAAAATGTTTCGAATGTGACCGTTATATTTTTAGAATTATAATGCGACGAGAGTCGATTTAATTTGAGTTATAAAAGGGAATGACAACATTAAATTAGTGTACAATATTAGTTACGTGATAAATGGATCTCGAATCCTAATTCTTTCCATATTGTATACAACTCTCATGCGTTGCTCTCATATTTAGGTATTTGCTTTGATTATTTTAGTTCATAATTGTAGTCTTTATTCTCTACCACATTTAGTATAGTTGAACAATTGCAATTATTTTAAACGTTAAAATTGATAAATCTCGGTGGGTTCCAATTGTACTTGCCGAAGCTATTCTATAATAGCCCATGCACTTGCGGTAATTTTAATTTGATAATAGGCTGCACTTGGATTGGCGGCTCCTCATTCCTTTTATCATTTCCTGTAGTATAATATTATATTTAGGACTATAATTTCAACACTATTTTATTATAGTGTGTATATATATGATCATTAAAATTCAAACTCACTAGAGTTGGAGCCAATTTGTTGGTCTGTTTATCCCGTCGAGCATGCAAGTATAAGTTGACCCGATTAGGGCCAATCCCTTTTTTTCAGAGTCCCCTCAGTATTTTCCATCCATTTATCCTTCAAATCAACATATGATTTGGACCCAAGTTTATGTACATCAACTTTTTTTGCCCTGTTATGTCTATTTTTCTCCCTTGGGGAAAGTTTTTCCTCCCTGACCTCTTTCTCCAAGAAGTTGTTCCATTGACTGTCAAAAATCTCAGTATTTTGCAAAACTCTCAGTATTTTGCGAAACATTATCTTTTAACCCCAAAATGTCAGAACACGATGTTCCCATCGGGAAGTGAACCTTATCAGGTTCTTCCATTAAGTTTTCAATTGATTAGTTACTCGGGAAAGAACAATTGCCTTCAAATCAGGTGGGACGTAAAATGTTTACAAAGTTTATCCCACAAGTCATACTTTATGGCATGATCAACATTCTTCCAGATGTTTGCCTTCCCCACCCAATACCCACAATAATCTTTCCGAGAGCTAAACATTGGGCTATAAAAATTTGGACGTCATTTTTGTTACCGGTAGGATTTTTGGTAATGGAGAACCAAATTTGCTTCTTATCTTGTGATTGGTATTCCTCGGTAACGAGAGTTAAGAGAGTTTGATTAACAAGGCTTTGTGGGCTTTTATGACTTGGAGCAATGTAGATGAAGTAGTAAAATGAACCTGCGACAGAGTAGAGTATTAGGAACACACATGTATCAAGAATCCAGATGGTGATTATGAGAGTATTGAGATAGAGGAGGAGAGTCGTTGATTATCTCTGTTTTGGTTCGACATTTTCTACAAATAAATAAATAAAAATATAGTGAAGAATACAGGATTGTCTAGTTTTCATCCAATTGGTATTGTTTTTTATAAATTTGTGAAAAGATGCACTTGGCTAACTAGGCGGAAGTGTATCTATAATTGCCGTATAAATGTCCATGATGAGAACCCGAAATTCTTCATTCCTCAAGTTTTTTGCAAGTTCACATTTAATGTGTATATTTTTTATGACATCCCAATTTGGGTGAATGCTCTGTTTACGAAAATGTATCCACAATGGATGAATATATTTTTTTTCCTTTTCCAATAATGTCACTAAGGTCAGTGCACAGTCGGGATTAAGAATGCAAAATATATTCTCTATTGCCTCATACAAGAATTCTGACAAGGAAAATATAATACGATTGAATATTTACGATTAAGAGAGATCAACTATATGATTTGTGAGGTAATTAAACTATTCAATTTTTATATTACCACACTGGTAAATATGAGTTCCCTCCATATAGCATGCACTGATAGAAGAGGTTTTTGTGCGGACCAATTGTAACCTCTCGATCATCTGTTGAAAGTACCTATTATCATGACTCATCTCTTCGTGAGAATATATATAAAAGGAGGGTGTGAATATGACCAGTGTTTTCTACCATGAATAATAAGAAGAAAAATGTATAAGATATTTTTTGCATATGGGACAACACACAAATACTAAGAGTAAAATCTCCAATTAATCCTAATTACTATGTGTCCCTACAGTAATTAATATTTTTCACTTAATCAATCAAACACAACAAGTTCGATTTTAGTTCAATTTTAATTCAACTAATTCTAGAATTACTATATGTCTACCAATATGCAATCCCTTCCACCAATTTGTGTTCACCCTAATAGCAACCACTTAAGGAAGGGGTGAACATGACCAGAGTAGTTAAGTAAAAATATATAAGCACCAATATTCATCCGCACAATATCAGCGTCAACTAATTAATATTTTTTAATTAATTAGCCAAACACAAATGTATCCACTATTATGCAATCCCTCTACTAATTTGTGTTCACCCAAACAACAATCACTTAAGGATGGGATGAATACAACCACAATAGTCAACCAATAAGTTATAAATATATATAAGACTATTTTACATAAAAGAAAAGATAAGTAAATTTTCCTTAATGGAGAAAGGAGCTAGAATCAGATGAGCTTCAATAATTGTTCACCATTTGAATGCGAAAATGGAACGAGAAGGAAAAATGTTAATAAAAGCACAATTGTAATAAGAAAAAATGTTAATAATTTTACTTCAGTAATTAACTAGACCATTCCTACTCATATTATTATTCAACAACCAATCCAACTATTGTGTGTGTGTATATGTGTGTATAAACATATTACAAGTTTCTTCTTTGAACTTAAAAATGATCATTTTGATATTTTTTGTCATTCCAATTTTTCTTAAGAAATTTGAAATAACATAAAATTCTTTTACAATAGTTAAATTATTTTGATAAAATGTGAGAGTATACAATTATTTATATGTACAAATTCCAATAAATATAGTATTTAGTCCCAAATAATATTTAATTTAAAGATTAACATTAAGAACACTTTAATTATTTAAATTCAATGTTATTTAGGACTGAATATTATATTTGGATGTATTTGTACATATAAATCATATACATCACGTTTATGGTTGAGCCACATTGCCATTGACACAATTAAAATCATATATGCTGGTTGGAAAAGAAACTCCAAATTTATGTTGCATGTGCAAATAAACTCTTAGTGAGTTTTCAAAATAAACACTATACATCATGTTTAGGGTTACTTCTGCCCTAACCCTAACTGGTATATACATATATACACACACACATTCATATTCTGTCATATACATATACATATACAAATACATACATATATATACATAACTATATATATATATACACAAACCTGAGTGATAGAAAGAGAGAGAGAGTCAGTTGGTCGGTAGTGGTGGTATTTGATGATGATGATGGTGGTCCAAGAGAGAGAGAGAGAGTGGGTATAATGATGCAAATAAAAATAAAATGCTCATGAGTTTTATTTATACCTGAAATTGAGTCATGGTTAAGGCCCATGCCTGATCTGTAAATAATTTGAATTAATTTAAATATTTATGGTTTAGTCAACTTGAACCGTGACCCCCCAAAATCACTGACAACAGATCACGGTCTCCAACCGATTTCCCCTTTATGTAACCATTTTGAATTCAAGGATTGTCACGGTATTGGGTTATGGTTGTAAATTATGACTATGTTTCACACCAAATGGGAACAATCTTTTGTCTTTGGTTACAGTTCATAACTGTGACCACTGATTGCAGTGACCAACTTGGCATCATTTTTCTATCCATTAGGATAACAGTTTTGGATTGTGACTAACCCGTGACCAACTGATGATGTAGAGCTCCCCTAAATGGTATCACAGACTAGGTCACGGTTTTGGACCGTGACCACCTTAGCCACGATCCAAAACCAAATCCACCGTGCTATGACCATTTTTATTTTTTTGTTCTAGTGTTGTTGAACTTATTTAGTAAAAAATATTTATTCACCTATTAATCAATTTATTTTACTTCTCAACATGATAATCATTTGATTGTTTTCTCAATATGATTTCCTTTAAACTTAATTACTTTATCAAAAATAAGAATAAAAAATAATAAAGGGTATAAAATTTATAGTGATACTTTGTTGAATGCTCTTGGTAGTTTTGAATCTTCAAACATCAAGCAAAATAGCATTGAATTAAAAAGTGTAAAATTTGGGAGAAAAATATCTTAATATTTTTCAATTCAGGTGTGGATAGCTAAGGGACAAGCGAGAGTTGGAATGTCATACCAAAGGTTCCCCGTGATATTCCTAATATCACACCAAGATTACGGTAACAATTTTAACGCCCCTCTAACAATAATTACTTATTTTCCTACATAATACACTTTCCCCTCTAACTCACACTTTCTTCTAGTGCATTAGTGACCACCAACATTTTGATAAACACTCTTTTTTCTGCCCATTATTATACCCTGCACATAACAATAGTATTAGTATAAAGAGTATGCCAAATTTAAGAGTAGTTATGTTAAAAAAACGACAATCAATCTATTTAAATAATAAGACATAATTAAACTCTAAACAATTTTAAGAACTACGGAAAGAGGAATACAAAAAAATTAACAACTACAGAGTAAGAGAGAAGACAGAACCTAGGGAAGGGGGTATCAAAATGTATTAAAGAAACACTATAAGCAAAAATGGAACCATAATCACTAAAACCTACAAATGTTTGTCCAGTGAAACCCTCATCGTTACATAATATGTTAATCATAACAATACATTTACTCATACACCAAAAGATTATAAATTTCTTTTGAATATGGCTGTAGAATCAATTTTTTTATTAAAATAACATTAACTCCATTTGCTCAAGGCACTTAACAAATATGTGAAAACCCAGTGGTCATATGTAAAAATTACTTAAAGCATGTAAATAAGTTATTTAAAGAATAAGAAAACTCGTTGATTATCCCATCCCACCTTTTGTTTAAGAGAACCCATTGATATGTTCATTTGATAAAAATAGGCAAAATATGCCTGGATAATATGAAATTTTATAAATTCCATAAATAATAACTTCTAGAAGTGGAGGCTAAATATTCATTCTTTAATTAGGTGAGTGATAGAATCGTGTGATGTAATGAAAAGAGGGGAGGTGGTTAATCTAGTCATCGGTGTCATGGGTAAGAGGGACAATGAAGCCATTAGTTGGTTCCTAGTGGGTGGAAACATTTGTAGCTCAGACCAATGGTATCACTGGAGTGGTGCATTAGGTCAGGATTGTTAGTGTAAGTTTGTCACCCCAAAACAGATTGCAACCCCAATAAAATCCAATGTATCAAATCGCGTACCAATGTAACGTTTATAACTTTTGCTCGAACTACTCACCTAAACATGATCGCATCCATTTATTTTAAAATTAAAAAAATTAGTTGATACAACATAAATTATTTAATGAAACTCATTTGAGATTTGCGACCAATTTGGATCGAGCCTTGGAGCGATTGGGTGACGCAAATGCATGAAAGTACATTATATTATGAAACCCTTTAACCTCAAAGGCTAGAATGTATTAACCTTAATTCTACTTTGTTACTAATATATTTGTTATTTGCATCTTTTTCGTTAACTTCTGCAGTAGAATTTTCAACACATGTTTCTGAATCATAATTGAAAAGAAAGGCTGAGCAATCATAATTAACAAACATATCTAAATTCATGACAACCATAAAAACCGTAAATAATCCAAGACTTACTATTTACGAAAATTGTTATGTCCAAACTATAATATAACCCAAATAACCATCCTAGTAGTCATAGAGTAAAATGTTAACTAAATACAGAGAGAAAATCTCAAAACTAATAAAGAACTAGGACATTATAGGAAAAGAGTAAAAATAAGCGAGGGAAAGAGAGAACATAGAAAATACCTTGATTTGCAGAAATAAATGGTTGAAGCTTGTTTATATAAACACATATGATATACACCAAATAATAGGGTACTCCAAAAAATTTATTTCAACTTCAAGGCCCAAACTCATCTCATTCCAAGCGACAATTATTATATTCTCTCCAAATAGACTCTAGAGAGCAATACTAGATAACTAACCATCTTTTACGATCATCCTTAGTCTTTCATCAGACAACATCAGCGTTGCAATATACCTTATGCCACCTCACAATAAAACAAATGATCATAAATGGGATCCTTATATGCTTTAAAAAACCAACACATGCTCTCTATCCGCTCCCCCTCTGATGAATATTCTTTGATATCAAGATAGCGCCTCTAGCAGATGTCTAGGAAAAAAAAGTTGTCTTTAGTAGTCTTTAAGATCTCCAAACTCCTCTCTAATGGAACATCAACTAATATTAGCCTTGAATGAGCAATATGAGTACTTTACTGAGAATTTTTTATTGTTATTTCCCACCCACTTAATGTAATGACCCCACTTTTATATGCTCATATGTACATAGTTTGTTTTTACACTCATGTGTTACTTATTATCTTATAAATGTTGTATTATTAGATATGTGGTATTATTGGATATAAATATAACAAACCCCATTTTTTATATATGAAGAATCAACGGTAAATTGGGTCAAATCGAAATCTTATGGCATATCTTAAGGTAAATAATAAGTTTTGGGGTGGAAAATATAATTTTATGAAACTTTAGGGACTAAAATAAAAATATAAAAGGGACATTTTGTAAATAAAGATTTTGAGGACCTCTACGAAATATTGAAAATATAGAGTGTAAAATGACCAAAATACCCTTCATGTGTAAAATGACCCTTATACCCTTGTCACCTTTACACCATGTGCTGGTCACCTCCACCTTACACATGTCGTCTTCAGAGAGAAAGCTAAAACACTATTCATCATTTGGTAATATTAACACTGCAAGACCACTCTGGAACGCGACACCTTGGCGTTGAATCACCACTCCAAAAAGCTTAGTCATTAGACACGTGTCAACACCGTAACATCCTTGGAAACCTATAAATAGGGCCTTTGGGATCATTTATAACTCACACCAATTCCTTGAGAATTATAGTAAGAAAGAGTGATAGTTTGGGAAATATCTTAAGAAGGAGTTCTATAATTTTGAAGAAAAGAATTTCATTTCGTAGGTATGATTTTATTTAAATGTTGTAATGCATTTTTATAGTTTTAATTTCGTACTTTATAGCTTTACTTAGTAGTTATGCTGGGAAAATACACTAAAGGCTCCACTAATCAAAACTTAAAATTTGGAAACAATCTAAATTGATTTTATTTTCAAAATATGTCAACTTGTTTGAAAATATATATACACTTTTTAAAATGATTTTTGTAAGTAATTGATCGTTATTATGGAATCTCATTTAAGTAATTCCAAAGACAGTCCCAGTGAAATTCTGTCTAGTTGAGATGGTATTTAAGTGGTGCCCCTGTGACCCTCCTTCTCTACTGGGAATAAATTCGAAAATGTTTTGTCCAGATGAGGTGGTACTTAAGTGGTGACCATGTGACCCTCCATCTCTATTGTGAACCAATTGATTAGGAAGAACTATGAAATGAATTCTTTAAATACGATGAATGAATATTAAAAATTGAGAAAATGGTTTTAGTAACCTTTTATGGCAAGTTATTTTAGGATTAAAACACAATATTTAGAATTGGTTTATTTAGAGTACGTAATTAAAACTTTATTGTATTTATTAGATTAACGTGTGATCCAAGACTCAATATCTGTATTTTTGAGCCTCTATTTTAGGTGAGTACTCTATGCAATTTCTTGTGCATTTTGATAATATTATATTATACAAACTATGTATATTTTGTGAAATGCTTTTATTCTCAAAATGCATTTGATATTGATGATTCTGTCAATTGTTATATATTTATATATCTCCATATAAACATCTGATTTGAATTCTGAAATTATTCATTCGGCCTACGAAAACTCTCTTTATATTGGCCTTGACTACCGGGTGAAAATATATGGGTGGTACCTTACCAGCTGGTTTATTGTTGGTGTGCCCTAAACAAGGCGTTGTTCCAGAAATCATGATTCTCTGTCTGCGATGTTACCAGGTGAAAACATTTGGTAACACTATCTGTTTGGGTATTAGAGCGTACGTGGCCACTAAAACAGAATAATTCACATATGTTCAATTGTTTTATCTACTCTGTTCTGAACTGTTTATTCTGAATATATATATATATATATATATATATATATATATATATATATATATATATATATATATATATATTGTCATTTAATTTATATATATTACTGGAAATTCCTATCTCTATGTATATGCCTTATGTACTAAATTAAATAGGTATCAATTTTCTGAAAAACCCTGGAGATTGAATCTCATTCGGCTTTTAGCTGACGTTGTATAAATAACCATTTTTCAGGACATAATTAAGCTCGTGGATGGAGCGTAAAAATGACTATGTTGAAGATTTTAGCTTCTTGAGATCCTTTTGTTACATTAAGTATAAGTTTGTTTTATTTGATAGAGCATGTTTGGTTCTTTAATTAAAAGGTTTTAAATTTTTTGTCAAGTTGTAACTCGTTGATATTTTAATATAAATGAAGTTTCATTTTGAAAGCTCTAATGATGTAATTCCTTCACTTTCAGTATTTTACGATTCATAACCTTGTGATTGTATTTCCGCTACATATATTTTAAGAGAAATTTTTTTAAAGCCAGAATATTGAATGCCTTGGAAGCATGTCAAGTCACTCGTTCCCTACTATTTTTGGGCCGGGGTCGTGACAGAGGTGGTATCAGAGCATAGGTTATGAACCCATAGACTACTGAACATAGGTTTCGAACGTGATAGATTTCGTGTTTCCATCCTTAGGAGATAATATTAAATATGTGATTTATGTTATAACCCTCCCAATGTGTTATATTATTTATAATTAGTAGTATAGTTGATCTTATGTTTGTCCATGACTGTAGAAAATGACCAAGAGAAGATCATCTATGGGAACTATTGATTCGAGTATAGAAGGACTAGAAGGTGCATATAAGGCGATTGAAAGTCTAGCAAAGATTGTGGAGCAGCAAGTGAATAATTGAGTATCAAGGAATCTTGAACTAAGTAAATGTACTATTGAACTGTTCAAGAAGTTGAATCCTCTAGATTTTAAGGGTACTCCTAACCCCACCGAAGTAGAAAGTTAGGTGATGCAGATGGAAAAGATACTCAATGTTCTTAAGTGTACCGATGAACAAAGGGTGTCATTTGCAACATTTATGGTAGAAGGGGAAGACGAACATTGGTGGGGAATGACTAAGAGAATACACAAGGAAAGTAATACTTACATAGGTTGAAATGATTTCTTAGCAATCTTTTATGAGAAATATTTTCCTGAAATGGTGAAAGATGAAATGGCAGTTGACTTCATGAGTCTAGTGCAAGGGAATATGCCGGTTAGTCAATATGTTGCAAAGTTTATTGAGTTATCCCATTTTGCACGTCATGTTGTGTTAACTGATGTTTTAAGAGCGAAGGAGTTTGAACATAGGTTAAGGTTGAATGTTCGTAGTCGAATTTCCATCCTAAAGTTGACATCATATATTGATGTCATGACTAGGGCTACAATCGAATTAGAGTTGGATAGTTAGGAGTACGATCTTAGAAGTACAATTGAATTAGAGATGGTAAGAGGATGTTTGGGGAACAAAAAGGAAAGAACCTTAATAATAGAATTTTTTTAGAAACACATCCAACGTTGGGGGATCTAGTGATAGTAAACAACATAATAATCAGATATGTTAGCAATGTGGAAAGATGCATGGAGGATGACCTTGTTATAAGGATTCGGGAGCTTGTTTTAGATGTGGACAGAAAGGACATCAGATAAAAGACTACCCAAAACCAGAAAGGGTTCCAATAAACCCTTCAAGTGAAAAGAAGGATCAAGGCAGATAGGGTGGAGTTTTTGCACTTTCTAATACCCATTCTTCTAATGCAGTAGTGTCAGGTACACTTTCTATAAGTGCACAACCTTTTCAAGCTTTGATAGATACTAGTTCCACCCATTCATTTGTATCTATACGTGTATTAAATCGCTTTCACAAATTTCTTGAACCCCTGAATCATAATATACACGTTTCTACTCCTTCCGATGATTTATTTATGGGTAAATTAGTATACAAGGATTGCCCCATAGATATTGATAATCATAAACTATTTATTGATTTGATAGTTTTAGACATTAAATATTTTGAAGTCATTTTGGGGATTGACTGGTTAGCATCATATCATGCTACGGTAGACTATTTTAAGAAGAGTGTTACTTTCCAAATTCCTCACCAACCAAAATTTAGTTTTGAAGGAACTGGCATCATATCTCCGATGTGTATTATTTATGCAATGCAAGCCTATAGTTTCTTAAGAAGGGATGTCAACAATTTCTTGCAACTGTTACTAGTTTGCAGACAATAGAGCCTAGATTAGAAGATATTCCTATTGCTAAGAAATTTATGTATGTTTTCCCTGATAATTTACCCTGTCTACCTCCCAATAGAGAAATAGTATTTACCATTAAACTTATTCCAGGAACTATACCAATCTCCAAACCACCATATCGTATGTCACCTTTATAATTAAGAGAGTTAAAAGTGAAATTAGAAGACCTTTTAGATAAAGGTTTTATCAGACCAAATATATCGCCTTGGGGTGCTCCAATATTATTTGTGAAAAAGAAGGATGGGACAATGAGACTATGTATAGATTATCGTGAACTGAATAAGGTAACCATTAAGAATAAACACCCCTTACCTCGTATAGATGACTTGTTTGATCAATTAGAAGGTGCACAAGTATTCTATAAGATTGACCTTAGGTCAGGCTATCATCAATTGAAGATTAAGGAAGATGATATTTCAAAATCAGCTTTTCATACTAGATATAGTCACTATGAATTTCTTGTAATGCCATTTGGACTAACTAATGCACCAGCCGCTTTTATGGATATGATGAATAGAGTGTTTAGAAAATATTTGGATCAATGTGTCGTTATTTTTATTGATGACATCCTTATTTATTCTAAGAGTATTGAAGAACATGAGAAGCATTTAGAGATAATATTACAAATCTTAAGGAAAGAGAAATTATATGTGAAATTAAATAAGTGTGAGTTTTTGTTGCCTAGCGTTTCTTTTCTAGGACATGTCTTTTCCAAGGAGGGACTGACGGTTGACCCTCAAAAGATTGAGGCTATACTAGATTGGCCAAGACCAACTGATGTGAGTGAGATTCGTAGTTTCCTTAGATTAGCAGGTTATTATTGAAGATTTGTTGAAAGGTTTTATAGTATTGCCAAACCTCTATCTAGGTTAACACAAAAGAAGGTGAAATATGAATGGTCTGAGGAAGCCAAGAAAAGTTTTCAAGAACTTAAGAATCGATTAGTGACTACCCCAATTTTGACTATTCCTTCAGGTACAAAAGGATTGGTGATTTATAATGATGCTTCTAAAAATGGTTTATGATGTGTGTTAATGCAAAATGGAAAAGTAGTTGCTTATGCCTCAAGACAGTTAAAACCATATGAGCAGAATTATCCAACCCATGACCTAGAATTAGCAGCTGTAATTTTTTCTCTTAAGATTTGGAGACACTATTTATAGGGTGAGACTTGTGATATTTATACTGATTATAAGAGTTTGAAATATATATTTACTCAGAAAGAATTGAACATGAGACAAAGGAGGTGGTTAGAATTGATGAAGGATTATGATTTAAATATTCATTATCACCGAGGGAAAGCTAATGTAGTAGTTAACGCTTTAAGTAGAAAGTCTACACCAAATTTGGAATGTCTTATTACAAACCTGGAGGCTCTATTGAAGGATTTAAGAAATATAGAAATGGATGTTCGTATTTATAATAAAGGTGGAATAATTGCAAATTTACACGTACAACCCATATTGATGGAATGGATCAAAATTTCACGAGTAAATGACCCACAACTGAAGAAGATTAGACAAGATTTTATTGAAGGGAAGAGAATGGAATTTCCGATATGGGATGATATATTGAGGTTTGGAAATAGAGTGTGTGTTCCACGTGATGCCCAATTGAAGAGGCAAATTTTGGAGGAAAGTCATTACTCGAGATTCACGTTTCATTACAAAATTCTCAAGATGTATAGAGATCTTCGAGAAGTGTTTTGGTGGAATAACATGAAAAGGGAGATAGCAGAATTTGTATCTCAGTGTTTGGTCAGTCAAGAAGTAAAATTTGAACATAAAAAACCATCAGGATTACTACAACCCCTACCTCTCTCGGAGTGGAAATGGGAACATATCACTATGGATTTTGTGAGAGGTTTACCAAGGAGTTCAAATGGTAATGATTGTATTTGGGTAATTATTAATAGGCTAACTAAATTTTCTCATTTTCTTTCCATTAAGATTACCCATTCTTTAGAAAAGTTAGCTAAGTTGTATGTGCGGAAAGTTATTAGGATTCATGGAACCCCAATTTCAATTATTTCTTACCATGACCCTAGATTTATGTCTCACTTCTGGAAAAGCCTACAAGGATCCATGGGAACAAAATTGCATTTCAGCACTGCTTTTTATCCTCAAACGGATGGACAATCAGAGAGAAATATTCAAACCTTAGAGGATATGCTTAGGACATGTACACTTGATTTGAAAGGGAATTGGGATGATCATTTACCGTTAGTGGAATTTGCATATAATAATAGTTATCAAGCAAGTATTCAATGGCTCCATATGAGGCACTCTATGGTAGAAGGTGTCGTTCCCCTACATGTTGAGTAGAAGTTGGGAAAAGAAAATTGTTGGGACTAGAATTGATTTAGATCACAACAGATAAGGTGAAATTAATAGAAGACCGACTTCGAACCGCTCAAAGCCGTCAAAAGAGTTATGTTAACAATCGACACCGATAATTAGAATTCCAAAGAGGAGATTATGTGTTCTTACGATTATTGCCTGCAAAGGGAGTAATATGATTTGGTAAGAAAGGGAAGTTGAGCCCAAGATACATAGGACCTTTTGAAATCCTTGAAAGGATAGGAGTTATTGCGTATAAAATAGCCTTACCACCTGAACTCTCTAGTTTACATAATGTGTTTCACGTATCAATGATAAAGAAATATGTCCCAAATACAAAGCATATCTTAAGTCACGAACCTATTTAAGTTGGAGAAGATTTGTCATACATTGAGCATCCGGTAGAATTATTGGACCATAAAGATCAAATATTACGAACCAAGATAATTCCACTCGTCAAAGTATTATGGTGTAATCATCCAGTGTGACACCCAACCTAATAACATATCGGGTGATCAGTCCTATACCGAATTTAAAATAGGAATCCCAATTGGTTAATTCTTAGCATCACTGTCGAAAGCCTTTTTAAAACTTACTAACCACCTAATATTTCGAAAAGCCAGTGCCAAATTTTTTTCTTTTTAATTAAATAAAATAATAACATGCGAAAATATAATATGAGCCGTACACAATGACTGAATTAAATCAACTGAATACATAATTAAACTATTTTCTGAATAAACCCTCATCCACCAAAGTAAATATTCCAATAACAACATCCAACATAAGAATAAATAAATCTGAAAACTGTACTGAAAAATCTGGGTAACAAGTCCTAAGTAAAACTCAAACTGATAAATGATTTCAACTCTAGGAAGGAATGAACGATGCGTTTAATCTAAACTCCTGCTAGCATCCACATGTGCCGCAGCTCCGTGTCCCTGGAATAGAATGTCAATCCTGGCATCCCCGTGGCTAGACACCTAAAAGGTTTTGAAAATAGTTTTATAGCAAGGTTTAGAACCCAAAACATTTTGAAAATATTTAGCAAGTGAATTAACTGTAGTAATTTAAAATGCATGAATGCGCTTCATATTTAAGTTAGTGTCGCACTCTCTTGAGGACATACTTACCGCTCCACTATTGTGCACACCTAACGGTTTCCTTAACCCTACCTAGTTGTAATACCCCATCCAACTAGTCCTGGTATAATATCCCCTTGCCATTCTACTCTAAACCAAGTATTATTATTAATGGGTTATAAGTTATCTCACCAATTAACTTAATTAATTCCTTTTAAATAATATCATATAACTGTGACACAAGTTATATAAAGTAAATACATCACACACTGTATTATGACCTGCATATAATATTTAATACCATTATATACGTACTTTTACTAAAAACATCCACACATATTTCTTATGTATATCCATCCCTTCGAGTATACCCTCACCGGATGATTCTCTCTAAAGTGCTGTCTAACTAGGTGTGCTCACATAACCTAGTTACCCAAGTCGGAAATCACTCACCAACATGGCCCAAAATATAAACGTAGTGGAGGCGGTCATATTCCTTCCCTGAAAGTGAGATAAACCCCTCACCATATACCAGACGCTATGACCTGCGGATATACTCGCCCTACTCCTCACGCTAGGGGATTCCCCCACTTTGCACAACCTCCCTTGATAGCACTAGAGTATATAACTTAAATAAATATCTACTCCCTGATATTTAATAGCACACACAAATTACACATATACATATATACTATCACCACGCCGTATATATATAATATAAATCCTGGCTTTAATGTGTACTGAAACCCGTAACACTAGCCTATATATTCCCAAGTCTATGATCCGACTAAAATTAATTAATTTTCTCCTTAATTAATTTATTACCTTCCCGAGTCTACAGTCCGACTCTAATTTAATTAATTTACACATCAATTAATTTAATACTTGGTGTCGCCCAACTAATATACCCAGACATACTCACTTGGCCCGTACCATCGTTAATACCCAATCCTATATTCCGCCCCTTAATTAATTAATTACACCTCAATTCCTTTAATAATTTAGTGCCACTCAACTACAATACTCGAACATTTTCCTTCGGTCCAAAATCAGTACCTACGAATTATTTCCCGAAATTTATTCATCTCGTGACATACAATTATCACCCTTCTAAACCCAATTATATCCTCTTATAATTGCTAAGGAATATGTGCTACATATGAATTTATCACTAAATAAAAAGTAGGGGAATAAATCTTAAATTAATTTCCCTTTATATATAAAACTGGCAAACCTACCAAAAATCTGGGACTATCGATCGATCGATCCCAGCCATCAACCGATCGATCCCAGCCATCAACCGATCGATCGAATAGGTCTGTTCCTTCTCCGACCATCTGTTAAGCCATTAACGACTTCTTCTAAGGTTTCATCTCCTTCCCTGTTCTAACCCAAGCACAACTAACGATATCTCCACATAAGAAAAAGTTCCTACACATCCTAGAGAACTAAATCTATCGTCAAATTTATATATAACTCTCGGTATATCCGATTTGGATTTTTCACTAGGGTCTTATTTTATCGAATTCGACCTCATCATTCTCAGTTAAATTAATTGCTAATACATACTGAAATTCACCCTACAATTCAATCTTAATAGTCCCAATTCATAACTTAACATCCATTGAGTAATTAAATCTATCCATTACTCGAATTCAGAAAAACCCATTTTCAATTATGGTTACACACCCAAAACGAATTTTCATATACACCTACCATAATATGAATTGGTTATCAATTATTTTAAGAATCACAACAGTTAACAACTTGTCTGGAATTGTTCGTAGAGTCTGATCCGTTGGTGCAGAGAAAGTGTTGATGAAGAACACCCAATTTGTCCCTCAATATGTCTTCAAAAAGTTCCCAATTTGTTCTTGATTTGCTTCATATGTTTCTCTCTTAAACCCTAGGTTTAGAATTTGCTAACTGTCGTTCAACACTCCCTCAATTAGGTTTAAAACCCCAAATCTTGTTTTTAGCCACATGGGCCTAATTAAAATGGCCCAAATCACCCCGTGCAGGCCCGACTATGCCCAAAAATGCCCCGAGATCCGATTACTATCCCCAGGTACTCTTTTCTGACTATCTCGACCAATCAGGACTCAACCGCGCACTTAGAATTGTCATCCGAAATACTTTATAACATTCTCCAATTTTGACCTCAAAATGCAACGCACAAAATTTTGAACAATTAAACTTAAAGTCACCAAATATAAATAATTCTTCCCACTCAAATAAATTCTCTAAATCATAAATTTAAGTTTCTCCAATTTAAATCTCATAAATTTTAGTTTCTCCAATTTAAATATTTTTATATCTCCCAAAAATAATTAAATACTAAATCCTCAAAATTACGGGGTGTTATATACTCCCCCCTACAAAGGAATTTCGTCCTCGAAATTAAGATAAGCCTAGTGCTCCAAGCTTCAAATATCACTCTCTAGTCCCGTGACTCTAAGCTCGCTACACTATCTCTCCCGCTTCTAACTAAGAGTTACTTAAAGATGTATTTTAATTAACTAGGGCACCCATACACCCAGTACCCAATATCAAAAGTTACCCTAATTAACCGGGGTTCCCATACACCCTCTCCCCATGCTTAATCGCATGAAAGTTACCCGACTATGCTAGTCGTAACCCATAATTTAACTTCCAACCCGTAGTCATATCACATATGTGAATAATATCTAGGGTACCCAACCCATGTACTAACGACCAAACATCTCCCCACTTCCAACGTTGTGCTAAGTTTCATGCGTGGGACATTTCGTAAAGCAAAACCTAAACAAGGAACCCCCCGATACACTACTACCTAACATTGTCGGTCGTTGAGATCTGTTGGACCCTCAGCCCATTGCACATACCCCCAAATACTTGTCTCTTAACACAAAAGCATACACGCCTACTCTCATGCTATAAAAGACAACATAAAATACCACGCCCTTACTATCACTAGATCTTGAGCAAAATAAATCCCGAGCTATCTCTCCCTGCTCAAAAATAAATCTAACCACCCTAATTCACTTCAGTAGACACCCCTACTTATCGGGATAAAATATGAGAACACAAGACCTCATTATGTGTCTATCGCACCACACAATACAACATATATACACACACATATATATAGACTATACGCCCTTTTAGGTGATACCTAGTAAAAATCATTCCTAACCTGGTGTCACGAACACCAAAACTTACCCTCACTATCCACATTAGTTCAAATCCATGGCTATCCAACCGATATTTGGAAAAATCATCTACCCTACTCCCATAATTCTCGAAAGTAGTAACTCCTCGCATAATACCGATCCCCTCTCTGTGTACACCCCCACTCTCTCATGGTTAACACCAAAGAAATCCACTACCCCATAGAAATATATATATGTAATATGGCTGCTATAGCCAGCGCACCCACTAAATTCGACTTGCTCGCGAACTGTAGCGAAAATAATTCTTATATTGTGACACCCTCACTGTCACTTCAAACATACCCCATGCCCATAGGATAGAAAGATAATTACCTCCATACTCTAGCTGCAATGGCTGATCCTCGGGTTCCTGAGCGTCTTCCCCCTGCCCGAACGCACCCATGACTGTTGTAGTAGTTGTACATCCAGGACCTCATCCTATAGTTGACCCCTGCCTTGCTTAAGACAATCTCTCTTCAAGCCTGTCGATAGCCCCCAGATCTAAATCAATTGGCCTGATTCCCTTGCCGGAAATCCTGCACCTGATGTCCCCCTGTCTGCTGTTGGGATACCCCACTGGTACGGTTCCCTCCTGCTTTATCCAACTGAATCGGTTCCACTCCCCTCTTGCTTCCTTTCATGTGGAAGAAATATTCCTAGCAGTGTAGGAGTGTTGCATTAACGATGTTTGTATAAGCTACTAATGTGGTATTACCAATCAAATGTTGCCTGATCCTCTAGACTAACCCATCCATGAACCTCAACTTCTTTCTTTCTTCGTTGCCTAATTAAAATGGCCCAAATGCCCCATGTGGGCCCGACTATGTCCAAAAATGCCCAGAGGCTCGATTCCTACCCCCAATTACTCTTTTCTGACTATCTTGACCCATCCGAACTCAACCGCGCACTCAGAATTGTCACCCTAAAACTTCATAACATTCTCCAATTTTGACCTCAAAATGCGACACAAAATTTTGAACAATTAAACTTAGAGTCATCAAATATAAATAATTCTTCACACTCATGTAAATTATCCAAATCATAAATTTAAGTTTCTCCAATTTAAATCTCATAAATTTAAGTTTCTCTAATTTAAATCTCATAAATTTAAGTTTTTCCAATTTAAATCTCATAAATTTAAGTTTCTCTAGTTTAAATATTTTTATATAAAAATAATTAAATACTAAATCCTCAAAATTATGGGGTGTTACATCCAGTTGAAGAAGCAACATGCGAGCGGGAAGATGAAATAAAGGAGAGATACCCATAATTTTCTGTAAATTAATATGAGTCAAGTTTGGGGACTATTGATACCAAATTTAGTCTGCTGACATGGACAACTCACTTACAGACACGTGTCTGCCAGCGTGGCAATTATGTATACCTCTATCGAGCAACTTAAGATCACCGAGCAAATAAGAATCCGCGAGGAACTCAGGGGCCCCGAGCTGCTCGAGCGTGTCGAGCTACTTAGGCGGTCCGAGCAGCTTAGGCGGTCCGAGCTACTTAACATTCTAATCAGGATAATCAAGGAGACGACTACGCATTAAATGCTCATTTATTATCATACAGATGTACATGTCTACTAGATAACAGTGCATTGCCCTTTCTTTTGTATAGCCTCAAGGCTATGAATACATTGTAACCTCCTCATTGGAGAGGACCGAAATTTCTTGAGCAAACCATTCCTCGAGAATTCCAAACAAACAGTCAACAATAACAAAAACAGTGGACGTAGGCCATTCTTGCAAGGCTGAACCACTTTAAAAATCTATTGTCTATTATTTCTTTATTTTTATCTGTGATTAAAATAATTAGGTCAAATCTAATTTTTTACATCAACAGATTGGCGCCGTCTGTGGGAATTGACTGTAATTATCGTTTTTCACCAAAACAATCCATCATCGATGGCTGATCATCCTGAATCCAGCAATCGAAACGCTGGGATCGCTCCAAATCCTCCATCTACTCCTCCAAATGTTCAAGATCTGGCTGGTATAATGGCTAATTTGGCCCAAGGGCAAACGACCATGCAAGAAACCATGCGTCAACTCATACAAACCGTTCAAGGCGGAGTGCCAACCCAATCAGGGCAACGAAGCGTTCAGAGAAATATTCGTTTACTCTCTTCGCGAAGACAAACATTATTCCCAGAGGAATCTCAGTCCAGACGCACCGATTCATATCGTACTGAGAGATCCAACGATCCTTCTTATCATCCTGGACGGACTTCCTCAGTACGAGCTACATACACTCAACAAAACATCACTCTATCTCCAGAAAGGACAAGTGCTCTTGAAAGATTGAGTAGAGTCTCTCCTTTTGATAGTTTGGGTCCTAGGAGGAATATAAGTCCCCCTAGGACTGTGTCGAGGAACTCTCAACGACCATATGATTTAAAGGAAGGCTCTGCCCAATCACGACCAGCTGCTCGTCATGAAATATCCCAAGAGGCAAATTCAACACGATCAGTTGCTGGAACCAATAGGGTCGAGGAAGGAAGTGATGTATGGAAGGGCTCAATTCAAAGGTTGGAGGATAGATTAGGGGAGATGGCTAAAACCAAAAATCCTCTACAAAGGACTTTTGTCCGAGGAACACCATTCATACAAGAGATTGCGAGCTTTCCCACACCGTCAAAATTCAAAGCCCCGGTAGTAACACCAAAATACGATGGAAAAACTGATCATGTTCTCCATATAGAACAATACCAGGCAGTTGCTGATATCTATGCTGTTCCAGATGAGATGCGATGCAGGGCATTTTTAGGAACCCTTACCAGATCTGCTCAGATGTGGTACAATAACCTTCTTCAAGGGAAAATTGCGACTTTCTTTCAGCTAGCAAAACTCTTTATTGGAAATTTTTGTTTTGGAGCAAAGCCAGTCAAACGAGTAGCACACTTGCTAAGTGTTAGACAAAAGGCAGGTGAGAGCACCAGGGATTATATTACTCGTTTCAATAATGAGAAGCTCGAGGTCATTGATTATGAGGAGAAGACAACAATTACTTCTCTGATGAGTGGACTGTTTCCAGATAAATTGTACTACACTCTAGCTAAAGATCCACCTAGAACCATGGTAGAACTAATGGAAAAGGCAACCAAGATTATGAACACCGAGGAAGCTATGGTTGCGAAGAAGAATATGGATACCAAAGAGATCAAGGTTGAGGTTGATAAGGCTGAGAAGAAGGAGCAGAAGAACAATAGTGGTAACAGGCAGTCAAAAGCAAAGCATGCATTGGAACAATTAAAGAAATTTGGAAATTATACTCCTTTGAAAGTAGATATAAACCACATTCTGGAAGAGATCAAGAACAGCGAGGAGATAAACTGGACGAAGAAAATGAAGGCAGATCCTGATAAGAGGAATAAGGCCAAATATTGTGAGTTCTATAAAGACCATGGTCACACGACCAAAAATTGCATATATCTTTAGAATGAAATTGAAGCACTCATCAGATGAGGAAAGCTGGCCAAGTATGTTGATCGTCGAAATGGTGGAAAGAGCAATGATCGAGCAAGGCAGAGGTCTAGATCTCCTCGTTGAGCAAAAGAAGATAAGAAAAGAAGTCATAAAGAAGACCCGGATGATGACCAAGACGACCCCGATCTCCACAAAAGACCAAAACAACTAGAACGTGAGGTATTTTCTATCCATTTTGGATCATTTGAATGTAATGTCATTACAGGTGGAGATGCAGGAGGCGGAGATATGACTGCTAAGAGAAAAGCTTACCTCAATGAGGCTCAAGCTTGCTCTTACATTCAACGAATAAATCTGGCTGAAGATGATCGCCCGAGGAAGGTGAATAAGGGCAAACTGGTCATTGGTTTCTCTAAGAACGACTTGGCAGGTGTACTATATCCTCATGATGACCCATTGGTGATTAAGATGAGAATGAAGGAAGTGGTGATTTCATGAGTATTGGTGGATAATGGTAGCTCGACAGATATCATGTTCTATCCATTCTTTGATAGTTTTAATTTGAAGTTATCCCAGTTGGAGCCATATCATAGACCCCTCCTTGGTTTTACTGGCGAAAAGGTTTTTCCACTTGGGACGATCAAGTTGGATATGCTTCTTGGTACATGGCCTGCTTGTCGAACAGAAAGAGTACGCTTCTTCGTAATGGATAAAAATGTCCAATCATCTTACAATATCATCATGGGAAGGGTAGGATTAAAAAAATTTGAAGCGGTACCATCTACTATACATCAATGTTTAAAATTCCCAACCAATTTTGGAGTAGGAGTGGTGAAAGGCGACCAGAAAGTAGCTCGGGAATGCTACTATTTATCTACCGAGAAGGAGGAACATGAAGAATCCATAAAGAAGACTACTACCTACCAAATAGAAGATGTGGAGATTGAAACATTAGACCCTAGAGAAGAGTCCCAACTCGTGAAAGGACAGGTCATGGAGGCTATTGAGAATGTCATTCTGGATGACGAACATCCAGAACGAACAACTCAAATTGGTGCATCCTTGGATGAATAAATAAACAAGAATTGATAGCATTCCTAAGGTGAAGAAAGCAGACTTTTGCGTGGAGTCATGAAGACATGCTAGGAATAGATCCAAATTTCTTGTGTCACGAGCTCAATGTGAACAAAGAAATCAAGCCAGTAAAGCAGCGAAGAAGAATGTTCCGTCCTGAGAAAAATCAAGCTATACAGGAGGAAGTAGAGAAGCTACAAAAGCCTCTTTCATTGAGGATGTCAAATATCCTGACTGGCTAGCAAATGTGGTGATGGTAAAGAAGAAAAATAACAAGTGGAGGATGTGTGTAGACTTCACCGACCTTAACAGGGCATGCCCGAAGGATCATTTTCCTTTGCCCTGAATTAATCAACTGGTGGATGCTACCTCGGGGCACGAACTATTAAGTTTCATGGATGCGTATTCTGGTTATAACCAGATTAAAATGAAGCCTGAAGATAGGGAGAGTACCTCTTTTTTACCCCGAGGGGAACTTACTGTTATAATGTTATGCCTTTTGGACTTAAAAATGTAGGTGCTACCTATCAGCGGTTGATGAACAAAGTGTTTGCAGAGAAAATTGGTCATAACATGGAGGTTTATGTTGACGATATGCTAACGAAGAGAAATAAAGCTACTGATCAACTAGTTGACTTAGGCCAGACCTTTGATCAACTAGAGAAATATCAAATGAACCTGAATCCCACCAAATGCATATTCGGAGTACGAGAAGGCATGTTTCTCGGATATATTGTTAACCAACGAGGAATTGAGGTGAATCCTGAAAAGATCAAAGCTCTATTGGAGCTGCGATCTCCGACGACGAAGAAGGAAGTGGAAAGCCTCACAGGGCGAGTTGCAGCACTTAATAGGTTTATGTCATGAGTAACTGATAGATGCCTACCATTCTTCAAAACACGCTGAAAGACTTTTGAGTGGAATGATGAATGCGAGAAGGCCTTTCAAGAATTGAAGAAATACCCGAGACCACCTCCATTGTTGTCCAGACCAGTGATGGGAGAAAAATTATACTTATATCTGCCTGTTTCAGAAAACTCGATAAGCTCGGTGTTGATAAGAGTGGAGGATGGAGTGCAAAAACTGATCTATTACACTAATAAGGCCTTCCGAGTAGCAGAAATCTGATATCCAAGACTGGAAAAGCTGGCACTAGCACTGATTGTAGCAAGCAGAAGGATAAGGCCATATTTCCAAGCTCATACTATAGTTGTGTATACAGATATGCCGTTATGGCAAGCTCTGCACAAACCAAAGAAATCCGGAAGATTGATGTACTGGGCAGTAGAATTGGGTGAATATGATATAATTTATGAGCCTAGGTCATCGCTCAAAGGGCAAGCAGTGGCAGATTTTATAGCAGAGTTCACCTATCCATATATCTCCAAAGGGCAGAAGTTGAATACCGACTAGCTTGTGGATGTTATAAGATCATCAAATTTAAACCCCGACCAACTTAAGTCGGTCGACGAGAAAAAGAAGATGGTCGATGAACAGCAAGAAGTGTTAAAAGAGGACATAAAGAAGCAATAAATATACCACCGAGGAACTCTGTTCGATCAAAAGTTTGATGATGAAGTACCTATATGGAATCTATATGTGGATGGCTCATCTTGCAATACAGGGAGTGGAGCAGGGATTGCTTTAAACAACCCAGATGAGATCGATGTGGACTATGCTCTGTGCTTTCAATTTAAAGATTATAATAATGAAGCTGAATATGACGCTATGATTGTTGGTCTCAGTTTGGCAAAAACCATGAAGGCAGAGTAGGTCATCGTATTCAGTGACTCACAATTGATCGTAAATCAAATGCTGGGGGTATATGGAGAAAAAGGAGAATTAATGATCAAGTATCATGCAAAGGCAATGGAGGTTGTATCAAGTTTTAATGCCGTATAATTGATTAGAATACCGAGATCGGAGAACGTAAGAGCAGATGCATTAGCTCGATTAGCATCAGCCACACGCGCCGAGATAAGAAGAATAATACCAATAGAAATCCTAGCTGATCGGAGCATAAACGAGGATCTAATGATGAATTTTATTACCCTAAATTTAGGACCATCTTGGATGGATCCCATCAGGGCCTACATTGATGAGGGGGCTTTGCCAACTGATAGACTCGCAGCCAAGAAATTGAAGTTTAAAGCTTCTCGTTATGTAGTGACCAATAGCATTTTATATAGACGAGGAATTATAGAAGGGTTACAAAGATGTGTCCACCCCTCCGAGGTGAAAAATTTGATGGAAGAAATCCATGAAGGGTCTTGTGGAGCCCATGTGGCATGTCAGATGCTTTTGCAAAGAATAACAACACAGGGGTACTATTGGCCGATGATGAGAGCTGATTGTACATATTACGCAAAGAAGTGTGATAAATGTCAACGCTTCTCTTCTGTTCGAAGAACTCCCCAAGCATTACTAACACCCATCACGTCTCCTTGGCCATTCTCCATGTTGGGAATAGACTTGGTCGGGCCACTTCCAACGACCCGAGGAAGATTTAAATACCTCGTGGTCGCTGTGGATTATTTTAATAAATGGGTAGAAGCTGAGCCTCTTATTGATATGACATATGACAAGGTGCATCAATTTATTTGGAAGAATATCATTTATAGATATGGTCTTCCCCATGCATTCATCACAGATCATGGAACTCAGTTTGACAACGAGGAGTTTGCTACATATTGTCATCAATAAAACATATTGAAGACCCACTCTACACCAGGCCATCCCCAGAGCAATGGAAAAACTGAGGTGACAAACAGAACACTGCCGAATGGTTTAAAAAAATGACTGGATGATGCAAAGGCAAATTGGATTAACGAGCTACACTCTGTGCTGTGGGCTTATCGTACTACAGCGCGAGCAGCAGTAGGAGAATCTCCATACATGCTGGCATTTGGAAGTGAAGCTGTTATACCTGCCGAGTTGGGCCTACCCACATACAGGGTGCTGAATTTCAATTCTCCTATTAGTGACTTGATGAGGCGATAAGATCTAGATATGCTCGAAGAAGTTAGAGAAGAAGCAGCAATCAGGAATGCTGCATACCAACAACGAACAACTCTGTTTTACAACAAGAGGGTAAAGAAGTGTGATCTGAAGGAAGGAGACTATGTGATGAAGAAAGTAATTCAAAACCACAACAAACTGGAAGCTAACTGGCATGGACCCTACAGAGTAACATAAGTTGTTCGTCCAGCGACATACAGGATTGAAACCTTGGAAGGAGAAGAATTTAAGAATGCATGGAATGCAGAACATCTACGCAAGTGTTATCAGTAGTTGGAATTTCTATGTAATGGAGTCCTCTTCAGTATAAATAAAGTGTTGAATGTTTTACCCAGTTCCCTCTTTTTGATGAAATTTTTTAGAGTATTAGTGCTACACACTATGCATCAAGTTCATAATCAATTTCTTATAACTCCGGTTGGTCGGGATCAAATTACCACCAACTTCGGTTGGTCGGGAAATAAATACGACCAACCCCGGTTGATCGGAAATATAATCTCTTCCAACTCCGGTTGGTCGGGAACAAATACGACCAACTCCGGTTGATCGACAATATAATTACCACGAACTCCGGTTGGTCGAGAACAAATTACCACCAACTCCGGTTCATCGGGAAGCAAATATGACCAACTATGGTTGATCGATAATGTAATTACCACCAACTCCGGTTGGTCGGGAAAAAAATACCACCAACTCCGATTGGTCGGGAACAAATTACAACCAACTCCGATTGGTCGGGAAGCAAATACGACCAACTCCGGTTGATCGGAAATATGATTACCACCAACTCCGGTTGGTCGGGAAATAAATACCACCAACTCCGATTGGTCGGGAAATAAATACGACCAACTCCGATTGATCGACAATATAATCTCTTCTAACTCCAGTTGGTCGGGATCAAATTACCACTAACTCCGGTTGGTCGGGAAATAAATACCACCAACTCCGGTTGGTCAGGAAACAAATACGACCAACTCGGGTTGATCGGTAATATAATTACCACCAACTCCGGTTGGTCGGGAACAAATACGACCAACTCCGATTGATCGATAATATAATTACCACGAACTCCGGTTGGTTGAGAAACAAATACGACCAACTCCAGTTAATCGACAATTCAATAACCACCAACTCAAGCTGGTCGACATTCAATTACTACCAACCCCGGTTGGTCGGCAATTGAAAAACCAAACAAGACATTTTTGTCTTTCTACAGATATACATACATGTTTATCAGTAAATAAAAGAGATATTCTATAAAATATTTCCAAACCAATGACAATTAAATTGCAAAGAAAACTAAAAATTTCTTCATTTAAACCAGAACAAATTACATATGATATAAATTACAGATTGCATGTGATATCAATTGAACAAATTCTACTCTATGGGTTTCTTCCCCTCTGCCTTTGACACAGGGTCTACCCTAGCTAGAGGATCATCAAGACTATAAGGGGAATTTATGAAATTCAGATCTTGCAGCATTATGATGCTCGTTATAGATGGACGATCAAGCAGGTGTTTTGGGCGATATATTTCAAAATTTGAATGAAGACTATAATCATCAAGATAATTGCAGATTAGAATGCGAGGAATGGCCTGGGATGGAATCCAACTAAGGTCAAGCTTGAAAGGGGGGACTGGTAGATCAAGAACTCCAGGAGTATAGTAATCCCACAAGAAATGACCTCTCTCCAATTTTAAAACACAAAGAGCATTCAACCAGCCCTATTTATACCCTTCGTTGTTCGAATGTTCTAAATGAGCATCAAGATGACAAAGTGCTTCATTGTAACCTGCCATACAAAACTCTCTAGGTTGTTTATGGAATTAGTAAGTTAACCTCTCTAGTTGCTCGTGAAGATTCTTCACCATAAGTTCTTTATTTTCCAAGGCAGAGCTTTGTGTGTAAAGTTGCTCACTAAGGTTCAGAATCTTCTTGGACATCTCTGCTAAAGCTTGGTTCTTCGCTACCAACTGAAAAGCCTGATTCTCTAAGGCCGCTTGAGTTCTTGCTTCTTCAACAGTAACCCGAGCAACCCATGCTCGTCCCCGAGAAGAAGATCTTGCTCGTTCGCGAGCAGAGGTGGAAGGTTTAGATCTTTTTAAGTTTCCAATTCATCTCTTAAGTTGGCATTTTCGACCTCCAAGAAAGGGACCAAGGCTCCCGAGGAAGATGCAGCAGACTTGAGTTGTTTTACCTCCTCTTACAAGACAATGTTCTCTTGATTTAGAAACTTGGCGATATGCCTATTCTCTTCTACTTTAAGCCTTAAAACGCTCTCTTTCTTCTCGTAAGAAGAGATGAACTTATCATATCCTTTTTCAGCGCTTAACTGTTGATATTTCTTCTCGTACCCTTGGTGCAAAAGTGTGGAGGAATCTTTGTACTGCCCCTGGAGTTCCTCTATAGTTCCTTAGAGATCCTCAATCATTTCATAACAGGCCACATTGTTAGCCACAATGCGATCAAGTAAGAACTTCAGGTGCCGGTAAGCTTCAATTACTTGCTCAGAAGCACCTGATCCAAGGATATCAATTATCTGAGCTTCACTAAGAGCTGCATGACCAGCATTAAAATAATCGTTGCATTTCTTCATTAACTCTGTGTCATGAGCTGATAAGAGTTCCATCCTAGCCAAAAACTAGCAAGGAGAAATAAAAAGAATCAATGATGATACAAGCAGAGCAAAGACAAGGGAAAAATTAATCCGAACAATCGAAGTTCAAATTTTATTTCATCACAAAAAGAAGTTCATTGTCCAAAATTACATTCAACAAAAAGCAAAAGAAAGATCCGAACAACTCTACACCTTCTCCTTGCTTCCTAAGATTTCCTCGGAAGGCTTGGATGAAGAGGTTGGTTGCTCGGAGGGTAAGGAAAGATGCTCGGTAGAAGTGTTTGCTAATTGGGGCTACTCAGAGCAAGGTTCAACAGTAGGGACCTGGTCCCCAATTATCATGGAGGATTCTTCTGAGGCAGCTTCGTCCTCTTCTTCTTCTCCAGGAGAAGGGGGAGGGCCATGAGTGTGTCGCTGGAATAGTTCAGAATTCTCAGCGATTTTTAGCTCCTACAGAGCTGTAACCCATCCATCCCTAAAATATTTAAGGCTGGCAAACTCCATTTGAGAGGACATGGCAGCCAGGCCTTTGTTCCAACCTTTATCCCAACCAATGCTGAAAGACTTTTTAACATCACTTCTTTTTTTTGCCTTCTCCGAGGAAGTCCTGTCAATAAGAAGTTCCTCGACAGCCTTCAATTTCCCTTCCACCTCCTGTTTCTAGCGATCAACATCATGAAGTCTACCAACTTCCTCTTCAGTAGTTTTGAGCTTATTCTCAAGCTCTTCAGCATTCTTGAGCTTCTCCCCAAGATCTTTATTATTCTTATCAAAATCTTTCAATTTCTTCTCCAATTCCTTGGAGGCCTCCACAACTCTATCTCTCTCTTGTTCAATGGACTTAATCTGGTTCTCCCAAGCAAGTTTATTTTCCTCATACTTCTTATGAGAGTCTTTCAAAGACTGGGTTAATCCAGTGAAAGCCTTTTCCACTCCATCCGAGGAACTGGAGGCCCTGATGGCTTCATCCCTTTTTATAATGCTGTTGAAACACGCTACCAGTTGAGAAAAGAAATAACTCCAAGTCAATGAACGAACATAGTATTAAAAAATAAAAGGCTCAGATCAATAATACCTACTAAGGCAATGGGTTGAGCAGCTAGAGCAGTAACTCTCTCACGAGTGAGAGAATTTTCAATGTCAGGGACCTCTGGGATAGTCCAAGATTTTACTAAGCCCACATCGGAGATCGGAGGAATAAAAGTTGAAACACCACCTTCAACAGTTGATGATTGAGATACTGGTTCAGCAAGTCTCTCAGAAAGATTTTTCTTTAACCTCCTTAGAGTAACAGGAGCATTCTCAACTAAGGATGTTGTCTTAGCTGGTGATATGACAATAACCTCACTAGGAGGAGTAATGGAAACAATCTTTCTCGGAGCCATAGGGGGCCTTTCAACGACCTTGCTCGGAGACACAAGGGGCTTCTCGCTAAATTTCTTGGTAGCATCAGAAGGGGGTACCTCTACAGTCTTTATCCCCTCTTCTAGGACATATTTTTTACTTCTCTTTGCCTCCACAACAGGAGAATCAGACTTGTCGAAAAAGGAAGGAGCTTTTCTTTTCTTCATTATGTCACCAACAGGAATATTTGACTCTGAAGAAGAACCTTCCACACTAGTATCAGCAGCTGGTACTGGGCCAATGTCAACCACCACTGGACGAGCAGTAAAAGATGAAGTATAGCTCTTGTACTGTAACAAATAAGAAACAGACCTAATGTGTTCCTCGACCACAGGTTGGTGCAAACTCCAGATAAGTTTCAAACGCTTTAAATTAACGTCAGTTTCTTTGGGAGACTTTCTTTTGCTGTCAACTGCAAATGATCAAAAATTAAATGTCAATGATGCATTTTATCAAACACAAAGAGAACAACATTTCAAAAAATAAAAATAACCTACCCCATTGCCATAAGGAGGACATCTAGGACCTTGGTATACATCATCTCCATTTAATGGAGGATGTTGCCAATTTTTCATTACCACTCCATGTTCGAAATAATCCCTGTTGGCGTCAGGAAGATTGACAACTAATGCCCTATTCAAAAACCTAGTTTTTAAATAAAAAGTACTATCACTGACAACCCATATGTAGCAATACATAATCTATGGAATCCCTAAACGGGTTCCATGAAGTTGGTTCAACCTATGAACTCCATTAACTATTCTCTAGGTATTTGGCGCTATTTTTACAGGTACAACATCAAAATATTGACAGAACTCCAAACATAAAGGATTTGGAGGAAAAGAAAAGTCACATTCGGCCATAAAGAGACTTGGGAACCAATGTCCCTCAGCCAAAGAAAAATAGTCAGAAGGTTCAGAAAGTTCTTCTAATATGACCCATGAAGGAATTGAAAATTCAGAACGAAATTTGTTAAGAGATTCAACAAGGTAAACTATGATGAACAAAATAAGTGAAAGAGAAGGAAGAAGATCTTACAGGACAAGAGTGAACCAGTTGACAACGAACAATGGAAGAAACAAACGCACAAGATAGAGAAGAAATGAAAAGTTCGAAGACACAGATTTGAAAAGTGAATGACGATAGGATTTTTGCTGCGTTTAAATACTTTACCTCGGGAATAGTGAAAAGTAATGATTACCAAGGTGGACGTTTGCGTATCCGGCGGCTAAAAAGAAGAAAGGGGCACAAAAGTTGAAGCCGTTATGAAAATTCAAAATACTTTAAAATCCCGATACTATGCACTCAAAAAAGGAGTTATATACAATGAAAGTTTGCCTAAAATCCATACAAACCGAAAATCTAAGCAGCAGAATGTTCCTTACTTTTTTTTATCATCAAACTATGAAACATTGGGGGCTTCTGTTGATACCAAATTTAGTCTGCTGACATGGACCACTCACTTACAGACACGTGTCTGCCAGCATGGCAATTATGTATACTTCTATCGAGCAACTCAAGATCACCGAGCAACTAAAAAGCCACAAGGAACTCAGGGGCCCCGAGCAGCTCGAGCGTGTCGAGCTACTTAGGCGGTCCGAACTACTTTGCATTCTAATCAGGATAATCAAGGAGACGACTGCGCATTAAATGCTCATTTATTATCATACAGATGTACATGTCTACTAGATAACAACACATTGTTCTTTCATTTGTACAACCTCAAGGCTATAAATACATTGTAACCTCCTCATTGGAGAGGACCGAAATTTCTTGAGCAAACCATTCCTCGAGAATTCCAAACAAACAGTCAACAATAACAAAAACAGTGGACGTAGGCCATTCTTGCAAGGCTGAACCACTTTAAAAATCTATTGTCTATTATTTCTTTATTTTTATCTGTGATTAAAATAATTAGGTCAAATCTAATTTTTTACATCAACAGGGACCAAACTTTTTATAAGGAGGGAAGGATGTAATGACCCCACTTTTATACGCTCATATGTATATAGTTGGTTTTTACACTCATGTGTTACTTATTATCTTATAAATATTATATTATTAGATATGTGGCATTATTGTCTATCAATATAACAAACCCCATTTTTTAAATATGATCATTTAACGGTAAATTGGATCAAATCGAAGTCTTATGGCATATCTTAAGGTAAATAATAAGTTTTAGGGTAGAAAAAATAATTTTATGAAACATTAGGGACTAAATAAAAATATAAAAAAGGGCTATCTTGTAACTAAAATATTTTCGAGCACCTCTAAGAAATATTGAAAATATATAGTGTGAAATTAACAAAATAACCTTCATGTGTAAAATGACCCTTATACCCTTGTCACCTTTCCACCACGTGCTGGTCACCTCCACCTTACACACGTCGTCTTCAGAGAGAAAGCTAAAACACTTGTCATCATTTGGTGATATTAACACTGCAAGACCATTTCGGAACGTGACACCTCGACGTTAAATCACCGCTCCAAAAAGCTTAGTCATTAGACATGTGTTAACACCGTAATATCCTTGGAAAGCTATAAATAGGGCCTTTGGGATCATTTATAACTCACACCAATTCCTTGAGAATTATAGTAAGAAAGAATGATAGCTTGGGAAATATCTTAAGAAGGAGTTCTATAATTTTGAAGAAAGAATTCGTTTCGTAGGTATGCTTTTATTTAAATTTTGTAATGCATTTTTATAGTATTAATTTCGTGCTTTATAGCTTTACTTAGTAGTTATGCTGGGAAAACACACTAAAGGCTCCACTAATCAAAACATAAAATTTGGAAACAGTCTAAATTGATTTTATTTTCAAAATATGTCAAGTTGTTTGAAAATATATATACGCTTTTTAAAATGATTTTTTGTAAGTAATTTCTCGTTATTATGGAATCTCATTTAAGTAATTCCAAAGCGAGTCCCGGTGAAATTCTGTCTAGTTGAGATGGTATTTAAGTGGTGCCCCTGTGACCCTCCATCTCTACTGGGAATAAATCCAAAAATGTTCTGTCTAGATGAGATGGTATTTAAGTGGTGCCTATGTGACCCTCCATCTCTACTGGGAACCGGCTGATTAGGAAGAACTATGAATTGAATTATTTAAATACGATGAATGAATAATAAAAATTGAGAAAATGGTTTTAGCAACCATCTACAACAAGTTATTTTAGGATTAAATCACAATATTTAGAATTGGGTTTATTTAGAGTATGTAATTAAACCTTTATTGTATTTATTAGATTAACGTGTGATCCAAGACTCAATATATGTATTTTTAAGCCTCTATTTTAGGTGAGTACTCTATGCAATTTCTTGTGCATTTTGATTATATTATATTATGCAAACTATGTATATTTTGTGAAATGCTTTTATTCTAAAAATGCATCTGATACCGATGATTCTGTCGTTTGTTATATGTTTATATCTATCCATATAAACATCTTATTTGAATTCTGAAATTATTGATTCGGCCTATGGAAACTCTCTTACTATATTGGCCTTGACTACCGAGTGGAAATATTTGGGTGGTACCATCCGGGCTGGTTTATCGTTGGTGTTCCTTAAACAAGGCGTTGTTCCAAAAATCATGATTCTCTATTTGTGATGTTACCAGGTGGAAATATTTAGTAAGACTATCTGTTTGGGTATTAGAGCGTACATGGCCACTAAAACTGAATAATTGACATATGTTCAATTGTTTTATCTGCACTGTTCTAAACTATTTATTTTGAATATATATATATATATATATATATATATATATATATATATATATATATATATATATATATATATATATATATATATTATATATATTACTGGAAATTCCTATCTCTATGTATATGCCTTATGTTCTAAATTGAATAGGTATCAATTTTCTGAAAACCCATTGGAATGTCTGGAGATTGAATCTCATTCAGCTTTTAGCTGACGTTGTATAAATAACCATTTTTCAGGACATAATTAAGCTCGTGGATGGAACTTAAAAAAGACGACGTTAAAGATTTTAGCTTTTAGATCTCCTTTTGTTACATTAAGTAGAAGTTTGTTTTATTCGATAGAGCATGTTTGGCTCTTTAATTAAAAGGTTTTAAACTTTGTGTCAAATTGTAACTTGTTGATTTTTTAATATAAATGAAGTTTCCTTCAGAAAGGTCCGATGATGTAATTCCTTCACTTTCAGTATTTTACGATTCGTAACTATGTGATTGTATTTCCGCTACGTAAATTTTAAGAGAAAATTTTTAAAGCCAGAATATTGAATACCTTGGTGGCATGTTAAGACACTCGTTCCCTATTATTTTTGGGTCGGGGTCGTGGCACTAAAAATCATAGCACTATAACAAAAAGTCCTCGATGTGTAATAAAATGTTTATACGCTAATAATCAACCTCGACATCACCATGCAAGAAGTGCCAGCAAAAAAATATTTAATCAACCTATCTTACTGATATTACTTTATCTTGGTGATCTATTGTTACTCGAACTGACCGTGGGGTATATGAAGCTTTGTTGAGATCCGTTATTATCTCAGTCACTATTTGATCACTTATGAAATCAATTATACCACTCTAGAGAGACCATGTGTACCTCATTTGTGTTGTTTTAGCATAATTGTATCATTTGTGTTGCTTTAGCATAATTAACTCATTTATGCTGCTTCAGCAGCTTCTATTCAAGCTAACACAATTTCAATTAAAATACACCAGGGAAATAAGTTTGACAATCACAGATAAAAATAAAGACAACCAATAATACACAAAGTTTTTTAAGATAAATGAAATTACAAATGTATACCTCGCTAGGGTTTCAAAGAATGACCAGGTTAATCTTGAAAATAAAAATAAACAAAAAAATACAAACAAAAAATCATATCCCAAAACACAAACATATGATGATGTGAGAAAAGGAGAGAAAACTGAAATCTAGCATACCAACTGATGAACGTCACTGAATGTGATCCTAATTGCAGTATATTAAAACCTAACCCACCACCTATTTCAGAAATCAAAAATCCTATTTTGAAATATAACCCCCGCACAGTGAAACGTCAATATTCAAATTTGAGATCAAAAAGTCACTAGGTATATCCCCATTTGAAAGTTTCAAATGAGAACAAATTACTTTCTTAAGTCGTTGTATGTTTATTAACACTATTAAAAAAGTAACAAAAATAAAATAAAAGAGAATAGTTGGAGTAACTAATAGAACAAAACTAATAAGAAATGGAAATATGAGAACCTTAATATTTCAAATAATATCTAGTTAGTTTATAACGGACAACAATTGTGTCTAGTGAACAAAAAAAATGAATTCAATACCGCATTTTCCTCCACCAAAGAAGTAACTTGATCATAAAACACTTCAACCTATTAAAATATCAAACTAAGGATCTTAGATAAAAAAATGCGTGTATTAACGTAATTAGGAAGATGAAAAATGCTTTTACCCATTGACATAAATGTGTTGACCTTTACTTTAAACTGAAGTTGAAATCAAAGTTCCAATGACATGTTAAAAACAAACAAGTAATACATAAACAATGCCAAAGGGTTACTTTATAATAAAAAAATAAATAATAAAACTTGGATTGCAATACATATATATTTGTGTCCTGGAAATGACAAAGTAAATACACTAATTTATACTTTTTATAAAGAACATAGAGTAACCCTTTTATAATACATTATAACTACAAAACTCATCCTTACAAACCCCATCCTTGTCAACCACATCAAAATAAATAATTTTACCTAAAATTGGAGATTGTTTTTATTAACTAACATGGATCTAGTCAAATATATAAAAAGAAGGTATTAAACAAGTTTAGGTACCAAAAAAGCAAAACCCCAAATTTAAGATTACATCCCTATGTTAAACCCAAAAAAAAATTTGAAAAAAAATAGAGAATAGAACAAAAGTTAGAGTATACCTGGATAGTGAAACCCATAAATAGTTATATCAATAAAGTAGGAATACGAAGATAATAAGAACAAAACCCACTAATAAGAACTCCACTAAACCGATTAATAAATGAAAAAAAACTACCTCTCTAATGAGAAATTTAATTTTTTTTCAATTTCGAACTGATATTGATCCCTGAAATTGAGCCCACAAACTCGAACATACATAGTATTAGTTTTTATGTCTCTGTGATATCGTAGATCAGTGCGATGATCACAAATCCTAGAAATTCAAACAGACCAGGAGTAGTTTTTTTTGCGTGTGATTACATATAAGAGTTTCTGTGTGTGAGAGAGGATGAGGCAGATGAGGATGAAAAAAGTGAGGCGAGTGATGGATTAGTGAGAGGGAGAGAATGAGGATTTGTGTTCCAGGGGTTACAGGGAGCATCGAGTGAGTGAAAGGAGAGAATGATGAAGAAGGTAGGGTTTGGGTGGGGGCTTTCGCATGTGTTTTCTTCAATTTTTCCATGTCATAAGTCTCACCTTATGACATGGTAGTCTATGAGACCCCTAGATCTTAATATGAGCGAAAATCATAACACTTGAATCATTTTGGAAAAGTAAAAAAACTTTCCCCCATATTACATAGAAGTGTGTGAGATAGAGGTCTCGCGAAGGAAAAAAGTGAGAAATGATATATTTGTGAGAGGGCTAGACTGAGGGTTTGTGTTCAGGGGTTGGGGGATCATCGGGTTAGTGAGAGGGAGAAAATGAGGGATATGGTTAGGGTTTAGGGGGTTCAAGTCTGTTTTACTCAACTCTTCCATGTCATAAGTCTCACCTTTTGACATGGTAATATATGAGACCCTTGGATCTAAATATGAGGGCAAATCACAACCCTTGGACCATTTGGAATGACAAAATACCCTTCCCCTATATTATATAGAATATGTGTGTGTACTTTTATGGTTTGTCATGTGAGTGTATCCATGTCCATCATCTAAAGTTTACATCCATTCATACAAATTTTCCTTCATGGTAAGTCTAGAGTAGGGGTGTTAGTGATCGATTTGGTTAGTATTTGGGTTATGACAATAACATACCAATTTTTTTTGGTACGATTGGTTTCAATTTTCAAAAATAATTACTAATACCAAATTATTGGGTATTTCACTGGTTTTGGTATTTTTAGAATATTCTTTTGGAGGGCCTGTAAAAATCTAATCCCACAGCTGATAATCTCAAGTCATATGGTCTTCTGGTATGTATAGAGAGCCCCAAATGTGAATTAGTGCCTAAAACTAACGGACATACATTCTCAATGGATTTAAAAAGTACAAATATATTGGTGTATTTTAATAAATAATAGAGTCCAACAACTTCTCTGTCACAAGGGGAAGTGTTGGGACTTGTTTGTTCATTGAGAATTGAAAGAAAATAGAAAAGAGCGAAGAAAATGAATAAAAAATAATTTGCAAAAAAAATAAGTTTATATTTCTTTTCATCGATCCTTGTTACAACTCAACCCCTAATAATTGTAGTAGATCCTAGCCATTCACAATTACAATTGAATGACTGAAAATACATCTTGACTAAGTACCCAACTATATGGCAGCTAACACACCAAACTGAAGGCTAACTAACCGACTACAATAACCGTGCTTTTAATTACTTATGACACCAACAACTAACCAACTAATAGATTTTATTTCCATCCTTTATATCTCATACACGTAACAATTACCCCTTATTACAAATCCTTTTCCTCAAGGATTAAATTAAGGAAAGGTAGAAGTAATTAAGTCCCAATCTTCCCCTGAGGCATCCTTTGTAATAGAGTTGGAACATTGACCCAAGATATGAGGTACTGGGCTCATGCCCTGCAGAATTAATCTCCTTCCCAATATAACCACGGGTTCGACAAGAAATTTTCCCTCATTTTTGAATAAAGGCAAGTGAGAAGACATAATAGACGCATGTCCTACTTTTTTCTTAAGTAAAGAAACGTGGAATATAGGATGCACCCTTGAATTTGGGGGTAAGTTGAATCCATAGGACACTTTGCCCACTCTTATGAGCAACCAAAATACCTCTTGAATAACTTCAAATTCTTCCTTTGTACTACTGTGGTTTTATTGCAAGGCTATAACCTTAAATAGATATAGTCACCCACTTAAAATTCTCTCCAAACCTTCCTTAATCAACATATTGCTGATCATATTCTAGGTCATTAATAGTTGTTCACGTAATAAGGATGTCATCAGTTGCCTCTCCTTGCCCCAATCCTCCACAGCAGCCACATGAGTGTCAAAATCAGTAGGAATAGACAACTGGGGTGGGGGATATCTATACAAATTCTTAAAGGGAGTGACGCTCAAACTACTATGAAAAGAAGAGTTATACCACCACTCCGCACACTTAACCATGAACTCCATTTCTTCAATACCCTACTAGTCATGCGCCTAAAAACAGTTTCCAAATATGAATTAACCCTTTCAGTTTGGTCATTAGATTGGGGATGGTAAGAAGTGCTTAAATGTAACCTACAACAAATTATCTTGAATAGCTCCTTCGAAAATTATCTAGTAAATTTTTATTCCCTATTAGAGACAATTGTGTTGGGAGTGACATGGAGCTTGTATACATTATGAAAGAATATTTTAGCAACAACAACAACCATGTAAAGGTGTTTTCCAGCTAAAAAATGTGAATATTTTGTAAGAAGATCCACAACTACCATAACAAAGTCATATCCTTTAAATTATGGCAATCCTCCAAGCTCGGGAAGGGTTAGTAATAGTTGTAATAGGACCGAATAATGAACATGATCCACTTTATTCTGCTAATAAATATCACAACAACTAACCCGTTGCACTATAACTCTTTTCATGCTAGGCCAGTATAAATTCAATTTGATTCATCGATAGGTAGCCTCCATGTCAGAATGACCACATACTACAGATCATGTAATGCTTTAAAGAATTGTATCTGTAGTTCTCTAGTACTTCACACACACACACACACACACACACATCTTTCCTCTTATTCTTAGTAGACCTTACTAGAAATAACATTCATTAGGGTTGTAAGGAAAAATTTACAATCGAGTCATTTGTAGTATTGACTAAATTCTGTTAGACAAAATATTTTGGTCATTGTGGTTCGTACATCTATCATCCGTGAAGAATTTGGGCATCTGACTATTCACCATCATCAAACGCATTCCAAATGCTCATTACCCAAAGGTATATGACTCTGTAAAGACACAAGTCTTCGATTGAGTCTTAATATAGTGTTGGTTCAATTTTGGACAAAAAACGTTTGAGTCATAGGATAGTGTTCAAGTGTATCCATTCAAGCCTATGACGTGTTAGTTGAAGAAGTAGCGGCCAAGATTATAAAGCTTCATTATATGCCGAGTTTATTGTGCCTCGTTTCTACCTCAACAGCATTGGTATGAATGCATTACATATATATAGGAGCTTAGAACAATGTTTATTGGGTGCAATTTTATTTTAAACTGATGTTTATTTTCAGAAGGTTTCTTTAAAACTTTAAAATAAGTTTTTGAGCTAAAAATTGAATTTTAAGCATTCTGGAACTTCGTTCGAACGAGAATGTCGTTCGAACAAGTTTGCCAACGAATTTTTCCCATTTGGCACTGGAACTTCGTTAGAAGTGTCGTTCGAACGAGATTTTTGGTAAGAAATTTTTGGCATTTTTAATGAGTTTTCCCCCTTGTTTCCACTTACTTTTACCCACTAACTCTTGAAAGAAGTTATATGTGCGGGAACCAAGTTTGAAAAGCCAACTTTTGACATTTTCTAAACACCTTTTTGAGAGAAAATTTTTAGAGAGAAATTTATAAGTTCAAAAGTTCGTGTTATAAGTGTTTGCATTTTCAAGAACATGATTCAAAAACACTTTTGTTTACACCCATAGTTTATTCCAAGTTACCATATATATATCTTGTTTGGAGTGTGTGTGGCACCGGGTTTTACTCTGCCGAATTGAAGAGTTCGTTTGGGTTTACTTCTACAACCCATAAAGAAGAAGTTTGTTGTTTTTTCTGTGGCATTCTCACATGGTGACATGCATCATGTGTGGTTGACGGTGGTTCCTAAAGTCCAATCGGTGGATTTCGAGATTACGGTGGATCTCTATGGTTATTCGCTAGGAAGAGGTGTGTATAAGAAGGAGCGTCGGGGCTTGGACGGAGTCAAGTCGAGTTTTGTAAGTCTTTTTGTCTTGTACTTGTAAACCCGTACTTAGTGGATTTGAGGCTAGGGCCGTCCGAGGGTTTTTCCCTTTGTGGGTTTTTCCTCGTACATCACGGTGTAGTGGTTGTTTACTTATTTTATCTTTTGCATATCACATTAGCGAATGGTTAGGTTAAAAAGATAAAATTTGTATATTTAAGTTGGTGCTATTTAATTTGGGTAAAAAATTAATTTAATACAAGTCATTAATTTTATTGGATAAAATTTGGTTTGGCCTGAATTGCAAAAATGAATATTTATTATTAGGCAACTTTCTAGGACTTGGGTTATGTTATTATGTTTAAGTGATAAATTAATTTGTTAATTAATTTAATTTCACTTTGAGTTTCATTTAATTTTAATTTGAAAGAAATTAAAATTTGGTTTATGTAATTGTTTAGTTGAACCATCACTATTCCGTATGTAAAATGAAACTCATTTTGTAAAATTTAAAAATTGGGGGTCCTATCGTTTTTCAAATTGGTATCAGAGAGGGATCGCTAAATTATTGCGTTTAAGATGCTTTTAAATATTTTTGTCTAAAATGGATTTTTTCCCATTTTTAAAATTTCTTATTTTCGATGGTTCCAACTACGCGTATTGGAAAGCGTGCATGAAATCGACACTTATGGCTATCGATGAGAGGGTTTGATTATCATTCGTTAACGAGTGGTCCCCACCTACATATTTAGTTAAAAATGAACGTGTTCCCCAACCCATCGATAGATGGAATGAGAATGAAGTTAAACATGCAAATTTTAATTCCCGTGGTTTAAATGCCTTGTTTAGTGCTGTCACACCGGACGAATTCTGACGTGTGAAATCGCTAAAGAAGCTTGGGATATTTTACATCTCACTCATGAAGAAACTAGTGTCGTGAAAGCTTCTAAACTCCAAAACCTCACCACTCAATTTGAAACCATCAAATGAATAAAAAAGAAACTTTTGATGAATTTTATGCTAGACTTTCCGATATAGTCAATTCATATTTTAATTTGGGAGAGAAAATACCCGACAACCGAGTAGTAAAAAAATTTTAAGGTCCCTACCTGATAGATTTATTCTTAAGGTGACCGTGTTAAATTCATTACCCACTTTCTCCTCTATGAAATTAGAAGAGCTTGTAGGTGATTTACAAACCTATGAAGTAGACATGTTTCCCATTAAAACTGAAAAGAAAATAGATAAGGGAATTTCTTTAAAAGCTTGAAAAGAGGAAAAACAAGTAGTAGAGAGTGAAAGTGAGAGTGACTTGGAAGATATGGCTATGTTTGCTAGGAAGTTTCAAAATTTTCTTAAATTTAACAAAGATAAACTTAAAAATGATTTTAAGAAATTTGAAAATTATAAGCATGACAAAGACGAGAAGAACCCTAAAATTTTTAATGTAAATTTAATTAGGGACGAGTCAAATAGGTGTTATGGTTGTAAGGGTTATGGCCATAGGGTGAAAGAGTTCCCCACTAAACTAAGGAGAGAGGGTAAGCAACCAATTTCTTATAATACAACCCTTAGTGATAGTGATAAGGAAGAGGGACCCGATTCCCCCACTAAGCCCAACTTTGTGGATTTTATGTAAAGTCATGTGAGTGAAAGTGAGAACTCCTTCATTGATGAAATTTAAACACATGATAATTCCAAGACCTTTGTGTGTGAATCCCAAAGAGATGATGGTAGTGAGAGTGGAGAAGAGAGAGAGTGAAAGTGATGAGGAGGTTAATGTGAGTGAACTTCAATTTGCTTTCCAAGAATTATTTGAAGAATCTATTAAATTAAAAAGAAAAAATTTGAAGTTAGAAGCTTGTTTGAAAGAGCGTGTCAAGGTCATTGATGAGAGTGCGTTAGTGGAATACCTTAGGACACGAGAGAGATATCTTAGAGAGATGCTTGAATATGTAGAAGGCGAGAGAGATAGCCTTAGGGGTTTAATGGAATTCTTAAAAAAGGAGCTTCTTGCGTTTGAAGAGCGGAATGTTTTATTAGAGTCTAACATTTTAAATTTAGAAAATAAATTAAAGGACTCCAGTAAAGTCAAATTTGATTTGGAGTGTCGTTCAGAGAAATTAGATAAAATATTAGGAACGGTTCAAATTAAAAATGACACTTGTGGTTTAGGCCTCAATTCTTGCAAGGATTCCACCATTAAAGCCAAAACTAATGTTTTACGAGAATTCACTAGGAACAATATTATAAATCATTCCTTAGGTAAGTCTTTTGGCCAAGTCTTTAGGTGCTCACATTGTGGTCGAAAAAGTTATCTTAGAAATTTTTTTTTTGATCTAAAACAAGGTCCTAGAAAATCCCTACGTAAGGCAACCAAGGTAGCCAAGATTCCTAAATCCCGAGATCATCACTCGTCATTAGTTTGGGTTAGGAGATCCGACTTGGTAGCTTTAAAAAATATGATTTTTAATTCTCATTTACTTTCACATGCTTCCTCCCTTGCTAAATCCAAAGGTTGAATGTGTTAGTTGTTTGCATACTTTAGCCTTTTGTGCTTCATGCTATATTATCATGATAATTGTATGCTTCTTAATCATTGTTCTAGTCTAAACTTCATGCTTTATCACATGCTAGAATTATGATTGTTGTTTATCCTTTGTATTATAGATCTTTCATTTTAGTTTGCATTAAATAAAAAATATAAGAAGATTTTTGTTTATCATTTGTGTTTTACATATTTAGTAATTTAGTCTTAATGAAAAATTCAAATGATTTTTGTTTGTCTTTTAAGTAAATATTTTTGTTTGTTTGATTAAAAATTTCAAAATCTCAAAAATATTTTTGTTGTGTGTGTATTTTAGCTTGACACACTCTATGGCATATACTCGTGTTTGAATCCCTTCTTTTTCGCTTCCATGTGGCTAAAACTTTTGGTTTAAATTGTCAATCCTTAAAATCTTCTTTACCATGCTTACATGGAGTAGTTGGATTTTGTGTTGATATAATGGATTTCATTTTTATATGCCTCAGTTCACACATGCACGGGCTCACTTGAAATTATAAATTCACGTGTATATTTGAGCTATGTGAGGTGTTGTCCTACCAATCTTGTCATCTACATGTTATGTGGCCCTCATGTCAAAATTCGTTGCACGTGAGATTTGTGTGAGATATAAAAATTATGTATATAAATGTGCACGAGGAAGGGATCCAAAAGGAAAAATCATCCTTTGCGAATACGCCATCGTTTGCTTGGACCTAAAAGAAATACGTGGTCCAAAGGCCTAAAAGAATAATGGCATTAAAAGAAAATATTTGCCAAGGCCTATTTTGTTTAATTGATATATTCATTGAAAAATATATATGCTTATTGAGGGAGATTGGAAGGTATATCAACGGTTTGCACAATGTCCGTTTATCATAGTTTTACTCTCAATGTCAATACTCTATTGGTTTGTAAAATCATCAAAATTCTAGGCTTGTATGCATTGTTTATGTTTGTTCATTGGGTTCAATTTATATTGTCACACGAGGTTATATTCAAATGTGATAAAGTTTTCAATCAATTGAGCACTCCGTGAATATATTTGAAGTGATTGGGTCTAAATTTAATTATTACTAGTTCACTCCCCTACACTTTCGTTTCCATTTGACACATTCTTGCCATACTAGTGTGAAAACCTTATTCTATTGTGTGTCATTTGTGAGTTTATATCTATATATATGTGCGTGTGCATTATTGGTATATTTAGAGTATGTGTATATATGATATTTCTTTTGGTCTTTGCCTTGCTTTCTAGTCCATCTATGCCTATACTTCATAATTGGTATCTATCTTATTGCATTCTTTGTTGATATCACATGCTTAATACTTTATGTATCATATTGGTATCATGTTCTTGCATCTTAGTTTGTATCCTTTATTCTTTGTATGGATTAGTTATGCTTTTGTTGCCTATATGCTTTCATGTTCTTTGCACTGTATGCACTTTAGTTTTATTAATTCTATCACCTTTGTCCATTCCTGAACAAAAAGGGGGAGAATGATAGGGGAAGACATGGTATCTAATCCTATGGTAATCGTATCTTAGTTTCGGATATTTAACTTAGGGGGACTCGCGACCTTCTTAGGTAGATCAAATTTGATAAAGGGAGAATTAATTTAGGGGGAGTAATTACTTTAAAATAAGTTATGTTGATATTTTCTATGCGTTTGATAGTTTGCTTAAGTTTGCAGGATATTCCCTATGCGTTTGATAGTTTGCTTAAGTGTTTAGGAATTCTTCTAAGTTGAAACCTTCATTTGCAAAGATATTGATCCTTGGGTCTTGAGTTAAGTTTGGGTGGGATGTTTGAGTCTAGTAGAGCTTGATGGCCCTTTAGGATTTTTGTTTTGTTTTTTGTCCCGGAATAGCCAAAGGGGGCGATTTGTAAGGACACAAGTCTCCAATTGAGTCTCAATGTAGTGTTGGCTCAATTCCGGACAAAAAACATTTGAGTCATAGGATAGTGTTCAAGTGTATCCATTCAAGCCTATGATGTGTTAGTTGAAGATGTAGTGGCCAAGATTATAAAGCTTCACTATATGCTGGGTTTATTGTGCCTTGTTTGTACGTCAACAAACATTATTCCATTTTCGCCTAAGGGATGAATGGATTATATATATATAGGAGCTTGGAACAATGTTTATTGGGTGTAATTTTATTTTAAATTGATGTTTATTTTCAGAAGGTTTCTTTTAAACTTTAAAATAAGTTTCTGGGCTAAAAATTGAATTTTAAGCATTCTGGAACTTCGTTCGAACGAGAATGTCATTTGAACGATTTTGCCAAAGAATTTTTCCCATTTGGCTCTGGAACTTAGTTAGAAGTGTCGTTCGAACGAAGCTTCGTTCGAACGAAAATCTCATTCGAATGAGATTTTTGGAAGGGAATTTTTTTGGCAGTTTTAATCAATTTTTCCCCTTGTTTCCACTTACTTTTACTTACTAACTCTTGACAGAAGTTATATGTGCAGGAACCAAGTTTGAAAACCCAACTTTTGACATTTTCTAAACACCTTTTTGAGAGAAAAATTTTAGAGAGAAATTTTTAAGTTCAAAAGTTCATGTTCTAAGTGTTTGAATTTTTAAGAACACTATTCAAAAACACTTTTATTTACACCCATAGTTTATTCCAAGTTACCATATATATATATCTTTCTTGGAGTGTGTGTGGCACCGGGTCTTACTCTAACGAATTGAAGAGTTCGATTGGGTTTACTTCTACATCCCATAAAGAAGAAGTTCGTTGTTTTTGCTGCGGCATTCTCACATGGTGACATGCATCATGTGTAATTGACGGTAGTTCTTAAAATCCGATCGGTGGATTCCGAGACCGAGGTGGATTTTTGTGTTTATTCTATAGGAAGAGGTGTGTACAAGAAGGAGTGTCGGGGATTGGACGGAGTCAAGTCGAGTGTTGTAAGTCTTTTTGTCTTGTACTTTTAAAATCGTACTTAGTGGATTTGAGGGTAGGGTCGTCTAAGGGTTTTTCCCATCGTGGATTTTTCCTCGTACATCACGGCGTAATGGTTGTTTACGTATTTTATCTTTTGTATATCCCATTAGATGAATGCTTAGGTTAAAAAGACAAAATTGGTATATTTAAGTTGGTGCTATTTAATTTGGGTAAAAGATTAATTTAATACAAGTCATTAATTTTATTTGATAAAATTTGGTTTGGCCTAAATGGCAAAAATGAATATTTATTGTTAGGCAACTTTCTAGGACTTGGGTTATGTTAATATGCTTAAGAGATAAATTAATTTTTTAATTAATTTAATTTCACTTTGAGTTTCGTTTAATTTTAATTTGAGAGAAATTAAAATTTGGTTTATGTAATTGTTTAGTTGAACCATCCCTATTCCACATCTAAAAGGAAACTAATTCTGTAAAATTTAAAAATTGGTGGTCCTATCGTTTTTCAGACCCAGTTCTCTTTTATATATGTTGGAGACAAACCAATGTGGCTAAAAATAATTTTGTAAGAAGTTTTTCAATCAGTATAAAGTTATGAAATTTCTTTGGAAAACTTCCCACCGTTTGAACTAACCTGTTCGAACGAGTTTGCTAACGATAATGTGCTCAAACACTCTGAAATTTCATTAGAAGTTTCGTTGGGTTGTCGTTCAAACGAGAATTTGAACGAGATTATGCACATTCTTTACTGACTTTTCGTTAGAAGATTTGTTCGAACAAAGTCGTTCGAACGAGCTCGTTCGAACAACCTGCTACCAGTTTGATTTTTTTTTAATTTTTTGGCAGTTTTCCCTTAACTGCTTTGGTCCACTCCTTTTTTCCTTATCTATCATTTGTGGATGAAAATAGTAATAAGCACTTTAACTATTGAATATAAGAGAAAACATCAAACACCTTTTACTCTTTGGTCTCCAACATTTATGTGATCCTTAGATCATATTTTAAGAACCAAAAACCCCATCTACATTTTACAAATTGTTCATCATGGCTGTGTACGTTGGAGCTTCGTACAAGTGCTGATTGGAGACGAGAATTGGGTTTCGGTGGATACCGAGCTATGATAAGTGTTGTGCAACGCATTGGATCTTCGCATACTACAAATGGAGGTATTGGAGACGACATCAACCAATCTTTGTGAGTCAAGTCTGTAAGTCTTTTGAGTCTTCTTGTAAAACCGTATTTGTAGTGGATTTGTGTAGGCCCAGTCGTTCGAGGTTTTTCCCATTTGGGTTTTCCTCGTACATCGGCTTGTTGTGGTTGTGCTCTCTTCTTACTTAGATTATAATCATGTATGCTCACTTTGGATTTAGTTAGAAATATTTAAAATTGGAAATTATCAACACTTGGCCTAATTTATACTTGTGTGAGGAGTGTATTTAACGAAATTAACTAAGTTCATATAACCATGCAACTTCAAATTGGTATCAAAGCCAACCTCTATAAGTTATTTAGATGAATTCTGGAGGTGAAAGTTTTTCGTCGAATAAACCACCTATGTTTGATGGAACTAATTACACCTTTTGGAAAGCACGTATGAAATATGCCTTAAAATCTATTGATGAACGTGTTTGGCTTGCTGTTGAAAGAGGATAGTCCCCTGCTACTATGATTGTTGATAATGAAACTATTTTAAAACATGTAGAAAATTGAGGATGAATTAAAATAGTGTAACTTTAACTTTAACTTTAAAGGTCTAAATTCTTTATTCAATGCTGTGACTCCCGATGAGTTTTGTAGTATAATGACTTGTGAAACTTCAAAGGAGGCTTGGAATATCCTACAAGTTACTCATGAGGGAACGAGTGCGGTTAAAGAATCTAAACTTCAAAACTTAACCACTCAATTTGAAACCATCACAATGAAAGAAAGTACACATTTGATGAATTCTATGCTCGTATTTCCGACATTGTTATTTCTTGTTACAACGTAGGTGACAAAATTCGTGAAAATTGAGTAGTCAAGAAAATTCTTAGATGCCTTCCTAAGCATTTCATTCCGAAAGTCACAGTTATTAATTCTTCAGTAAAGTTAAATACTTTAAAACTCGAAAAGCCTATAGGCGATCTCTAAACTCATGAATTAGACATGTTTCCTAAAGATATTAAAACCAAAGATAAGGGAGTAGCCTTAAAAGCTAAGAAAGAAGAATTGACTGAATCCGAAGAGTCCAACATGGATCCTGATGAGTTAGCCTTATTTGCTAAAAAATTTAAAAAGTTTCTCAAGTTGAAAAAACAAATTTCTAAGTTTGAAAACCCTAAATTTGAGAAAAATAAAAAACAAGGCAAGTAAGAGTTTTAATAATGAGGAACACAAGAAGTTTAAAAATGATAACTTCAAAAGAGCTAACTTAAAAAAGGATGATTCATAGAGATGTTTTTAGTGTGAGGGACGAGGTCATAGAGAAAATGAGTGCCCCACTAAGTTTAAGAGACAAGGTAAAGAAAAATTCGTTTATAATGCTACTCTTAGCGACAGTGAGATTGAGTTTGAGGATTTCGATGATTCGGTCCCTTTTAAAAACAACTTCACTGCCTTTATGGGGAGTCATGCTAGAAATTCAAGTGAGTCACATCCTAATGTTAACAATTTTGAGCATGATCTTAAGGTTGTATCCACTCATACAACAACTAGTGATGAAAATGGAAGTGAGAGTGAAGTCGATGAGAGTGAAGTGCAATCTGCCTATTCTGAAATTTACACCGAGTTCCATCGTATTCAAAAGGTAAATAAGAGGTTAATTTTAAAGTATTAACTTTAGAAAAGGATTTGAAAATCCTGAAGGAGAAGGAGGCTTTAGTTAGTCAACTAGAGGCTATGAAAATTTCTCTTTCGGAGAAGTTTATTTTGGTGAGTAAAGAAAAATGTGATTTGACAGAGTCTCTAGCTCGTGTTAGCAATGATCTTCGTGAATCTTGGAGATTAGAAAAACCCTTGAAGAAAAAAATTTCAATCTTTAGATAGATCCCGAGTCCTCTAGGGAAGTTAAAGTCACACTTGAAGATAATTCAGGAAGAATGGGTAAATTATTTCTAGGTTCAGTTTTAGGGTATAAGGAAAAAGGTTATCAAGAGAGAAAGGGTATAGAATATGAAGAAGGAGAGTCATCCAAAGAAAAATCCGAACCCGTAGCTAGTTTGTTGCCAAAAGAAACCCACCTAAACCCTATCTTCCTAAAAGAAGTCCTCCTAAGCAAACTCCAAAAGTGACTCCAAAACAACCCTATATGTGTACTCATTGTCACAACGGGGTCACCTTAGAGATTTTTGTTACAAACTTAGGAAGAACACATATTTCAAAACTTATAAGCCACACTATAGCTCCTTATCTATACTTTAAATCCAAGTTGAGTATCTAGTTAATACATCCAAAGGTTTAATGGAACAGTTTATAAGGTTATCTAACGTCCAAGGAAATAATTCCAACCAAAATACTAGAGTCAACAAAGGGAAGAATACAACTCAAGCTTGGTTTAAGAAAGATGAGACAAATAAAGCTTTTGTTGTTCATGTTGCACTTAAGGCTCAAAATAACTCCCAATGGTATTTTGATAGTGGATGTTCGAGACACATGACAGGTGATAAATCTCTTTTTACTACACTTAAAAAATATAAAGATAGTAAAGTCACCTTTGGCGATGGAAGTAAGTCTCGAATCAAGGGAAGAGGCACCATAGAGGTTTTGAGTTTTCCAAAACTTGAAAATATTCTTTTTGTTGATGGTCTCAAAGCCAACTTAATAAACATTAGCCAATTATGCGACGATAACCTTGATGTTAAGTTTAGCCAATCGGAGTGTACCGCTTATAATAAATCGGGTGAGGCTATTTTACAAGGTATGAGAACTACTGATAATTGTTATGGAATTGTTCCAAAGTCTTCTTTAGTTTGTAATGGTGCCAAGGTTACGTCTAACAATCTTTGGCATCAATGGTTAGGTCATGTAAACTTTAGATATCTTGATCGTATAGTTAGAAAAGATCTAGTCCGTGGCTTACCATCCCTAGGAAAACCTACCTCCTCAATTTACGGACCTTATCAACTAGGAAAGAAAATTAAGAGCCCTTATAGGAAATTGAACTCTATAACCACCTCTCGTGTCCTAGAATTGATTCATATGGACCTTATGGGTACCACTCGTACCAAGAGTATAGGAGCAAAGCAATATATCTTAGTGATGGTAGATGACTTTTCTAGATACTCTATAGTAGGATTTCTTAGAGAAAAGTCCGATGCTATTGAATTCCTAACGGTTAAATGTTGAGTCCTTCAAAACTAACATGGTGTCATCATAAACCATTTTAGAAGTGATAATGGAACTGAATTTGGTGTGAATCCTTTTGTGATGAAATTGGTATTAAACATGAATTCTTGGTCATTCGAACTCCACAACAAAATGGTATAGTTGAGAAAAAGAATCGAACGATCCAAGAAATGGCAAGATCAATGCTCCTTGGTAGAAAAGTGTCGCGTATATTTTGGGCGGAAGCGGTTAACACCGCATGTCACACCTTGAATAGGGTTTACTTGTGTCCTAATACTAGTAAAACTCCTTATGAATTGTGGACTCGCAAGAAACCAAATCTACCCTATTTTAGAGTATTTGGAAGTCCTTGTCTCATCCTTAGAGATAGAGAGATTCTAGGTAAATTTGATTTGAGGAGTGATGAAGGTATTTTCCAAGATACTCTCAAAATAGTCGAGCTTTTAGAGTTTACAACTTAGTAAGTTCTAAAGTCATGGAATCAATAAATGTAGTCATAAAAGGTGATGCTCCGACTACATGTGTTGATGATGAGGAAGATTCTCCTTGTGAGTGTGATGCACCCCCGATGTTGAAAACATCAAGTCACACAATGACTCGGTGGACCCCATAATTAAAACAAAGGATCCTTCTCCTTGGGTTCATAAAAGTCATGAGCCCTCTAAAATTATAGTAAATCCTGAATTAGTGTCAAGACTAGGGCGCAACTAGAAAATGAGGTTACTTACTTGTGTTATACCTCTAAAATTGAACCTAAATTTTTTAAAGAAGCATTAAAAGATGAAAATTGGATTAATGCACAATTCAAGAAAAATGATGTTTAGGAATTAGTTCCTAGGCCTTGTAACACTAACATCATTGGTACCAAATGGATATTTAAAAATAAAATGGATGAAAATGGTATCATTGTTTGTAACAAAGCTAGGTTAGTAGACCGAGGATATACCAAAATAGAAGGTGTTGACTTCGATGAGGCTTGTTCTCTGGTTGCTAGGTTAGAGTCAATTCGCCTTTTACTAGCCATAGCATGTCACCTTAAATTAAAATTGTATCAAATGGATGTCAAAAGTGCATTTTTAAATGGCATCTTGCATGAGGAAATCTATGTTGAACGACCTAAAGGGTTTGGAGACCCTAAGTATCCTAGTCAGGTCTTTTTTTTAAGAAAGCATTATATGGTTTGAAACAAGAACCCCATGCGTGGTATGAGAGGCTCACCTCTTATCTCATTTCTCGCGGATTTTTGAGAAGGGAAGTAGATATGACTTTATTTGTTCGTCGAGATGAGAAGGCGATCTTAGTTGCCCAAGTGTATGTCAACGACATAGTTTTTGGATCTACTTTGCGATAAACGTACTCAAATTTTTAAAAAAGAAATGCATGATGAATTTGAGATGAGTATGATCGGCGAGCTTACCTTCTTTCGAGGTATTCAAGTTCGACAACTCGATAATGGGATATATTTGTCCCAAACTAAGTATTCTAAAGAGCTTGTAAAGAAATTTAAACTAGAATCCGCTAAGTACGCACATACTCCCATGAGTTCACTAGTCAAACTAAGTATGGACACCGAAGGAAAGGATCTAGAGCACACTCTCTTTATAAGTATGATAGGTAGTCTACTTTACCTAACCACTAGTCATCCGGATATTTCCTTTAGTGTAGGAGTTTGTGCCCGCTATCAAGCTGCCCCAAAAGAGTCCCATCCATTTTCCATTAAACGTATTATCAAATATGTTAGTGGGACCCTGTCTTTTGGGATTTGGTATTCCTTCGACACCAAAGATTATCTATCGGCTTATTCGGATGTCGATTGGGCAGGAGATGTTGATGGGTGCAAAAGTAGATCTGACGATTGCTTCTATTTTGGTTAGTGAAATTATCTCATGGATGGTCAAGAAATAAAATTCTATTTCTTTGTCCATGGCGGAGGATGAATACATAGCCGTCGGGAGTTGTTGCACTCAACTCATTTGGATGAAACAAATATTGGAGGATTATGGTATTCCACAAGGCACTATGACTATTTATTGTGACAATACGAGTACAATTCACATTTCCCGAAATCCCATCCAACATTCTAGAACAAAGCATATTAGGATTCGTGAACACTTCATTCGTGAGTTAGTTGAAGATAAAGTTATTACCTTAAGCTCTGTAGGCACCGATCATCAATTGGATGATATCTTTACCAAGCCTCTAGATGCACTTTGGTTTGAAAACCTTAGGAATTCCATTGGTGTTTGCTCCATTGATTGAGTTCGGAGTCGCTCATCTAGTTTAGGTTGTTTCTCATGTCTATTTTTATATCTATGAACTAGATTATTCCTTTTATATATATTTTATAAAAAAATCAAAAACATTTTACTTTTATTTGTAGTAGAAAGGTGAAAAACTGTATAAATACGGTGTGTGATATCGAATTAAAATTATTCGCAAGTTTCAAAGTAAACCTTATTTAATTAGAGTCTATTTTTAAACCAAATTAATTCATCCCCTAAACATGCAACTGTGTGTGCGTGTGTCAACCCATAAATAAATAAAGCACGTGACACAAAATTAAGGAAAAATCCCCAAAGGGCAAAATCTTTTATTTCTATAACTTTGAAAAGTTTACAAGACCATTGACTTACATACAACCTGATAATCGCCCACAAGTGTAATGCACAGTGTCTTCGTCAAACCTTCAAAGCAACGGCTAGAAATGTCGTCGGCTGGAATCTCCAGCAAGAACTCCAGATGGTCAGCAATGAAGAAGAAAATGGCTTCTCCACAAGTGTGAACTTTAGGACTCCCTCCACAATAGCACGCAGCTCTTTGGTTGTAGAGTTCTCCCCACAAAGGGAAGAAAAAGCAAAATATGTTCTTGGGTTGCACAAAACAATTCACATAAAAGTAATTGGAATTTTGTGAATTAAAAGCAAAATATTTGAACCCTTAAAATATTGTTGTTGGAGAAGAAAACATTCTGCCAAAAGATATTTTTCAAATTGATTCTGAGCAGATAAACAAACCAAAGAAAACACTCTAAATTTTAAAACTCTTTCTCCACTTCGAAAACAAAGATGCCATACCCTTTTTATAAGAAAGTTAAGTCAATAAAAGGATAAGCATGAGGTCAGCGTGTTAGCCAAAAAGTAACGTCGCTCGAATGAGAAGCCCATCGCGCTGTAACAAGATACACGTGTCACTTGAACGACTACGTGTGACATATCAATGTCTTTCAAACGAGATGGTGATCTCGTTTGAACGACCTTGGCATCGAAATCGAGGTCCGCTTACTGCCTTAGAAAATTTCCTCAAAACTTTTCAAAACACATTTTTTTTTCTAAAATAGTTAACAACCTTTTTGAACAAAAACATTTATATATAAAATCTTTTTAAAACTCTTTAAAAAAATATCCCAACACTCTTAATATGAAATGTAGATGAAACATTAAACATTATCTTACCAAATGTCATATTGTTTGGCTTGAATGTTGAAGACAACTTGAAATTTCGGATCCGACTTTTGTAGATACAATCTTCTCAATTATTTGACTACTTGTAGAGGTATACGTCATAATTAATTATCACGGACATTTATAAAAATATGTCCTTACAAAAGGACTTCATAATACTTTTTTCCATATAAGTAATGTGTATGATGTTTTCGGATCTCTATCTCATTCCATTTCAACGTGGCGTTAGATGAGATGCTAATCCGTACTTCGTCTCACATGTGCTCATTGATGCTTGTTAATGATATATTTCTCTATGATTTACTCATAATATTTCCTTATTTGCACACTCATTTCACGGAACCTTGTAGATATATATGTCACTTAGCATACGCAAGGTGAAGTGAGGTGTTGTCTTATCAATTTTGTCACCCATTATAATCAATCGATCTTGTGCATGTAAAACCATTGCCCAAATTTAGAAAAATGAAATTTGAATTCATCCGGTTTAGTTATGATTCACAATGGATATGGGCTACGAAAAACAAAAAGTTTTTGCATGAATAGCCTCCATTTGCAACATGTAAAAGAGTTCACAAAATTGTGGCATCAAAAAGATAGCCAAGGCTAATTTTTCATATTTATGACAGTATCTTTACTCTTTCAAAATCAAAAGAATTCAAGACCCTTTTCATATTGATGGGAGACATAGGTTGAAGATCAATGGTTTTGCACAATTAATCCATATTGCTTCTGTTTAGTGACGCTATTGGCATGAGAATAATCGATCTTTCATGATTTTTTTTGCTGAATAGTATTGAATCATATTCCATTTATTGTCACAAGGCAGATGAAAGTGTCTATTATGTGAATATGTTGTTTGGCATTTTGCACTTATGCGTTGTCTTCATAACGTTCTCACTTGCATTATTCACACCCCTACATTCCCTCTCTCATGGTTTGGAAGTGTCTACACTACTTAGGACATCTTGAAAATCATTTTTTTAGGTTTATAACCTTGAAGGCCTTATACTATATAATGTTAACATTTGTATGATTTTTGAAAGTTTTTTCAAAACATTGTTTTCGTTAGAAAATCTAGTTCGAACGAGTTTTGCCCCAAACTTTTCGCTTTTTCATTTATTGTTTGCTCGAATGTAGTTTGAACAAAGTCGTTCGAACCAGTCTTCCAATGACTTTACATCATTTATTTCTGATTTCTCGTTGGATAAATCTTTGATTTTCGTTTTAACGATATCTTTTGAACGATATTTTCATCCTCGTTTGAACGACCTGTGTTTTTAAGTGGCGGTTAAGTCAATTTTATTTCCACCAATTTAGTTCCCACCCTCTTCTTTCTCCTGCTAAACCATGAAACTCAATTTTATCTCTCTCCACAATCTCTCATTACCCATTACCCCCATGATTTCTCCTCACTCACCACCTTACCCATTACCCCATTTTCACCCTCTAACACTTCCACACTATTATTCACCCTACCTTCTCTCCATTTCTATTGCTCCTCTTTATTTTCGAGGTTACCCTCACCATCATCTCCTAGTGTTCTCTCTCAGGTATCTAAATGTTTTTTCTCCTTGTCGTAGGATTGAGACTATATGCGATGGGTCCTTCTTTTTCAATATTCAAAATTTTATCCCTTACCCAATTCATACACTCTATTCCACCTTTTTGGGGATATATATTATATAATTTTTTTTTTGCCCCCAATTAAGTGTTAATATCATGAAATTTTGGATATTGATGGTTTGGTTTGTGTGTTGTTGATTGGTGGTTTGGGTGGTTTATACCTGTATTTTCTAGCATTCCTTTTCATTTTTGTTTGTTCCAAATATGACAATCCATGGCCGTCGTAATCAACGCAATCATCGCGTCACTGTTTCTAAAGAGGAGCGCTCCTCCTCCTCCTCCTCCTCCTCCTCCTCCTCGGATGAGAACCTATTTACTGAAGCCTCAATTCCCAACCCAAGACTGCGTTGGCAAACCCTTCAAAATCACACCTTATATCACACTCAAGGGTTTGAAACCCGTGCATTTGTCCGTGAAAAGGTCGTCGACCTTGTGTCCCTCTCTAGCACTATCGTATACACGTGGTTGTCTACCTTGGCTTGGGATACTCTCTTTAACCTTACGAATACTATTTATCCTGACCTTAATAAGGAGTATTTTTTTTGGGATACGTGTTTTAGACTCTAGCCTTTTCTCCATTGTCTGTGGTAGGGATATCACTATCTCCCCTGAATCCATTTCTAGGCTTGTAGGTTTGCCCCACCTAAATAACCCCACTTATCCTTGGTGTCCTGACTCTCGACCCGATGGTGACCTCATTATGACCACTGTTTGTAGTACTTTTATCCCTGGATGCATCATAATTTTCCATAAAAATCTCAATCCTGACTTCTGATTCTTAATTGGATGGTCTGTGTCTGCATCCTTCCTCGTACCAACTCCACTCAAATTTATAAAGAACATATGGAACTCATGTTTTCCATTATCATCAAGGCTGGTATTAACCTTACCAGCTTCATATTTAGTTTTATCAAGGCCGTTAAGGTCAACCCACTTGGTCCGGTTCGGGACACCATACCTTTTGCTGTGATTATTACTAGACATTGTATGGAGGTTGGTTGTCCCCTCCTTCCCTCAGATATTCTAGTGACATGATTTTAGTGCATTAATATCACCTCCGTTACTGGCTCCCGCTGTCATATCCCCCGTGATACCCCTCATCACACTCCTTCCCAATCTGTGTCTTCCCACTCTGTCGTGTCTACCACTCCCGCTCCTGTTAGACCTTTTACATTCCAGTCTCACCCACCCACAATTTCACCCACTGAGTTGGAGGACATTAGTGATGTTAGTTCACATGTTCAGGAGCTTCAAGAGGATCATAGACAGGATAGAGCTCTTTTGCAAGAGCTATTACTTACCGTGCAATGGGATCGTCAGCGAGATGCGAAGGCTCAAGCTCGTTGAGAGGAGTCTCAATTGCGTTAAGATGAGGCTCAAGATCGACATGATTCTGTTCTCATGGAACATCTATAGGAGATACGTCGCTTGGAGATGCGTCGTGGTGCAGGTTCTTCAGGCACCGAATCCACTCCCGATGATGCTCCAAATGATGATCTTACCCCTTGATGTTATTTATCTGCTTTTATTTACATTTTGTACTTGTGAGACTGAGAGATTTGTATTTTCTTCATTTCCTATTCTCACTTATACCAGCTATATGTATTTTCCTTTTTTTTTCTAGATTTGGATACCATTGGAATTATCTTGACTTATATTGGCTTTTAAAGCGTAATTGAGTAATAATAATTCTTGTTTTCCTATATTGGTTGCATGGTCGATTCAATGTCGTTATTTGTTCATTGCATATTATTCTTCTTCTATTCTTCATTTCCTTGTTTATACTCTACTCTTACTATATCACTAACCTTGCAGGTTTTCGTTCTATCCCTTTGTCTTTTCGAACAAAAAGGGGGAGAAAATGTTTAGAGGGAGTAAAATATTTTTGTTTTTAAACTCTATAGTTCCCATGCGTTTTATATCTCTGTTGTTTCATGTGTGTAGGCCTCCTTATGCAAATTCATAGCCTACTTTCAATAAGGCAGTTTCTAAGTCAGTCGAGTCTGTCCTTGTATTTTGAGTTTTGGGGATGTTTTTTTTAGAATCGACTTAATGGATGGCTTAGCAAATTCAGAGTCATTTTGTTTGTATGTCCTTTATTTTATGTTTTTTCCTGGTATAGCCAAAGGAGGAGATTTGTAAGGATAACTTTCCAATCGATTCATTTGTAGTATTGGCTAAATACCGTTGGACAAAACATGTTGGTAATTCTGGTTCGTACATCTATCATCCGTGAAAAATTTGGGCATCTAACTATTCACCATCATCAAACTCATTCCAAATGCTCATTACCCAAAGGTATATGCCACGGTTCTCTTCTATATATGTTGGAGACAAAATAATGTGGCTAAAAATAATTTTGTAAAATTTTTTTCAATCAGTATAAAGTTCTGAATTTTTTTTGGAAAACTTCCCAGGTCGTTCAAACGACCCCGTTTGAACAAACCTGTTCGAACGAGTTTGCTAATGATAATGTGCTCAAACACTCTGAAATTCTGTTAGACATTTCGTTGGATTGTCATTCGAACAAAGTCGTTCTAATGAGAATTCAAACGAGATTATGCACATCCGTTACTAACTTTTCGTTAGAACATTCATTCGAACGACGTCGTTCGAACGACTTGCTGCCAGTTTGATTTTTTTTTAATTTTTAGGTAGTTTCCCTTAACAGCTTTGGTCCACTCCTTTTTTCCTTATCTATCATTTGTGGACGAAAATAGTAGTAAGCTCTATAACTTTTAAACACAACAGAAAACATGAAACACCTTTTACTCTTTGGTCTCCAACATTCATGTGATACTTAGATCATATTTTAAGGACCAAAAACTCCATCAACATTCTACAAATTGTTTATCATGGCTGTGTGCGTTGGAGCTTCGCACAAGTGATGATTGGAGATGGTAATTGGGTTTTGATGGATACCGAGGCACGAGAAGTGTTGTGTAACACGTTGGATCTTCACGTACTATAAATGTAGGTATTGGAGACTGCATCAACGAGTCTTTGTGAGCCATGTCGTTAAGTCTTTTGAGTCTTCTTATAAAACCATATCTGTAGTGGATTTGTCTAGGCCCAACCATCCGAAGTTTTTTCCATTTGGGTTTTCCTCGTACATCGACGTGTTGTGGTTGTGCTTTCTTCTTACTTAGATTATAATCATGCATGCTCACTTAGGATTTAGTAAGAAATATTTAAAATTGGAAAGTATCAATGCTTGGCCTAATTTATACTTGTGTAAGGAGTGTATTCAATGAAATTAACTAAGTTCATATAACCGTGCAACTTCAAGGACCTCCTCTAGTTAGAACAAATTTATCAATTAATTCTTCACATATAAGATCCTCATTGTAACTGATGGTGAGCTCCTTCATCCATTATGGAGACACAAAATTAATGTCATGGCATTGTGCACCTACTTTATATTTCCTTGATAATGCATCAACCACATGATTTTTTCTTCCCATCTTCTATTTAATTTCATAATCGAATTTGGTTAACAACTTATGCTGCATTAAAGTAAAAATTCTTTGATGTACGAAATGCCTCAAGCTTTGGTGGTCAGTTAATATAGTGAAGTCTTGTCATTAAAGGTAATAATTCCCCTTTTTTATTGCCATGATTATTATTAGCATCTCTTTTTCATATATATTCAACCCTGTACTCCGAGGGACCACTGATTTTCTTGGGTAATCTATCGGCTTACTATGTTGTAATAACACAAAATAAATTCCATTTGAATAAGCATCAGTCTCTACTATAAATGGTTATCGGAAGTTTGGAGTTGCAATCATTGGAGTCTTTGACATTGATTTCTTCAATCTTTGTAAGGCTATGACATTTTCATAATTCCACAGAAATGCTTCTTTCTTAATCTAGTCGGTTAATGGCCTACTTGTACTTTCTTTACAAATTTTTGGCAAAAAACTATAAGTCTAAGGAAACCTCTTAATCTTTTCATGCTTTTTTGTATATGCTAATTAAGCATGGCCTCTAATTTTCTAGGATGAGTGGATACCCTATCTACGGTGACAATTTGACATAGTTACTCAACCTTTCTTTATGAAAATGCACAATTAGATTGCTTGGCCAGAAGTTTATTTCCTTGAAGTATGTCTAGCACCTGTTGTACATGCTTAACATGGATGTCGAAAGAAATACTTTAAACAAGTAGATCATTAAATAATACTAGGCTAAATTGCCTTAATAATGGCCTGGAAATATCATTCATAGAAGCTTGGAAAGTTACGGGTACATTAGTTAGTCCAAAAGGCATTACTTGGAATTAAAAGTGGCCATAATGGTTCTATATGCCATTTTGAAAATTTCAGATTCCTTCATCCTAATTTGATGGTATCCTGATCTTAGGTCAATTTTGAAAAACCAATTAGCTTTATTGAACTCATCCAACAATTATTTTATAATAGGAATTGGAAATTTATCATTAATAGTAATTTCATTTAATATCTTATAATCAATGAAAAATCGCCAACTACCATATTTTTTTTTATTAGCAAAATGGATGTGTGAAAATTGGTTAGTACCTGCCTCTACCATTTCTTGGACTAACCGTTCTATATCACATTTTTGAAAATGTGGATACCCTTAGGGTCTTTGATTAATGGGATCTACTTCTATCTTGAGGGGTACTACATGATCCAATTTCCTTCTTGGTGGTAGTCTCTTTGGAGCTTGAAACACTAATTTGTAAGATTCTAGTAAGACTTAAATTTTTGGTGGCAACTCACTCACCTTCTCTTCAACAACATTGACAGTGAACAATTCTCTGAAAAAATCCTTAGAAGGTTTATTGAGAATATTTATCAAGGATTTCCTAGTCATGGAGTGAAGCTTGACCACTTCTTTGTTCCTTATAGTACCACTATTGTAATACCCCCTACTTTTGAATACTTATTTTTAGAATTTAAATTACATGTGTGTGTAATTTAATAGAACTGAGAAATAGAATGGGAATTTGAAAATAAATATATATTTGTGAGAATAATATTAATGTTCATATGAAGTACATATTTACTAGCACGATAAAGTAAATAGAATAATGTCAATAAGCAAGGGGACTTGGCTGTATCTCAACCGAGGCACTCATGAGGGTTATATTAGGTTGAGATGAGACTTTTATGATTAGTGTAGAGGGGGCCTGAAGGTAATTTTGAGATTAGAGATAATCCCCCATTAGCAACAGTGTTTGGGATTGAGACACCGAGGCAGCTCAGCGTGGCAGCTCAAGCGTGGCAAATCAGCGTGGTAGCTCAGCATGAAAACTCATACTTTAGCATGTAGTGTTACTTAGTCATATTGTATCTTTGTTAATATTGACTATGAGCTATAACAATTGTAATGATGTAACGAGTATAATGTTTTTGTGTGAGGTTGAATGGTACTTGCGAGAGACCAGGCTTGGCAGGGCCTGGGAGACATTTCATGCTCTATCGAACGACCTCGCCACAGGAACTTTAGAGGGACTTGATTTGGAGGATTGAGAAGTGAGGCACCATTGGGGCTTGCCCTAACCATCTTAGATACACCTGGTAAAACACCGAAGGACCCTTACCGTGGAACCTCGGGCGGAGCAACTTTGAGTTCCATCGGGCGTTGAGTTGTGAACCAAACAACCCTCTAGTTAATGTCACATCTACTATAGGTGATGTCACTAGCCAACTAGATAATGTCAGATCTTCACTTGAGTAAAACACCATGGTATTTAGGGATGTCAGACAGTAGGTGAGCCACCTCTGTGACGACAGCCCCCTGACACACAGTGGTTAGGCAAAAAGGCATGTCTTGGCATTTAATGTTTATGATGTGGAGATAAGTAGTGCATCAGGTATTTAATGTTGTGACATAAAGTATGAGGGATGTGTTTCACAGGCATTGATGACTGAGTTGCCTCGGGAGTGGTGTGGGGGCTATTTAAGGACCCCAACCACCTCTAGGGAAGGGAGATCTTTTTTGAAAGTTTAGAAGTTATTATTAGAGAGAGTTATTACAAACCAGAGAGTCCACTCACCTACCATTGTCATTTATTACGAAGATTTTAATACTTGATAGAAATTCTTGAGGGCAATCGGTGTGTTTGGATGCCTGCCAAGGTGTATCTAGGGTGGTTACTTCTTTCTCCCTCTAACTGAGTTACTTCTGAGTTCATTATTATCATTTGAGTCATACACGAGAGATTTGTGAGTTTTAGCCAAGTTTATCTTCACAAAGTTGTGTCTATGTGTCCTATAGATAATCCAAGGTTTTGCTGGTTAACTTATCATTACTGTACTCAAAAGGGGTTACGCCTCCATCTTATCTAAACTACCCTCTTACATTTGGTGACTCTGCCGGGGAGGCATTCTTCTAAAAAAGGAGTATGGCGTAAGATAACGTTAATAAAAGGCTCAACTTTGATGACATCCAACATAATAAAGAACAAGCGGTGAGAGAATTTGAGGCTCCAAGGGACGGGACTCCTCGAATAGAGGTACCTCCAGTTCAGGCAACGACAGGCATTCCAGGGGTGACACAAGCTTCCACGAGTACTGGGATGGGACCATCTCAGGTGGCGTTCCTCACGAATAAGTTTTATGAATTTTTATAAACTCCGGTGGCTTCAACGGTGTTGGGAGGATTTGAAGCCAACTCCTTCGTAACACCAGGGGCAGCCCCAACGGCCCCGCCAGGTACAGGAGTAACAGGAACGGTCCCAGTAAGTATACCCTCCATTGTGAAGCCCTTAGTGGGGGCCTCGAGCGTATCAATGGCTCCAACTATGACCATTTCTCCAGCTGCAATGGGCACTCAACCTATAGTCCCGTTGGTTGGTGCCCCAGTAGCATCACCCATGGAGGAAATAAGGAAGGAGATACAGAAGGAGATGTTAAAGTTTATGCAAGATTCCTTGCAATCTGCGAGCGAGGTAGCTTCGATTTATGATGAATTTCGGACACCTTACCCCCAGGAATACAATGACGAGCCCTATCCAAAAGATTATATCCCTCCCATCTTTCAAAAATACATAGGAAAAGGTTGAAATCCGAAGAAACACATTAAGGGCTTCATTGAACACTTAGGGGTAAATTGCAATAATAAGAAGCTCAAGTTGAGGGAGTTTTCCAAATCCTTAACCGACAAGACATACACATGGTATTCTCACTTAGCTCCCAAGAGTGTCTCCACATGGGAGGGGATGCACGTTTTATTCGTCCAGAAGTTCTTTCTGGTAGAGGATGAGTTTACTTTGACCCAATTGGGGAGGGAGAAGAAATGACCCGGGGAAGAAGTGGTGGCTTACGTTCGAAGGTTCAGGGAAAGGTCCCTTGATGTGAGGGAGGAGGCCAAAGAGTCCAAGTTATTATATATCTGCCCAGAGGGGCTTCTTCCTGAGTACATCTGCCATCTTATCAATGAGACGTGCGAGGGGACTTTTTCAGCATTCATAAAAGCGACAAGAAACATCTCATTGGTTGTGCGGTCAAATCTAGTGGTGGTGTTCATGATGTTTAGTCAACCGATACAACCTGTGGGGGGAGGTCTCAGCCCCCACGGGTAGGGTACACCGAGGGGGCATATGGGGGTAAGGTGCCAAAGAAAGACAATAAGAGGAGGTTTGGAAGAGACAGGGAGGACCCACCACCATTGCCTTGTACAGTTGAGGAGGCTGTCAGCTGTTACAATGCAATGGTCCAAGGAGGAACGGTCTACGAACTAATAGGCATTCCCGTTAGGGAACCCGATGCGGAAACGAGGGCGGATCCCAAGTATTCCCAAGTTTATCGGAAGATCCAACATCCAACAGAGAGCTGTTTCATACTGAGAAGAATCATCGATAAGTACGTGATGGTGGGGACGTTGCAAATCCCTCCACAGAACGTCAACAACAATCCACTGCCAGCACATAGGGCGAATCTAGTGGTGGCCTATGATGAAGATGCAGAGAGAGAAGAAAGAGAGCCAACGACGAAGAAGGAGGAGTTCAAAGAAGCTTTGCAAACCCGTATTAAGGTAATGGCTAACGTAGTATTAGCCTATAATAAAGCAAGCAATAAAGATGTGGAGGATGTATACAGCGTTGAAGGTGAGGAAGTAGACCCAGTCCTAGAGTACTACGCAGTTTCAAAATCCCTAAAGTTCACCTGGTTCTTCGACTAAGTGGGGATACCGAAGGAGAGTAGGTTAGAAATAGCCCAGGCAATACTTGACATTGTGAGGAAGAACGCAGTCCCTTCGTTGAGATGGAAGGGACCCATGGCCAGGCTAGTAAAAAGGTTTATGTCAGAAGTAACTTTCAGCGATGTAGATAGGGTTGTAAGATTCCCTCATAATAGGCCATTGTATGTGACCGCCAGCGTCAACGAAATTAGTTTTGTAAGGACTCTTATGGATGGGGGAGGTTCTATTAATATTATGCCAGTAAACTCTTTTTACGCAGCTAATATTCCGGAGGAAAGGTTGGTCCCCATGCCCTTGGTGATTTCAGGATATGACAACCAGTCTTCCAAGTCTATTAGGTATGTGAATGTTAGGATTGTGATAGGAAATCTGAGTTCCCATATCAAGTTCCATGTAATAGAGACTGCAACTTCCTACCATCCGCTGATAGGAAGAGTGTGGATGCACAACCAAGGGCTAGTTCTCTCGACATATCACCAATGCGCTAAGGCAAATATCAAGGGAACAAAGGTAACCATTAGGCTATGGAAAGGCCCTTCGCTATTAAAGAAGGTCACTTGGTAGATGCGGAATTTTACACAAAATTAGAGGAGGATGTGTGCGTCCTAACGAGAATAATGGAAGGAGCATGGGTTACCTCGACCAGGGAAAGGATGGGGCCCTTGAACGAGCAGAATAAGGAGGTTGCAAGCAGCACAAGAACGATGACCAAAGAAGCTCCCCATGTGGTTCCTCGGCCCCAAAACATCTCGAAACAACTCAAAGATAGGATAAGGCCCAGAATGGATCTGATGGAACACGAGGTCCAATGGCAAAGCGTGTTGAGATGATTTTTAGAAAAAAGAGTGGCTGAGGCTCTTAGTGAAAAGAAGAGGAAGGCAGTCACGTCCACTAGTAGGCAGTGCAAGAAGGTCGTTACCAAAGAAGGAAAAGTGGTATATCGATTATAATAGTGTGAGCGAGAGGACGAAGGAACTGATAATGAGGCTGACCCGATATATGAATGCTTTCTAGTGGATCAACGGGGATAATGTATGGTGATAGACAACTCCAATATACAGGAATTTATGGAGGAAGTCACCGAGGAACTAGATTACATGGTGGATCAACTAAAATCGTAGGCACAAGAACTGAAGCAGTTAAACCTGAAGAAAGAAGAGGAGGACCCAAGGCCTATTTTTATCTCGAAAGATCTCAGTGAGGAGAAACGAGAGGCCTTGGTTAAGTTGAATCGGGGATTCATAGACGTTTTCACGTGGAAGTACACAGAGATGGAAGGGCTGGATGAGGAAGTGAGCTACCACAAGTTGAACGTAATGCCTTCAGCCATTCCAGTGAAATAAGCAAGGAGAACGTATAAGGATACAACACCCACTCTGGCTATCTAGCATCGTCCCAATGGGAAAGAAAGACAAAAACCAAATAAGGATCTGTGTGGATTTCAGAGATTTGAATAGAGCATGTCCCAAAGACGAGTTCCCTCTACCCTCCATCAATAGCCTGATAGATTCAATGGCTGGTCATGAGATGTACAGCTTCATGGATGGGTATGTAGGGTATAACCAAATCAAGATGGACCCTATGGATGTAGAGAAAATAGTGTTCCGAACCCCGTTGGGAAACTTCATGTATAGGGTGACGCCGTTTGGACTCAAGAACGCTGGGGATACTTACCAGAGAATAATGATGGACATTTCCATGACTTCTTCATAAGTTTGTGGAATTTTATGTGGATGATTTGGTCATCAAGTCAAAGAAGGAGGAGTTGCTCGGTGTAGAAAGTATAAACTAAAGATGAACCCACTAAATTGTGTCTTCGAAGTAACAAGTGGAAAATTTCTAGGCTTCGTGGTTGATCGATAAGGGGTATAGATTGACCAGGACAAACAGCGAGCGGTCTTGGAGATGCCAAGTCCAAGAACGACGAAGGAGCTGAAGATTTTCCTCGGTAAAGTTTCCTATCTCAGGAGATTTGTGCCTGGATTGGACGAAATAACATACCCGTTGATGCAGCTCTTGTGAAAGAAAATAAAATTCAAGTGGGAGGGGGTTCACCAGGAGTCTCTCGCTGAACTGAAGAAACTGCTCGTTTCACTACAGACCATGGTTCCCCCAACGGTGGGAATACCATTGCAGCTGTACCTCACATCCACCACGAGGTCCATGCGAGCTTTGCTAGTACAAGAGACTGACGGGAAAGAACGGCCAGTCTACTACCTCAGTAGGATCATCCATGGGCCAGAAGTCAGATATAGTAGCTTGGAAATGCATTTTTTAGCCTTAGTATTTGTAGCGCAAAAACTTAGACATTATATGCTGTCTTTTACAATTCATATTGTAACTATATGTGATCCCATTAAGTATTTTCTCGAAAGAACTATATTGATTGGCAGGGAAGCTAGGTGGTTCCTTATCCTCTTCGAATATGACTTGAAGTGTGTGGTTCCTCGCGTGATCAAAAGCCAAACATACGCCGACCTGTTGGCAATCTTCCCCCCGGGAACATTTGAGCTACCCAACGAAAGTATTATTGGAGATGATTTGCAGGCCAATTATCTAGATGCAACTGATGAAGAATGGACAATGCAGTTTGATGGATCTTCAGCGTAAAGGAAAGGAGGAGCAGGGGTTATTCTTTCAAAAGGAATGGAGGAGATTTGCCTTTCCTACAAGCTAGATTTTCCTGGTTCCAACAACGAGGCAGAATATGAAGCATTGGTGTTGGGGTTGCTAGAGGATCTTCGAAGAGGAGTTCGTGCACTTTGCATCAAAGGTGATTCAATCTTGGTAATTCTGCAGGTGAACGGAGAATATGCGTTGAAACACATGAGTTTGGCACCATACAGGATAATCATTTAGAGGCTCCTCTACCAGTTCCATCGGACAAAGATCAAGAGACATCCCAGAACAATGAACCTTCATCCACACGCCTATGCCACCATTGCCCAGAAAATGGTCATGAGGAACGATGCAACTATCATCGTGATCCAACGAAGAATAACTCTTTCGATAATACAGTCAATTTTATTAATGGAAGAGGAAATCGACTGGAGGGGAGATATTAGTAAGCAACTGGAGTATGGAAAAGGAACAGTGGGACTAAGGGAATTAGCTCAATACTTCACAAACCAGGGGAACCTTTACTTCAGGAACGCAAGAGGATGACTGTTTAGGTGCATCGGCCCAGAAGAAGCAGAGTGAGATTGAGGAAAACACATGAAAAGCACTGCAAGACAACTGAGATACCTCTCTACCGAAGGATTCAAAGAGAGGGTATTTTTAGCCTAGAATGAAACAAGACGCGGCAGAGCTATAATGGAAGTGCGATAAATGCCAGTTATTCTTTGAAGTAGATGAATATCATTTCATGGAAGCTCAAGCTGACTGGAGACAACCCTACATTGACTTTAATAAGGATGGAGTTATCCCAACTGAGAGGATTGATGCGATGAGACTTAAGCAAAGGGCCCCAAGATTCTATGTTCAAGAGGGGTAGCTTTTTTGAAGGGGCTATTTCAACAGACCATTGCGCTGTCTTAAGAAGGAAGAAGCAGCTGAGGTCCTTACACAGGCGCACGATCCATCTCACATAGGAGGGGACAATTTGTATAATCAGTTGATAATGTTGGGGTATTATTGGCCAATTATGGAGAAAGACTTCACTGAGTTCATTCGAAAATACAAAGGTTGCCAACTTCATGGAAATATGATCCATGCCCCATCGGTAGACCTACACTCCTTGGAACGCCTTATCCTTTTCACACTTGGGTGTTTGAACTAGTAGGGGAAATACGTCCTTCTTTGAGAGGGAAGATCTTGATACTATTAGCAACAGAATGCTTTATAAAATGGGCTGAAGCGATACCAATAAGGAGGACAACAACAAGGGTGGTGAGCAGTTTCATCAGAGAATACATCATTTGTTGTTTTGGGATTCCAAAGGTTATTCTATAAGATAACAAAACCCCTTTCATCAATTCAAAGGTAACAATGCTCACAGAAAAATACTCCATTATCCATAATACTTCAACAGTGGCATACCCAAAGGGTAATGGTCAAGCCGAAGCAACTAAAAAAATCGTGGTTAATATTCTAGCTAAAAAATGGAGGATTTTCCAGGATCATGGGATGACAAGATACTAGCTGTGTTATGGGCCTATCAAACAACCAAGAGGAAGCCCATAGGGTATACCCTATTCTCCCTTATTTATAGGGCTGAGGCGATCCTTCCGATAGAGTTAGAAGTTCCTTCTGCTCGATACGCCTTGCGAAGTAACATGCTCCCTCAGAATAGACATGTGTAGTTAGAAGCGTTAGATGAACACATAGATAATGCGATGTAGAATTTTAAAATGTATATAAAATAACTCTCCAGGGCACATGATAACCTGCTGAGACTAAGGAATTTCGTGGAGGGACACCTCGTTTTGAAAGCAGCGGTGAAGCACATCAGGGGGCTTCCTCTACCAAATTTTGTAGACAACTGGGAGGGACCTTTAATTATAAAATAAGCTCATGATTCAGGTCATTACTTAATTTCTAGGATGGAAGAAGACAATCCCTTCAAGATTAACAATAAATGGTTGAAAGCCTATCATGTGTAAGCAATCGAGTTTAAACCATTATTGTATCTAGCTGTTGTTATGAATATACAAGTTTTTTATTTATAAATTGAGTAGAGATGGAAGAATTTTAGAACTTTATAACATACGCAAACAATTATAGCACAAAGAAATGACATGGAAAAACAAACATCTTTTTTCATTCATTCACAAACTTTGGGGGATTACAAAATTGGGAGCTATTGCCCAAAAATTACGTAAGAAGAATATATACAAAAGTTCATTGGCCTAAGAGGAACCACAGATCCGGGGAAGAGAAAAAATCTCCAGGAAGGCCTAAAGAAGATAATAGGCAAGACCGTTGGGCATTAATAGAAACCTCCAACCTCGTTTGCGCTTGTGTGTGCTCGATGATGAGTTTTTCTCATTTCAGCTTCACCAGATGCAAATATTCTTAGATGTCCTCCACCTCTTTGTCAACAACTTCAAGAAGAGGTACTAACTCAGCCAACTTAGCTTCCTTAGCCCGTTGATCCTCCTGATGTTTTCGGAGCAGTTCCCTCTGGCTGTCCAGTCGCTGGCTCTTTAAAGTTTTTAAATGTGTGATAAGCAAGTCAAAACGGAAGCCGTCACTACCCAACTCCATAAAATAGCCCAGGAATTGGTTGAGGATGGCTCTAATAACATTTGAGGTCGGAGTGCTGGAAATTTTAACAATAATGGTAGCCATGCCTTGAAGCCTGTAACTCATAACGAAGATGTTGGAACACAGCAATACACCGTGAACACAGGAAATACACCGTCACCGTTATTGGCGGATTTTATGAAAAATCTTAACAAGTGTTTTCATTATTAAGTCACTGTTATAGGTGGAGTGTATGAAAAATCTTAACTAGTGTTTTCATTGTTAAGTCACCGTTATAGGTGGAGTTTATGAAAAATCTTAACAAGTGTTTTCATTGTCAAGTCACCGTTATAGGTGGAGTTTATGAAAAATCTTAACAAGTGTTTTCGTTGTTAAGTCACCGTCATAGGTGGAGTTTATGAAAAATCTTAACAAGTGTTTCCATTGTTAAGTCACCGATATAGGTGGAGTCTATGAAACGGGGGCCATAACGTTAGAAACCGTTGGGAGCAAACTTATTCCCTCAGGAACATCAACGGAACCCTCAACTGAAGAAGCCTCAACGGTTAATAAACCACCCTTGCCATTAAAAGGTACTACGGTCAACATGGTCGTTTCATTGGGAGAAGACGTTGGACCTCCAAGTGATGCCCCAATGCTGGTGGATACAGAAGAACCATCACGATGAGTAACAGCATCAACCGTGGCCTTAGAAATATACATACCACCAAGAGAAGAGGGTGGGGAAAGACTTGGAGTAAGCTGCAGCAACGAAGCCAAGTGTTAGAAATGGAGAATAAGTACAGAAAAAGGGAGAAATACCTATAAGCGTTACTTACCTCAGTTATAGCACCAAAAAGGGTAATTGCAGTCAGGGGTCTCATCAGCACAGTGGGAAGAAGAATGTTAGCTAACAAAGATGTCATTTCAACCTGGGGCATCCCAACATATCAAAGTTCAGCATGTTAAACAGAAAAAAGGGGGTAGAAGAGAGAAAAGATGTCAGACCTAACAAGTAATAGATAATATGTTACCTCGGGGGAAATTTCTGTAGCTAGAACTAGGGGAAGAAGAACCTCGAGCTGAGGTACTAATTCAGAAGAAGCTGGGGGAGTTGTCTCTGGTTGGGAAGATATTTCAACAGATTCGACGGTAGCACCCCCTGTAGCAGCATCTTTAGCCCGTTGGGAGGACAAATGGCGAGAGTAAGTAAGACCTATCATGGGCGAACGGGGAGGAGTTGATATAGTTATAGATACACCAAAGAGACTCCAACGAAAGGACTGAACTGAGGAGAAGACCCTTCTTCAACAGCCTCCTGATGAAACCATGAAAGAAAGAACAAGTGTTAGAAAAAAGAAGAAAATTCACCAAGTCATAAACAACTAAAGATGGAAAGACCAACCTCATGATCAGAAGAAGAATGTGAGGGTAAGACAACGGGCAAATATGGAGGAGATGTGTGAGGAGAATCCCTCTCGGTGAAATCAGTCGCAGTCTCAGGACTATGATCAATTGGTATAACTGCCTCAGAAGAAGGAGAAGTTGAACGCCTAGGAGTAGAGGCAACAATTGTAGGTTGAACTGTAGAGGCTTCTCTCTTACTTGCCTTGGTTCCCAAAGTCTTATTCCTTTTTCCAGAGACACCAGAACCTGAAGGCCCCCTTTTTCTTCGTGAATCCCCTTCGGTGAGATCCACCACGATAGTGGGAAATGCCTCACCAGGAGGAATTGCGGGCGGAGTTTGGCTAAATATCTGTTGAAGATGTTCAACCTCTTTTCTAACTTCTTCCCGTAGTTCCTTAGACACATCAGTATTGGGAGGAACAAAGGCAATGGTAAAAGAATCAATAGGTGCTTGGGATTTGCGTGAGGACCTGGGCTTCGAAGAGGCCCCACTTTTGGTCTTCTTGGATTTTTGGGAAAGGGGTTCCGAGGAACCTTCACCAGAAGCCACAGTGACAGAAGTACCACCAGTTGGAGGATTAGGCATTGAAGCTTTTTTGACTTTAGGTGAAATGACGGGGATTGCTGGGCAGTAGGGAGGCATCTCACTAGGGGGGTCCTTCGGTGTTTGGCTAAGTGGGAACTCAATTCCCAGAATGGAACTTCCTTTCAGCCCGAACTCTAAGGAAAGAAAACTCTTAACAATGGGGTAGACTGGGGGTCTTTGGATGAATTCGTGAATATTTGCTATCTGTTTTGGCCAATACTTCATCACAAAATCACTGGTCACGTCCCCCTTCCTAGAAAGAGCATGAATGGTGACACGACCACTTATGGCTTAGCAGATCGTGGAAGCAACCGACATGGTATAAAAGGCACAGGCCTCAGAGAAAGATGCCTTAGGGTGGGAATCTTAAAATACTGGCCGAGGAACCCCTTGGTCTTACCCAAACTGATGGATGCAATGGTTGCGGTTATAATGTGCAAATGTATACCCCCATTCAGTGTAAGAGGGCAAATATCTAGGAGTCAAAGCCAAAACCACGGCAAACGAAGGGTCCTCCGTTATAAGATCCTCTGAGGTAGGCACCACGACCCTAGATACGACACAAAAAAAACCCAAGTATGGGCAAAATGATCTTCACTATAAGGCCTCATCACGAATCAACTTGTTTTCATCAAAGATGCCTAGAAGCTCCTTTCTACTCTGTTTTTTGTGAAAGAAAAAAAGGCGATGGGGTTTGATGATTTCCCCACCAGTAAGTGTAGTGCGGTTAGCAGATATCTCGGGAAGCGAAAGTAAAGAAAACTAGTCAGAATAATGGAATTCGCAAAATTGGCCAAGTTATATCGGCCCAAGGATCGTTCCATGTCTAGATGGATCCTGTCCAACCATGTATAAAGTGACCCTAGGGCCATGGATGCCAGAGGAAGCTTATACCCCCTGGCTAAATGGACAGACATATTAATCAAGTCCTTGCATGGTTGATCGTGGGGCTTGCCAGGCAAGACAAAACGTGACAGAATTACAAGTATATATGCTAACAACTCAAGAGATATACCTTTGCCCGGGCTAAATTCTGCTGTGGAGTTGGTACGGTAGAAGTAGTTTATGAGGGGAGTAAAAGTTGCCTTATTGGAATTACTGATACATGTCCTGCAGATTTGATCTAAGTCTGCTCGGGCCTTTGTCTCTTCGGCATCTAAAGCCTTATCGTGATAAGCCAAAGTTCCTACGAGCTCAAGCCCATGTAGCTTGCAAACATCCTTAAGTGTAACTATAAACTCTCCCCATGAAGCAATAAACGTGTGTATTATGATGTTCCAATGACAGACTAAGATTTGAAGGGAGGCATTGTGTTTAGAAAGAGTAAATTCCCCAAACCAAGCAGCTCGATGGAGACCAACCTTGGAAAGAACATCACAGTAGGTGGCCTGCATGAACGAGTTCGATGCAGCAAAGTGGGAAGGGAAGTCACCAAGTCCTTTGAAATTAATATGGGACCAGGTGAAGTCACCTCTGCCAAGATGAAATAGCATTGTCCCCTCGGGAGGAAAATAACCCCAAGAAGTAGAATCTTGGTCTTCATCACCCAGCAGCAAAGCATCATACTTGGCTGAAAAATGACAAGTCCTGCACCCCTCAGAGAACTCATCATCTTTGCCAAAGATAGGCGATCGACGATAAAAACGTAATGGTTCTTGGCATGATGCCACTAACGCACCGCCGTCCAAGGTAGCTACAGGTGGAGCACTGGTGGTGTGCACGTTGGGAACACTAGAAGAGGCCATAACAGTGAATAATGGAAGAAGAAAAGATTAAAAAATTGGAGATGGGCACAAAAATGGAGGAACACAACCACATGTCGTTATGAAAGAGGTGACGAAAGGAAAAGAACCAAAGAAAACTAAGTAAAAGCTTGGCAACAATGAAGTTCAGGCAGAGTTTCTCTCTAAAGAATACGGGAGCTTGAAGAAGACAAAGGAAAGAGGAGGGTTTGGAAAAAAGAGACGTTTTGAAACCTTTTAAACCCGCCTATTAAGTTTACCACCACCACATGTGCAAGGACGCCTATAATAATCTCAAAAGAACACGTGGCACTTCGGGAAGTGTTTTGACAGCTGAAAAGACAGCGCCACATCATTTACAAAGTGACGCATTGGGAATAGAAAGGGTTGCCTTCTTAAGCAAGTTTTAGTTTTAGCGCCAGATTTTTTTTCCAGACATATCCAATAACTCCCAACGAATAAGTTGTCCCGACGGTTAAAAAAGCTACGATGTCCCCTCGCCACAAGTTCAAACGTTGTTTAATTATGACTCAGCGACATCGGGAAGAATTTCTACTTTTTTTTGAAACATAATGAAATGTTACAGCGGAGAATTTCACAAGTCTCAACGATACGGGCAGTCCTAACGACAAATTCACGGCCTATAATTATACTCCATAACAGCACAAATGGGATAATTTCACTTCCCCAAAGTCAAAATGAGTATTTGAGAAGGTTATTAGGTTTATTGGGAGAATTTGAAAGTATTCAAAGCTAAAATGGTTGAAAATCAGTAATAGGAAAAAGTTATGATGTCCTTTAGCCAAAGAGCCCCTAAGCCGAGGTACTTCGACTCAGGTACATCGGGGAGAATTTTACTTTTTCCTAGAAGTGTTAAACGCAGTTGGCTGTAATGAAGGAAAAGATACCAGAATTTTTTCACACAGAGAAGGTTCGTCGGATTGAGAAGTCTTCGTGCAGACATTTCTCGTTCCCACAACAATAAATCTCTCCATGAAGGGGAAAATGTGGAGGGGGCCTGGAGGTAATTTTGAGATTAGAGATAATCCTCCATTAGCAATAGTGTTTGGAATTAAGACACCGAGGCAGCTTAGGGAGGCAACTCAGCGTGGCAACTCATACTTTAGCTTGTTGTGTTACTTAGTCATATTGTATCTTTGTTTATATTGACTAAGAGCTATAACGGTTGTAATGATGTAATGAGTATAATGTTTTTGTGTGAGGTCGAACGGTACTCGCGAGAGACCAGGCTTGGCAGGGCCTGGGAGAGCTTTTATGCTCTATCGAACGACCTCGATGCGAGAACTTTAGAGGGAATTTATTTGGAGGATTAAGAAGTAAGGCACTGTCGGGGCTTGTCCTGACCATCTTAGATACACCTGGTAAAACACCGAAGCCTTACCATGGAACCTCGGGCAGAGCAGCTTTGAGTTCCATCGGGCGTTGAGTTGTGAACCAAATAACCCTCTACTTAATGTCACATCTACTGTAGGTGATGTCACTACCCAGTTAGACAATGTCAAATCTGCACTTGAGTAAACCACCGTGGTATTTGGGGATGTCAGACAGTAGGTGAGCCACCTCTGTGATGATAGCCCCCTGACACACCGTGGTTAGGCAAAATGGCATGTCTTGGCATTTAATGTTTATGACGTGGAGATAACTAGTGCATCAGGTATTTAATCTTATGACATAAAGTATGAGGGATGTCTTTCACATGTATTGAAGACTGAGTTGCCTCGGGAGTGGTGTGGGGGCTATTTAAGGACCCCAACCACCTCTGGGGAAAGTAGATGTTTTTTAAGAGTTCAGAAGTTATTACTAGAGAGAGTTATTACAAACCAGAGAGTCCACTCACCCACCATTGTCATTTATTACGATGCTTTTAGTACTTGATAGGGATTTTTGAGGGTGATCAGTGTGTTTGGCTGCCTGCCTAGATGTATTTAGGGTGCTTACTTCTCTCTCCATCTAACTGAGTTACTTCTGAGTTCATTATTGTCATTTGAGTCATACACGAGAGATTTGTAAATTTTAACCAAGTTTATCTTCACTAAGTTGTGTTTGTGTGTCCTATAGTTAATCCAAGGTTTTGCTGGTTAACTTATCATTACTGTACTCAAAAGGGGTTACGCCTCCATCTTATCTAAACTACCCTCTTACAATTAGTGACTCAGAAGATGATTTCGAGTTCACGGTTCATCCAGAATGGGTCAAGATAGTCAGAATTAAGTACTCGAGGGGTGGTAATTGGGTTATGGGAGCTTTTTAGAGTAGTCGGTGCTCACATAAGGGTATACGGGTTATTTTACGTGTGTATTAACACCAAAATTAAGGATTTAGGTGTTATATGGAATTAAAATACTAGGAGAGAAACCAAACCCATTCTTGGAAACCTAGGGAAGATAGAGAGAGAGAGAAAGGAAGAAGAGAAAGAAGTAGAGAAGAAATTATGGAATTTTGGGCATGGATCTTCATCTACAAGGATAAATCGGACCTTACAACACTAAGTTAAGTGATTGACTTTCCAAATATTTCTTAATTGTGGCATAATTCATATTGAATTTGTTGGAACATAAGTCCCCCAAATTTTAAAATTTTAATTTCCAAAAAGTAGTTTTCAAATTCCTTTTAAAGAGATGCGAAAGCGAGATGGTTCAATTAATGAATTTCTTTCAAATTAAAATTAAACATAACTCAAAGTGACATTAAGTTAATCAAAAAATGAATTATTCACTTAAACACATAAACTCAACCCTAGTCCTAGAAATTTTCCTAACAAAATTAATCCAATTTGCAATATTAGTCCAAACCAAATTTTATCCAATAAAATTAATGACTTGAATTAAATTAACATATACCCAAATTAATATAGCACCAAATTAAATAAGTAGTGATTTAAACCAGATTTTATCTTTTTACCTAAGCATGCATCTAAGGTGAATTTTGCATAAGATAAAATAAACAAATAAATCACTACGTCGCGATGTACAAGGAAAAACCCACAACGGGAAAAAATCTCGGACGACCCTAGCCTTAAGTCCACTAAGTACATAATTTACAATTACAAGCAAGATGACTTACAACACTCGAATCGACTCCTTCAATCCCCAACACGTCTTCTTGTAACTACCTCTGCCTAGCTAATAATCTCGGACTCCACCGGAGCCTTGGAATCCACCAATAAGGCCTTAGGAACCACCATAAACCACACATGATGCCTTGTGAGAATCCCGTAGCAAAACTAACAAACTTATTCTTTATGGGATGTAGACGTAAACGCAAACGAACTCTTCAAATCAGTAGAGTAAACCCGGTGACAAACACTCCAAGCAAGATATTTATATGGAAACTAGGAATAAACAAACTATGGGTGTAAACAAAAATGTTTAAATATTTTTCCTTGAAAAATAAACACTCAAAACATGAACTCTTTCTTTTTAAATTTTTTCTCTCAAACTCTCTTTAGGAGAAGGAGGAACGTGAAAAAGTAAGTTTGAAAGAGTTAGTTCCCGCACTAGATAATTCTGTCAAAAGTTAGTGGGGAAAAAGTAGTGGGATAGAGGTGAAAAACTACCCAAAACTGTCAATTTAATTTTCCATAAAAAATCTCGTTTGAATGAGATTTTCATTTGAACGAAGTCTCATTCGAATGACACTTCTAACAAAGTTCCAGAGGTAGGTCGTTGTCAAACCTCGTTCGAACAAAATTCTTGTTTGAACGACAACTTCGAACGAAAATCTAGAAAGCTTAAAAACTCGATTTTAGCCCAGAAACTTTATTTTAAAGTTTGAAAGAAACTTTCTGAAACTAAACAACAGTTTAAACAAAACTTACACCCAATACTAATTGTTCCACGCTCCTATATAAATATGTAATGCATTCATACCTTAGGAGTAAACAAAACAAATGTTGTTGATGTAGAAATGAGGCACAATAAACTTGGCATTTGATGAAGCTTTTTAATCTTGGCCGCTACGTCTTCAACTAACACGTCATAGACTTGAATGGATAAAGTTGAACACTATCCTATGACTCAAATATTTTTTTCGGAATTGATCCAAAACTACAAAGGACTGAATTGGAAATTTGTGTTCTTACAAATCTCCCCCTTTGGCTATTCCGGGATAAAAACCAAACAAAAATCCTAAAGGGCCGTCAAGCTCTACTAGACTTAAAGAAATGTCCCACACAAAATAAAAATACAATAGCTTGACTCATATAACCCAAGGATCAATAACTTTGCCGATGATGAAAGTTGCCACTTAGAAGAATTCCTGCACACTTAAGCAAACTATCAAACACATAGGGAATATCAGGAATATTAAATGCATATAAATTAAATACTCCCCCTAAATTAATTCTCCCCTTAAGAAAATCTCCCACCAAATTAGTTCTCTCCTTAATCAACTGTGATCTACCTAAGAAGGTCGCGACTCCCCCTAAGTGAAATCTCCCAAACTAAGATACGATAATAATAGGATTAGATACCATTTCTCCCCTATCATTCTCCCCCTTTTTGTCAGGAATAGACAAAGGATAGAACTAGTTTAAACATGAAAGTATATGGGCAAAAATAACATAACTAATCCATACAAATGAATACCAACTATGATGCGAAAACAAATGATACCAAATTGACAAATAGGATTCTAAGCATGTGATATCAAACAAACTACACAACAAACTAGGTACCAATTATGAATTGAAGCATAAATGGACTAGATAGAAAGGCAAAGACACATAGAATACCTCGTATATGAGAACATAATAAATATCATTAACGCACATGCACATATACTAGGTATATATACTACACATGACACAAAATAAAACAATCTTTTCACACTCGTATGGCAAAAATGTGTCATATGAAAACGGAAGAGAAGGGGTGTGAACTAGTAACAATTAAATTTAGACTAAGTCACTTAAAACATGTTCACAAAGTTCTCAATTGATTACAAACTTCATGACATTTGAATATAACATCATGTGACAATATAAATTGAACTCAGTGAATAAACATACACAATGCATACAAGCCTAGACTTTTGATGATTCTATAAACCAATAGAGTCATGACATTGAAAGTACAACTAGGATAAATGGACATTGTGCAAACCGTTGATATACCATCCAAACTCACTCAATTTAAGCATATAGAGTTTAATCTTTTGAATGAATAGATCAACTAAACAAAATAGTCCTTGGCAAGGTTCTAAAAAATGCGGGGCGTGATTGAGGCGTGGAGGCCAAGCCTTAAGCCTTAGAAGCCTAGGCGTAAAAAGGCGTGAAAAGGCGTTTAGGCCTTCTTAATATATTTTAATATTTTTTAACCATAACAAGGCTATTAAAATACAAAAATTGCACATATCATAAAAATATGTCTGAATATATGTAAATTAAAATACTATTTGATTATTTTGGATGAGATAATGGTCCGGTTTGTAAATAAATTCTTTAAAAGGCGACATCGTTTCACTAAAGCATTGTTGTTTTTAGAAAAAGTGCGCCTTAAGGGTTTTACCAAGAATAAGGCGTGAAAAGCGTAAGGCGAGGCGTTTCTCCCAAGCCTTAAGCCTAGGCGGTTTTTTTAGAACAGTGGGCCTTGGCAAATATTTTCTTTTAATGCCATTAATCTTTTAGGCCTTTGGATCACGTATTTCTTTTAGGTCCAAACAAATGGTGGCTTACTCGCAAAGGATGATATTTCCTTTCGGATCCCTTCCCCGTGCACATTTATATATAACATTTTTATATCTCACACAAATCTCACGTGCAATGAATTTTAACATGCACTAGTCCTCCTAGGTCACATAACATGTAGATGACAAGATTGGAAGGATAACACCTCACAAAGCTCAAATAGACATATGAAGTTAAAATTTCAAGTGAGCTCGTGAATGTGTGAATTGAGGCATATAAAAATAGAATCCATTATATGAACACAAAATCCAACTACTCTATGTAAGCATGATAAAGAACATAATAAGGATTGCCAATCTAAACCAAAATTTCTAGCCACATGGAAGCAAAAAAAATTGGATTCTAACACAAGTGTATGCCACATAGAGTGTGTCAAACTAAAATACACTAAAAAAAATCTTTCTGAATTTTTGAGATTTTTTAACCAACCAAACAACAATATTTACTCAAAAGACACACAAAAATCATTTGTATTTTTCATTAAGCCTAAATTACTAAAAGGAGAAACACAAATGATAAACAAAAATCTTTTTGTATTTTTCATTTAATGCAAACTAAAATTAAAGAAGTATAATACAAAAGATACACAAAAAATAAATATTCTAGCATGTGATTAAGCATGGAGCATAGACTAGAAAATGATTTAAAAAAGAATACAATTAGCATGATAATGTATCATGAATTACAAAAGCTAAAGTATGCAAAGAAAACTAACACATTCAACCTTTAGATTTTGCAAGGGAGGAATCTTGTGAAAGTAAATGAGAATCAAAAACCCTATCTTCTAAAGCCACGAAGTCGGATCTCCGAACCCAAACTAATGACGAATGACGATATCAGGGCATAGGAATCTTGGCTATCTTGGTTACCTTACATTGGGTTTGTCTAGGACCTCGTTTAAGATCAATTTTTTTTTCCTAAGATGACCTTTTCGACCACAATGAGAGAACCTAAAGACTCGATGAAAAGACTTACCTAAGGAATGATATATAACATTATTCCTAGACGATTCTCCTAAAACATTGGTTTTGGCTTTATGAGTTGATTCATTACAAGTGCCGAAGCCTAAACCACAAGTGTCATTTTTTATTTGGACCGTTACTAATATTTTATCTAATTTCTCCGAACGACACTCCAAATCAAATTTGACTTTACTAGAGTCTTTTAATTTATTTTCTAATTCTATAATGTTAGACTCTAATAAAACATTTCTCTCTTCAAACTCGAGAAGCTCCTTTTTCAAGGATTCCATTTAACCTTTAAGGCTATCTCTCTCGCTTTCTACATACTCAAGCTTCTCTCGAAGATGTCTCTCTCGTGTCCTAAGGTCTTCCATCAACCAACTATCATCAACGACCTTGACACGCTCTCTTAAACTCGCTTCTAACTTCAAATTTGCTCTTTTTAGTTTAATAGATTCTTCATTAAGTTCTTAAAAAGCATTTTGAAGTTCACTCACATCAACCTCTTCTTCATTTACACTCTCTCTCTTCTCCATTCTCACTACCGTCATCTTTTATAGCTTCAAAAATAAAGGCCTCGAAAGTGTTATGTATTAAGGTGTCATCATTGGATGATTCCTCACTATCACTAACATAACTAGCAATGAACGCGGTAAAGTTGCGCCCAATGGGGGAATCGATTCCCTCGTCCTTATCACTATCACTAAGGGTTGCATTAAAAGAAATTGGTTTCTTACCCTCTCTCCTTAGTTTAGTGGGGCACTCAAAAGCCCTATGTCCATACCCTTCACAACCAAAACACTTATCTTAATCGTCCCTATTTACATTTTCATTAGAAGTTTTAGGGATCTTCTCGGCTTTGTCATGCCTAGATTTTTCAAATTTCGTAAAATCATTTTTAAATTTATCTTTGTTAAATTTAAGAAAATTTCAAAACTTTATAGCAAACATAGCCATATTTTTTGAGTCACTATCACTTTCACTCTCTACTACTTGTTTTTCCTACTTTCGGGATTTCAAAGCAACGTTCTTTTCAATTTTCTTTTCGGTTTTGGAGGTAAACATGTCTAGTTCATAGGTTTGTAAATCACGTATGAGCTCTTCTAATTTCGTAGAGGCTAAAGTGGGTAAAGAATTTAACACGGTCACTTTTGGAATAAATCTATTGGGTAGGGACCTTAAAATTTTCTTTACTACACGGTTGTCGGGTATTTTCTCTCCCAAATTAAAAGATGAACTAACAATATCGGAAAGTCTAGCATAAAATTCATCAAATGTTTCTTTTTCATTCATTCTGATGGTTTCAAATTGAGTGGTGAGGTTTTGGAGTTTTGAAGCTTTTACGACACTAGTTCCTTCATGAGTGAGTTGTAAAATATCCCAAGCTTCTTTAGCAGTTTCACACGTCATAATGCGACAAAATTCATCCGGTGTGATCGCGCTAAACAAGGCATTTAAACCTCGGGAATTAAAATTAGATATTTTAAATTCATTCTCACTCCATATATCTGTGGGTTTGGGAACACGCTCTTTATCTTCTAAATGTGTATGTGGGGACCACCCGTTAACAACAGACAACCAAACCCTTTTGTTGATAGATTTTAGTGTCGATTTTATCTGCACTTTCCAATACGCGTAATTAGAACCATCAAAAATAGGAAATTTTGAAAATGGGGAAAATTCCATTTTTAGCAAAAATATTTAAAGGATCTTAAACGCAATAATTTAGCGATCCCTCTTTGATACCACTTGTTGGAACACAAGGCCCCCAAATTTTAAAATTTTAATTTCCAAAAAGTAATTTTCAAATTCCTTTTAAAGAGATGCGGAAGCGAGATGGTTCAATTAATGAATTTCTTTCAAATTAAAATTAAACATAACTCAAAGTGACATTAAATTAATCAGCAAATTAATTATTCACTTAAACACATTAACTCAACCCAAGTCCTAGAAATTTTGCCTAACAAAAATAATCCAATTTGCAATATTAGGCCAAACCAAATTTTATCCAATAAAATTAATGACTTGAATTAAATTAACATATACCCAAATTAATTTAGCGCCAAATTAAATAAGTAGTGATTTAAACCAGATTTTATCTTTTTACCTAAGCATGCATCTAAGGTGAATTTTTCATAAGATAAAATAAACAAATAAATCACTACGCCGTGATGTATGAGGAAAAATCCACAACAAGAAAAAACCACGGACGACCCTAGCCTTAAGTCCATTAAGTACATAATTTACAATTACAAGCAAGATGACTTACAACACTCGACCCGACTCCTTCAAGCCCCGATGTGTCTTCTTGTAACTACTTCTGCCTAGCCGACAATCTCGAACTCCACCGAAACCTTGTAATCCACCAATAAGGCCTTAAGAACCACCGTCAACCACACATGATGCCTTTCACCATGTGAGAATGCCGCAGCAAAACCAACGAACTTCTTCTTTATGGGATGTAGAAGTAAACCCAAACGAACTCTTCAAATCGGTAGAGTAAACCCCGTGCCAAACACTCCAAGAAAGATATTTATATGTAAACTTGGAATAAACAAACTATGGGTGTAAACAAAAGTGTTTAAAGATTTTTCCTTGAAAAATAAAAACTCAAAACATGAACTCTTTCTTTTTAGAATTTTTCTCTCAAACTCTCTCTACTAGATGGAGGAATGTGAAAAAGTTAGTTTGAAAGAGTTTGTTCCCACACTAGATAAGTCTGTCAAAATTTAGTGGGGAAAAACTAGTGGGATAGAGGTGAAAAACTGCCCAAAACTGCCAATTTAATTTCCCGCCGAAAATCTTGTTCGAACGAGATTTTTGTTCGAATAAAGTCTCATTCGAATGATACTTGTAACGAAGTTCCAGAGGCAGGTCATTGGCAAACCTCGTTCGAAGAAATTCTTGTTCGAACGACAAACTCGTTCGAATGACAACTTCGAATGAAAATCCAGAAAGCTTAAAAACTCGATTTTAGCCCCAAAACTTTATTTTAAAGTTTTAAAGAAACTTTCTGAAACTAAACAACAGTTTAAACAAAACTTACACCCAATACTAATAGTTCCAAGCTCCTATATAAATATGTAATGCAATCATACCTTAGGTGTAAACAGAATAAATGTTGTTGATGTAGAAACGAGGCACAATAAACTCGACATTTGATGAAGATTTATAATCTTGGCTGCTACGTCTTCAACTAACACGTCATCGGCTTGAATGGATAAAGTTGAAATTTATCCTATGACTCAAATGTTTTTGTTCGAAATTGAGCCAAAACTACAAAGGGCTCAATTGGAAATTTGTGTCCTTACAGAATTGGTAAATTATAGTATTTTGGATGAAAATGATATAAATCATGAAAATTATGGTGAATCTATAAATTTGATGTTGTATATACGAATTTTGATATGGAAACTGATGGATTCATAGTTAAGGATAAATGGATCATGAGAAAACTTTGTTAGGTTGAAGATATATTAAGACGAGGGGGTTTAATTTGGTGAAATTCCGTATTGATTGGGAAATATGTGTTCCTGCCCAGGACCAAATTGATTCGGTCTTCTAGGCGAATCGATTCGGCTGGCGAATCGATTTATCTTGAAGCCCGAATCGATACGGGGACCTGCTGCAAAGTGATGATTGGGTTATTTAATTGCAATTAGGTTCCGTTTAAGATTTGTCGATTTAGGATATCCGAAATGATTTAAGACATCTAGAATTATTGTTAGGGAAAAATAGATAAATATGTTTCTTAGGATGGTTGGGAGACATTCTGGGTAAAAATTAGAGTATTTGAGGATAAATAACACTTTAACTATTTACCAAAATATTTAGAATGGAAATTCGGTTTGAAGTGGGATACAAGCTAGTTATGTAAGGTCACATGCCCTGAATATTGTTATAAATAACTAATTAATTAAATAAGTGACTATTTAATAATTTGGAGTCAGGTTTAGACTCCGAGTAGTATCGACTAGTGCTACAAATGATATGCATGGGTAGTCGGGTTCATTATATATATATATATATATATATATATATATATATATATATATATATATATATATATACACACACACATGTATAGAGACAGTATATATGTATCGTTTGTAGACACCCCATTCTAGTACCCCCTAAATCTCTCCTTAGGTCTCTATTACCTCCCCATTTCACTACAAACCCTAGGTCACACTCCGACTATCGATCAAGATGCCATTGGGCGCCCTCGACACCCGTTGGACTCTGGTGAACTTCATCATCAAATCGAAAGCTCAATGAATCTTCGAAGGGTTCTAAATTCCTTTTCCAACAGTCTACCCCGTGCGCAAATCGTTCAGGCGAATGATCAGTTATCCCTAAAAAATTGATCCGCAGAAGCTCCCGGGTACCGTTTGACCTAAGTCAACTCTTCAGCTCGGGTAAGACTGATCGAATATCTATAGGTCACTGAATAATCTTTTAAACGGTCCACCTCCTGCACGATTCTAACCTACGACATGGATGAAAGATCTGTTTCACTCCGACAGGTCACCGGGCGCTTTTAGGCCTCGGTTGCCCAAAGTCAACTCATCGAACCAAGTGAAGTTTTTTGGAATGTCTAAGTACATCACCTAAATTTTCTAATGGTCTTCCCTATACACGATTTAGACTTACAATTTGGACGCACGACCCATCTTCGTCCGACGATCTCTCATCCAAAGGACCAATGAGTGCTTCCGAGCCACGTTTGACCCAAAAGTTAACTCCCAGACCCGGGAGAGGTCCAAAGGACTCTTTAAGGTCTCTGAATTACCTTTCTAACTTTATACCTCGTACGTGATTTGGATCAATGAATTGCGTATGCAAAAGACTGCCAATCAATAGGTTCAGTTCCCTGCCTATTGGTAGTGTGCCTAAGGTCACCTATCGATTGGTAGGTCTAGGGGGTTTTCGATCAGTAGACCCCTAACCCTACAAATAGAGGACTGGTTAGACATAAATTCCTCACATTTATCCCCGTAATTTTGGTATTTTTATGATCCCGTGTGTTGTAAATAGCTTGGATTTGTCTTATATTTATGCTACTAACCCTTTTTGGCAAGTATTTCGTATTTTGTATATCTCTTATGTATTTTACAGGTATTTCATGCAAATTAGTGCGAAAGAGAATGCAAAACAGTGAAACAAAACCAAGAAACGGGGAGTTAAAGGGCATTTTCGTAATTTTACATCCATATTCCCGTGGTGGGGAAAGATATAAAGTTGAAGAGCACTAAATTACAAGAACATTGGAAAAAACTACACCCCAATCCGAGCTACGATGAAGAAGTTCCCATTTAAAGTTGGAGATAGAAAGTGAAAAGTTGAAATTAATTCTGGAAGCTAAAGAGTTTCAACTCTTGAAATTGCTTGTATAATTGGTTTTTATTAGTTGTAAAACGTGGAGAGGCATGGGAAGAGTCATTTTTGAGATATATAAAAGGGCAAACCTTAGGAGTTTTTTTTACTTCATGTTGTAGGAGGCTAGTAGTTAGGGTTTCTTTGTAGTTAGTTTTTAAAGGATTCTTGTATCCAAGAAACTCTAGTTTGTAAGTTGAACAAGAGTTATTCAAGATCTAAGTTTCAAGTTCAGATATCCTTCTTCTATTCAAGTATTTCTAAGTTCTACTTTCAATTTCTTTCATATTGTAAGTTTAAATTACTCTTGTAGTTTAATTTTGTTTCTCAATTCAAGTTCCTTTTCAATGCATAATAGACCTATGAATTCTAGCACATCTAGAATTTTTTTTTAATTTAATAAAATCATGCCTAGCGAAGTTTTTAAGGGTTGGGATGCATGAACCCATCCTAATGTAAATTACTTATGTAGAAAATAGAATTAAATTAAAAATTTGAAACAATCGTGCGAGACAATTTTATAACCATTGTAGATCTTTTAATATCTCTTGCCCTAGGTACTTGGGATGTTTAAGAATATGATGTGCGTATAATTATTTAGCACCTCTTTATATTTACATTTGATTTCGTATGGTGCGGGATTGAACCTCATATACGTAATGCTTAGGATCTATAAAGACTGGATTCATTCAAATTTATAATTTACAATTCTAGTATTCTACATGGTAAATTACTAGGGTTAGGGGGTTGTATTGCAACCTACTTTCCCATTCATCTTAATTAGTTTGCTCATGCATGCATAGTTAACTTTTTTATTTTTTCCCTTTTCAACCATCATCATCTTTTTCACTTTTATTTTAGAAGTAATAAATCAATTAAATTCTATCAAACATTCCCCGTGGATTCGATACTCAGACTCACCACTATACTCCTTAAGAGTGTAGTTACAAGTTTAGTTTTTTTTTATTGAGGTTGGAAGCCGATAACAACGACTAGCGTATTACACGGACGGTCGGTTTTTCCACTCGATAAAAATGGCGTCGTTGCCGGCGAATGTTTGTTATAGATTATAATTGACTTACTATTTCAATATATATATATATATATATATATATATATATATGTGTGTGTGTGTGTGTGTGTGTGTGTGTGTGTGTGTGTGTGTGTGTGCGTGTACATGTGTGTGTCACATTTTTGAATTGCCCACTTTGAAATGTCTTATTTTAACTCTTTTGGTGGCTTTAATTATTATGCTAGTAGTGAGGAGGAGAATGAACTCACGATTTACGAACATTGGATTAATATCACTAAAGACGAGTCTCATAAATACAAGCCCAGTGCTAAGGCCATCCAAATTTATGAAAATGAAAGGATTGAAGAAGAAAGCGTGAAAAATAATATAGGGAAAAAAATCATTTTTGGGAGGAAGAGTTGGATGCATTATTCGAATCCAATAATTAATTTTCTTCCGATATTTTTAAGACTACAGAATGTTTTCAACCAAATGAGGAATCCAATGAAGAATCACTTGAGATTGAATTTATGTCCTCAACATTCTCATTCATTGTTATCGAACAATTAGAGTTATCATAAGAGTCGAATGAAAGTCTTGAGGATGTTGACCCGATTCTTGATCGAGAATGTTTGTTTGAGATGCTTCATCTTATGGGTTATTCACTTACACATGCACTACCTCCCGTTCTAACTGGAAAAAAATTCGGAGATGAATTGAATTTTGATTCCCATGAGTTGGTTGTAAATTTTGAAAGAGTTAAAACTTTTACTGACGAAGAATCTTTGCTTGAATTGGTTTCCAAGATAGATTCTTCCTTTTTGTGTTCCCCTTTTCCCATACTACTTGAAAAATCTTTGGGAGGAGATTCTATTTTTCTTGGATCCCAATTGTATTTTTCACCCACCATCCCTTTAAAAATAACAATTGTTGATAGTCCATTTTTTTCTCCTTACACATGCCTTCCGTTGTTCAAACAGAATTCTTTTTTTTCGGGCGGCATGCTTTCTAGTGAAGGCACACTAATTACCCCTCAAAGTCAAATTGTATTTTGGGTGGACCCTCAAATTTTTTGACTTCTAGTGTATAACTTATTAGAAGTTCAAATCGTAGGTTGTACATAATTAGTTTTTTCTTTTTCCTTTTTTATAGTTTAGAGTAATTAGTTAAAGAGTTTGTTATTCTTTTTATTATGCTTGGTTCTAACATGTTTTGTAGATTCAATGGATTCGTATTTTTCGGGAATCGCTCCATTTTGGGTAATATCTTTTTTTTCCTCTCTTTATGTTGTGTTCTTGATTCGCATTGAGGATAATGCAACATTTAAGTTAGGGGGTGTGGGATATTCTTCCCGTTTATTGTTTAGATTCATTGATTCGATCACATCTTCTTTCCAAGTGTGTTTTTTATTTTTATTTTTTTAAAATTTCAAAAAAAATTGAAAAAATTTAAAAAAAAAACTAAAAATATTTTTCTTCAAAATAAATAAAAATTAGAATTTAAAAGCTTCAAAAATATCACCTTTATTCTATTTAAAGTCTCAAATTATTAACAATCAAAATTCACTAAGCCAAAATTGACCGAAGATGGAAATTGAAAGAAAATTGACGACTTAGCGAATAAGTGTGGAGATTAATACAACCCGGTGAGATTTCGAGCCTTTTAATTTTTAATGAGTTTTTAAATCATTCCGAGTTTATGATTAACTCAAAGTTCTTTTCAGCATTTTAATAAGTCGTTGATGATCTCAATCCTTTGTTTTGATCAGTTATGGGAAATGTGTGAAATGCTGTCTCAAAATTCATGCTAAATATATCTCTAAACTTAATTAATCTCGAGATGCATATGATAATGTGATTATCAATTTGGACAATGAAGTAGGCCCTCTTTTGTTTAACCCAAAAATATTAGCCATAATAAAGTTGTGAAAAAATTATCCCTTTGTAACCCACTTTGAGCCTAATAAAATATTTCCCTTTCGTTTGATAAGCCGAAAACCCAAATGGCCCAGAATTGTGAAAAATTGGAAATTCATCAAGTAAGTCCAAAGTGAGAAAATAAAAAAGGGCAAGAAAAGAAAAATAGCAAGAAAAAAGAAGAAGAAAAAAATGAAAATATAAAATGAAAGAGAAAAATGAGCAAATGCCCGAAAAAGCACTAATGGACGTCATAAGGACATTTTTCAATTCCGAACATTTCGTCCATTCCCATTTTTACCCTTTACACTTTTTAACCCGAAAAGTACTAACTAAGTCCGAATGGAGAAATTAATTACTGCATGGAGAGCTAAGACATGAAAAGATAATAAAATAGATTAAAATGGTGTGATTAAGAGATGATGTTTCCCATTTCCTAATAACTGTATTCCGATGATGAGAACCTTTCACCGTATATTTCCTTCTTTTCACTTTTTTATGCGTGAATTTATGTCCATTATATTTACTCTTTATATCATGCATACCGAGAGAAAATAACCACAATCCGAGTGATTCGTTTGTCAGTGCATCTGTAAGAATTTGAATCAAAACGAATTTTTGAAAAGTAACGTAATGCTCAATCGATGGAAATTTGAGGTTTAATTCTTGGCTTTGCACACACACACTATGGGTTGAGACATTTGAATATGAATTTATGGTGATTATTTTTCGAAAAGTTTAAATTGTAAAATTTTTAAGTATTTTGATATTTATTTGAGTCAATAAAGAATTTTGTAGGTGTATTCACTGCAAACCCTCACGAGAAAAAACTCGTCCTACTAGGGTAACCTTGGGGTTTAAAGGCTTATTGCGTATGCTCAATGCAATCGCTTGCCTGTGAAAGTGGAATTTATTTTAATAAAAGGAATTTAAAAAGTCAACTCATTTCTCTTACATTTCTCGGGACGCGTAAAGTTCTAAGTTAGGGGGATTTGATTATGCATAAATTCTTCACATTTATCCCCTTAATTTCGGTATTTTTATGATTTTGTGCATTCTAAATAGCTTGGATTTGTCTTATATTTATGTTACTAACCCTTTTTGGCAAGTATTTCATATTTTGTATATCTCTTATGTATTTTACAGGTATTTCATGCAAATTAGTGCGAAAGAGAATGCAAAACAGTGAAAGAAACCAAGAAACGGGGAGTTGAAAGGCATTTTCGTAATTTCACAACCATATTCTGGAGGTGGGAAAAGCTAGAAAGTTGAAGAGCTTAAATTATAAGAACATTGGAAAAAAAGGCACCCCAATCCGAGCTACGGTGAAGAAGTTATGCCCATTAAAAGTTGGAGTCAGAAAGTGAAAAATTGAAATTAATTCTGGAAGCTGAAGAGTTTCAACTCTTGAAATTTCTTGTATAATTCCTTTTTATTATTTGTAAAACATGGAGAGGCATGGGAAGAGTCATTTTTGAGACATATAAAAGGGCAAACCTTAGGAGTTTTTTTTTACTTCATGTTGTAGGAGGCTAGTAGTTAGGGTTTCTTTGTAGTTAGTTTTTAAAGGATTCTTGTATCCAAGAAACCCTAGTTTGTAAGTTGAACAAGAGTTATTCAAGACTCAGGTTTCAAGTTCAGATCTCCTTCTTCCATTCAAGTATTTCTAAGTTCTACTTTCAATTTCTTTCATATTGTAAATTTAAATTACTCTTGTAGTTTAATTTTGTTTCTCAATTCAAGTTCCTTTTCAATGCACAATAGACCTATGACTTCCTGCACATCTAGAATTTTGTTTTCATTTAATAAAATCATGCCTAGATAAGTTTTTAAGGGTTGGGATGCATGAACCCATCCCAATGTAAATTACTTATGTAGAAAATAGAATTTAAATTAAAAATTTGAAAGCATCGTGCGAGATAATTTTACAACCATTGTAGATCTTTTAATCTCTCTTGCCCTACGTACTTGGGATGTTTAAGAATACGATGATCGTATAATTATTTAGCACCGCTTTATATTTACCTTTGATTTCGTATGGTGCGGGCTTGAACCTCATATACTTAATGCTTAGGATCTATAAATACTGGATTCATTGAAATTTATAATTTACAATTCTAGTATTCTACACGGTAAATTACTAAGGTTATGGGATTGTATTCCAACCTACTTTCTCATTCATCTTAATTAGTTTGCTCATGCATGCATAATTAACTTTTTTATTTTTTCCCTTTTCAACCATCATCATATTTTTCACTTTTATTTTAGAAGTAATAAATCAATTAAATTCTATCAAACATTCCCTGTGGATTCGATACTCAGACTCACCACTATACTCCTTTAGAGTGTAGTTATAAGTTTATTTTTTTTGTATTGAGGTTGAAAGATGATAATAACGACTAGCGTATTAAACAGACGCTTGGTTTTTCCACTCGATCAAGGACCTGACCTCACTCCCAAGGCACACCTCAGATCCATCAACCTAAGTGATCTTAGCAACCCTATCTCTCTCGAAATCAGTTCGATTTCCATATCCAAACCCATTTCCAACATTCCCATTTCTTCATCCTTTTGCCAAACTTGGTAAATTACATTACATCATCTTCATCCAAGTTTAAGGGCATCCCTCCAAGATCCAAGATTAGTCTCAAGATCTTCAAGAAGGTCCAATCTCTCACTTTCTCTCCAAATTCTCTTAATTTTTGCATTAGATTATTTCTTTATTTTCTTTATAATTTAATTCCTATAAATCACATATCTTAATATACCATTTTTATTAGTATTATTTCACATCCCTTATTTTCCATATAAAAACCCCAAAAATGAAGAAAAAGAGGGTTTTGCTCATAAATTTCAAGCGAGAATTCTCACATTTTTCTCGCACTAAAACACCTTTTTTTCTACACATACATATATAAGAGAAATCCCCGGTTGTATTTATGGGATAAATCCCACCCTTATGCCGTATACGAACTACATGGACTTTGATGCCTTTATAGGCTATGTAGGCATTTCGGGTTAAAATTCGAGACTCGAATCCAATTTTCTAAATTCTTCTCTTTTCCATTTTTTCTCCTTTGTCACTTTTTTTTCTAATGCATTATTCCTATATATCATGTTTGTAATTCATATTATCGTTTCACAATAACGATTAATATCACAATAAATGCATAAATATTATTTTTTTTATATAATTTTGGGGAACATTCCTATAGATGACCTCACTCTATCTCTTTCGTGGTATGAGTTGGGAAATTCCGATCTCCGTTATACACACACACACACACACACAAATTTCACGGAGAAATAAAGGAAAATAATAACACAAGCCCATGAGAGACCAAAATGGCAGGGTGGGTGCCTAACACTTTTCCATTCCGTAACTTAGCCCCCGAACCTTCGAACTATTGGTTTCGTATGCATCAATTTGTCTTTGATGCCATTGTAAACACCCCATTCTAAAACCACCCAAGCCTTTCCTTAGGACCATAGAACTTCCTCAGTTCACTACAAACCCTGAGTCATACTCCAAGTATTGATTTAGAGGCTATCGAACACTCCTGGGCCCCGTTTGACTCCATTCAACACCATCGCCAAAGAAAAAGCTCTTTGAATCCTCTAAGGACACTAAAACCTCTTTCCAAAGATATTCCCCATGTGCGAATCATCTTAACCGTTTGGACGTATGACCAGTTTTCCTCGAAAATTAATCTGGAGGCCACCTGGCAGTCCCAGACTCCATTTGACCAAATTCAACTCTTCATCTCAAACGAGACTGAATGAATCATCAAAGGGCAATGAATACCCTTTTCAACGGTCCACCCTGTGTGAAATTCTAACTTACGGTGCGGACAAACGATCTGTTTTACTCCCAAAGCTCATCGGGCGATTTCGAGACCCGGTTGACCAGAGTCAACTCTCTGAATAGAGTGAAGCTCTTTGGAATTTATAACTACATCGCCTAACCTTTCCAATGGTCTGGCGATCTCCCATCCGAAGGACCAACGAGCGCTTCTAAGCCACATTTGACCCAAAGTCAACTTCCAGACCCGGGAGCAGTCCAAAAAACTCTTGACAGTCTATGAATTACCTTTATAATGGTATGCCCCGTGCGTGATTTGGATCAATGGATTGCATTCTACGATCCTTTTTTCAGGATAATCTACACAAGACTACCAATTGGCAGTCTCAGACACTTGCCTATTGGTAGTGTGCTTAGGCCACCTACCGATTGGCAGGTCTAGGGGGTTGTCGATCGGCATCACCCTTGACCCTATAAAAGGAGAGCCTGACCTCACTTCCAAGCACACCTCAGAACCATCACCTTAGTGATCTCAACAATTCTCTCTCAAAATTGGCGCAATTTCCATATCCAAGACCATTTCCAACATTCCCCTTTCATCATCCTTTTAAGAAACATGGTAAATTACATTGAGTCATCTTCATCTAAGTGCAAGGGAAGCACTTCAACATCCTAGATCACGCTCAAGATCTTCAAGAAGGTCCAATCTCTCACTTTCTCTTTAAATTCTCTTAATTTTTGCATTAGATTATTTCTTTATTTACTTTAGCATTTTATTCCTTTAAATCACATATCTTAATATACAATTTTATTAGTATTATTGCACCTACTTTATTTTCTATAACAAACCCAAAACCAAGAAAAAAGGGTTTTGCTCATAAATTCCAAGCGGGAGCTCTCACATTTTTCTCACACCAAAACGCCTTTTTCTACGCATACATATATAAGAGAAAGCCCCGGTTGGATTTATGGGATAAACCCCACCCTTAATGCCATATACGAACTATGTGGACTTTGATGCCTTTATGGGCTACGTAGGTGTTTCGGGTTAAAATCCGAGACTCGAGTCCAATTTTCTAAATTCTTACGTTTTCCATTTTCTCACCTTCGTCACTTTTTTGTGTATGCATTATTCCCACATATCATCTTTGTGATTCATATTAGCGTTTTATCCCACATTTATTATCATTTAACCATAACGATTAATATCACGATAAGGGCATAAATATTATTTTCTTAATATAATTTTAGGGAATATTCCTATGGATGACCTCACTCTATCTCTTCCGTGGTATGAGTTGGGCAACTACGATCTCCATTATATATCCACGTACACACATTTGACGGAGAAATAAAGTAAAACAATAACACAAGCCCATGACAAACCAAAAGGGCGAGCGGGGGTCCCTAACTCCTTCCCATACCGTAACTTAACCCCTGAACCTTCGAACTATTGGTTTCGTATGCATCAATTTTTCTTTGATGTCGTTTCTTGAGGCGGCCGCATTTTCTTTTATCTATTTTGAGTAAAATAGACTGACGACTCCATGTCTTTACATTCACCCGACATCGATGATGGTCGAAGTGCTCCTAGATCCTAAAGGGCGCGAGACCTTTACACCCTCCTTCTTTTTCCCCCACCCCCTTGGGAAGAGACATAGGATGGAAGGATGAAACGAGATAGCCACAGTGGCGATTCCGCTGGGGAAGTTTATTTTCATAAGATGGATAGACTCTATTTGCATGGGTGTTTTGTTTTTCTTATGTGCGTATGAACCTATAGGTATGTTCCCTCCTTTTTTATTTCTTGAACATATATACCTCCTTCTTATATCACTACTCATTCACACACTTGTAGATATTCTCCATGAACACTTCACACTACTTACACATAAGTTCACTTACACCCACATGGTGCACACAACACTTAGAATATCCATACTTAGGTATCACCAACACACACCTACACTTATCACACTTGTATATATACATGCTCATTCACACTTCCCACACACCACTTGTAGTTGATCCATGCTTTGGTTCACTACCACACACTCACATGTAGATAGTCACACATCTCTCACATATCCATGCTTAGTATAATCCTCGTGCTCCATGTACATTATTCCTGCTTAGTATAATGCTCATCATGAATAAGATACTCTTTCTCCATAATATACTAATAAAGAATAATGCATCTTGCACACTACATCACCAAAGAGAATGGCTATTGACCAAATTTTTTCCCGTAACTGGGGGTCACTTTGTGATGGGCAGTGGTCTGACAGGTCGCAGTTAGCCTAACCTATATGACTCACACCTTCCATTGGCCAAGTACCTTTAACATATATCGAACGGTTCCCCCCGCATCATACGTTGAGTATATCAAATTTTCTCTCACACGTACTATCCCCATGAGGTATATAGTGAGGCAATTCACGTACACTCAGGTATATCAAATGACTTGTCCACACGTACCGATTGCCCTAAAAAGCAAGACTTATAATGTGGAAGTCATGCAAAAGGGGGGAACCCTACCAATTAACCAAATAATTACATACCCTCATATAGGCATCAAACCTAGGACACTCATACTTAATATGTCTATTTCTATCTAAAACTCTGCCGAAATGATGGGTCAGCATGCCGCCCAATTTTTCGTGCGATTTCGACCTTTTCCAAAACAAGATCCTGTTCATGAGTCTAGCAACAAGTCAAACCGTATTTTACATATTTTCTTTTTTTCAACCCTAATTTTCCCAGGCTCGAGTCCCGTCCGGAATTTTTTTTTTTAATTAGGTAAACCTAATACAAGTGAGAACATAATAATCATGCTGAAAATTTTCTCTCAATTTCCTCCTTCCTTGCTAAAAGTTTCAAAAACATATTCCATCTTTTATCAAAAATACCAAAAGAATTTTTTACTCCTTTCACCATAAATATTTTTCCTCCCTTTTACTCAAAAGCATTTTGTCCTCCCCTTTTCCAATACTGTAAAAAAAAACATTCCCCCCCCCCCCCCCTTTTTATCATAAATGCCAAAAACATCTCTCCACCTTTTACCAAAAATACCCAAAAATATTTTCAAAAAAATTTGAATTTTTCTCTTTCTCATGTAGATCGCATACCCTTAGACTGGCTCCCTATTATCTCCGATCTTCCATCAAATAGCCTCGAGACTCTGTCACTTCCCTTATTACTTCCTCCGAGTCTGGAATCCATCCTCATCCATTTCCCATGGAGAATGTAGACCAAGTACAGAATGTACTGCCAAATTTAATGACAGTCATAGCTCAGCTCACTGCCAAGATTGACAACCTTCAAACCTAGGTTCATGAGATGTAATGAAATTGGGTCCTGTTCCCTAAGTGCCCAAGGTCCTCTTTCCTCGCGCTATGGGTCTCCCTGCACCCGATCCCATTTGGGTTCCCAAGGAATTTTAGCATGCTCCACGTGCCCCTCCTATTAATGGGCCACCACCAGCCCAATGCCCTATGTCGAATCTTACCCAACCATGGGCTAACCTACCTATGACAGTTGATCTAAAGAAAGAATAGTTGAACAAGGTCAAGGAGGACCTCAAGATGTTGACCAAGTAAGAATCTATGGAAATTACATGGACTACACCCACATGTGTCCCTATCCTAAAGCAAGGCTATCGATAAAATTCAAGATGCCCAACATCGAGAAATTCGGGGGTAGTGGACACCCAATTTTTCATCTCCGAATTTATCATCGAGCCATGACTCTCCTAGGTTCCTTCGAGGAAATAATGGCCCTAATGTTCCAGTAGACTTTTAAGGGCAATGCTATCTATTGGTTCTTATCTCTCGAAGTGTCCAAAATTAACAGTTGAGAGGATGTTGCCTGTGAATTCATGTCACAATACAAGTACAACGAAGAGTTGGAAGTCACCCATCACTATTTTGAGCTACTCAAACAAAACCTTGGGGAATCAGTTAGTAACTTCATAGAAAGGTGGAGAGAGAAAGAAGCCACCATGACCAATTGGCCTTCCGAAGAAGTGCAAGTCAGTATTGTGAAGAAGAATTTCTTACCCCATGTTAGAGAGACGACGGGAGGATAGTACTACCCTCATTTCTAAGATCTCCAAGAAGTAGGAGTGGAGATCGAATAAGGCCTTGTCAAAATATAAACTGAACTGAAGAAAGCACCCAGCCAGTTCACTCCCAAAAATTACGATAAGCTTACCAATACCGCAGTCTCAACCATCAATAATATCTCTCAGTGAGCCACTTCATGGGCACCGAAAATCCGTCCTAACCCAGTCATAAAATCATACACCGAGATTTATGCTCCCCTCTCCAAAGTTTACTAGGCCCTTTTAAACCGAAATCTTATCAAGCCATTGTACCCACGTCCTTTACCAAACCCGCTTCCCAAAAATTTCAAACCAGATGCCCATAGTGATTTTCTTTAAACTTTCGACCATATCACTGATTAGTGTTTTCATCTTCGAAATATAATCCAAGGTCTGATTGACGGGAGTATATTTCCCCACCAACCAATCCTAAACCAAACACTACCCACAACCCACTTTCGAATCAAGAAAATGCCATCTTCTTAGAAGAAGACCCAAAATTTGATCCATATACCTAAATCATACCCGGTAAATCACCCATCATACCCATATATTCCCCTAAACCCCTTCAAGTTTGTCCGTATTTTCTCCTACACCATACTAGTTTCAACGATCATGCTCTATCACTCCTTAGTTGGGCATTCATCATCGTCCATACCCATTCTAGAGGAAAATACATGGAATTAATAGCGGTATTGAACTAACTCCTAACGTTCGAGCCAAAATTGCCCTTATAAATGACTATTGACTGCCATAGATTAAATACATTATTCTTGGAAGCTCAAAAATGGTATTGCGAGTCAAATAATTGGGTGGTACCTACCGATGAAGTCAGTTTAGATGATGTTGTCCAGATCGTGGTAGGTTTATTTCGACAAATCGATGATATTTGTAGTATGTCCAAGATACTTGATGCTTTGAAACTACAAGGGCATTTGATTTTTTCACTTCTACATCTCCTCGATGAGTGGGAGGACCTATATGAAAAATTCGTTAAGGTTGTGGAGTGTATTGACTTTTCGTGGAAAGATGACATAATTTCCATTAGATGGGGGGACGAATTCGATGATACCGATAAAGAGAAAAGTCTAAAAAACACTAGCCCAGTAATCAGTATATGCATAATGATATTGTTTGAGGAGCTGCTAAGAGAAATCAATAAAATATCTAAACAACTCGAGATAGATGAGAAAATAGGGTTTTATTTTTCCCCTCCTCTATAAACCATATGACTAGATCTGGGAGGCACTACCTGGGTCTAAAACCTTAATTAGTAATAAAAAATAAAGGAAAAGGGATCATCCAGGAACTCTCTATGCAGGAAATGACCCTCAAGGAGAGAAAGATCCTTGATTAGTTGAAGAAAACCCAACCTAACATCACTCTGTGGGGACTCTCTATGTCTTCCCAACTACACCAAAATGCCTTGATCAAACTACTCACCGGGCCCATAGTATCTCCTTCTACCACACCAGAAGAAGTAATGAATTTGATCGGATCTCTAACCTCTACTAAAATGCTCTCCCTCTCAGAGGAGGAAATCCCTGGGCTTGGGACAAGCCACAACTATTCTCTCAATATCTCTGTCGAAGTCATGGTAAAGGTTGTCCCTCTTTTGCTTGTCAATAATGGATCAACTCTTAATCTTTCTCCGTTGAGAACCTTCAACTTCTTGGGACTTAAAGTGAGCGACCTTGCTCCAACCTCTGTCGTGGTGCGTGCTTATGATAACACTTATCTAGAAGTGATGGAATCCTTAAAGCTTATAATATGGGTTGACCCTATAAACCCCGTTGTTGAGTTCCAAGTCATCGATATCCCAGCTTGTTTTAATATGTTACTTGGACAACCATGGATCCATAGTATCAAGGGTGTATCGTCTTTCCTCCATCAGAAATTGAAGTTCTTCACCAATGGGCAGGTCATAACCATCCTGGGCGACGATGACAATACTGAGAATGCAAGCACCAATAATTCGGTACTAGAAATACCGCTTGGAGAAAATGATATGATTCTATCAGGCTTTTGAGTTGAGCCACTTCAACTCCCAGCCTGGGATGATTTTAAAGAAAGAGTTTGTCTAGAACACAGCCCCTATGGAAACCATCAATGTAATCCATATGTTCAAAAACATGCACTTCATGATCGGACTGGGGCTGGGACAATGACAATAGGGGATACATGAACCCACTGTGTTGAAAAAAGCTTTTTCTCCTTGGGGATTGTTTTATCAACCATCAACATAAAAACTTAGAATGATCTGCCAACCTTGACTGAAGAGAAGATTAGAAACTACCACGACTATCTCAAGAGGCTCCTTGAATGTAAGATTCATTAGAGAGGTTGAATATTTCCCCTGTTGTGGCTTTACTGAACCATGGTATGACCATGTGAACAAGAAGATGAAACCAAGAATGGAAATCTTTTTCCACGACAGCTACTCATGGGCCGAAAGTTCCCAACATCATGTGAAACCACTCATTGAAGAGACCATATCTCCTATTAGAGATTTCGAGGGAAGTGACTCTATAGAATCATTCAAATTGTAGACATTGGGTCTAATACTCTGCATGGCCCACTCAAGCATTACATCACTGGATCCTTCCAGCCTGATTAAAACTGTTAATGCACCCCTCTGAAACTGGAATGCTATACCTGTTTGACCTGTTGAAAGGTAACCTAACCTAGATGTTTATCCCATATCTTCTTCTCTTGTGATTCCTCCTTACTCCAATGTAATCGAGACCTCTTTTGATGAGGTTCTCAATGATGTTTTTCCTAACAATGAAATAAATGAAGATTTTGAGTATCTTGCTGTGTGTTTCATTAATTGTCTTGATTCTAATCAAACTCTTGATGATGATGATTTTACAAATGAATATTTCTTAACTGATATAAATAAGGTGAATAATAAACAACATAATCGCATTCAAGTTAATGAAATTGAAACTATTGTTATTAATCTCGGTTCTAGTAGCCAACTGCATGAACTTAGGATAGGGTCCACCCTTGACGCGTAAGAGTTCCCGCAACTCGAAGAATTACTGAAGAAATTTTTAGACGTCTTCGCATGGTCCTATGATGATATGCCTGAAATTGATCCCGAGATTGCTCAGCACAAGATTCCAACGCTCCCAAAATGCAAACTCGTCAAACAAAAACTGTGAAAGCTTCGCACCGAACGGTCACTCAAGGTAAAAAAAGAGGAAGTCAAACAGTTGAATGTAGGTTTCATTCGTGTTATCGAATATCCCACATGGCTAGGGAATGTCATGTTCATTTTCTCCAAAAATTCTTTGGAGGACTAAGGACGTACCAAATGCGACGTAACCCACATAAATGTGTCTTTAGCGTTACCAATGGAAATATCTTGGGATTCATGGTGAGCAAAAAGGGATATAAGATGATCCTGCTAAGATGAAAGCCATACTCGAAATGCCACCACCCCGAACAGAGAAGGAAGCCCGAGGATTCCTAGAAAAATTATAGTATATCAGCTGGTTCATCAGTCAATTGATCTCCATTTGTGAACCCATCTTCAAACTCCTCGAGAACGACTCCACCAAAATTTGGAACGAAGCTTGCTAAGAATCCTTTGACTGGATCAAGCAATACCTAACCCGACCTCTGGTACTCATGCCACCGCAGCCTGGTCTCCCTCTACTACTATACTTGACCGTAACAGACACCGTAACTAGATCTTTGATAGCCCAATACTTTGAAGAAACATGCAAAGAAAAGGCCATTTACTACGCCAGTTGCAGATTGCCCAGGTACGAAGTCAACTACACTACCTTAGAGAAATCATGTGTCACCCTTGTCCGGGTGACTCGGAAATTACGACTCTACATGATCATTTTTCCTATCAGACTTGTATACTGAATGGATCCCGTCAAGTATCTACTCGAAAAACCTTCCCTATCCAACCGAATGGACCGATGGTTGATGTTTCTGTCCGAGTTTGATATTGTATATGTCACGTAAAAATCCATAAAAGGAAGAGACATCTCCAATTACCTTGCTGACTGCCCTATGGAAGAAGTTGATGCCTAGATTTCTGAGTTTCCGGATTAGAATATTTTTTGTACCTCCCAAGAAGACCTTTGGTGGAAAATGTTCTTTGACGGCGCCGCTAATAAAAAAGGGTAGTGCATTGGGATCCTCCTAATTTCCCCTAATGACTCTCACACTCCCATTGACATCAAGATGGATTTTTACTGCACCAACAACATGACCGAATACGAGGCGTGCATGGTAGGCCTCAAAATTTCTCTCAAGAAAAGAATTCGATGTCTTCAGGGATTTAACTCTCATCATTGTTTAAGTCCTTAGAAGATGGAAAGTCAAAGACAAAAATCTCTTACCCTTCCACACCTACCTAGAAGAGTTGGCCTCCTAATTCTAAGATATCACCTTCCACTACCTTCTCCTAGCAAATAACTGTCTAGCCGATGCCCTTGCTACCTTAGCCTCTATGATTGACATGCTCGAAGGAATAACAATGGCCCTTAAGGCAAGATAAACCGACCCACTTATACCACATTGAGCTAGTAACAAACTAAGATCCTAATATAGTTGACTACTGGTACAATGATATTTGATGCCTCCTCAAGCATGGTAGGTATCCCCAAGGTTCTAACAAGAAAGATCGAGCAACCTTTCGTAAATTAGCTGCCCAGTACATTGTCTGCAATAAAGTACTGTTCAAGAGAAACTTCAATGGAACCCACTTACACTACATCATAGGCCTGACACTGAAGAAATAATGGAGAAGATCCACAGCAAGGAATGCGGACCCCATATTAATGGCTATATGCTTACTAAGAAGATTATTCGATAGGATTACTATTAGACCACCAAGATTAGAAATTGCACCTCGTATGTCTGAAGATGACTTAAATGCCAATAATTCTCCAATATCCAACACTTACCTCCGTGGGAATTATACAACATGACCTCTCATTGGCCGTTTTCAACACGGGGAATAAATATCATAAGGAAAGTCACACCTAAAGCCTCAAATGGGCATGGGTTCATTTTGGTCTCCATTGACTACTTCACTAAATGGGTTAAACCCGAGTCGTATGCATTCCTGAATGCCAAGAAGGTGGTAAAGTTCATCCAAAAAAATATCATCTGTCGATATGAGGTCTTGTACGGGATAGTATCAGATAATGGGTTACATTTTGAGGTAGAAGTCACATAAGTGGTCGCGAGTGTGGGATGCAGAGACATAAATCTTCTATCTACCGACCTCACACCAATGAAGCATTTAAAGCCACCAATAAAACCCCCAAAGCCATCATCAATAAGATGACTGAAAGCTGCTGAGATTGGGTCAATCAGATTCCTTATGCCCTCTAGGGATACCTCAGTTTAGTACAAACATCCACTGGGGCTACCCCTTACTCTCTGGTATACGGCATGGAAGCAGTTCTACCTGTGGAGCTGGAAATTCCTTCACTACGCGTCATGCTTGAAAGCAAAATCAGTGAGGAAGATTGGCATCAAACTCATCTTGATGAGTTGTCACTATTAGACGAGAGGAGACTCAAGGCTTTGTATCACATACAAGGGTACCATCGCCGAATAACGCAATCATTTAACAAGAAGAGTCAAAGATCGCGGTGTTCGAGAAGAGGTCTTAGCCCTTAAAGAAATAGTAGAGCCCATCTAAGACCCTAGAGGGAAATTCAAGCCCAATTGGATCAACCCCTATATTGTAAAGAATATATTATCCAGTGGTGCCGCTATGATCACCGACCTTGATGGACAGAAGATGACCCGTTCAGTCAACCTGGACCATCTCAAGAAATTCGACCCCTAGTCCAAAATCTCGATGCGCTATGACTATTCTCATCTCCGTTCTATTCTTAAAAGAATAAAATTCATTTCCCTCTACTGAGAACTACATGGGGCATGATCCTCTAAAAACCTTTTTCTTTCAATAATAAATTTCAAAACCCCCAGAGGTACGTAGGCAGCTCTTACACTTTACATGAGCACGACCCCCTTCATTTTCACAAAATGCTATTCTTTTCTTATCCCCAAGAACGACTGTCCATTTTATCATATACATGAACAAAAGGATTATGCATGCCTTAGCGATTGGTATAGATAATTCAAATGAAAAATTCATTAAGAGGCACAACTAGATGATCAAAAAACTTTTTTATTTCACTATTGGGAAATTTTGATACAATTACATAGACATAGGGAAACAAACAACCTCCCTTGCCAACCTAAACCTACCTTCCTTAAATAAAATAAACCAATTGATCCTAAAAATAACCCTTCCATATTCATACCCATAAACAGAATCACCACCAGAAAAAGCTTCACAAATAAACTCCACAGGGGTCCTACCCACCACTGCCAGAGGAACCAACCTCATTATCATGCACATCTTGAGGTACCTAAACTTCCCCTTCCTGAATAGAGTGCTGCAGACACTCTATACAACAGTAATCCCAGACCATCTTAGGGAAAACCACAACACCTCCCTCCATGGTGTCAGATATGGCGAACCACCTTTGTTTAGTCTCCACAACCAGTACCTTTATCCATAACCACTTCATGTAATCCCCGAAAATATGCCAGACTCTTCCAACAGACTGGGAAGGATCGTTCGATGGTCGGTGATTCTCCCATAGAGAGCCCAGTTGCATGCTTATACGCTTTGTCAAGTCCTCCACCAGCAAGAAGTCGAGTGTTCGAGGTGGCACAATTTGTTCCCAACCAAATTGGCACAAGAGAGACCAGGGAAAGTTGAAATAAGTCTGCCTGAGATCAACGAACCTAACATTTAGGTATTCCCCCAACTCTAGAATGGGAAACATCTCCCCCACCAAGGAAGTGGCCAACGCAAACCTTGAGCCCTGTGTTCCACAAACTAGTTCTACCAGCTCTCGATATCTAGGCCTACACTAATGAAATAGCGAGAAAAGAAGTTTGGCACAGCCACCAAGGGATATTCAGGAGGAACCCATATGAAATCTCTCTAACAGCCTCATGAACAGCATTATGAGGTTACCCCTTAGGAAGTCAGAACGACCTTCTTCCTAGGCATCCAGCCCGTTCAAAGTCTCTACCAGTATCACCGTCGTAGTATTACAATGGTAGGACATCCAGGAAGCAATGGCTGTAAGTTGTGGGTCCACCAACAGTTCCCTATTCACCAATAGTAATTTGGAAATCAAGCCCAAAATAACGACTCCATCATAGCCAGCATGACCAACATCCGATAGACGCACTAAATGCAGCACAATAGGAAGATAGATCATTCCTCCCCTAACCAGTTACCTACCCACCGAAGGTGAGATATGGAGAAGTCCCGCTAATAGCTCCCTAGGGGATCGGCAAAATTCAGGCATAGCTGCCGCAACACTGGGATTTATCCCCAACATGGACAAAAAATCTTTATAAGTCACACAGACTTCATCTAAGACAAAGTGGAAAATATGGTCTTTAGTGTACCCGAACTCTACCCCTAACATCAGCATGTTCCACTCTATGGGACGATTGCACTATAAAGAGACTCTTCGCATGTTGAAAGAGCCATAGTCAACATTGTATGAGTACATAGCCTCCAAAGTTTAGAGGTAGATAGAAAATTCAACACTTGTGGGGAGAGCCATATTGAAAAATGATGAGACAGATAAGCAAGAAGAAATGCAAAAGAGAAAAAATGTGGCGATATGAAGAAAATGCTCCACCCACACACCCTAATTATACTTGGAAAACACAAACCAAAGATAATATCCCTCTAGAAATCGGAAGAAAACTTACCTTGCTAAGTACCAAGAAATTGAAGGAAGTGAATCAAAGCCTTGGATTGATTAGATTGGACTGACATGCTGATAGGTAGGACAAAGGGCATGCCAATCGATAACCCCCTATTTTTAAAAATTTCCCCTTTTCCTTTTTTTGTCAAGATAAAAAACTCAACAAAAATATTTTTTATTCCCAAAAGAATTTGGGATTTTCCTTTCTTCGTATTTTTACTCATACTGTTTTAAAATAAATAGTCTCTCGAACTCTTTTTACGGTCTCAGCAGCAAAGTAAAAAGTGCATGTGCTTTAAGTCGCCAAAAGCAAAAAATTAACAAAAACTTCATTTGCATAGATATTTGCTGGGTTACATTGATTTTGAAGGAAGAAAAGAAAATACAACCGGACTCAGCCCGACCCCCCCAAACTCTCTCTCTCTCTCTCTCTCTCTCTCTCTCTCTCTCTCCTACACCTACAATCTTTATCTCCTTCTCTTTCTCTTTCTCGCTATATCTAAGAACCTCCATCCCTGTGGCATGGTCTCTTTCCCCATCGACGAGATGACGTACCTCTACTCCACAAACTAGAACCTTCCTCAAACGAGGTAGACGACAATAGGCAAGACGGAACTGGGATCGACTCTCGAATGTGAGCCATCGCATAAGCTACCAAATCATGAATATCCCTTAGCTAATTGGTTGACACTCGAATGTGATGCAAAAAAAATATAAAAGTGCAAATCAGTCCATGCGAGGTAAAGAAAGAAATCAAAAAATCAAAAGATGAAGAAATAAAAAGAATACCGTTGGCTGAAGAACCTCCTATGTCTAGCCCAAATCCTCCGGGTCCATTCATTGGGACTATGCAACATGTGAACTGACCCTCCATCAGCTTGTTTAATGTTATAAGAAAGAGGAGCCAACCGCACAAAGGGAACCTCCTAGGTCATCGCCCTCGTCGATGTCGACGCACCGTCTGCACTACGAGAAGACCCCACTGGCCGACTCGAGCCCACTGGGGGGATAGGAATCACATCATATATGCTGGAAGGCATCAACTAGCTCGACACAAAATCTAAATAATCATAATACACCACCATGTCGGTGTACGATAAATGAGGCTTGTCAATCATCGCCGCCACCCTCGCATCGTCCACCATCGCCAGCACTCACCTCATGAACACCGGGGGCCTCTTAGTTGGAACCATCACCTCCTCCTCCATGACCTACCGATCGACTCTCTCCTCGAGATACTAGGAGTAGCCAAACCCATGCGCCAGCAGATGCCATATCTGCACATTCACCCCAGTCAACCCCATATGTTGGATGGCCATCCCCCAGGGATAGAAGGTCACCTGCAAAGTCCCCAGTGGATAAATATCAATGTCAAAAAAGATCGTAAAGGAAAAATGGTCTAAAAAAGAAGATGTATTTACCCGCTCGCTTATTAGGGCATTCAAGACCTGATGCACCGCCTCCAAGGAAACAGACTTCTTCGACTATCGGTTGGACCTTCACCACCGGTACTCCCGAAATAAATCCCCAACAGACTCATCTTTTAAAGCTATTAATTGGGTTTTGTTGATCCTAAAAAATTACCCATCTACGTGGACCATTAAGGAAGGGACACATGGCATCCTATGTGGCAATATTTACACTTGCTCGGCACAAAAGACACTTGGTCGGCTCCCGAGGTCCATTAGTCGACGTATCGCCCAACTAACCTAAGAAGACGAATCATTAAAATCCACTGGTGTGGAGTAGCCAACATTCATTGTACCTAAAAAAATACCAACAATTTTATTCATTGTATGTAGATATAAATATATAAATATATAAATGTATAGAGACATTCTATCTCTTAGACTCCCATCATTATAAATACATGTTTTCCCTTAACTAAGAGGGGAAGATAGAAAACAATTCAAGACCTCAATTATTCTCAACACACCATGTTTTATTATTGTAAACTCCTGGTAATAAGAGTGCACGTAGGTTTTCTTCAACAACTGGACCACTTTAAAACTCTTTGTTTCTTATATGTTTGATGGGACTATTGATGCCTATAAGATGACATATGCCATTTCTAGTCTTCAACAGATTGGCACCGTCTGTGGGAATGATACAAAAATCTTTCCATATTATTATAAGAGATGACATAAATGAGACAAGACAAAGAAGAGAACATAATAATTCTCAACACACCATGCTGTACTATTGTAAATCACTGAGAATAAAATAACACTAGATGTAGTCTTTCCTTATAGCCGAACCACTTTAAAAATCTTTTTCTCTTATATGTTTGATGTGATTATTTATCTTCATTTCATCTTCAATCTCATCTTTATCATTTTATCTGCAATCTCTTGATGTAAAAAACTAGACTGGATCTAATTTCTTTATCACAGATAAAATATATGAATTATCAAGAGATAACAGGAAATAAACACAAGGTTTCTACGTGTTTCAGCTATGTAATAAAGCCTACGCCCACTGTTATGTTATTAATCTCAGTGATTAGAATCAGTTTTCTCTCAATCAGAGTGAGCATTCTCTTGATCAGAATGATTGTCTTACCCTTGATGAAAGGGATACGTGGTATTTATATGGATTAAGGGTTGGAATCCATTTATATGTTCATGCATTTACACCCATACATAATGAATGTAACTATTGGTTCTATTATCCATGTTAAATGGATCTTCAATAGCGCTGCCAGTGTGGTGGCTTTTCATCTCCCTATTGGTTGGCATTCCTCATGTTGGTCGGCACATACGCCGAGTAACTATTTGATGATAGGGATATTTGCCACGTTAGGATACACTTGTCCATTTCTGATTGGCCCATGTAGATGGATAAATTTTAGTATCAATAGAATCCCCCAATACTTCATTCTGGATGTTTTGTTGAAAGGATTGAGTATAAATTCTTCAGAGTTGGCCGACTGATGCCAACGTATAGGACTTGTAAAAAATTTCCATTATGTTATGGAATTTTTGTAAATGATTTGAAACTTTTTAGACCGCTAAAAGAAAGGATACATTGGTATTTTTACGTTTTTCAATAATGCAGTTATTTGAACAAAAAATGCCATTTTCAGTAATCATTACTTTTGTTAGTTTCGAGGCAACCTAAAAGATGAGATACTTTTCATTTTTTCCTTTACCCCAAATCTTCAAACGGTACTAGCTATATTTGAGATTTTATGCGATTGGTTGTCATCGTTCTTCTTAACAGTTCTTGGTGAATTCTTAATCTTCTATAAGAATCTTTTCTTTCTTTCGATTTTTCTTCATTCTCTTCTATCTGCATCATGGTTCATATTGTTGACGTCGATTCATTAGAGGAATTTAGAGAATAACACAAAATTCCTCTTGGGTGGAAATTCCTTCTTCCCCATTGATGTTTACGCATTATCTGAAGGTTATTGGATTCCTACTCTGTTAATTGCAGAGTGTGGTTTTACCTTTCCACCAAACCCTTTTCTTCTTCATTTCTATCAATATTTTGATATTGTGCCTACGAGAGTAGCCCGCAATACTTATAGAGTTGTCAATGGGGTAGCTAGGTTGAATCAAATATATGGGACCCATATAGGGATCCCTGAGATCATGTTTCGTTATAAATGGTCTATTATTGGAGAATCCACATATTATTTGAAAATTAGGTATGCCAATAGGGCATTGGTATTGAATTTTCCTAATTAAAAATAAAGATTACTAGGATTATTCCTTAATAGTAAAAAATTGGCAACATGCTCCCCTTGAAGGTGGAAGTGTTTATGAGGGTCCTAGATGCCCTCAATCAAGGATTATGATAGGTTGTTACTTTAGTACTTCACTTTTCTTTACTTGCCACTTTTCTTACTTGTGCTAATCTGCTATTTATTTCTTTTTGCAGAAGAGAGTGAGAGAGGTTGCCTCAAACAAGGTGAAGTGAAGTTAGAAGAACTTAAATTCTTGTGGAGCTTGAACCAAAGAATAGGAGAACAACACCCTCGGTCTACTTCTTTGTTATTGGAGTACAAGACTTCTATTACATCTTTTGTTGCTCGACCAGTAATTGAATATTCATTTATAATTGATTTGGAGCAGGATTTAGTGTCTACTTCTTCACAGACTGAATCTACTAGTGCTAGTATTGAACTTGGCACTTCTTTATCTTTTGATTCCGACCTTCCTCTTTCTGTTAGCATGGGCAAGAGGAAATTTCCTAATATTTTGGAGGGTGATTATGCTGCTACCTTTAAGAAACCAAGTGATATTGCCAAGAAGAAGGTTGGAACTGATAATAAGACTTCAACTGCTAAGGGTGATGAATCCCCTTTAAAAAGAATCAGGAAAAGTCTTCCTGAAAAGAAAGTTGAGAAAGTTGTTATTGCCGATCAACAAGGGTTGGTCAGTGATAAAAGAACTTTTCGGTATTTGTCGTTGCTTGAAAGTGCCTCTAATCAAAATCTCAATTACCTACAAAAATATATATAACAAACTAGAATAGTGGTAAGTGAGGTATCAATCCATTTAAAGGGAGTAAAACTAGATGAAAATTTAATTGTAATTCAATTTTATTTTATTTTTGGACTCATTTTTTTAATCAACCAAATTCCACTTGAATTCCAAATATTCTTCTCTTGTTCAACAAATCTCTCAAATAATGACACACTCAACTATTAATTTTTTCTATTCTAAAAAGCTAAAATAAAAAAAACTATAATATAATGGTTCAATTCAACCACATCACTCTACACTGAAATAGTTGCTAAAAATACAAAAACTCACTATAGAGGGGGTGGAGTGGGATTCATCCAAGAGATAAATTCTACCACACCACTCTATATTGAAATATTTGCTAAAAATGCAAATATTCATCATAGAGGGGTGTAAGAGAATTTATCAGACAAAGTTAAAAACTAAAATGAGGATCTCTGTCTTCAATGGCACCAAGAAGGGGAAAATTGGGAAGTTGCACATAAGTGCATGACGTGTGAGAGGGTAATTTAGTAAGTGACAAACAAGTGTGCATGTGCGAAGAGAGGTTGAAGGGTATTTTAGGAAAAAGGGTTAAAGTGGCATTAAACACATGTGGGGTATGAGTTTTGGTCTTTACTTTGGCAGGTGACAAAAAACGATTTGGGTTTTTGAATGTTGTTGGGTTTTCGATCCGGGCAGGGATCTAGCTCAGGTGGTCACGAGGTAAGGAGGTGATGCTTCCGATGGGTTGGAATGGGATTGAGGGTGTAAGGTTGAATCGAAATGGAGGTTGGGTATGGCCCGATTGTAGCTCAGGTATTCCGATGGGTAGGGAGGTGGTTGAGTGGGTCGACGAACCATCACCTACTAGTGATGGAGGGTGGTTGGAATCGGGTTTTGCTCCTGAGTTGAGAAGGTGGTTGCAATTTCAGGTTAGGGGTGATGGGGTGCTATTGGTATGGGTCTGAAATCGAGGTCGCGGGTTCGGGTTTGAGATTGAAATTTGGGGTTGATTTTGGGAGTCGGGTTGGTTTGATTGTGGTGTTGGTTGGTGGGTGTTGTAATGGAGGTGAGAGATTGATGAAAGGTTGAAGATGATGTGTGTTTGATTAGGTGTAGTGAGGTGTAGGAGAATTGTGTGAGGCTGAGGGGGTTTTAGTTGGGTGAGAGTGTTTATGTGTGTATGTTAATTTGTACCTTTATTTTAAAAAAATGAAAATAAAATTATCTAAACTAAAAAAAAAAAATAAGACTAAAAATATAAAATAAAAGTAAAATCCTAATCTATAAAAGAAATAAAAAAAAAACTAAAAATCTAATAAAAATAAAAACTAAAGTCCTAAAAATCTAATAAACTAAAAATAAATTCCTAAAAACTAATTCTAATACAATAAAATAAAGATGAAAAATAAAAAATTAATAAAAATAAAATACACTAATTAAAAAGGAATATAAAAATAGAAAATATATCCTAGAAAATTCTAAATAAATCTAAAATAAATCCAAAAAATAAAAATGAACTCAAATAAAAAAAATCTAAAAAATAATAAAGTACAAACTCAACACACACAGGGGTTCCGTGTGGGTTTAAGTCAGGTTACAGGGTAGGTTAGGGTTATGCGATTGATTATTTAGCCATATCTTGATGCAAATTGACTCGAAATAGAGCTTTTGAAATCGCAACTGCAATCAAGCCTGCACAATAGACAATTACGCGCATAAGACCCGTTTTGTCGAGAATTAGCAATTAAAAACTGTCTATTTGGAGTATTATTTGAACATTTTTGGGTGCTTAACAGTCGGTATGGTTCCACCCATTTTAGGTTCATCTGTCGCCTTTAGTCCTAGCTTAGCTAGGAAAATGATCAAGTCTGGCACTCTCCCAGACCATAGAGTTGTTGCCTCTTCAATGTCCAGATCACAGTTATCTCCTAGAGCTACTCAGAGCTTGGCCTTGATAAGTTTTCATTTTTGAAGTTGTTTGTCTGCTTTTTATATCTTTTTTACTGACTTAATTTTTCCTTGTAGTTCCTGGTTGATTACAATTAGATTCTTGAGAAGGACGATCAGTTATGATCTTCTTCTAGAGAAGTGGAGGAAGCTTTTGAAGGCTTAAGAAAGTGTTTAAAGATACCTAAGAGGCCTATGATGCTGAAAAGAGGGTATGGGAAGATAAGATTAAGATCGTTGAAGAAGATAGGTAGAAGGCTGAAAATGCTGCAATGAAAGTTGAGAGTGGGGCAAAGTTCGCTGAAGTAGCTCACCAAAAGGCTGAAAATGCCTTGATTATGTCTACTAAGGCTTCTGCTGCAGCTGAGCACATACCAAAGACTGCTAGAGATTAGGTGATTACTGAGAAGGCAAAGAGAAATAAGAGTAGAGAATCTTCTTTAAACAAGGGTTGGGACAATTCCATCACTGTTGTTTCTTCTCAAATAGATTTTGCCAAGAAGAAGTACTTTAAATAAGGTTGGTCAGCTACTTTGAAGGAAGTCGGCATTCTGAAAGCTCAGAGCTATTTCTGATGCATGAACCAGGAGATCTTATAAATTGTGATTATGAGATTGATGACAAAGGTTCGGGGGAGTCTTCTATGGTCATTGACTCTGCTGCTCCTTTTACTGACCAAGATAAACCTGTTATTGATTCGACTACTCCCTGTACCAATCAGACTATAAATCCTGAGGATAAGAAGAAGGTGTAACTTGCTCGGCCTCCTATTTTTGTGTTTTTAAACTCTATCTTTGATCTCCTGATGTATTTGTAACAAACTTTATCATGAATGAAAGAACTTACCTTTTTACAAATGAGTGGTTTATTTTTGCTCATCTTTTATTCTCTCTTGCTTTGTAGTTGAATAATTATTGCTTTCATTTTTCTAGTTCATGGACAAGATGGAATAATTTTTTGCTAATGTTTTCGACCTACTTAAACGATGTCATGATTTATTTAAGGCTGGTCATTTAAGTTTGACAGATAGACACTTAACAAGCATACTCGGCACAGATGCTTCTGAACAGGCAAGATATGCATACGTTTATCTCAAGTTTTTACTTAATCGGGTTATGTCTAATAATGTTACGTATGACGAGATGATTAAAGACTTAAAAGAAGATCATACTAAACCTAAAGCCTTGTTGCACGCCGATTATGAAGCTAAGCACCAAACATTAAACGAAGCTTGGGGATTTGAGGAGAAATTAGAGAAATATGCATTTTCTTTTAAAAAGAAGGAATTTTGGTTGAATTGTGAGGTTAATGAGGCTAGGGAAGTCTCCAAGGTTATGGAGGAGGAGAATAATAAGTTTAGGGATGAACTTGAGTCTTTTAAACAAAATTTTACTATTGGTGCCAATGAAGGTGCCTATTTCCTTGAAGAGGAAAATGCTAGGTTGATCGAAGAACTTGATGCTTTGAAAAGATCTAAACCTGGTCAATCCTCCAAGAAGAAGAAATCACGATGAACAATAGTTGAAGAGGCTAGGACAAAGAAAACTTTAGCCGATCAAGATGCTCAAATGAAGGCTAAGAGTTAGGCCATTACAAACTCGTCCACTATGTTGAAGTCTAAAGAAAACATCATTGCCGACCAAGATTCTCAACTACAAGTGAAGGACAAAGTATTGAAAAAATTCTAACATCAAGTTGAAAGGTTAACCTTCCAATTTCACAAACTGCCTAGAGAGGCATGGATGGATGGCTACAATGAAGCCCTTGGCAATTTTGAGGAACATCTTGCTCAGAGAAATCGTGAGGGCTATAAATGGGGATGGACCAATTGCTTAACTATAATAAAAGTTTATCAAAGCATCCAACTTTGGTATTAGCATGATCCTAGTCTTATGAACTGTCAGGATCCTCCCTTTACATTGAACGTCAGTGGGATTCCTATTGAATCAATTCCTCATTGTTTGATATCCAAGTATTTTGGTGATTATGGTCTGAATGATGAACTTGAAATAGTTCGTTCACCTCAGTTTAATAACATGTCGAGCAGTAGTAACAAAAGGATTGTTCAATATTTCAACCTCATGAATTCCCCTTATACACTAGGTGATCCTCCCGCTGGTATGGACAAAGTATAATCAACTCAGGTGACTTCCAAGGCTGAAGGAAAATGTCATGCCAAGTAGCTTTTCTTGTATTTTGACCATGTATTCATTTCATTATACAGATTTTTGAATGTATAAATTTAAATTCATGTTTTTTTTTTGTTAACCCTTGATTATTTTAACCAATAATTTAACTGGATTGTTAGAACAATCACTTGTGATATCAATGATTCGACCAATGTACTTAAATTAAACTAAGGTTTGCATTAGTTATCAATGGTGTGACTAAGTACGGGTAGAATATATATGTGCATTCCATCAATTGGGAATATTCACTTTTTTCTAGCACTCTAACTTAGTTGACAAAGTATGGGTGGAATGTATATGCATATTCCATCTATTGGGAATATCTGCTTTCTTTCAGCACTCTAACTTAGTTGAGTAAAACTTGTTTGTAACTTTTAAGTTGTATACAAAGTTTTACTATCAGTTTATTGACCTGTCAAAGACTTGAAGTCATGACGACCAAGTGTTGGGAATGTATTCTTGTATCTTTATTGGTTTGGAAATATCATTTTGCCTATGACTTATCGAAGACTTGAAGTTAGATGACCAAGTGCTAGGAATGTATTCCTATATCTTTCTTGGTCGGGGAATATCTATATCCATGAAATTTTCTATCCTCTTATTTTATGACTTGTTGAAGACTTGAAGTCATACATGGAGTACGTAATTCATGAAGTCAAAAATGCGAATGCATAAAGGAAACTGCGCAAAATAAAGAATACCTCTAAAAGATGCATGGATCTAATAAAAGTTTGTCGGCATCACTAGATGAATGAATCCAAAGATAAATAAAGGGTCGCCAATGTCAGAATCCCCCAGTCACAAAGGGGGACATTCGAAAACACCCTCAAAAATGGCAAAAACCACAGGTGGATGACGTTGTCTCTCTTCGCCACTAAAATCCTTCCCAATAAAAGAAGAATAAACAAACGGGCCATCTGTCGCACCTGTTTCCCTTCCTCCTCATCAATTCTCTGACTCAACAATAACTCCTTCAATAGTGACAAATGAAGAGAGTCCCCAAAGACTACCCTCTCCGCATCACCTAACGCCGCCATCACCACTGCTGACATCACCCGCAAGGACCTATCCACCTATATCTGCTCCCCATCATAGTCCAGTCCCAGTAGCTGCCTCATGTCAATGGGAGTCACAGTCATCTCCCCAAAGATAAATTACATGGTGTGGGTGGTATCCCACCATCTCTCCCTCAGAGCACAAAGAATAACCATCAAATGAGGTGTCTCGTCCAGTGCAGACGCCAATCTTCCAAAGACAACTGATGACACCACCCAATGCACCATAGGAGGAAGGTGTTCCCAAACATCCTTAAGATTTGGCGCCCCCAAGAAGCAGAGTCGACATAGAGACGTCAGACTGTCAAAACCAAAAAAGAAAAAATCCTTGTGAAAAGTCATGAAAATGAAATATAACCAAAAAATAAAGAAAAGAATGCCAAAAATCATCAACACTTACATAAATTCTAGGGTTCACCACCCTAGAAAAATGATGATGCGTCAGCTCACACAAGAGGATCCGCTCATTTGCAACGGCTCTAATGAGTTTAAAGCATTTTCACTACCCAACGCAAGGGGCACCCTATCCTTCCATTCCAAGTTCGCTTAGTCATCGATGTTGAGCTATGCCATGTGTCTCCCGATGCTTGAGAAACCATCCATTCCTTGGATTTTGAAATACTAAAATTATTTTCAAAAGGTAATTACAGAAGAAGGTAAGTCAGATAGCCGTGAAAAATGAGGAGAACCTACCCCTTTTTTATAAGAGGCTAAGGGGCATGCTAATCGGCAATCCCATGTCACCCGCCGATCGACACTGTCCTTTCACCTTATTGACGTACCCCAAAAGAACATTCCACTTTCATTTGGAACCTCTCACACCAAGACGGTCGGCACGCTCCCTGAAATTTCGTGCCAAATCCCCCCCCCCCCCAAAAAAAAAGTGTAAGAAAATCTTGAAAGATCGCTAGAAAATTCCTAAAATTATCAGATGAATTTTGGGAACCCTTCTCACCTAGAAAATTATTTTTACCACACTCATTTCCCCTAATGGAACCCTTAACTCCCTAGAGGAATCTTCAAATAAATTGGATATCTCCCCCGTAACGTCTCCAAAAGACACTGAAAAACTCCCTAGCGAAGAAAACATCCAATCCCTGGATTATTTCCTCTTCCCACTGAAACCTTAAACTCAAAATGAATCCTAGCAAAACTATAAGATAATTTCCCCAGTGGGGTCTCGAATTTTCTTTGAGAAAACTACAACTCAAGCCCTCAGTATTGGCTTCGACTCACAGAATCGATCACCTCAACTTAAGCCCTCAGAATTAGCTTTGACCTGCAGAATCGGTTGCCTCTACTTAAGCCCTCAGAATTGTTTTCGAGCCACAAAATCGGTCACCTCAACTTAATCCCTCAGAATTGGATTCGACCATCAGAATTGGTCATCTCAACTTAAGCCCTTATAATTATCTTTGATCGGCAGAATTGGTAGTCTCTACCTAAGCCCTCGGAATTATTTTTGACTAGCAGAATTGGTCGTCTCTACCTAAGACCTCAGAATTGGTCGTCTCTACTTAAGCCCTCAAAATTGGCTTCGACCTATAAGAATTGGTCGTGTCTACTACTTAAGCCCTCAGAATTGGCTTCAAACCGTAGGAATTGGTCGCCTCTACTTAATCCCTTAGAATTGGCTTCGATCCACATAATTGATCAACTCAAGTTAAGCCCTCATAATTGGTTTTGACAAGCAAAATTGGTTGCCTCTACTTAAGCTCTCAGAATTGGCTTCGACCCACATAATCGGTCACCTCGACTTAAGCCCTTAGAATTGTCTTCGACCCACATAATTCATCACCTCTACTTAAGCCCTCAGAATTGGCTTTGACCTGCAAAATCAGTCACCTCAACTTAAGACCAAAAAATTGGTTTCGACCCGCAGAATTGGTCGCCTCTACTTAAGACCTCATAATTGGCTTCAACTCGCATAATTGGTCACCTCAACTTAAGCCCTCAGAATTGGTTTTGACCCGCAGAATTTGTCATCTCAACCCTCAGGATTGACTTTGACTCACATAATTGGTCGTCTCTACCTAAGCCCTAAGAATTGGCTTTGGCCCACATAATTGGTCGCCATTACCCTCAAAATTGAACTCGACCCTCGGAAATGGTCACCTCTACTTAAGGTCCTCAGAATTAGCCTCAACCCTCAGAATTGGTCACCCCTACTTTAGGTCCTCAGAATTGGTCTTGACCCCCAGAATTGGTCACCCTTACTTTAGGTCCTCAGAATTGGCTTCGACCCTTAGAATTTATCACCTCTACCTAAGCCCTCAGAATTGGCTTTTGACCTTCAGAATTGGTCATCTCTACTTAAGCCCTCAAACTTGGCTTTGACCCTCAGAATCGGCCATCCCAAGCACTACCTTAGGTCCTTAAAATCAGTCTTGACCCTCTGAATCGGTCATCCTCATCCCTTTAGGTCCGTAAAACCGACCTCTTCTCCAAAACATCACGTGGTGTCTATTCGGCGGCTTTCACTTCTTCCAAGCTCACCCGTTGAGGGGATATCTAGAAACCCCATTCTAGGTAACCCTAAATCTCTCCTTATGTCCCAAGAACCTCCCCATTTAACTACAAACTCTAGGTCACACTTCGAGTATCGATCTTGAGGCCATCGGGCACTCTTAGGCCCCATTTGACTCTGGTCAACTTCATCGTCAGAGTGAAAGCTCAATGAATCTTCAAAGGTATCTAAATCCCCTTCACAAAGGTTTGCCCTGTGCATAAAATAGCATAACCATTTGGACAAACGATGAGTTATCCCCCAAAAATTGATCCGGAGTCCACCGGGCGCTCCCAGGGCTCTATTTGACGTAAGTTAACTCTTCATCTCGAATGATATTGAATGAATATCTTAAGGGAACTGAATACCCTTTCCAACATTCCACCCCATGTATAATTCTAACTTACGACAGGGATGAACGATCCATTTTATTCCAATAGGTCACCGAGTGCTTTCGGGACCCAGTTGACCAAAGTCAACTCTTCGAACCGAGCAAAGCTCTTTGTAATGTCAAAGTACATCACATAAACTTTCCAACGGTCTACCCCGTGCACGATTTTGACGAACGACCCATCATCGTCAGACGATCTCACGTCCAAAAGACCAACAAGATCTTCCGAGCCACGTTTGACCCAAAGTTAACTCCCAGCCCCGGGAGAGGTCTAAAGGACTATTGAAGGTCTTTGAATTACCATTCTAATGGTATGCCCCGTATGTAGTTTAGATCAATAGATTAAGTTCTACGTCTATTTTTCTATAAAAATCTACATGAGACTTCCAATCGGCACGTCCAGTTCCTTGCCTATCGGTAGTTGCCTAGGGTCATCTCTCGATTGGCAGGTCTAAGGGATTGTCGATCGGTAGACCCCTGACCCTATAAATATAGGCCCTTGCCTCACTCCCAAGGCACACCTCAGATTCATCAACCTCAGTGATCTTAGTAACTCTCTCTCGAAATCAGTTCGATTTCCATATCCAAACCCATTTCAAACATTCCCCTTTCATCGTCCTTTTGCCAAACTTGGTAAATTACATTACATCATCTTCATACAAGTGCAAGGGCAACCCTTCAACATCGAAGATCAAGCTCAAGATCTTCAAGAAGGTCCAATCTCTCACTTTCTCTCTAAATTCTCTTAATTTTTGCATTATATTATTTCTGTTTTTACTTTAGCATTTTATTCATTTAAATCACATATCTTAATATACCATTTTTATTAGTATTATTGCACATACTTTATTTTCTATAAAAAAAACTAAGAAAAATAGGGTTTTTCTCATAAATTCCAAGCGGGAATTCTCACATTTTTCTCACACAAAAACACCTTTTTCTACACATACATATATAAGAGAAATCCCCGGTTGGATTTGTGGGATAAACCCCAACCTTATGTCGTATACGAACTATTTGAACTTTAATGCCTTTATAGGCTGCGTAGGCATTTCGGGTTAAAATTCGAGACTCGAGTCCAATTTTCTAAATTCTTCTAACTTCCATTTTTTCACCTTTGTCACTTTTTTGTCTATGAATTATTCCTACATATTATGTTTGTGATTCATATTAGCGTTTTGTCCCACATATATTATCGTTTCACCATAACGATTAATATCATGATAAGGGCATAAATATTATTTTTTTAATATAATTTGGTGGAACATTCCTATAGATGACCTCACTCTATCTCTTTCGTGGTATCAGTTGGGACATTCCGATCTCCGCTATATATACACGCACACACATTTCATGGAGAAATAAATGAAAACACTAACACAAGCCCATGAGAGACCGAAAGGGCGGGGTGGTTGCCTAACACCTTCCCATTTCGTAACTTAGCCCCTGAACCTTCGAACTATTGGTTTCGTATGCATCAGTTTATCTTGAATGTCTTTGTAGACACCCCATTCTAAGACCCCCCCCCCCCCCAAGCTTTTCTTTAGGACCCTAGAACTTCCACAATTCACTAGAAACCCTAAGCCATACTCCAAGTATCGATTTGGAGGCCATCGGGCACTCTTGGACCCCGTTTGACTCCATTCAGCCCCGTCGTCAGAGAAAATGCTCTTTGAATCCTCGAATGTCACTGAAACCCCTTTCCAACGCTATCCCCCGTGTGCAAAAAAGCATAACCATTCGGACGAACGACCAGTTTTCCCTAAAAATTGATCCGGAGGCCACCGAACACTGCCGAACCCCATTTGACTAAAATCAACTCTTCATCTCGAACAAGACTAAATGAATCATCAAAGGTCACTGAATACCCTTTCCAACGGCCCGCTCCGAACGCGATTATAACTTACGGTGAGGCCAAACGATTCATTTTACTCTGAAGGCTCACCGGGCGCTTTTGAGCGACGGTTAACCATAGTCAACTCTCCAAACTTAGCGAAGCTCTTTGGAATGTTGAAGTACATCGCCTAACCTTTCCAATGGTCCGACGATCTCCCATCCAAAATACCGAAGAGCATTTTTGAGCCACGTTTGACCCAAAGTCAACTCCCAGACCCGAGGGAGGTCCAAAGAACTCTTGAAGGTCTATGAATTACCTCTCTAACGGTATGCCCCGTGCATGATTTGGATCAACAGATTGAGTTCTACGATCATGTTTCTGGGAAAATCTGCACGAGACTGCCAATTGGCAGGCTCAGACTCCTACCTATCGGCAGTGTGCCTAGGCCACTTATCGATTGGCAGGTCTAGGGGGTTGTCGATTGACATAACCCCTCACCCTATAAAAGGTGGGCCTGGCCTCACTTCCCAGGACACCTCAAAGCCATGACCCTTAGTGATCTTTATAATTCTCTCTCAAAATCAGCGGAATTTCTGTATCCAAGCCCATTTCCAGCATTCCTTTCCATCATCCTTTTACCGAACTTGGTAAACCAACCTTCCTTCATCTTCAATCAAGTGCAAGGGAAACCCTTCAACATCCAAGATCAAGCTCAAGCTCTCCTAGAAGGTCCAAATCTCTCACTTTCTCTATAAATTCTCATAATTTTTTCATTGAATTATTTCATTACTTAGTATTTTATTCATTTACATCACATACCTTAATATATGTTGTAAGGACAATTTGTCCATCTTTATGTATATGTTATGTCATACGCCATTACAAGATTGATGGTTAAAAAAATCACATCATCATCAACGAAATCCAAAATCCGAAGATCAAAAGAAGAAGGAATTTGGGAATCAGACCTGACCGGACCGATCCGGTTCAGATAAAGAACCGATCCAGTTCACCGGACCGATCCGGCTAAAGGGACCGGACCGATCCGCCTGCTGAGTTAAGACCAGTACACCCCGGATCCATAACGAACCTATGAAGGCAAAAAGGCCGAACCGATCCGATGCCAACCGGATGGATCCGGTTTCAGAAAAAGAACCGATCCGAGTTCACCAGACCGATCCGCCTAAAAGACCGGACCGATCCGACGAGGATAGACTCTGACAGATCGTGGCCAGATTTTCCAGGGCAAAGAGTTCCTTATTTAATCCACGATCAGAGGTTGTTATTCATAAGACTTTCCCATGATTTTCAGAGCATATCAACTCTAAAGTCTTCACCTATTGAGTCCTATGATTCTAGGTTTTTAGATTCACACATCTTCCATATCTATGTGAATCAAATTTGGTAACCCAAGAACACCATTGCTGTTGTTCAACCTTTGTGAAGTGAACCGTTTCTTCCTCTTCATTGCAGCCCTACTGGACAGGGATAGTTCCAGCCGCCAACCCTACTGGAAAGGGATATTCCAGCCGCGACTACAGAATCCGATACCTGAGGGTAATTCTTAGTCAAAAACTTATATTTCAGTGTAATCCGATTGTAAGTCGTTTCTCTTACAAATTATAGTGATATACAAATGGTTTTGCCCCTGTGGGGGATTTTTCCTTAAACTTTGTGTGTTGAATATCTGGTGCATGATTTCATATTGTTTCTATCACACCTAGTTGCATGTTTAGGGTCTGTTTGGGTTAAAAGGTATTTTTTATATTATTTCTTAATTGAACGCAAGAGCCAACTCTTTCAAATTGGTATCAGAGCAGGTTACGCTATATTATCGCGTATTCCTTTTTCCGCAAAATTTTTCTAAGATATCAATTTTCTAAAAAAATTGATTTTTGAAAAAGTGCATGTTCAAATGGAGAAGTCATATTATAAAATGCCTATTTTTGACGGGACAAATTATGCTTATTGGAAAGCCCGTATGAGGTTGGCTTTAAACGCCATTGATGAACGTGTCTGGATTTTGGTTGAACGAGGGTGGACTCCTCCCACCGTGACTGTTGATAATGTGACCAACTTCAAACCTGACATTACTTGGTCTGATGAAGAAATTAAATGGTCATCTTTTAATTCTAAGGGTTTAAGTGCTATTTCTGGGTCTGTCACACCTGATGAGTTCAAACGCATAATGACGTGCACCACGTCAAAAGAGGCATGGGATGTTTTACAACTCACCCATGAAGGAACTAATGCTGTGAAAGAGTCTAAGTTGCAAAACTTGACAACGCAATTTGAAACAATCACCATGCATGATTCTGAATGCTTTGATGAATTTTATGCTAGACTTTCTGACATTGTGAATACTAGTTTTAATCTTGGTGAACAAATTCCGAATGCTAGAGTTGTTAAAAAGATTCTTCGTTCTTGCCTAAGCGTTTTATCCCTAAAGTCACTGTGCTAAATTCTATGGGTAATTTAAAAACGCTAAAATTGGAAGAACTTGTAGGAGATTTGTAAACTTATGAAATTGATATGTTCCCTAAAAATGCTAAATCTAAAGATAAGGGAATTGCTCTTAAGGCCCAAGAGAGAAGGAGTGAGGGGTTTGCAAGAAAGAAAGTCGAGTCATCTAGAAAGATAGAAAATTCTGATTCTGAATGTGAGTTTGACTTAGATGATTTGGCATTATTTGCTAAAAACTTCAAGAAAATTCTGAAATTTAAAAAGGGTGGAAACTTCAAAGATAAAAAGAATTTTCAGAAAAATAAGTTTGAAAAGAAAGATTTCAAAGAACCCCCTAAAGATAGTGAGAGGTGTTTTGAGTGCGACGGTAAGGGACACAGAGCGTTTGAGTGTGCCACTCGTCTGAATAGGGAAAAGGGTAAAGCTGTCCTAAATGCTACCCTTAGTGACGACAGTGAGGTCGAGTCGGTGGACTCGGGAGATGAGTCACCGCATGAGCGTAACTTTACCGCGTTCATGGCTAGTCATGTGAGTACTCCTAGTGCATCTCACGACGATGAGGATGCTACTTCACAGGGACACCTCGACAGTGAGAGCGAAGAGAGTGAGGGAGAGGAGGAAGGTAGTGAGGACGAGAGTAACCTTCAACGCGCCTACGCCGAGTTATATAATGAGTCTTTCAAAACTAAAAAACGTAACACGGCGTTAGTTCTTAGAATCACCGCGTTAGAAGAAGAGTTAGAAGAGACGAGAGAGAGAGAGTCCTCCACCTGCACCGCCATGAGAGAGAGAGAGTCTTCCTGGGTTAGTAAAGAGAATTTGCTTAGAGAGAGAGAGCAGTTTTGAGAAAGAAAAAGAGGACTTGACTAAACAAGTGGATAGTCTTACGAGTGAGCTCCATTCCTCCCTGGAGACTCGGAAGAAACTTGAAGCACTTGTTGCCCAGCTTACTCATGACCTTGAGAGAGCTCGAAAAGTCAAGGTACAAATCGAGGACAGATCTGGGAAGATGGTAAAGATGCTCCTCGGTCCCGTTTTAGGTTTTGGTGACAGGCAAGGAATAGGTTTTGATGGTGCCTCCACATCCCAAATTGCACCCGTACCAATTCCTGAGTTTACTACGACTCCTTATGGCCGTCATCAAAAACCAAGAAGGAGATTTCGACCAAGAAAAGAAATCCAAGGTCCTCCTAATAATGTTCCCTTTTGCTCCCATTGAAAAAGAAACGGACACCTTAGGGATGATTGCTATAAGTTGGGTCGGACACGACGTACATTTGCTCCACCACATCAGACTGATGAGTTTTCCAGTCTGAGAGAGCGTGTTGAGTTTCTAGCCGCAACATCACAGAGTTTGATGGAGGAATTCCGACGAATAACCTTACCATCAAGAAATGCGCCCCGCATTCCGGCTAAAACCAACAACAACAAGGGAATACAAAAAGGTACCTACTCTTGGGTTCCTAAGAAAGAGAAAAAGGCCCTTGTTGTCCATGTCGCTCTCAAAACCCACAATACCTCACAGTGGTATTTTGACAGTGGATGCTCCAGACACATGACAGGTGATGTCTCATATTTTACCCATCTTGAGGATTATAATGATGGGAGAGTCACCTTTGGAGATGGTAGCAAATCTAGCATAGTAGGACGAGGTACAGTAGAGTTACCAGGATTTCCAAAGCTAGAGAACGTGCTGTACGTCAAAGGTTTGAAAGCAAACCTTCTTAGCATCAGCCAGCTGTGCGACGATGACTTTGCAGTGAAGTTTGACCGAAAAGCTTGTAAGGTCTATAATCAAGCCGGTAAACTTTTAGTGCAAGGGGTGAGGACAGAGGATAATTGCTATGGGACTGAGCCCACATCCTCACTTGTTTGCAACAGCGCCACGATCACTCCTATGGATTTGTGGCACCAACGTCTAGGTCATGTGAACGTTAGAGACTTATCTCGTTTAGTCAAAAAGGACCTAGTACGTGGCTTACCATCTCTTGGAAAGTCAACTTCGACCGTTTGTGGACCCTGTCAGTTGGGAAAACAAATTCGTAGTCCTCATAGGAAGTTGCATTCCATTACCACCTCTCGTGTTCTAGAGTTGATTCACATGGATCTTATGGGTCCTACTCGTACTGAGAGTCTAGGTGGTAAGAGGTACATCCTCGTGATGGTAGATGATTTCTCCAGGTACTCCATTGTAGGTTTTCTGAGAGAGAAATCCGATGCTGTAGAATTTTTAACGACCAAGTGCCGTGTCCTGCAAAATCAACACGGTGTCACTATTAACAGAATACGTAGTGATAATGGCACCGAATTTAAGGAAGCAAAGGTGGATTTGTACTATGATAGCCTTGGGATCAAACATGAGTTTTCTACTGTGAGAACTCCTCAGCAAAATGGGATTGTTGAGAGAAAGAATAGAATGATCCAAGAGATGGCTAGATCTATGCTTCTAAGTCGTAAAGTTTCTAAGAGATTTTGGGCAGAGGCAGTGTTTACTGCATGCCACACGGTGAATAGGGTGTATCTGCGTCCACACACACTTCACACTCCGTATGAGTTGTGGACTGGCAAGAAGCCCAACCTGGCATATTTCCATGTTTTTGGGAGTAAATGCTACATCCTAAGGGATAGAGAGAAATTAGGAAAGTTCGACTCCCGGAGCGACGAGGGAATATTTCTAGGATATTCATCGAATAGTAGAGCGTACCGGGTATTTAACCTGAAGAGCTATAAGGTTATGGAATCAATAAACGTCACCGTGCAAGATGATGAACCCCCGACGGTTATTGATCCCAACCTTCAGTGTGAGGATGAGGATTGTTCTGACAGTGATTTACCTGTTCCTCTCTCCCACTCTGTGGACCCTATTCCTGTGTTAGGGGACACACCTGCTTGGGTTCGCAAGAGTCATGATCCTTCAGCCATTGTTGGTGATCCCACTCTAGGGGTCAAGACTCGTGCTCAGCTAGAGAACGTTGTTAGCCATCTTTGCTACACGTCCAAAGTCGAGCCCAAGAACCATAAAGAAGCACTCAAGGATGAACACTGGATATCTGCTATGCAGGATGAGTTGCTTCAGTTTAAAAAGAATAATGTCTGGGAATTAGTCCCCCGACCTAGTGAGACTAATGTGATAGGTACCCGGATGATTTTCAAGAACAAAATGGATGAATATGGTACCATAATCAGAAATAAGGCTAGGTTGGTCGCTTAAGGCTACACACAGAGAGAGGGTGTAGACTTTGGGGAGACATTTGCTCCTGTTTCGAGGCTTGAGTCCGTCGGTCTTCTGCTCGCCATCGCATGTCATCTGCGCTTCAAGGTGTATCAGATGGATGTCAAGAGTGCCTTTCTGAATGGCATTCTACATGAGGAGGTTTATGTGGAACAACCAAAAGGGTTTGAAGACCCTAAGCACCCTGAGCACGTCTACTATCTGAGGAAAGCCTTGTATGGATTGAAGCAAGCACCCCGTGCTTGGTACGAGAGGCTTACTTCCTATCTCTTAGCTCGTGGCTTCAAGAGAGGGGGAGTAGATATGACGTTCGTCAGGAGAGATGACGGTGCTATTTTGGTTGCCCAGGTCTATGTGGACGACATAGTCTTTGGATCCACATGCTCCCAGCATGCTCACCACTTTGAGGAGGAGATGAAAAGTGAGTTTGAGATGAGCATGGTTGGTGAGCTTACATTCTTCCTTGGTCTCCAGGTTCGTCAGCTAGAGGATGGGATGTTCATCTCCCAATCCAAGTATGCTAGAGACCTAGTGAAGAAATTTGGTTTAGACTCCGCTAAGCATGCCCGTACACCTATGAGTACCACTACCAAGCTTAGTAAGGACACTTCAGGCAAGGACGTAGAGTAAACATTATATCGGAGTATGATAGGTAGTCTTCTCTACTTGACTGCCAGTCGTCCCGACATCGCCTTTAGTGTTGGAGTCTGTGCGCGATATCAAGCATCCCCAAAAGAGTCACATTCACTTGCTCTAAAACGTATTATTAAATACGTAAGTGGGACTCTCTCATACGGTATTTAGTATTCCTTTGATACCGATGACCGTTTGTCCGCCTATTCGGATGCCGATTGGGCTGGGGATGTAGATGGATGTAGGAGCACTTCTGGTGGGTGTTTCTATTTTGGTTCTGCTCTTGTCTCCTGGCTGAGCAAGAAGCAAAATTCCATCTCTTTGTCCACTGCGGAGGCTGAGTACATAACCGCCGGGAGTTGTTGCACACAACTCTTGTGGATGAAGCAAATGCTGGAGGATTATGGGATATCACAGGACACCATGACCATTTCCTGTGATAACACGAGCGCGATACACATATCCCGCAATCCAGTTAAGCATTCGCGCACAAAACACATCAGGATACGTGAGCACTTTATACGTCAGTTAGTTGAAGAGAAAGTCGTATCCCTGAGTTTTGTTCCTATCGACCGTCAGTTAGCCGATATTTTCACGAAACCTTTAGATGCCCTTAGATTTGAGAGTCTTAGGAAATCTTTAGGGATTTTCACAGTTGACTGAGGGGTTGGTCTATGTCTAGAATAGGATGCTTCTTCATGTTCATATCATATGCTTCCTATTGCTAGTCTGTTTATATGTACCATTGCTTAGTTGTACAATTTTGTTTTATTCTTGTTGCTTTTTATATTTCTTTTGAAAAATACAAAAAGATTTTCCTTTAAGAAAAATTTTGAGAAAAAGCACAAAAAGATTTTATTTTGTTAATATTTTTTGAAAAAGGCCAAAAAGATTTTTCTGTTTTTGCACCTTTTATGGATGAGCATTTAAGTTCGCCAAGTCACAACTTCACTCCATATATCCATGTGACTGTTTGATAGAAATTTGAGAGGCTACATCATTTCATCCATGTGCTTAACATTGATTGGAGTCCTTGAGATGTAATTAGTGATATCTTCCTACATGTTTGACTCCTATATCCTTTAATGCACACATGCACGGCTATATTTGATTATTGCACTTGTCAATCTCATGTCGGCTTGAGTGTTTCCATCTCAATCCTGTCTATACAATGTATAAAATGCGATAAAACTTGACAAGATTGGAATGCATGTGAAAACCATTTTGGTGAGACTGTGTGTTAAATTGTAAAACGGGGAGGGGCTGCGAAAGTTGACTTTTATCCTTTGCGCAAAAGCCACCGTTTAAAAGGACCTAAAAAATGGAGGAATTTTAATATCCGAGGTCCTAAGAGGTTAAAAGAGCCCAAAAAAAATTGAAAAGGCAATAAAAAGCAATACATGCCATATATGGGCCATTTAGGTTTCACCATCAATTCTCCAAAGTTTGAGAATTTAGCTTACCTCTATTAAAAATATAAATCTGAGGGAGTTTGGTTGGAGAATGAGAAAAACGGGTTTGCACTTCCTTGATAGTCCTGAAAAAAGCATGCAAAACATTTTGGACGTTATTGGTGTAGAAATCACTTTGAGCTTTGATTTGTAGATTTGATATAGTCAATATCTTATATTTCCTCTCTTTTACACCAAAGGAAGCATTTGAGTTCATTCGTTAGGAATATCCAATATTCATCGTGCACATATGTCATGCTTGTATGCTTTGATTTTCCTATCGAATTTTGATCACACCCATTCTTTTACGCTATCACCGACTTGGTTGTTTTATGTTCATTCATGGTGTGCTTTTATGCCTTGTGTCACCCCGATTCTTGATTGCTTGATTTATTTCTCTCATTTGTCTATTTGGGGACATCATAAAAAGGGGGAGAATGAATTATCTGATTATGGGGGAGTTTTGAAATTCTGAGAATATCATCTTAAATTGATATATATGCTTATATTTATCTCATTTCAAACTCGATACGTCACTTGGTATTTGCTTTATCTCATGTGTGTAGGTACATCCTTGATAATACATCCTTGATAATCCCATGATACACACCTTGATGAGAAAAGCATGAAGATTCCTGAAGAATTGAAGAACAAACGATGCAACCTTAGTCATATGTACCTCTTTCAGTTTTGGGTTCATGGAAGGGTAGATTTGTATAGGCATTGTTCATACTTGATAATTCGGATTTTTTATGTTTTTTCCGGCATAGACATAGGGGGAGATTTGTAAGGACAATTTGTCCATCTTTATGTATATGTTATGTCATACGCCGTTACAAGATTGATGGTTGAAAAGATCACATCGTCATCAACGAAATCCGAAATGCGAAGATCAAAAGAAGAAGGAATTTGGGAATCAGACCTGACCGGACCGATCCGGTTCAGATAAAGAACTGATCCAGTTCACCGGACCGATCCGGCTAAAGGGACTGGACCGATCCGCCTGCTGAGTTGAGACCAGTACACCCCGGATCCATAACGAACCGATGAAGTCAAAAAGGCCGAACCGATCCGATGCCAACCGGATGGATCCGGTTTCAGAAAAAGAACCGATCCGAGTTCACCAGACCAATCCGCCTAAAAGACCGGACCGATCTGACGAGGATAGACTCTGACAGATCGTGGCCAGATTTTTCAGGGCAAAGAGTTCCTTATTTAATCCACGATCAGAGGTTGTTATTCATAAGACTTTCCCACGATTTTCAGAGCATATCAACTCTAAAGTCTTCACCTATTGAGTCCTATGATTCTAGGTTTTTAGATTCACACATCTTCCATATCTATGTGAATCAAATTTGGTAACCCAAGAACACCATTGCTGTTGTTCAACCTTTGTGAAGTGGACCGCTTCTTCCTCTTCATTGCAGCCCTACTGGACAGGGATAGTTCCAGCCGCCAACCCTACTGGAAAGGGATATTCCAGCCGCGACTACAGAATCCGATACCTGAGGGTAATTCTTAGTCAAAAACTTGTATTTCAGTGTAATCCGATTGTAAGCCGTTTCTCTTACAAATTATAGTGATATACAAATGGTTTTGCCCCTGTGGGGGATTTTTCCTTAAACTTTGTGTGTTGAATATCTGGTGCATGATTTCATATTGTTTCTATCACACCTAGTTGCATGTTTAGGGTCTGTTTAGGTTAAAAGGTGTTTTTTATATTATTTCTTAATTGAATGCAAGCGCCAACTCTTTCATACGTTTTTATTAATATTATTTCACATCCCTTATTTTCCATATAAAAACCCCAAAAATGAAGAAAAAGAGGGTTTGCTCATAAATTCAAAACGGGAGTTCTCACATTTTTCTCACACTAAAACACCCTTTTTCACACACAAACATATAAGAGAAATCCCTGGTTGGATTTACGGGATAAAACCCACCCTTCATACCACATGCCAACTACGTGGACTTTGATGCCTCTATAGGCTACGTAGGCATCTTGAGTTAAAACCCGAAACTCAAGTCCTAATTTCCTAGTCCTTTGCCCTTATTAGCGTTTTATCCCACACTTATTATCATTCTATTATAGCGATCAATATCATGATAAGTGCATAAATAATATCTTCTAATTATTACTTTCGGGAATATTCCTACGGAGGGTTTCACTTTATCTCTTCTGTGATACGATTTGACAATTCCTATCTCAATTATATATACACGCACACACATTTCACAGATAAATAAAGGAAAACTACAACACAAGCCCATGAGAGACCGCAATGGAGGGATGGGTTCCTAACACTTTCCCATTCCATAACTTATCCCCTGAACCCTCTGAACTATTGGTTTTGTATGCATCAGTATGTCTTCGATGCCATCTCTCGAGGCGATAACATTTTATTTTATCTGTTTTAAGCAAAATAGACTGGCAACTCCAACCCTTCACATTTACCCCCCACATCGATGACGATGGCTGAAGTGTTCCCGGGAAAAATGGGAGACCCCTTCTAAAAATCCTCTTGGATCCAGGATGGTCACAGTCGCGTCTCCTCTAGGGATGAATGTAAGAGGGCTAGACTCTATTTGCATGGGTTTTTTATTTTCTTGTGTGTATATTCACCTATCTGTATGTTCCCCCTTTTCTCCTCTATTATTACTTGTACATATATACATCATGCTTATGCCACTACTCACACACTTTTAGAAATTCCTCAAGTACACTTCACACCACGTGCACTTAGGATCACTCACATCCACATGTTGCACACACCACATAGAAAATCCATTCTTAGGTATCACTAACACTTGTCAAACTTGTATATATCCATGCTTAGTATAGATTTACTTCTCAGAGTCATACTTATTTCCCGCTTAGCACCTTGCTCATCAATAAAAAATAATCTCTCCATAAGATACTGATCAAGAATCATGCATTCTGCACACTACATCACCAAAGAGCATTGCTATTGACCAAATTTCATCCTGTAACTTGGGGTCACTTCGTGAGGGGCGCTGTTCTGGCAGGTCGCACTTCGCATAAGCGGTATGACTCTCACTTTCTATTGACCAAGTACCTTCGATGTATATCGAATGGTTCCCCCGCATCATACCACTTGACCGAAGTTATGATGGGAGGTATACCGTAGGTAATTCGTTCACGTACGTCGGGTATATCAAATTAACTATCACACATACTATCCCCATGAGGTATATCGTGAGGCAATTCACGTACACCTAGGTATATCAGATGGCTTGTCCACACGTACTAATTTCCCTAAAAGCAAGATGTATATCGTGGAACTCATGCCAAAGGAGGAACACTTTCCAATTAATCCAACAACTTCATACCCTCATATAGGTGTCAAACCTCGCACACTAATATTTAGTCTGTCGGTGTCTACCCGAAACTCTACCGAAATGACAGGTCGGCATGATGCCCGAATTTCCATGGGATTTCATCTTTTTTCAAAATGGGACCCTGTCCATGAGCTTGGTAACAAGTCCAATCATTTTTACATAATCTATCTTCTTTCCAACCCAATTTTACCAAGTTCGGGTCCCGTCCAACATTTCTTTTTTTCATTTAGGTAAACCTAATACAAGAGAGAGCATAATAATTATAATAATCATGCTGAGACCTGTCTCTAATTTTTTTCTCTCATCTTTACCCAAAAAATGTCAAAAACATTTCTCCCTCTTTTTTCCCAAAAATGTCAAAAATGTTTCTCCCTCTTTTTTTTAATAAAAAATCCCCCCAAAAAGCATTTTCTCCTTTTCTTAAAAAAAATAAATAATAAGAATAATATATATATATATATATATATATATATATATATATATATATATTCTCCCTTTACCCAAAATATTTTGCCCCCATCTCTTAAAAAAAGATGTCAAAAATATTTCCATCCCTTTTCAAAAATTAAATCCAAATTTTCTCCTTCTCAGGTCGATCACATACCCTTGGCTTGACTCCCTATTGGCTTCGGTCTTCAGTCGAACCACCTCGAGGCTCCATGAGTTCTTTCCTTACCTCCTCTGAGTCCAAAATTCATCCTCTTTCCATGGAGAACACATATCAAGTATCGATTGTACAACCAGATCTAATGACGATCCTAGCCCAGCTCACTGCAAAGATTAAGAACCTTCAAACTAATGTTCATGAGATGCAATGAAGCTGGGTCCCTATTATCGAAGAGCCTGAGGTCCTCTTCCCTCATGCTATGGGTCCGACCGCACCCGAACCTATTTGGGTTCCCGAGGAATATTAGCCCACTACAAGTGGTCCTCCAGCTAATGGGTGGCCTCCATCCCAACTAGGGCTTAATCAACCCGTATCTGTTGATTTGAAGGAGGAAGAATTGAACAAGGTCAAGGAAGACCTCAATGTGTTGACTAAGAAGTTCGACCAAATCAGAATCTCATGAGGAACTACATGGACTACACCCATATGTCTTCCTATAACAAAGCAAGGTTACAGGAAAGGTTCAAGATGCCTAACATTGAGAAATTCGAAGGTAGTGGACCCCCAATTGTTCATCTTCATAGTTACCACATCTCTATGACTCTCCTAGGGGCTTTATAAGAAATAATGGCCCAAATATTTCAATAGACTTTGAAGGATAACGCCCTCCGATGGTTCTTATCTCTCGAAGAGTCCAGAATCCGTAGCTAAGAGGATGTAGCCTGAGAATTCATGTCACAAGACAAATACAATGAAGAGTTGGAAGTCACCCGTCATGATTTAGAGATGCTCAAATATAGCCCTAGGGAATCAGTCAGCAACTTCATAGCTAGGTGGAGAGAGAAAGCAACCACCATGACCAACCAGCCTTTCGAGGCAGAGCAAATCAACATCATAAAGAGGAAATTATTACTCCACGTTCGAGCGATGATGGGAGGACAATACTACCCTCATTTATGAGTCCTCCGAGAACTACGGGTGGAAATTAAAGAAGGTTTTGCAAAAATGTAAGTTGAACCGAAGAAAGTGTCTGGGAAATTCACTCCTAAAAAGTCTGAGAAGCCTTACGGTACCGCTGTCTCAACCATTAACAACATCTCTCAGCCTACCACTTCATGGTAACCAGAAGTCTCCCTAACCCAGTCCAAAAGGAATACACCAAGCTTCACACTCCCCTATCCAAAGTTTATCAGGCCCTCTCAAACCAAAACCTCATCAAGCCATTGGACCCTTGTCCATTGCCAAACCCGCTTCCTAAAAACTTCAAACCAGATGCCCGTTGTGACTTTCACCTAACTACTGGTCATACCACCGACTAAAGTTTACACCTCCAAAATATAATCCAAGGTCTAATAGACTAAGGAACCATTGCCCCACCAACCAATCCTAAACCAAAAACTACCAAAAATCCACTCCCAAATCATCCCAATGCCATCTTCCTAGAAGAGAATCTAAAATTTTATTCATTAACTCAGATCATACCTATATAATTTCCTAAACCTCTCCACACTTGCCCATATTTCCTCCTACACCCTACCAGCCTTGCTGATTAGTCACTGTCACTCCCTACATAGGGCATGCATCACTGTCCATACCCGTTATAAAGATGGAAGTATGGAATTGTCAGAAAGGTTAAACCAACTCCTAGAGTTTGGGATAAAATTTCCCTCATAGATGAACATTGATTGTCAGAGATTAAGTATATTATTCTTAGAAGAATGAAAATGGGCTCAAGAGTCAGAGAATTAGGTAGTATCGATCGATGAAGTGAACTTAGGTGACGTTGTCCAATTCATGGCAAAGTTATTTTAATAGACATGGCTGAATTACTTGATACTCTGAAGCTACAACGTCACTTGGTCCTTTAACTTTTATACCTCCCTACCAAATGGGAAGATCTAAACAAAGAAGCCTTTGAAGTTGTAGAGTGTATTGACTTTTCATGGAAATACAATATTGTTGTCATTGGATGGGAAAAATAATTCAAAGATTCAGATGAAGAGAAAATTCGAGAGAAGACTAGCCCGGTAGTCATCATATGTAGGATGATATCATTTGAAGAGCTCCTAGGAGAGATCGGTAGGATGTCTAAACAACCCAAAATAGATGAGGAAATAGGGTTTATGTTCTTCCCTTCTTCGGTAAATCAAATGACTAGGTCAGGGAGACATTACCAAGTCTTAAACCTATGATCAGTAAATAAAAAGGGAAAGGCGTTGAAAATCTTCCTATGCCAGAAATGACCCTTGAGAAGAGAAAGATCCTCGATCAGTCGAAGAAGACCCAAGCTAACATCACTCCATGGGGACTTTTTATGTCTTCCCAACTGCACATAAGTGCTTTAATCAAGCTACTTACAGGTCCCACAGTCCTTCCTTCCACTACGCCAGAAGAAATAGTGAATCTAGTCAGATCCTTAACCACTACTAGAATGCACCCTTTTTTTAAAGAAGAAATCCTTAAGTTTGGACCAAACCACAATTATGCTCTCAATATATCTGTCGAAGCCATGGGGAAAATTATCCCACCCTCTCTTGTCGATAATGGATCATCTTTAAATGTCTTCCCATTGAGAACTTTCAACTGCTTCGGACTGAAAGTGAGTGACCTTTCACCAACCTCCGTTACTGTATATGCTTATGATAAAACCCGTCAAGAAGTAATGGGATCCATAAAACTTCCAATAGGGAATGGCCTTACTAACCTTATCATTGAATTCCATGTCATCGACATCCTAGATTGCTTTAATATACTACATGGATGACCATGGCTCCACAGTAACAAGGGCGTGTTTTCTTCCTTTATGAGAAATTGAAGTTCTTCACCAATGGGCAGGTCTTAACCATCTTTGGAAACAGTGATTGTCTCGAAAATGCAAACACCAGTAGTCCAATACTTGAGATACAATATTGGGCTAATGATATGATTTTATCAAGCTTTTAAGCTGAGCCACTTCTACTCCCAGTAGGGGATGATTTTAAATATAAGCTTTGTCCAGATTATAACCCTCATGGAAACTTCAATGTGATCCAGATGTTTAAAAACATGTACTTCATGCCCGGACTGGGGCTGGGACAATTATAGCAGGGGATAATTGAACCTATTATGTTGAAGGAAGCTTTTCCTCCTTATAGTTTGCGCTATCAACTGTCAGCAGAAGAACCCATGATGATTCGTCAGCCTCGACTAAAGAGAAGACTAGAATGCATCCAGATTGTCTCAGGATACTCCTTGAATGGAAGATTTATCAAAGAATGATAAGATTTCCCCTTCTGCGACTATCCTGAACCGTGGTATGATCATGTGAATAAGAAGATGAAATTAGGAATGGAGATATTTTTCCAAGAGAACTACTCCTGGGCCAAAAGTTCCCAACACCATGTTCAACCACTCATTAAGAAGACCATAGTCGATACCGGGGATTTCTAGGAAAGTAACTCAAATGATTCATTTACTTGCAAACACTGGGGCTGACACTCTGCATGGTCCATTCAATCAATACATCACTGGATCCATCCCACCTGATTAAAGTTGCTAATACACCTCTATTCAATTGGCATGCTACACCAGTTTCACTTTCTGTAATCCAACGCAACCCCATTGTTTATCCTATTTCTTCTTCTACTGTTTCTCCTTATGCTAATGTAATCGAGGCCTTTTTTGGTGAGGTTCTCAATGTTGTTCTTCATACAAATGAAATAAATGAAGATTTTGAGTATCTTGCTATGCTTTACGTTAATTGTCTTGATTCTAATCACACTCTTGATGATGATGATTTTGCAAATGAACAATTCTTAATGGATCTAAATAAGGTTAATAAAAAAACATAACCGCCTTCAAGTTAATGAAGATGAAACTGTTGTTATTAATCTCGGTTCTAGTACCCATCTGTGCGAGATTAGGATTAGGTCCACCATTGACAAGCATGAGTGCGTGCAACTTGAAGAACTACTGAAGAAATTTATGGATGTCTTCGCATGGTCCTGTGACGATGATCCCGAGATAGCTCGGCACGAGATTCCAACTCTACCATATTATAAACTAATCAAACAGAAACCGCGAAAGCTCCACACCGAATGGTCGGTCAAAGTTAAGGATGAAGTGGTCAAACCGTTGAACATGGGTTTCATCCGAGTGATTGAATATGAAGCACCCTTTATCTTTGACTCACTTGAGTCTATACTATATAGGTTCTCATTTAGTTTGGAAATTGTGACAAAATTAGAGTCATCCTCCTTTTACAAAAGAACTTTAGAGACTACATCAACTTCAATGATCCTCTAATGGTCCTAAAGGTAGTATACCAACACTGCACCTAGGTTTGCATATTTTATGTTACATAAATTTTATTTTAGGGGTGTGTGTGCTAACATTTGGATCAAAATGATTTTCTAATATCCTTTAGGAATTTGTTAACATTTAAAATATTAATTTTTAACATTTAAAATTTAGGTTTTAAAATGTTTTGGACTTTATTGTAATATCCTTTAATTCCTAAAACCTTGGTTGGGTAGAAACCAAAACCGACAAGAAAATGTGGGGTGGAAACTGGGGTTTTTTAATAGCCAAAAACAGGCGTTTTTAAATCTCATCCAAGCCTTACACGTGTTTGCTTTATAGCGGCTAAGATTGTGTTTTTCCCTCTTCACATAACTGAGCTCTATTTTTAACAATTGGATCAAATTCATCGATGGCCTGCATGTTGTCTAACTCAATCCAAGTCTTAACTAATTAGGCCAATCAAAATGGTTTTAAAAGTGATGCGTTTACAACCACAAGATTTACATTCGTTTTGAAAGAATTAGTCATGGCCGTTGTTTTGATCATGTGTTACAGATCCTTCTATCGACTTGTATAAATAGAGACCATGGGTGATACGTTTACAATCTTTGGGTCATCTGAGTTTGAGAGAAAAGAGAGAGAGAGTGAGAGAACAGAGAGAGAATAAGAAAAGAAATGAAAATTCGTAGCCAAACTCTTGCAAAATTTTCCCAAAAAATTTCCTTGTGTGGTTTGAGAATTATTCATGTTCGAAGATCATTTCCTCTCTAGTTTTAAATCTCTTTTCCAACTAGTCACTGAGTTAGATCTCATTTCTTTTTCATCAAAAGCATAGGTCTGATTCTTTTATGATAAAATCACTTAGATCTATTAAGTTTTATTTTTTATATAGAAGTCATAATTTTTGGTATTTTTGTACTCAAATGTTTTTATTAAACGTTCTACCAAAAAATACCTTTTATGTTTTATGTTTTGAGAAAAAAAGACTTCAAAGAATTTTCAGATCTTGGGACGTTTACACTTTCCATTTAATATTTCACATTTTGTGAAATAGACTTGTTATTAAATTAGATTAAATGTATAGGATCTTAACTCTTTTTGAATAGCAAGATTGTCCCTTGACTTATCACAAAAAAGGAAGTCTAGTTTTTAATAAATTGTGATTCAGAATCTTGCATATCATTTTTAGAATAAATTTGTAATTTGTAAGAATATTGGCTTGTATAAGTGTGTGTGGGTTTCATGCGTGTGTTAGGCACAACACCACACTACACATTTCACACTACAACACTAAAACAGTGTTGGTAGAGAGATATTTGACCTTAGAGTTGACGTAAAGCTAAAGGAGAAAGAGGTGCAAAGTATCCAAACAACTAGGACAACTTCAGAGCCTTTAGAGAAGTAAGATTTTCCTAATGGAGCTGGTATTAATTCTTGACTTAGTACATGCCTGGTTGTGTGCTTGGTTTGTTAATTGCTTGTAGCCTTAATACTCATTTTACTGAATTTTGGTTTCGAGGTGTAGACACCTCCGTGGATGCTTCCCCAATTGGGTGGGGATATACCACGTTAAAATACCTGTGTACTTGCATGTTTAATCTTCCTCTCATCCCTTTATGATCTTATGATGATTTTGACTTGTTTAGTTTTGTTTTTCAAAACTTGGTCACCTATACCTAAAATAACGCGTTCATAACGTTTTTCATACACATCTTGTGTTGGTAGTTTGTTTTGTAAAAAGTGTTTCTTAAAAAAATGTTCGGAGCCCTTTAGACTGTTTAAACTTATTTTAAACAACTTAAGTGATGTATTTTAGAATATCCCACATGGCTGGATAACATCGTACCACTGCGGACATTGGGAGGAAAGGTTCATATGTGTGTTGATTACCGATACTTGAACAAGGCATCTCCGAAGGATGATTACCCGCTATCCAATATCGAAATAATTGTGGACAACATAGCCAGTCACGCTCTTAATTCATTTGTTAATGGGTTTGCCCGATACAATCAGATCAAGTTTCACCCGGATCATCAGGAGAAAACCGTATTCATCACCCCTTGGGGAACCTTTTACTACACAATTATGCCATTTGGTCTTAAAAATGTTGGGGTTACCTACCAGAGGGCTGGCATAACCATATTGTATGATCTGATACACAAAGAATTCAAGTTCTATGTGGATGATATGATTATTAAATTCAAGACTAGATAAGGTCATGTTCCCGCTCTCCGAAAGTTCTTCGAGCGACTGTGACAATATCATATGCAGCTTAACCCACTAATGTGTCTTCGGCATCACTAATGGAAAACTCTTAGGATTCATGATTAGTGAGAAAGTTATTGAAGCAGACCCTGCCAAGCTAAAGGCCATACTCAAGATGCCACCACTCCGAACGAAAAAGGAAGTTCGAGGATTCCTTAGGAAATTACAGTATATGAGTTGGTTCATCGGTCGGTTGACCTCCATTTGCAAACCCATTTTCAAACTCCTCCGAAAGGATTCAACTAAGGCTAGGAATAAATATTACCAATAAGCCTTTGACCAAATCAAGAATTACCGAACCCGACCTCCAGTATGCATGCCACCGCAGCCTGGTCTTCCCCTACTCCTATACCAGACCATAACATATTCTACAGGTGGGTCTTTGTTAGTCCAATACCTTGAAAAAACCCGCAAAGAGACGTCCAACTACTACGCCAGTCGCAAATTGGCCAGGTACAAATTCAATTACACAGCTCTGGAAAAATAATGTGTCGTCCTTGTCTGGGTCACCCAAAAATTATGGCACTACATGCTCGCCTTTCCTATCAAACTTGTATCCCAAATGGATCCCATCAAGTATCTTCTCGAAAAACCTACCCTATCCAGTCGAATGGCCCGATGGCTGATGCTCCTAGTCGAGTTTTATATTTTGTATGTCACATAAAAATCCATGAAAAGAAGAGCCATCTCTGACTACCTCGTTGACTACCCTGTAGAAGAAGTTGATGTCTCTATTTTTGAGTTCTCGAATTAAAATATCCTTTATACTGCTCAAGAAATCCTCTAGTGGCAAATGTTCTTTGACGCTGCCGCTAACAAGAAGGGATATGTCATTGGGATCCTCCTAATTTCTCCTGATGATTCTCATACTCCCATTATCATTAAGCTAGTTTATCCTTGCACCAACAACATGACTGAATATGAGGCGTGCATGGTAGGCCTCAAAGTTGCTCTCAAGAAAAGGATTCGAGACCTAGATGTCTATGGGGAATCAACCCTCATCATCGGTCAATTACTTAGAAGATAGAAAGTTAAGGATGATAAACTCTTACCCTTTCATGCCCACCTAGAAGAGCTACCCTCCTAATTCTAAGATATCACCTTCCACTGCCTGCCACGAGAAAAGAATAAGCTAGCCGATGCCCTTGCTACTTTAGCTTCCATGGTGGCATGCCTATATTTGAGACTAAATGAATCCCAGTAGATCTTTTACCAATAGATTAGGCATAATCATTTGAGAGGAGAAAACTAAATTTGACAGCCCAAGTTTTCTCCTCATATTTATTGCATTTGAGACTAAATTAGGAACAATCATCTTCCTTCCCATATTTGATATTGAATGTATACTCAAAGGGAACTGAAACCCCTTTCCAATGGTTCACCCCGTGCGCGATTCTGACTTACATTATGAACGAACGATTCATTTTACTTTGATAGGCCACCGGATGCTTCTGGGCCCCGGTTGAACGAAGTCAACACTCCGAGGTGAGAAAATCTCTTTATAATGTCGAAGTACATCTCCTAGCATTTCCAACACTCCGCCCTGATCATAATTCTGACTTACCATTTGGACGAACGACCCTTAGTCGTCTGACGATCTCCCATCTAAAGGACCGATGAGCACTTTCGAGCCACATTTGATGAAAAAAGTCAACTCCCAAACTCGGGAGCAGTCCAAGGAATTTTAAAGGTCTCTAAATGAAATTTATAATGGTATGCTCCGTGCACGATTTGGATCAATGGATTTCGTTCAACGACCATTTTACCGAGGAAATATGCACGAGATTGCCAATCGATAAGCACCAGACCCTGCCTATCAGTAGTGTGTCTAGGGACACCTGTCGATTGGCAGGACCAAAGCTATGCCAATAGATAACCCCCTGGACCTATAAAAGGAGGGATGACCTCATTTTAAAGTATATCAAAACCTCAAATCCATCGCTCTCAACGATATCAACAATTCTCTCTCAAAGTCAACACGATTTTCGTATCCAAATCCCTTTCCAACATTCCCTTTCCATCATCATTTCTACCAAACTTGGTAAATTAACAACCCATTATCTTCATCCGAGTGCAAGGGAAGCTTTCCAACATTCAAGATTAAGGTCAAGATCTCCAAGAAGGTCCAAATCTCTCATTTTCTTCTTAAATTCTCTTGATTTTGCATTATATTACTTCATTACTTAACATTCTTATTCATTTAGATCACATACTTTAATATACATTTTTATTAGTAATATCGCACATACTTTATTTCCCATATAAAAACCCAAAAATCAAGAAAAAATGGGTTTGCTCATAAATTCCAAACGGGAATTCTCACACTTTTCTCACACTAAAACACTTTTTTACACACACATACACACATATAAAAGAAATCCTCGGTTGGATTTATGGGAAAACCCAACCCCTCTCCTTGCATGTGCACTACGTGGACTTTGATGCCTCCATAGGCTACGTTGACATCCTAGAGTAAAATTCGAGATACGAGTCCTAATTTCCTATTTCTTAATTCCTCAACTCCCTAAATCCCACATTCCTCATATATATATATATATATATATATATATATATATATATATATATCCGTTCATTAGCGTCTCATCTCACATATATCATCGTTCCACTATAACGATTGATATCACGATGAATGCGCCAATCGTATTTTTTATATAATTTTGGGAATATTCCTATGGATGGTTTCACTCTATCTCTCACATGATATGAGTTGAACGATTCTTATCTCCATTATGTATACACGCACACACTTTTCACAGAGAAATAAAGGAAAACAACAACACAAACCCATGAGAGCCCGAGAGGGCGGAATGGGTGCCTAACACCTTCCCATTCTGTAACTTATCCTCCGAACCCGCTCAAATTATTTATTTCGTATGTATCAGTATGTCTTAGATGCAGTCTCTTGGGATGGATCCATGTTCTTTTGTCTGTTTTGAGTAAAATAGACTGGAGACTCCATCTCTCTACATTTCACCCCACACCGACGACGACCGAAGTGCTCTCGAGAGAGGGAACGCGGGACCGAAATCCCCTACGAAGAAATTTTCGGGATCGGGATGGCCACAGTGGAGACTCCACTGGGGACTTTTAAATTTTGAGGGTTAGAATCTATTTACATGGGTGTTTTGTTTTCTTGTGTGCCTACTTGTATATTCCTTTCTTTTTCTCACTAGCACATACCTCACACTTGTATATATCCATGCTTAGTGTATATTTACTTTTCATAAGTCATACTTCATCCCTTCTTAGCATGATTCTCATCAATAAAATGTATTCTCTCCATAAGATACTAATAATAGGATCATGCATTTTTGCACACTACATCACCAAAGAGCATCGTTATTGACCAATTTCTGTCTCGTAACTGGAGGGTCACTTTGTGATGGGAGCTGGTCTGACAGGTTGCAGTTAGCCTAAGCGATATGACTCTCACTTCCATTGGACAAGTACCTTCGACGTATATCGAACGATTGCCCTGAATCATACCTCTTGACCAAAGTCATGATGAGAGGTATATTATAGGGAATTCATTCATGTACGTCGAGTATATCGAATTCTCTCTCACATGTGCAATCCCCATGAGGTATATAGTGAGGCAATTCACGTACACTTAGGTATATCAAATGTCTTGTCCTCACGTACCAATTTCCCTCAAAAGTAAGGCCTATATCGTGGAAGTCATGCCAAGGGGAAACCATTTCCAATTAAACCAGCAAAACTGCATACCCGCATATAGGCGTCAGACCTAGGGCACTCATGTTAATTTGTCGGATTCTACCCGAAACTTTGTTGAAATGATCGGTCGGCATGCAACCCAAATTTTTGCGCGATTTCGTCTTTTTTCAAAAGAGGACCCTGTCCATGAGCCTGAAAACAAGTCAAACCATTATTTACATGTTTTATTTCAAACCCATCCTTTCCCAGGTTCGGGTCCCGTCCGACATTTTTTTTTGCATATAGGTAAACCTAATAACATAAAAAAACATCATAGTAATAATCATGCTCAGACCCATATCCCGTATTTTCCTTCTTTATAAAAAAAATACCAAATTTTTTTTGCTTCCTTTATAAAAAAAAATATACCTAAAATATTTTGTCCTCCCATTTTCAGAAAAATGTCAAAAATATTTTCATTCCCTTTTCAAAAATAAATCCCATTTTGCGCCTTCTCAGGTCGATCGCATACCCTTGGCCTGGCTCCTTATTTGCTTCGGTCTTCAGTCAACTCACCCCATAACTCCGTTAGTTCCCTTACTACTTCTTCCAAGTTCGGAACTCATCCATTTTCCATGAAGAACACAGATCAAGTACGGGTTATGCAGCCAGATTTGATAGCAGTCTTAGCTCAGCTCATGTCCAATATTGAAAACCTCCAAACTGAGGTCCACGAGATGTAACAAAACGGGGTCCCTATTCCTAACTTCCAAGAGCTAGAAGTCACCCACCGATATTTAGTACTACTCAATCTGAACTCCGGGGAACCATTGCCCCACCAACCAATCCTAAGCCAAACACTACTCACAATCCATTGCCAAAACATGCCAATGCCATTTTCTCAAAAGAGAACCCGAAATTTGATTCCTCAACCAGGATCGTGCCTATATACTCTTCTAAACCTCTCCAAACTTGCCTATATTTCCTCCTACACCCTACCAGCCTTGCCGATCAGGCATTGTCACTCCTAACCAGAGCATGCATCGCTGTTCGCACCCGTTCTAAAGATGGAAGTATGGAATTGTCAAAAGTGTTAAACCAACTCCTTAAGTTCGGGCTGAAATTTCCCTCACAAATGATCATTGATGGCCAGAGATTCAGTACGCTATTCTAAGAAGCACAAAAATGGGCTCGAGAATCAGACAGTTAGGTAGTAAAAACTGATGAGGTCAGCCTAGATGACATTATCTAGATCATGGCATAAATGTTTTGACAGACCAACAGTATTTGTAGTATGACTGAGTTACTTGATACTTTGAAACTATAAGGGCATCTGGTCCTTTCACTCTTACATCTCCCCGTTGAGTGGGAAGACCTATATGAAGAAGCTATTGAAGTCGTAGAGTGCATTGAATTCTCATGGAAAGATAATATTTTTGCCACTGGATGGGTGGGGGGGGGGATTCGAAGAGCAAGTTTCAGAAAAGACTAGCCCAGTAGCTGACATACGTGGGATGATATCATTTGAGGAATTATTCAGAGAAATCAGTATGATGGATGAACAACTCGAGATCGATAAGGAAATGGGGTTTATGTTTTTCCCTTCTACTATAAACCACATGACCAGTTTAGGAAGACATTACCAAATCCCAAGCTTGCCATCAGTAATTAACAAAGGAAAAAGCATTGAAAACCTTCCTATGCCAGAAATGACCCTCGAGGAGAGAAAAATCCTTGATCAATTAAAGAAGACTCAAGCCAACATCACTCTCTAACTGTACAAAAATTATTTGATTAAGTTTCTTATTGGGCCCACAATCCCTCCATCTACTACGCCAGAAGAAGTAATAAATTTGGTCGGATCCTTGACATCTACCCAAATGCTATCCTTTTTTGAAGAAGAAATCCCCAAAATTGGGCCAAACCATAATCATGCACTTAATATCCCTATCATAGTCAAGGGGAAAATTATCGCACTCTCTCTTGTCAATAATGGATCAGCTCTGAATGTTTTCCCATTGAGAACCTTCAAGTGCGTAGGACTGAAAGTGAGCGACCTTACTCCGATATCTGCCTTTGTACGTGCCTACGATAATACATGTCGACAAGTAATGGGGTCCATAAATCTTGTATTAAGGACTGACCCTATGAATCCTATCATTGAATTTCAAGCCACTGACATTGCAGCTTATTTTAATATGTTGCTTTGATAACCATGGCTCCACAGTATCAAGGGTGTGTCATCCTTCCTCCATCATAAGTTGAAGTTCTTTGCCAATGGGAATGTCATCACCATCTGGGGGACAATGACAATACCGAAAATGAAATTAACAACAGTGCTATACTTAAGACATAACACGGATAAAATGATATGCTTCTATTAGGTTTTCCAGTTGAGCCACTTCTACTCCCAACAGGGGATGACTTCAGAGACAGGGTTTGTCTAGAGAACTACCCTCATGACAACATCAATGTAATTCACATATTAAAAAACATGCACTTTACTCCCGGATTGGGTCTAGGACAAAGGCAACAGGAGATACTTGAACCGATTGTGATGAAGAAAGATTTTACTCCTTGTGGTTTGGGCTATCAACTGTCAGCAGAAGAACTCAGAACGATCCATCAGCCCCAACTGAAAAAAAGGTTAGGATGTATCCAAACTGTTTCAGGAGACTCCTTAAATGGAAGATTCATCAAATAATGAAAATATTTCCCCATATGTGACTTCCCTGAACCGTGGTATAACCATGTAGAAAAGAAAATAAAACTAGGAATGGATATCTTTTTCCAAGACAGCTACCCATGGGCCAAAAGTTTCCAGCACCGTGTGCAAACCTTCATCAAAGAAACCATAGTCGATGCTAGAGACTCTAAGGAAAATTACTCCGAGGATTCATTCAACTTGCATACACTGGGGCTGACACTTTGCATGGTTAATTAAAGCATTACATCACTAGATCCGTCTTGCCTGGTTAAAGCTGTAAATACACCTCTCCTCAACTGGCATGTTGCGCCAGTTCCACCTGCTAAAATCCCACCTAACCCTAATGTTTATCCCATATCTTCTTTTGTTGTCTACCTTTACTCTAATGTAATCGAGACCTCCTTTGATGAGGTTATCAATCTATTTTTCCTATCAATGAAATAAATGAAGATTTTGAGTATCTTGATGTGCCTTACATTAATTGTCTAGATTCTAATAAAACTCTTGATGATAATGATTTTGCAAATGAACAATTCTTAACTGATCTAAATAAGGTTAATAATAAACAACATAACCACGTTCAAGTTAATAAAGAAGAAACTGTTGTTATTAATATCGGTTCTAGTAGCCAACTACGTGATATTAGGATAAGGGCTACCCTTAACGAGCATGAGTGCGCACAACTTAAAGAATTACTGAAGGATTTTGTGGATGTATTCACATGGTCCTACGATGATATGCCTGGCATTGATCCTGAGATAGCTGAGCATGAGATCCCTATTATTCCAGAATACAAACCGGTTAAACAGAAACTGCGAAAACTACGCACCGAATGGTCGCTCAAGGTAAAAAAATAAGGGGTTAAATAGTTAAGTGTGGGTTTCATTCGAGTGATCGAATACCCCACATGGCTAGCTAACATTGTACCTATGCCAAAATTATGAGGGAAAGTCCGAATGTAAGTAGACTACCGAGACTTGAACAAATCTTCCCCAAAATATGATTACCCACTACCCAATATTGACATGATTGTGGACAATACGACCAACCATGCTCTTAAGTCATTCGTAGATGGGTTTACCGGATATAACCAAATCAAGATGCACTTAGATCACCAAGAGAAAACAGCATTAATCACCCCTTGGGGAACCTTTTACTACACAGTTATGACATTTGGTCTAAAAAATGTTGGGGATACCTACTAGAGGGCTACCATAACCATCTGGCACGATCTGATTGGAAAAGAAGTCAGGGTTTATGTGGATGATATGATTATCAAATCCATGACTAGGGAAGGTCATGTTCTTTCTCTTTGAAAATTCTTCGAACAGCTTTTACAGTACCAAATGCGACTCAATCCATAGAAATGCATCTTCGGCATCACTAAAGGAAAGTTCTTGGGGTTATGGTTAGTGATAAAGGGATAGAAGTAGACCTCGCCAAGATAAAAGCCATACTTGAAATGCCACCACCCCGAACAGAAAAAGAAGTCCGAGGATTCCTTGAGAAGTTATAATATATCAGTCGGTTCATCATCAAGTTGACTTCTATATATGAGCCCATTTTGAAAATCCTCCGAAAGGATTCAACCAAGGTTTGGAATGAAGCGTGCCAAGAAGCCTTTGACCGAATCAAGCAATACCTAACCCGACCTCCAGTAGTTATGCCATCGCATCTCGATCATCCCTTTATCCTATACCTGGCCATGATGGACATTGCAGATGGGGCTTTGCTAGCCTAATACCTGGAAGAAACTCGCAAGGAAATATCCATATATTACGCCAGTCACAAGTTGACTGGGTACAAGGTTAACTACACTAATTTGGAAAAATAATGTGTCGCCCTTATCTGGGTCACCCAAAAGATGTGACACTACATACTCACCTTCCCCATCAAACTTGTATCATGAATGGACCCCATCAAGTTCCTTCTCTATAAGCCTACCTTGTCCAGCCGAATGGCCCAGTGATTGATGCTTTTGGCTGAATTTGATATCGTGCATGTCATGTAAAAATCCATGAAAGGAAGAGCCATCTCTGACTACATCGTTGACTACCCTATGGAAGAAGCTGATGTCTGGATTTCTGAGCTCCCAGATGAGAATATCTTTTGTATCTCCCAAGAAGGTCTTCGATGGAAAATTTTCTTTGACGTTGTGCCAACAAAAGGGATTTGGCATTAGGATAATTTTGATTGCACCAGATGACTCTCACACTCCCATTGCCATCAAGATGGATTTCCCTTGCCCTAATAACATGACTAAATACAAGGAATGCAAAATCGGCCTCAAGGTCATGCTCAAGAAAGGAATTCAATGCCTATATGTCTATGGGGATTCAGCCCTCATAATTCGTCAAGTACTCAGAAGATGGAAAGTTAAGGACGAGAAACTCTTACCCTTTCATGCCCACTTAGAAGATCTAGCCTCCCAATTCCAAGATATCACCTTCCACTACTTTCCCCGAGTAAAGAATAACCTAGTCGATGCCATTGCTACCTTAGCCTCCATGGTTGACATGCTCGAAGGAATAACAATGGCTCCCTTCCTAGTCCAAAAGAAAGAGAAACCAACCCACTGCTACCACATTGAGCTCATCATTGAAGAAGATCCTGATCTATCCGACTGCTGGTACTATGATATTTGGCACCTCCTTAAGCATGGTAGGTATCCTGAAGGGGCTAATAAGAAAGATCGAGCAACCCTTCGTAAACTGACCTCCCAGTATATCATCTATGATAAATCATTGTTCAAGAGGAACTTCGATGGACCCATATAAATTGCATCGCAGGGGCTCACAATGAAGATATGATGTATAAAATCCATAGCAGGGAATGCAGACCCCACATGAGTGGCCATATGCTTGCCAAGAAAATCATCCGATAAGGCTACTACTGGACCACCATGGTTCAAGATTGCACTACCTATGTTCGAAGATGTCTCAAATGCTAATAATTCTCTAACCTTCAAAGCCTGCCTACGCGAGAATTATAAAACATGACTTCTCCATAGACGTTCTCCATATGGGCATCAACAACATAAGGAATGTTACACCCAAAGCCTCCAACGGGCGTGAGTTCATCCTAGTTACCATTAATTACTTCACCAAATGGGTCAAAGTCGAGTCATACACAATTCTGAATGCCAAGAAGGTGGCCAAGTTCATCAAGAAAAACATCATCTACCGATATGGGGTCCCGCACGAGATAGCATCAGGCAATGGGTTACATTTCGAGGAAAAAGTCACAGAAGTAGTCAACGAGTATGGGATCCAGAAACAAAAATCTTCTCCCTACTGACCCTAAACCAACGGCACAGTCGAAGACACTAATAGGAACCTCAAAGCCATTATCAGCAAGACGATCGAGATCTATCGATACTCGGCCGATCAAATCCCTTATTCCCTCTGGGGCTATCGTACTTTAGTTCGAATCTCTACTGGGGATACCCCTTACTCTTTGATATACGTTTGATATACGGCATGGAAGCAGTCCTACCCATATAACTGGAAATACCTTCACTACACATCATGCATGAAAGAAACGTCAACAAAGAATACTGGCATCAAAGACGTCTCGACGAAATGTCACTCTTGGACGAAAAGAGACTGAAAACTCTATACCGCATACAAGGGTACCATCGCCTAATAGCACAATTATTCAGTAAGAGAGTCAAGGATCACGATGTTCGAGAAGGGGACTTAAACCTTAAAGAAATAGTGAAACCTATCTGGGACCCCAGAGGGAAATTCAAGCCCAATTAGAGTGCTCCCTACATCGTGAAGAAGAACTTGTCAGGTGGCGCCACTATACTCACCGACCTTGATGGAAAAGAAATGGCTCGTCCAGTTAACCTGGACCGTCTCAATAAATTCTACCCCTAGTCCAAAATCTCAGCGCTCCATGACTGTTCTCATCCCCCTTCTATTCTATAAAAAAATATCTTCATTTCCCTCTACCCATAACTGCGTGGTCCTGATCTTCTATAAACCATTTACTTTTAAGAAATAAAAAATTTTCAAAACCCTAAAGGTACGTAGGCAGCTCATACGCTTTACATGAGCGCGACTCCTTTTTTTCATAAAAAGCTATTATTTTCCTATCTCCGAGAATGATAGTTCATTTCAACATATACTTGGACAAATGGATTATGCATGCCTTAGCAATTGGTATAGATAATTCAAAAAGAAAAAAATCATCAAAAGGCATAACTAGATGATCAAAAACTTTTTTATTTCACTAATAATAAACTTCGATGAAATTAAAAAAGACAGACAACTTCCCACCTTCCTAAAAAACTAAATAAACCTCCCAAATTTTTTCCTATTATAAAACAAACCCCCCAAGAATCCTACACGCAACTTCCAGAGGATCTAGCTCCATTATCACCATCTATATCCTCGGGTCCCCAAACTTCCCCTGCCTGGATAGAGTGTCGTAGACGTTCCATAGTCCATTAAGCCTGGACCAGCTTTGGAAATACCACAACACCTCCCTCTATGGTATCAGATATGACAAACCACCTTTCCCGGTCTCCTCTACCAACATCTTGCTAAAAAATCTTCTCTATAACCACTTCATGTAATCCGAAGAGATGCCATACTCTCGCAACAGACTGAGAGGTATGGTTCGACGATCGTCGACTCTCCCATAAAGAGCCAAGATGCATGCACAGACATTCTGTCAAATCCTCTACTGGAAAGAAATCTAGTGTTCGGGGTGGCATTATCTGTTCCAAACCAAATTGACACAAGATCCTCCAGAGAAAATAGAAAGAGGTCTGTCTAAGACCAACCATCCAAACATACTTGTATTCCCTCAAATTCATGAAGCACCTTATACTCTTGACTCACTTGAGTCTATATTGTACAAGTGTTCATCTAGTTTGGAAATTGTGACAAAATTATGTCTAACCTAGAAACCAAAGAACCCCAGAGCTAGCATTGCTATTTCATCCTTCTAGATTGAAGTGATATAGACCATATTACCAACACTCACACACAGTAGAATGGATCAATTACATCTCTTATTGCATATAAGTGTGTGTACATATGTTGAGTGTGTTTAAATCCATGATATTACTTTTTAAATATTTTTTGGGATTTTATAAACATTTTAAAATAAAGTTTTTATTAATTAAAACTCGGTTTTAAAAGTTTTTGGGGTCAATCTGCAATTTAGCATTGATGGTTATATTGCCTTAAAGTGGGTTGGGTAGAATGTGAAAGCGGCAGAGACTTCAGGGTGAATTTTTAATTATTTTCAGACGCGCATTTTATCTCTTCTTATTGGCAAACATTTGTTGCCTTCTGATTGGTGGAAAGTGTGTTTCTTTATAGAGTGTAAACCAACGCCTGTTTACAACCCTTGGATCGTTTTTATCAACGATCTGCATGCGCCCTTTCATAATCCCTATGAACCCCATTTGAACCAATCAGGTGAGTTTTAATCACCGCATATCGTGAACCCTTGGATTTAAGTCAATCCATCTTCACTCAATCTAAACCTTTGAGTGTGGTTCTCATTCTCGAATCTTCTCAGCCCCTATAAAAGGACCCTTCCTCTCAGCCTTCGAGGAGTTTTTCCACTTTGTCCTTTTGAGAGAAAAAAAGAGAGAAGAGAGAAAAGAGAGAGAAAGAGAGAAACCAGAAGAGAGAGAAAGAGTTAGAAACCCTAACCCTAACCCTAAATCGTCAAAACCATTTTCAAATCTAAACCTCCTTTTCAACTACTATATATCCCAAACACAACCTTGAGTGTTTGTGTGTTTTAGAGTTGTTTTGTTTAGATTGGTTTGTTGTTGTAACCTCTTTGTTCTTTAGATCTTGTGTCCAACTTAAACATTGTGTCTTAGATCTATTTTCTGCCTTATAGAAATTTCAGATCTGAGTTCTTCATGTTATATTACACTAAGATTTTCATATTTAGTTTCTCAGCTTGAGAAATATATTGTTGATTCTTGTTGTGTAAATGTTTTTAACTTTTAAATCAACAATAATGTTTTCTGTTTCTAGTTCTCTTGAAACAAGACCTTTGACCTAGTTTGGAATCGCACTTGGTGGTTTTCAATCTCAAAAATCTTTTCAAAACCCGAGATTGATTAAGATCTTGATACGTCTTCTGAGCAAGATAGCCGTGGATTCTGGGATTGGTTTAAAGGTCAAAAAGGTTAAGTTTTGTGAGAAGAGAGAAAAAGAAAAATCACTGCATATAGTCTTATACGTAATTTGTTAGGCCTGGTTGTACATAATAAGTGTGTGCGTTCATGCATGTGTTAGAGAGCACCTCCACAAACACTTTCACCCTACCACATGAAAAGTGTTAGCAATAAGATCTTGAGAACAAGAGTCGACGTAAAGAAGTTGAACAAATTGGAAGTTAGCAAACTGAGAGAACAACATCAACAATCAGAATTGCAGAGAAGTTATAAGGACACCAGAGGGTACATTCCTAAACTTATATAGGTCTGAGTTGTATGCATGTTTGTTATATAGTTTGTAACTGTTAAATTTGTTTTAGTGGATTTTTTTGTTTACTCCGTAAAGGGAGTTGTGGATGTTTCCTCAGTTGGGTGAGGTTTTACCACGTAAAAAATCTTGTTCTTAATCTTTCTACATCTCCTCATCTCATTCCTGGTTGTGTTGAGTTTAATTTTTTTTTTTAAAACTGTCTTATAAACCTGTTAATCAAATCTTGAATAGATCTCGTACATACATTTGTTAAACACATCTTGTGTTCAAATAGTTTTGGTTTTTAAGAAAAGAGTTTCTTAAAAAAACTGTTCGGAGTTACTTAAATAGTTTAATTTTATTAAACGGCTTTAGTAACAGATTTTCAATTGGTATCAGAGCTTTGTAAACTTCTTTTAAACAGATCCTGTGTTTCTGAAATTGTTTTCTGAAAATCAAATATGGACGAGAAAAATGAAAGATTTGGTAACTTAACCAGACCTCCTATCTTTTATGGAACCAATTTTGCTTACTGGAAAGTATGGATGATTTTTTTCATTCAAGGAACTCTGGGAGATGATGACCGGGACATTGTTGAAAATGGATACATTTTTCCTACTACACCAGCCACTGAAGGAAGTAATGAGAGGGTTAAGAAGGTATTAAGTGAGTTCACACATGAAGAGAAACAAGCTTCTCGCAACAATAACAAAGGAAAGAATACCATATTTATGTCTATAAATGAACATGAGTTCAAAAGAATCTCATCATGTACCACTTCTAAGGAAGCTTGGGATACTTTGGTTACTGCTCCTGAAGGTGACACTAGAGTTAAGGATGCTAAAACTCAAATGCTAATTCAACAATATAACTCTTTAATTATGCCTGAGACTGAGTCATTTGATGACTTCTATATGAACTTGACTGATATTGTGACAAAACTGCATGCTAATGGGATAACTTATGACAGACATGAAATTGTATCTAAAATTCTGAGATCATTACCACAGAAATTTGATAACAAAAGATATGCTATTGAGGAAATGTGTGATATCAATCTCACTCTTGAATTACTCAGTAGTAAATTAAGAACTGTGGAAATGGAACTGGAATTTAAGAAACAATTGACCCAGTCCCATAGGAAACAGACTAGTTCTAATCTAAGCTTCTCTTCTAAATTAATTAAGCCTGAGTTTAACATTTCCAATAATGATTCTAATGAGGAATGTGATATAGAGAGTTTGGACAATCAGATTTCCTTAATGTCAAAACAATTTAAGAAAATCATTAAGTTTAGAAACAATTTGGCAAACAAACAAGGCAAGTCCAATTATCCAACTCACTCTAATCATAAACCTCATGAGAAAAGTCATGACAAATATCATAAGGATTCTCACACTAGACCTAACAGAGACCTTAAGAAGACTGAATGCTTTAGATGTGGTAAACTAGGACACATTTCACAAGACTGAAGAGTTAACCTCAACACTCAAACTAAACACGATAGAGCCAACATTTGCAAGACTTGGGATGATTCAAGCGATTCTGACAATTAGGAACTTGAGTCATCTGAAGCTTTTGATCCTTGCATGTCTTTCTTTGCCAAGATTATCTATAATGATGATATGCCTGTGTTTGTTAGTGAGGATGAATCTAGTAATCCTACTTCTGTTGTTTCGAATCATGCTATTACTGGATTAGATTCTTTAATTACTGAGAATATTGCTCTTTCTACCTCGGTGTGTGTGAGTCAAAGGGAAAACGATAATGACGATGTCAATGGGTGTGTGAGTCCAAGAAATGAAGCCTTAGGGGTCACTTCACACACTTCACTTAGTGACTCGGATAATGAAGATCTCCCAGAAATTCACACACTCTATGCTAAAACTCTCAAGAAAAGCACTAGACTAGAAAAGATTGTGAAAGATCTCACCAAGAAACTAGAAGATTTAAGCCTGATGGTCAAACTGAATGCTGAAGAGTATACTACCCAATGTTTAACTCATGAAAGTGAAATCAAAATGGTTAATCAAAAACTCAGAGATTTGACTGAAACAAATGAAACTATGGAGAAAAAATACAAAGGGACATTGTTAGAATTGTAACAAACTAAAGAAAAGACAGCAACTATTTTCAAAAAATTTGAAAATAATTCAAACAGTTTTGATGAATTTGTTGCTGAATCTAAAACCAATTCTGATGATCGAACTGGAATAGGGTTTTACCCCAAAATAAAGACACAAACAAAATCTTTTGAACCTATCAAGTTTGTGTCAGGAGGTAAAAGACCTATTGAAACTTGCCCAGACTTTCATTCTCTAAAAACTGAGTTTGAATCAAAACATCAAAACTTTAACATTGGGGAATCAAGTTGCTTTAAACATGAAAGTTCACCTAAGGCTAAATACGTCTGCCCCTCTATTAGGAAGAGTGAGTCTACATTCAACCTCAAAATTCCTCAAAACCTTTGTTTAGAGACTTTCCTAAAGAGACCCGAATTTTGAGCAATCTTTATTGCTCCTACTGCGATATATACGGTCACTCTTTTGGTGGTTGCTATTCTAGAAGACTGGTTAAACCTGTCTGTAATCCACCTATCTATAAGAATTTTAAATATTCTAGGAGAAGCCGTAATAATTACGTACTTCCTAGACAACCAGACAAAAACTCTAATTATAGAAAGAGAAAGACCAAACCTAAAAGAACATTCTCTAGAAGGATTCCTAAACACTTTCCTAAACCAAATGCTCATGTCTTTCATAAAATTCAAAATCATGCACAAAACATTTTTTAACAAAAATCGAATGCTCGTAAATTTTATCAATTGAAAGCTAATAAGCGTAAAATGAAAACTAGAGCAATTTGGGTTACAAAAGATGATCTATTACCTCAGATGAAGTGTAACATAGTTATTACTGCTTTAAAAACTGAACACACATCATCTGGTTGGTATTTAGACACTAGATGTTCTAAGCACATGACTGGAGATGATACAAAACGTTTGAACAAAACCAGCTTTGCTGGAGGAAAAGTTATTTTTGGTGATGGAGTATCATCCCAGATCATAGGCAAAGGAACTCTCCAAGAAGATGGACTCCCTGTTCTTGAAGATGTTCTTCTAGTTAAAGGTCTTAAGGCCAATCTACTTAGTATCTTGCAATTTTGTGACTCAGATCATACTGTTACCTTTTCAAAGAACAATTGCAAAATTTTAAATGAAAAAGGTGAATGCATAATTACAGGATTCAGAACTATTTACAATTGTTATACTGTCATGAATAATTCTGAAATCTATAATGTTGCCAGAATGGATGACAACGAGATATGGCATAACAGAATGGGTCACATAAATTATGATAATCTTAGTAGACTGACCTCTCAAGAAATTGTTAGAGGAGTTCCAAAAATAAAACCTATTTCTAATATTGTCTGTGGTCCTGGTCAGGAAGGAAAAATTGTTAAAGCTCCTCATAAGAAAGTTAAAGATATACTTACCTCTAATCATTTGGAGCTCATCCATATGGACCTAATGGGTCCCTCCCAAACTGTTAGTCTCTGTGGACACAATTACATTCTTATTATGGTTGATGACTTCACTAGATTTACCTGGGTAGCCTTCTTAAAACATAAGTCCGACACTTTTCAAACCTTCTTAAAAATACTTCTTCGGATTGAAAATGATAAGGACACTCAAGTAAATAGAATCCGTAGTGATAGAGGTGGAGAATTCAAAGAGACTGGTTTTATAGAGTACTGTGACTATAATGTTTACAAACATGAGTTTAGTGCTCCTAAGACTCCACAACAAAATGATTTCGCCGAGAGAAAGAATCGTACCCTTCAAGATATGGCACGTGTCATGTTACATGCCAAGAATTTGCCTAAATACTTTTGGGTAGAATCTATTCGTACAGCATGTCACATTATCAATAGGGTATATCTTAGAAAGAATTCTAAACAAACTCCTTATGAACTTTGGTATAAGAAAAAACCCAATCTTAAGTACCTTAGAACCTTTGGTAGTACTTGTTATGTATGCAAAGATAAGGAACACTTGTCCAAATTTGAGAGACGGGGAGATAAAGCTATTTTTTTAGGATACTCACCAAACAGTAGAGCCTATCGAGTGTATAATCTTCGCACTATAACCTTGATGGAATCCATAAATGTAATTGTAAGTGACACTACTATAGAGAGTAAGACTGGTGAATCAACTATTGAGGAAGAACCTACAAATGTTTTAGAAAGTGACTCTCCTGAAATAGGTGATTAATTACCAATTGAGATACCTGAAGTGCCTAACTGGGTTTCTAAAGATCATCCCATAAATAACGTAGTTGGTAACCCTAGTGAGCCAGTGCGTACAAGATCTCAATTAAGAAATTATGCACATCATGCATGTTTTGTTTCCCTAGTGGAACCAAAGAATGTAAATGAGGCATTGAATGACTCTCACTGGATTTCTACTATGCAGGAAGAACTTCTTTAATTTGTCATTCATGATGTTTGGTATCTTGTACCTAGGCCGGATCACAAAAAGGTTATTGGCACACGTTGGATTTTTAAAAATAAGTCTGATGAAAGTGGGATAATCATTAGAAACAAAGCTAGATTAGTTGCTCAAGGATACTCTCAAATTGAAGGAATAGATTTTAACGAGACCTTTGCTCCTGTTACTCGTTTATAATCTGTTCGTCTTCTCTTTACCATAGCTTGCCATTTTCATTTTACACTCTACCAAATGGATGTTAAATCTGCATTCCTTTATGGAATATTGACTGAAGAGACCTATGTAGAACAACCAAAAGGGTTCATTGGCCCTCAATATCCAAATCATGTATTTCGTCTTAAAAACGCTTTATATGGCATTAAACAAGCGACTAGAGCCTGGTATGAGCGTCTTTCCAGCTTCCTCTTAGATAAAGGTTTTAAAAAAGGTGGAAATGATCAAACTCTATTTGTCAAACATTTTGACAAACACATCATTATTGCTCAAGTTTATGTTGACGATATTATCTTTGGATCAACTTCTCACTCAGAAGTAAAATCCTTCTCTGAGATAATGCATAAAGAGTTTCAAATGTCTCTTATGGGGGAGTTATAATTTTTCTTAGGTCTTCAAGTCAAGCAAAATTCAGAAGCATTATTTGTCTCGCAATCTAAGTATGCTTTAGAAATTGTAAAGAAATTTGGCCTTGAGAGTGCTAAAGATGCTAAAACACCCATGAGTACTACGGCAAAATTGTCTAAAGACAAAACTGGAAAATCTATAGATCCAACTCTATATCGTAGTATGATAGGAACCTTGTTATACCTTACTGCCTCGCATCCTGATATAATGTATGTTGTGTGTGTATGTGCTCGTTATCAAAATAACCCTAAAGAGAGCCATCTATCTTCTGTTAAAAGAATCATTAAATATATAAAAGGCACTCTGAACCTAGGACTTTGGTACACTACTAACACACCAAGCACTATAATTGGGTACACTGATGCTGACTGGGCTGGGTGTACTGATGATAGTAAAATCACATCAGGAGCATGTTATTATATAGGTAATAACTTAGTAGGATGGAGTAGTAAGAAACAAAACTGCACATCACTCTCAACAGGTGAATCTGAATACATAGCCGCTGGAAGCTGTTGTGCTCAATTACTTTGGCTTAAACAAATGCTAAATGATTATGGTATTCAAGAAAACCAATTGCATCTCTATTCGGATAATCAAGTGAGATCAATATCTCAACAAATCCTATTCAACACTCGCGAATAAAACACATAAAAATAAGACATCACTTTATACACGAATTGGTTGAAACTAAGGAATTAGAAATCAATTATCTTCCTACTGATTTGCAACTCGCAGATATATTCACCAAACCTTTAGATTACAATCGATTTATTTCTTTGCGTAAATCTATTGGTATGGTGTGTGCTGATTAATCTCTTTGATCTCTCTGTTTTTCCCCTTTCTCTATTTGAGACAAAATGGGGGAGAAATTTGAGTCTCTAATGTATTTCACATATGCTAAACAACTTGATCTTAGTGATTCATTGTAGGTTTCTGTACAGTTATTCTCAACCATTGTAATAGGGTATATTCTATTGTAAATAGTTGAGTTATGTACTTTTGCTTTCTAGGAAATGGGTAGATAGAATTTTTTAGGAATAGGTTTCCTTATTCTTGTTCCCTACGAGTTCTAGATGAATCAAAGGAGATTTTGTCTCATATTTCCAAAGGGGGAGATTGAAGCACCTTATACTCTTGACTCACTTGAGCCTATATTGTATAAGTGTTCATCTAGTTTGGAAATTGTGACAAAATTATGTCTAACCTAGAATCCAAAGAACCCCAGAGCTAGCATTGCTATTTCATCCTTCTAGATTGAAGTGATCTAGACCATATTACCAACACTCACACAGAGTAGAATGGATCAATTACATCTCTTATTGCATATAAGTGTGTGTACATATGTTGAGTGTGTTTGAATCCCTGATATTGCTTTTTAAATATTTTTTGGGATTTTATAAACATTTTAAAATGAAGTTTTTATTAATTAAAACTTAGTTTTAAAAGTTTTTGGGGTCAATCTGCAATTTAGCATTGATGGTTATATTGGCTTAAAGTTGGCATGGGTAGAATGTGAAAGCGGCAGAGACTTCAGGGTGTATTTTTAATTATTTTCAGACGCGCGTTTTATCTCTTCTTATTGGCAAACATTTGTTGCCTTCTGATTGGTAGAAAGTTTGTTTCTTTATAGAGTGTAAACCAACGCCTGTTTACAACCCTTGGATCATTTTTATCAACGATCTGCATGCGCCCTTTCATAATCCCTATGAACCCCATTTGAACCAATCAGGTGAGTTTTAATCACCACATATCGTGTACCCTTGGATTAAAGTCAATCCATCTTGACTCAATCTGAACCCTTGGAGAAAGAGTTAGAAACCCTAACCCTAACCCTAAATTGTCAAAACCATTTTCAAATCTAAACCTCCTTTTCAACTACTATATATCCCAAACACAACCTTGAGTGTTTGTGTGTTTTAGAGTTGTTTTGTTTAGATTGGTTTGTTGTTGTAACCTCTTTGTTCTTTAGATCTTGTGTCCAACTTAAACATTGTGTCTTAGATCTATTTTCTGCCTTATAGAAATTTCAGATCTGAGTTCTTCATGTTATATTACACTAAGATTTGCATATTTAGTTTCTCAGCTTGAGAAATATATTGTTGATTCTTGTTCTGTAAATATTTTTAACTTTGAAATCAACAATAATGTTTTCTGTTTCTAGTTCTCTTGAAACAAGACCTTTGACCTAGTTTGGAATCGCACTTGGTGGTTTTCAATCTCAAAAATCTTTTCAAAACCCGAGATTGATTAAGATCTTGATACGTCTTTTGAGCAAGATAGCCGTGGATTCTGGGATTGTTTTAAAGGTCAAAAAGGTTAAATTTTGTGAGAAGAGAGAAAAAGAAAAATCACTGCATATAGTCTTATATGTAATTTGTTAGGACTGGTTGTACATAATAAGTGTTTGTGTGTGTGCATGCATGTGTTAGAGAGCACCTCCACAAACACTTTCACCCTACCACACGAAAAGTGTTGGCAATAAGATCTTGAGAACAAGAGTCGACGTAAAGAACTTGAACAAATTGGAAGTTAGCAAACTAAGAGAACAACATCAACAATCAAAACTGCAGAGAAGTTATAAGGACACCAGAGGGTACATTCCTAAACTTATATAGGTCTGAGTTGTATGCATGTTTGTTATATAGTTTGTAACTGTTAAATTTGTTTTAGTGGATTTTTTTGTTTACTCCGTAGAGGGAGTCGTGGATGTTTCCTCAGTTGGGTGAGGTTTTACCACGTAAAAAATCTTGTTCTTAATCTTTCTACATCTCCTCATCTCATTCCTGGTTGTGCTGATTTTAATATTTTTTTTTAAAAATGTCTTATAAACCTGTTAATCAAATCTTGAATAGATCTCGTACATACATTTGTTAAACACATCTTGTGTTCAAATAGTTTTGGTTTTTAAGAAAAGAGTTTCTTCAAAAAACTGTTCGGAATTACTTAAATAGTTTAATTTTATTAAATGGCTTTTGTAACAGATTTTCAATTCAGAATGGGGAACAAATGTCCCCACCAAGGCATTGACCAAAGCGAACATTAAGCCCCGTGCTCCACAAACCAATTCTACCAGTGCTCGACCTCCAAGACTATGTTAATGAAGTAACGTGAGAACAATTTGGGCACAACCGGCAAAGGATATTTCGGAGGAACCGCTAAATAGAACCTTTCAGACAAACACATGAACAACATCACAGGGCTACCCCTCAAAAAATCAGAACGACCTTCTCACCAAGCATTCGAAACATTCAGAGAATCCATCGGTATCAATGATGCATGATTGTGACGGTACGACATCCAAGAAGCAATGCCTATAAGTTATGAGTCCACCAGTAGTTCCTTAGTCACCAACAGTAGTTTTGATACCAATCCCAGAATGATGGCTCCGGTATATCCAACATCACCAACAGCTTGTAGATGAATAGAATACAACACGCAAGAAGAGAAATCATCCCTCCTATAACCAATGATCTAGACGCCGAAGGTGAGATATGGAGAAGCCTAGCCAACAACTCCCGAGGAGATCGAGAAAATTCAGGCATGACTCCTGCCACACTGGGATTTATCCCCAACAGAGTAGAGAACTCTTCATAAGTCGGACATACTTTTTCCAAGCCAAAGAAAAAAACACGGTCTTCAGGCTACCAGAATTGTACCGTCACCATTAGCATATTCCACTCTATAGGAAGATTACGCCATACAGAGACTCGATGCATGTTGAAAGCATCACAATCAACATTATAGGAACACGTTACCTCCAAGGTCTCAAGGTAGTTAGCAAAATCAATGCAACCAGGGAGAGTCATATCGTAGAAGGAGGAGATGATGAGCAAGAGAAATATGGAAGATTGTGGAGGTGTGAAGAAAACACTCCAACCTTATCCCCTTTTATACTTGGAAAAATTCAACAAGGGACACAATCTTACAAAAATCACAATAAAAGTATATCCCACAAAGTACTAAAGGCTGAAGAGAGTACCAATAAAAGACTTGAGTTGATTAGAATGGACTGACATGCCGATAGGCACGACAAGAGGATTGTCGGTCGATAACCCCCTGTTTTTAAAAACTTTCCTCTTTCCTCTTTTGTCAAAATAAAAAAACTCAATAAAAATTAACTGTTATTTTCAACAGAATTTCAAAGCTCCCTTCACCCTTATGTTATTACTCATTCAAAGATAAATAAATTTTCCATCACTTCTATATCTCTTTCTCTTTACGGTCTCAGCAGCAAAGTAAAAAGATCACATGCATTCATTCATCACTAGCAGAAGATAATAATAAAAAACTTCATTGCATTGCATAGATTTTTTGTGTTACATTAGTTTTGAAGGAATCAAAGAAAATAGAAAAAGCAAATGGACTCAGCCCAAACCCACATTCCTTTCTCTCTCCCTCTCTCACCTGCATTATCACTCTCTCTTCTCTCTCTACGAGCCTTTATCCATGTGGTGCGCTCTCTTACCCCTATGATGAGATGACGTACCTCCACTCCTTGAACCAGACCCTTCCTTAAATATATCGAACGGCACCAAGTAAGAAGGAACCAAAATGGCATCCGGAATGTGGGTAGTCATCAAAGATATCCAGTCCCGAACATCCCTCAGCCAAGTGGTCGACACCTAGATTTGCTGCAAGAGAGGGGCAAAATCAGTCTAAAGCAAAGAAGAAAATCAAGAAGTTAGAGAAATAAGAAAGATATACCTTAGGGAAAAGGACATCCTCTATCAAGCCCAACTCCTCCGGGTCCATCGCACTAGGATGATGCATCATACGCACTGACTCTCCATCATCCCATCGAAAGTTGTAGGTAGGAGCATGCAACCGTACAAAGGAAACCTCTTAGGTCGTCGCCACTGCGGATGTCGAAGGACCACTTGCACTATGGGAAGACCCCACTAGCCGACTCGAACCCACATGAGGGAAAGGCATCACATCATATATATTGGGAACCATCAACCAACTTGTTGCAAAGTCTATATAATCATACGCCGACATCTTATCGGTATCTGATGAGTAAGGCTCACTAATCATCATCGCAACCCTCACATCCTCCGATAAAATTCGCTCTCACCTCATGAACATAGGGGAATCGCAAGAGGCACCACTACCTCCTCCTCAGTAATATATCAAACTACCCTCTCCCCGAGATATGAAGAGTAGCCAAACTCATGCGCCAATTGACACCGCATCTGCACGTTCTCCCTAATTACCCCCATGTGCTGGATAACAATCCCCTAGGGATAGAAGGTGACATGTAAGATCCCCAACAACCCACTAATCGGCATCGACCTTTCACCTTCTCGAGGCAGCCCAAAATACTATACCACTTCCGATTGACACCCTTCAAACCCTGTCGGTCGGCACCCTCGTTAAAATTTTATACAATAATTGCAAAAAAAATCAAAACAAATAAAATGCTCGAAAAATTCCTAAAATTACCAAATGGGATTTATAAACTTTTTACCAAGAAACTCATTTTTTCAGTCACCCCCCAAAGAAACCCCTACTTCCCCAGCGAAATTTTCAAACCAATCATTATCTCCCCTACAACGCCTCTAAGAGATACCAAAATTTCCCCAACGAAACTGCCAGATTATTTCCCTAGCGAAACCACCAGATAATTTCCCCAGTGGAACCATAGGATAATTTTTCCAGCGGAATATCCAAGAATATCTCAAGTTAAGCCCTCAGAATTGGTTTCGACCTGCAGAATTGGTCATCTCAACTTAAGCCCTCAAAATTGGCTTTGACTCGCAGAATTGGTCATCTCAACTTAAGCCCCCAAAAATGGCTTCGACCCATAGAATTGGTCATCTCGACTTAAGACCTCAGAATTAGCTTCGACCTACAGAATCGGTCACCTCTACTTAATCTCCCATAATCGTCTTCAACTCGCAGTATCGATCACCTCAAGCCCTCAGAATTGGCTTCAACTCATAAAATTGGTCATTCATAACTTAAGCCCTCAGAATTGGCTTTGACCCGCATAATTGGTCATCTCTACGTAAGCCCTTGGAATTAGCTTTGACTCACATAATTAGTTTCTCTACGTAAGCCCTCAGAATTGGCTTCGACATGCAGAATTGGTCACCTCAACTTAATCCCTCAGAATTGGATTCAACCTGCAGAATTGGTCATCTCACCTTAAGCCCTCAATATTGGCTTCAACATACAGAATTGGTTATCTCTACTTAAGCCCTCAGAATTGGCTGTGACCCTCAGAATTGGTCGTCTCTGCCAAAGCCCTTAGAATTGGATTCGACCCTCAGAATTGGTCATCTCTACCAAACCCCTCAAAATTGGCTTCGAACCGCAGAATTATTCATTCATAACTTAATCCCTTAGAATCGGCTTTGACACTCAGAATTAGTCATCTCAACTCAAGCCCTCGGGATTCGCTTTGACCCTCATATTTGGTCATCACAACTTAAGCCCTCAGAACTGTCTTTGACCCGTAGAATCGAGCATCCCCAGCATTACCTTAGGTCCTCATAACTGACCTCGCCCACCTCTCGTCACCTCCCATAGGTTAGAATTGACCACCCCATGTTAGATATGATGAACCGACTTCCTTTCAAGACATCATGTGGTGTCTATTCCACGGCCTTCACATGTTCCAAGCTCACCCGTTGAGGGGCTCTGTAGACACCCCATTCTCGGACCTCCTAAGTCACTCTTTAGGTCCCTAGCATCTCCTCATCTTACTATAACCCTAGGTCATACTCCGAATACTGATCTAGAATCCATCGGGCGCTCCCAGGACCCATTTAACTTCGGTCAACTATATTATTTGAGAAAAAACTCTCTTAATCCTCTAAGGGCACTGAACCCCCTGTCCAATGGTTCATCCCGTGTGTGATTCTGACTTACAGTGTAGATGAACGATCCAGTTTCTCTTAAAAACCAATCCGGAGGCCACCGGGCACTCTTGGGCTCTGTTTGACCAAAGTTAACTCTTCAAATCGAATGAGACTGAATGAATCCTCAACGTTAACTGAAACCCCTTTCCAATGATCTTCCTAGTTCCTGATTCTGACATACGGTACGGATGAACAATCATTTTTACTCTGACAGGCCATCGGATGGTTCCGGGCCCCGATTGATCGAAGTCAACTCTCCAAGTTGAGCGAAGCTGTAAGGACATATTTTTATAAGTCCGTTATCAATTAATTATGTCATATACCGCTACACCATCGAAGAGCATTCAAGAGCAATCTACATAAATACGAATTCGAATTAATCAAGTTCTTCATAAAAAGGACTCCGCAAAGTTTACTTTCGTAAGTTTATGTTTTTAATACCTTAACTTTCCAATTAGAGCTTTGGGGATATTTTTACAAAATATTTTCTAAGTGTTGGAGCGGACTTTTTCGTCAAAATTTGAAAATGAGTATGTTTTCTAAGTCCTGAAGCATACCTCGATTTTGACGCCCAGGTCGTTCAAGCGAGATGTCATCTCATTCGAGCGACATATTGACTCTAATTAAATAAGGTTTGTCAATTGGAAGGCACCAAACCTTTCCTATTGGAAGTGTGCCCAGGGACACCTACCGGTTGACAGGACCATGTCTATGCCAATCAGCAACCCCTGACCCTATAAAAGGAGGGCATGACCTCATTGTCAAGCAAAGAAAAACCTCAGATCCATCACTCTCAACGATCTAAGCAATTCTCTATCGAAGTCAGCGCGATTTCAATATCCAAATCCCTTTCCAACATTCCCGTTCCATCATCGTTTCTACCAAAATTGGTAAATTAACTACCCATCATCTTCATCAAAGTGCAAAGGAAGCTTTCCAACATTCAAGATCTCCAAGAAGGTCCCAATCTCTCACTTTCTTCTTAAATTCTCTTAATTTCGCATTAGATTACTTCATTACTTATAATTCTTATTCCTTTAGATCACATATTTTAATATATGCTTTTATTAGTATTATTGCACATACTTTATTTTCGATATAAAAACCCAAAAGTCCAGAAAAAAGAGGGTTTGATCATAAATTCCAAATGGGAATTCTCACACTAAAACACTTTTTTACACAGACACACACACACACACACACAAATATAAGAGAAATCCCTGGTTGGATTTATGAGATAAACCCCACCCCTCGCCTTGCATGTGAACTACGTGGACTTTGATGCCTCTATGGGCCACGTAGGCATCTCGGAGTAAAATCCAAGATTCGAGTCCTAATTTCCTATTTCTTAATTCCTAATCTCACTGAATTCCACATTCGTCATATTTTCATATATATATATATTATGTTCATTAGAATCTCATCTCACACATATCATCGTTCCACTATAATGATTGATATCACGATGAACGCATAAATCATATTTTTATATAATTTTGGGAATATTCCTACGGATGGTTTCACTCTATCTCTCCCATGATACGAGTTGAATGATTCCTATCTCCATTATGTATACACGCACACACTTTTCACAGAGAAATAAAGGAAAACAACAACACAAACCCATGAGAGATCGAGAGGGCAGAATGGATGCCTAACACCTTCCCATTTCGTTACTTAGCCTCCGAACCCCCTCAAATTATTTATTTCGTATGTATCAGTATGTATTAGATGCAGTCTCTCGGGATGGATCCATGTTCTTTTGTCTGTTTTGAGTAAAATAGACTAGCGACTCCATCTCTTTACATTTCACACCACACCGACGATGGCCGAAGCGCTCTCGAGAGAGGGAACGCGGGATCGAAATCCCCTATGAAGAAATTTTCGGGATCGGGATTGCCACATTGGAGACTCCACTGGGGACTTTTAAATTTTGAGGGTTAGACTCTATTTACATGGGTGTTTTGTTTTCTTGTGTGCCTACTTGTATATTCCTTTCTTTTTCTCACTAGCACATACCTCACACTTGTATATATCCATGCTTAGTGTATATTTACTTTTCATAAGTCATACTTGATCCCTTCTTAGCATGATGCTCATCAATAAAATGTATTCTCTCTATAATATACTAATAATAGGATCATGCATTTTTGCACACTACATCAACAAAGAGCATCGCTATTGACTAAATTTTGTCTCGTAACTAGAGGGTCACTTTGTGATGGGAGCTGGCCCGATAGGTCGCAGTTAGCCTAAGTGATATGACTCTCACCTTCCATTGAACAAGTACCTTCGACGTATATCGAACAATTTCCCTGAATCGTACTGCTTGAGCGAAGTCATGATGGGAGGTATATTGCAGGGAATTCATTCACGTGCATCGAGTATATCGAATTCTCTCTCACACGTGCAATTCCCATGAGTTATATAGTGAGGCAATTCACGTACACTTAGGTATATCAAATGTCTTGTCCACACGCACACACTTTTCACGAATAAATAAAGGAAAATAACAACACAAACCCATGCGAGATTGAAAGGGAAGAATAGGTTCCTACCACATTCCCATTCTGTAACTTACCATAAGAACTCACTCAAATTATTGGTTTCGTATATATCAGTATGTCTTAGATGTTATCTCTCGGTATGGATCCACCTTCTTTTGTCTGTTTTAAGTAAAATAGACTAGTAACTCCATTTCTCTATATTTTACCCCACACCGACCACAACCGAAGCACTCCTTAAAGAGGCAACGTGGGATCGATATCCGCACATGAAGAAATTTCTGGGAACGGAATGGCAACAATAGGGTAAGAATAAAAAAAATTAATAGTATCCATATCCTCATCCCCTAAGGTCCCTGGGATGAAAGATATCATGCTTAATTTCCAGTAAGGAAAATTATATCCATTGAAGACAGCAGGTCGGGACAAATTACCAAGCTTTTCGAACTTCTCATCCATTTTGAAACAGAAATAGTTTCAAAAGCTCGGGATAGAAAAAGTTAAAACCGCTCTGATACCATTTAAAATAGTTCAACCTTATGTATTTAACAAAGTTAAAGGGATAAGATTGGAAAACATATTAAATATTTTAATCGGATGCATAGTGACAACGACACTGAATTTAAAAAAACGTGGAAAGCTTTTGTGATGAAGAGGGAATCAAACACGAGTTTTCGATCGTTTATACTCTACAACAAAATGGTATAGTCGAGAGGAAGAAATGATACTTGATTTTGATGTGTATTAGGAATTGGATTTGGGACTTGTATTGATGATTTCATGATAGGGATTTGAAAATAATACCCCAAAGGTATATCAAAGCATAATTAGGATATGGACATGTTTTGACTATGTAAGTTAGAATAGCCCAAGAAGGACGATGACTAGTTCTTGGCATGTCTTTCCAGACTGGTACATATGAAGAATCATAGACCTAAGTAGTTCTTTCTATCCTTTTAGTGATAATGGTGATTGGTGTGGCCATCATGTTTTGGGTAGAATCTATATATAGGTGCAGTAACAACCTTGTGTCATTAGAGATTATTATAAGGTGGATGTTTCGCTTAGTCAGGTACTGCCTAAGGAGATACTTGGGATATGATCATGGTAAGACAAAGCAACCTAGGCGTATTAGGTTATTCGCAAAATCACGTTGACTTGAGAAATGAATGAAGTCAGCATCAACAAAGGGGTTTAGCATTCATCGGCTAGAATGGTTCGTATTGGTCGAAGATAAAAGAGGGAGGCATACTCCTAAGGAGGGAAACCCAACATGGACTCTCCAGAGGATAATCATTTCGTATGTTACTTTCATCTCATGGGGATGAATGGTTCGTGATACAATTTGTCACGATTGGTGACTCGAGCTACAGTGTATGGCCAGGTTTTGATCTATTGAGGACATATGATAGGAGTCGTAGACTTCAAAGTGTGTTGCATAGTTTCACCTTTCATAAACCATAGTTCCTTGCATAAGAATGGGATTCCATCAGAATAGTTTTTTGTTCTTTTTAACTCGTTGTGTTCCTTCAGTTCTGATAGTCAAGTACTTTATTCCCTCGATTATCGTAGTCGGATATTGTATCATGTTATGATACGGTGCGGGTTCGCTCAAAAGAGTGCGATTGGACCTAGTATGGTTCAGGAAGCACGGTAACTAGGTGTGCCCTTATCTAAAGTGTTCCTTCTGTATTTCACAAAGTTCTGTATACGTGTGGTTGCATGTTCGGTCGCATAGTTTGATCGTAATATTCAGATCCCTTAAGATTTGCGACCTTATGGATCGACCGACATGGAAATTAGAGGCTCTAGTTGTAAAGACTAGGATTATGATTTGAGGACATCGTGTAGTGATAGAACTTGACGAAATATACCACGTAGTGTTGTTTCGCATCGGGGAGTGGATTGGTGTAATATTAGAGCGAGTGTTCCAAGGTGAGACACTTAAAGTAATCCTAGGTTCATAGGAGGATCCCGTGGGTGGTATTATTCTGACCCATGATTTGTGACTTAGATGTTATGTCGCCCCTCAAGGTGAGCGACTAGAGATACGAGGTTAGTATCAAGTATAAATGAATTTTCATGGTCAGGATGATCCGAGAATTCAAGGAGACTCATGGTGTGTAGTCCTAAGGATTGAAATAATTTATGTTGATGGATGGGATATTAGCTATGCTTCGGTTTACACTTGCGCAATTGTCGATCAGTTGGGACTGTTACTTCAGTAGATATAGTCGGCATATCTTGGGTGTTGGAAAAAAACCTTAGGACTTAATTAAGTATGATCAATGGGTAAATGGAGACTCGAGGACTGTTATGAGACCTTAGTGACTAGCCTGATGGTGAGCATTAGAATTTGTTGCATGTTGAGCTCTTGTGTGACTACTATAATTAAAGAAGGTATAATGATTTTCTAGTGGTTTAGGATTTTGATAACCCAGACTTGAAGGGTCCTTATGACTTAGAGTAAGGATTGATAACCCTGTGAATTTGATGAATTGGTGGATTAAAGATTTTGAGGATGAAATTCCCTAAGGAGGGAATAATGTAACACCCACCACGACTTTGATCACTTGGTATAACCCATTTGGGCTTTGGGATTGTTGAGGTGGATCATAAAAAAATTAGGGTAACGTAATGGCCCCGACACAATTGAATTAGAGTTTTATAGCTTAAAGTTATATAGAAAAATTTTATTGTCATTCAATCATGGAGAATTTGTCAACGAACGAGTTGTTTAAATGAGGATCGAACGACTTTAAACGACTGAGAAAATGGTCTATTTCGCTCGCCATCTGGAATCTCGTTGGAAAGCCATGTTTAAACAATGTAATCAGTCATTTGAGATAAGGTGTACTTCTCATTTAAATGAGGTACTTCTCACGTAGCATTTAACCCTACGATTTTTCCTAGTTTGTACCATATTAGAACTCTAGTTCGAACGACCGAGAATTTTTTGGAAAATTTTGCACATTTTCATGTGCTGTCACGATGTGGATCATCGAATTAGATGACATGTCAAGCTCTCAGTGGCTTAGATCAAAACTTGGGATAAAGTCTTGATGGACCATTGGATAAAGGGTTGAGTTAGGGACATTTTCGGGATTTAACCGTCACAGTTTTTGGAGTATTTATTTGAAACTTTGCCTCATTTGGGGCATTACTAATCAGATTTTCTCTCTCTCTTTCTCTTGGAGGTCTTCCTTAACTAGCCAACGCACACCACCTTAGCACCATCATCCCTCCAAACAAAACTAACCTAATTTATCCATTTTCCATGATATTTGAGTTTATAAACCCATCTACACCATTGTTGGGAAAAGTTACAAATTTGGAGATGTTATTGGGGGATTTTGGAGAGACGATGAAGAAAAATCATGGTGTTTGAAGGGGGGATTCATATATCATTCAAGTATAAAGCTAGTGGAGCTAGGACACCTTAAGAGGTGGGAGGTTTCCATCTTCTTCTACATTCACCTTACCATTATTGGAGCTTCTTTGAGGTGGGAAACTTTACTCTCTATCTTAAAACTCTATTTTCCATATTTTTTTTGTAAGTATTATGAAATTACTTGAATAAATCATGTGTTAAACTCATTATTTTGGATTTTGGACTTAAAATTCCTCTTTCCAAGTGTATAAACTTGTAGTATTTTAATGATGAACATATAAACAAGTTTAATGAAGGTTTTAATGTGTTTTGTTATGAGATGGTGAAAATAGAAATTTCATCCTTTAAAGGGTGTTAATAAGTGTGGAAAATGAGATAAGTGTATGTTTCCAAGACTATAGGTGATGATAAGGGAAAATCGTGCTTTCCATCAAAGGTAGTCTTAAAATGCTAAATGATTTCTTTGATAAATAAAGTAATGACATAAAATGATTTCAAACTTGAAAAAGTGTTAACTCCGAAGTTTAAATGAGTGTTAATAAGTAAAAATATTTGAGAAACTGGTATGTATAACTTAGTAATGTTTTAGGGAAAATGACACTTGTGAAAATGGAGGAAAATGCAAGTTTGGAAATAAATGGGTAAAATGGTAATTTTACATAAAGTGGAACATTTTTATGAAATAAAAATATTGGAAATGATGTTACAAAAATGGTCCTAAAAGAAAGTGGTTTTGAGATAAAATCAAGTCAAGTGTGTGAAGGGCAAGAAATGGTGATTTTAAAAGTGTAACACGAGGTGGGGTGAAGTTCCCGGGTTTTGGCTTCGACCGATAAATGTGTAAAAATATGAACATTTGATAAATATTAAAACTCATTAATATGAATTCGAATTACACTAGAAATAATTAAGAAGGGCTCGGAGCCTTAGGGTGAAAGACCCAAAATCTCTAACCAAAGAATATGGTAGCATAGTCGGTAGTGTGGAGCCCGTTAAAGTATGGGATATTGGGAAGATTACGAGAAAACGATAATGAAAAGTGGAACGTATCAAGAAATGGGGTGTGTGGAGAATTTAAGAAAAGACAACCTAACATGAATGAAATTAATAGACGTTTTGGCTAAAAGATAATGTGGACATGTAAAGTGAGAAATTGATTAATGTACATGAAATAAAGGGAATGGTATAGTGAAGTGATTAAATGGGTAACTAAGAAAGCTAAAGAAATCTAACCCATATTCAACACAAGAGTGTGTTTATGGAAGGTTTTCAACGAAAAATAATTAATTTTCAACACGGTGCTTGCGTGTGTTGAAATGTTCTTTTCATGGAAAATACAAAGATAAATTTTTTATGAGTAATAAGGGGTAATTTTGATAAAAAGAAGTGTCTTTATTGAAATAAAAAGGTATGTGTTCAAACTATTTGCCCGGGTCTGTTAAATCAAGAAACGAATGTCAAGTCAAGTAAAAAGGGGTTCTTTTACAAGATTAAGGCTAATTAATCGGAATAAGTAACATTTTTAGAATAAAATGGTTTCATGGATTAAGGTATATATATGTATGGATATATATGAGGTAGTTACATGTGCACGTAGACATAACTTGTTAGAGTCTATTTTCTGTCTTTCAATTATTTATGGCATCATTGTATTTTTCGACTGGCATTCGACTCATTCCCTCATCTTTGTTACAGCATATTAGGTGCGGTTCCGTATGTTGAGAGCATTGTACATTTAAGAATCTTTTTTATATTACATTATTTTGGGGATGCTTCCCACGAATCCCTCACATAGCTTGATTTAAATTGGAATCATAAGCTAAACAAGTGAAATGTTAATTAAATAAAATTCACTAGCAACATTATTTATGTTATCTCATCGCTCTTCACACCTAACATTCGAGTCGGACTGGGTTAACCACAGGTAACCCATAAATTCGGATCGTGGCATTACATATAATGTTACTAATTTATTTGACTCTCGTATTATTTATGTTTAGAGCTGATCAATCTAATTATGAATATTACGAGGTGTCATAATATAGAATCAAGCTCTAAATTCAAACCTACTTATCGACAAGATCCTCCTTATTTAAGGCAAGCATAACCATAATCCCCGTAGAGTCCGCCTCCACCAAAAAAATCGTGAGTGAAAATGCCTTCGGCTTCTATTGATCAAGCGAAAATAACATCAAAAAATGATCCACATTCACCACATGAGGATCAAGAATCTCTCTATTTCACACACACACTCACTTGTACATTCATAAACTTACACATATTTTCACATATTCATTTTCACACAAACACACACACACACACACACACACACACACACACACACTAATAAACAAAATTTCAAAAACATTCACACACTTATGCACATTGTTTCACAAATTTAAACACATGCGCACACTTATCATATATAATTTCATAAACTTTCTCACACATTTATTAGAAAATATATTCTTAATAAAAATGTCCCAAACGCTAAGCATAAATTAACAACAATATTCAATTAAGTACGAAATTTGAACCTCTTTATACACAAGCTCTGCCATGTTCAACGCAAGCATAATCGGAATCCCCATGGACGTTGCCTCCACTAAAAACATCGTGAGCGCAAATGCCTCCTACTTCGGTTGATCAAGCGCGAACAATACATGCAAATTTTCCACATTAGCGATGAAAAAATAAAAAATCTCACTCATCCTATCAAACACATGATCAATTATCGCTCTCCTATCTACATGATCAATCCCCCAACTAACACCTTTGATTAGTCATAAATATTGCGTTTAATACCCTTTGTTCTTGCCCATTTTAGTATTTTTTTTGTGTCGTTAATTCCTATATTTAAGCTCATACATTGGGTAACCGTTGTTTTATCTATTTATATATTTTGTGAGGTATATTTGAGATTTTGTTAGTATTATGGATGCATAGTGTGAAGTTGGATACGTTTTGAGAAAGTTTTATCGAAACATGCAACATTAAGGGCAATTTGGTCTTTTTACACTCCCTATTTTGGATGGAATGAAACTACAAACATGTATATCATAAAATTATCTTTATTTGGCCATTGAACGTGCATCATTATGATCCTGAATAAGGAAGTTAGGGCCATTTTTGGTGCGATGTGTCGAAATTGGATCGGAGTGAGAAGGGGAGTACTAGAGTCAAGGTCGACCGGGTCCTTGTTGAGGTCGACCTCGAGTAACAAAAAACTTGCACAAATTGATATTTTTGTGTTATTTTTATTTGTTCTCTTTGTATTTTGTTTCAGAGTATAAATAGAATGTAAGGGCTTTTATTTTATGGATATAGATTTAGGGAAATATTTTGGGTGTGGTAGCTTTCCTTCTTTCTCTCTCTAAGGGTTTACCCATTTTGGGTTTTGTAAGTATTATTCATCTTCTTCTCCATTAATCTAATATTTCTTAAGTTATTTCAAGCTTTGGTAATTAGTTGTCTTGCTTTGGTAATTAGTATTATCTACTTATTCATTGCTTTTCTTTCGATACACGCCATTTGATATGCTTTGTAGATAAATTAGTTTAGGTTGATATTGATTGAACTCACCTTAGATTGATTTTGTTGCTTTGCATTGGTAATGTATTGGACTTGTTTTAATAGGTTAGGTTGTTCTTGATTTTACGGTTAGGAGATTTAATGGTGGATATCATGTACACGGCGTATTTATGACCTTGCGTATGTAATCTTGGGTATATTTATTAACGCCAAAATCTATTAAGCTTTTATAAGAATTTAGGGGTGAAAAATCTAGATTTTATTAATTGTTGAAATGATATTTAATCTTAAAAGACTTTTCTTCCCATGTAACCATTTATACTAATTAACCCGAGGTGAGGGATACTATTCTCAATTTATAGTTTTTACTTGTTTTGTTAATATTAGTTTCAATACATGCCTAGATTAAACTTTTGTTAGCCCTTTCATCTTTTACACTTTTATCGAGAAGTAATAAGTCAACTAACGTCTAACAACATTCTTTATGGATTCGATAATCGTACTCACCATTATACTTATAAAACAAGTGTAGTAAAAGTTTAGCTTTTTATATTGCGATGGAAAACCAAACAATGACAGTGTCCTTACACGACTAGACTAACCAACGTTACCCCTAGCGGTGTGTAGAACCCAAACAAAATCGATTAACCCAACCGATCCAATCCAATCCAATTAAAAAATCCGTCTAAATTGGATTGGATTGGATTTTGATTTTTAAAAAATGATTTAATTTGATTGGTTTTTGTTTTCACATACAAAAAATGATTAAAAATCGAACCAAACCAATTGTTATTAATATATTTCAAAAATACCCCTTATAAAAAATACCTATAGCTTAGCTTTATCCCCATTTCCCTAATACCCATCCCAATTTACTAATTCAGCCCATTTCATTACCTCAACCTAACCTACCTTTTCTCCACATTGCTCATTGGTTCTTGATATTTCCACCAAAAAATTCTTCCAAAACACCCTTTTCTACAAAACACCACATTAGTACCTATTATTTATACAAAATACCAAACAAACACAACCAAAAAATTTTAAACTCCACTTTTTCTATTTCCTTTCTCTCTCTAACTTCCCTCACAAACCTCTCTCCCAACCTTACAACCTACTTCGATTTTCTCTCAACCTTACAACTTACTCTCATCTACCTCAACTCAACATTCTGGTATGTTACATCCTTACAACTTGCTCCCATTACTATATTTTATCACATATATGCACTCATTTCGGGTATGAAGCCGTAGCATGTAAACCCAATTATAAACCTAGCATGCAAACCCCAATATAAACCCATTTAACAACCCTAATATGAACCCTGCTATGAACATTAGTATTATATCTCATAAAAAGAAAATTGATAACCTCGGATTTTAAAATGAAAAAAAAAATATCTGCAAACCCTGAACCTACGGTTGGCCATCACCGTAGGTGGTGATCTAACTCAGTCTCATGTGACTGTTTGTTGGTTCATTTCATTTGCTTATCACCTTGGTTTTATTTGTTTCGATTACTTATCACCGTATTGTTATTCTCACAGATTTCGGTTTCTATTAACTATTTTCACGACCTCTTCCAACCGTGTATAGCTGTTCAATACAAGTTTATATATAAAACTCATGTTTATATATATATATATATATATATATATGTATGTATGTATGTATGTATGTATGTATGATTTTTTTATATTTTGAAACAAATGACAAAGGTATGTATATATGAAATATGTTCCACAACCCCTATATGTTCATATATATGTATGAACATATATATGATATATGTTCATATGTATGTAAATAATCAGTAAATACCACCACCTCTATCAACAATTACCTGGAACATATATATGAAATGTGTTCATATATATGTGCTTCTATGTTTATATATATATATATGTGCATATATGTTTGAACTTGAAAGTTCATGTATACATATGTATGTATGTATGATTTTGTTATATATATGTGCCTATATATATTTGTAATGCATTGTTTATATATATGTATGTATGTATGAATTACTACTTGATCAACCACATCAGCATTCTATGTTAGTATAATTTTGATGTTTATTTTTTTATTGTTTCTTTGTTAGTATGAACTTATTAATTTGAAGTTCATTTGCTGATATAATTTTGTTAATATCTTATGTAGGTCATATAAATAGGAGTAAGTAAAAATCCTCCTACCGCATCAGAAAGGAAGAGGAGGTTGGAGGCGGATAGGGAAATTGAACAACCCGTATCGTCTAGTAGTAGTGACAGTTACGAGAGCAAAGGATATTCTCCTACACAACAGTCATTGGATAAAGTTATTGATCAGGTGGTTGATGAATTACTAACTATTAGTGAAGGGGATATGCAATAATCATTGGGTAATGTTGTTGACTAGGTGGTTAGTGAATTACTAATGGAGGGTGAAGGGGTACAGTAAAAGCGACGGAGGTTCCATAGACTGAGAGTGAAGAGGCAGAGAAAGAAAAAGAGAAAGAATGAGAGAAATAAAGAGAGGAACAAGGAGGGAAATCAATTGAGGAATAAGGAAAGGAAGAAAGAGAGGAAGAAGGATATGAAGAAGGAGAGGGAGACAGTGAGGGAGAAGGAGAGAATCTAATAGTTGATACGGATGAGTCTTGTTCGTCTGAAGATGAAATGCAACCATCCACATCATTTAAAGCACTTGAGAAGAAACAACCGAAAAAACCAGCCACTCGAATTCATAACCACTCGAGGGGTGCACACCAAATAACCCCGAATTGCTAAAAAATATTCATAACCATATCACTTATTTGATATGGAATTGAGACGAGGAGAGGGGCATGATGAAGTGCGTGTACCACTTCAAAAAAATTTGTCCAGTGGGACATAGAGAAGGAAATGTGTGTGTCATTGAGTTGGTGAAGAACTCGAGTCTTTGGGGTTTGATTAAACACTCCTATCGGTACATCGACTACGTACCAGTGTTGGCATTCATCGAACGGTGGCAATAGGAGGCAAATTTATTACATATGTCATTCAGGGAGATGACCATGACACTTAACGATGTGTACCTTCTCCTTAAAATCTTGGAAATTAGTAAACTGGTCTATCGTAACAATTTTAGGAAAGCTGAGGAGAAGGCTTCCCAAATTAAATGGCTTGCCAAATATATCGGTTGTACCGAGGAGAAGGCTCTGAAGGAATGCAAGTCTATGTACGTTGTACATTTTGATGGGATAATGAATATGTGAAAGGGGAAGGTTAAGAAGTTAAGGGAGGATGTTACGAAGAAGCAGATTGAGCAAGCCACAAGGGGGAACTTGATGTTTACGATTGGGTGCTTGTTGTTCCCTGATAAATCAGGGAACCGAGACTCGCTTCACTACCTCCAGTCGTTACGCAAAGTTAGGAAATGCAACGAATATGCTTGAGGGATGGGCGTATTAGCACATTTGTATCCGTAACCGGGGATTGCATCATGGGTATATATGCAACAGGTGAACGGATATCTCCCCCTTCTAGTGGTAAATATTTTTAATGCAACATGTGTTTTTTATTTTGTTTTGTTCTATATAAATTTACCAATTTATTTATCAATTTGATGGAGGCATGAATATACAATCACTTCAATGTGGTGAGGGTTGTTACAAATATGAAGTTTCAACAATCTGAGTCGTGTCTATGAAAATGGAGGGTGCAAACGGTGTCATGTGATGCCTTTGCACAAATACTGGAGCTAAGGGAAACCTTGGACAATTTAAAAGCTTCAAACGTAAGTATTATTTATTTTAAAGCAATATTTTAACAATCGTGCTCTTTTTTTATATGTTAACATTTGGAATTACATGTAGGTTGTTTGGAATCCCTATTATGAAAATCTTAAGGCCTACCCATTTCAAGAGGTCTCGTGGTACAACGGCCTCCTAATTTGCTATGATATTGGTGAACCCTATTATCCGGAGAGTGTCCTACTCCAGGCTAGTCATGTTTAAACAATCCCTAGACTTCTAATGTGCCCTATATCGAAGGAGAGAGGAAAGACCCAAGCCCGCTACAAGGTTAAGTTTGATATTGAGAAATGGTATCAACTTAACTGGGTAAACCATGTTCTTTTCGATGATAGACCCTTAACTGCAGTGAGGAACATGCCTTAGGAATGCGTGGATGGGTATATATCTTGGTACCTAGAAAGATCCCATCCATACATTCAAAATCTCGAGCATCGTATTTGCAGCCTAGAGTTGAATCAATCTAATAAAATGGTAAGTTGTGAAATTTCCTAAATTGATTTCTTTTCTTCACGTACTTTTCTAAAGCAGTTGATGGTGATATTTATATAGGCCCATGGGATAGACATAGCCATCAGCCTGCTCCAGGAGTCTGTTGACGTTGACTCAGACCAAAATGTTTCGTACATCCTTGAATTATCACATGCAGTGCTTGATGCCCTACTTGAGGCTAAGGGAACACAAGCTCAAAGGGGAAAGAAAAAGGATTCGATGTATCAAGAAACTCGATCTAAGTCACGTCATGATCCATCCCAAGCAAAAAAACATAGAAGTGTTCTAAGAGAAAATAAACAAAATTTATTGAAGCAATTTAATTGTAACTATATTTTGAAACAATTATTATGTAATACTGTTGTGTTCGATGTACAATGATTATTGTAAATTTTATAGGATCAATTTTGATTTGGTATGCATGGACTATATTTTTAATGTAATTCATGTTTTGGATTCGGTATGCATTGTGTTTGGTATACATGATGTTTGGATGTGTCACCCACGGTTATGTCCAACCGCAAATGAAAGGGTTACGATCTCAGGTGACTGTGTGATTTGAGTGGAAAATTCCTCAAACTCTCTGCATAAAATACACGATGGAAAATAACTGTGCAAGTGTCACCCACGGTGATTGACAACTGCGAGTGAAAGTCTTACGATCTCAAGTGACCATGATGAGTGGAAAATTCCTGAAACTCTCTGTATAAAATCCACGGTGAAAGATAACCGTGCAAGTGTTACCCACGGTGATTGACAACCACGAGTGAAAGTCTTACGGTCTTAGATGACCATGTGTGTAGACACCCCATTCTAATACCCCCTAACCTCTCCGTAGATCCCCTAGCACTTCCCCTCACCACTAACAAACCTAAGTCACACCTCGGGTACTGACCTAAAGGCCATCGGGCACTCCCAGGCTCTATTTGACTAAAAGTCAAACTCTCCATCTCGACCAAGAGTGAATGAATCTTCTAAGGGCACTGAAACCCCTTTCCAACAGTCCACCCCATGCGCGATTCCGACTTACGGTGCAGACAAATGACCTATTTTCCCTTGAAACTCAATCAGGAGGTCATCGAACGCTCCCAAGATCTGTTTGACCAAAGTTAACTCTTCAGTTCAATCGATACTGAATGAATCTTGGAAGGGTGCTGAAACCCCTTTCCAATAGTCCAACCCGTGCGCGATTCTGACTTACATTACGGGCGAACGATTCATTTTACTCCGAAAGGTCACCAAGCGCTTCCAGGCCTCGATTGACCAAAGTCAACTCCCCAAACTGAGTCAATCTCTTTGGAATGTCGAAGTAAATATCCTAACCTTTCCAACGGTCCACCCCGTGCGCAATTCTGACTTACCATGCGGACGAACGATTCATTTGCATCCGATGATCCCCCGTCCAAAGGACTGACGAACGCTTCCGAGACACAAATGACCCAAAGTCAACTCTCGAACCTGGGAGCAGTCCAAAGAATTTTGAAGGTATCTGAATTACCTTTCCAACAGTTTATGCCGTGAGTGATTCAGATCAATGGTTTGAAATCTACGACCGATTTTCCGAAAGAACTTGAAAGAGACTGCCAAATAATAGGTCCCAAACCCTGCCTATCGGCAGTGTGCCTAAACACACCTGCCGATTGGCAGGACCAAGGCAATGACGATCATCAATGACCTAGGACTATAAAAAGGATGGCTTAACCTCATTTTAGGAGGGAGAAGATCAGAGATCCATCACTCTCAGCAATCTCAGAAAACCTCTCTCGAAGTCAGCGTGATTTCCACATTCAAATCCCTTTCCAACCTTCACCTTTCATCACCTTTTTCATCAAACTTGATGAATTAAGTACCCTCCATCATCACCCATGTGCAAGGGCTGCTCTCCAACATCCAAGATTAAGCTCACGATCTTTAACAAGGTCCAACTTTCTCAATTCTCTCTTGAAATTCCCCTAAATTAGCATTAATTTATTTTATTACTTGGTACTTTTATTCTCTCATATCACATATCCTAATATACTTTTCATCTAGTATTATTGCACATCTCTTATTTTCATATAAATAAAACCCAAAAAATAAGAAAAAGAGGGTTGCTCATAAATTCCAAACGGGAATTCTCACACTCTTCTCACACTTTTCTCACAACTAAAATACTTTTTTACACACACACACATATATAAGAGAAGTCCCCAATTGGATTTATGGGATAAATACCACCCCCTCACTTTGTATACGAACTATGTGGACTTTAATGCCTCTATAGGCTACGTAGGGGTCTCGGGGTAAAACTCGAGACTCGAGTCCTCTTCCTACTTTTTTTGTATTTTTCTATGTTTTTTTTAAACTTAACTCTCTTAGATTATACATATACGTATATTTTTGCTTAGTAGCGTATTATCCTACAAGCATTATCATTCCCTTATAATTATCGATGTTAGGATAATCGCATAAATCCTATCTTCTGATATTACTTTTAGGAACATTCCTACGGATGACTCGCTTTATCTCTTCTATGATACAAGTTGATGATTCCTATCTCCGCTACATATACACATGCACACATATCACAGGGAAATAAAGGAAAATAACAATAACCCATGAGAGACCATAAGGGAAGAATGGGTGCCTAACACCTTCCCATATCCTAACTTAGCCTCCGGACCCTTTTCGAATCATTTTGGTTTCGCATGTATCAGTATGTCTTTGGATGCTGTCCTTAGGGATGGCTCCCTTTTCTTTTGTCTATTTTGAGTAAAATAGACGGCGACTCTATCTCTCTACATTTTCATATCATCACCAACGCCGGCCGAAGCGCTCCCGAAAGGGATGCGCAAGACCAAGATCCTCCTGAGATGAAGGGGAGACCCCCCCCTCTTCTTCGCCTCTCCCACCACGAGGATCGAAAGGGGATGGACACAGTGGCGACTCAACTGGGGACTACTTCATTTTGAGGTCTAGACTCTATTTACATGGGTGTTATATTTGTTTATATTTTCCCCTATTTTGCATGTTCCCCTTTTACTATTCATGTTTACCTCATGATTATGCTTCTATTCACACACTTGTAGAAGATTCTCCATATACACTTCACACCACGTGCACCTAGGATCACATATATCCCCATGTTACATGCATCACCCACCCATACTTGGTATCCATCGATACTCATACTTTGCTCCGTGTTAGGCATGATCAAGAAAGATACTCTCATAAGATACTAATAAGAGAATCATGCATGATTCACACGATATCACCAAAGAGAATTGTGATTGACCAAATTTTGTCCAGTAACTAGAGGGTCACTTCGTGATGTGCGCTGGTGTGACAGGGCATAGTTAGCCTAAGCAATATGACTCTCACCTTTCATTGGCTAAGTACTGCTTGACCGAAGTCATAACGGGTGGTATATCGCAGGGAACTCGTTCACGTACGCCGAGTATATCGAATTCGCTCTCACGCGTACCGTCCCCACGAGGTATATAGTGAGGTAATTCACGTACACTCAGGTATATCAAATGGCTTTTCCACACGTATTGATTGCCCTCAAAGGCAAGACGTATATCGTGGAAGCCACACCAAAGGGGGGAACCCTTTTTGATTCACCCAACCAAGTTTCATACCCGCATATAGGTGTCAAGCCTAGGACACACATGTTAGATTGCCGGTTTTAACCCAAAACTCTGTCGAAATTTCGAGTCGGCCTGCCGCCCAATTTTTCGTGCATTTTTAAAACGGGACCCTGCCCGTGATCCTGTTACAAGTCCATCCATAGCTTTGCATATGTTACAAACCCAACTTTTCCAGGATTGGGTCCCGTCCGGCATTTCATTTTGCATTTAGGAGGATTTAATACAAGTGAGAACATTATAATAATAATCATGCTGAGACCCGTCTCCCAAATATTTCTCCTTTCTTTATCAAAAATCCAAAAATATTTCTCTTTTCTTTATCAAAAATCCAAAAATATTTCTCTTGTCTTTATCAAAAATCCAAAAATATTTTGTCTTTCAATCTCAAAAGGAAAAAAATGTTTAAAATATTTTCCTTCTTTCTTTTCAAAAATAAATCCCATTTTACACCTTCTTAGGTCAATCGCACGCCCTTGGACTGGCTTCTTATTGGCTTCGGTCTTCAGTCAAATCACCCTGGAGCTCCGTCCGTTCCCCTTCTACTTCTTTCGAGATCGGTATCCATCTTTTTTTATGGAAAACACAGATCAAGTACCAGTTGCGCAGCCAGATTTGACGGTAATTTTAGCTCAGCTCGTGTCCAAGATTGACAACCTTTAGATTGAGGTTCGAGAGATGCAACGAAACCAGGTTCCTGTTCCTCAAGAGCCTGAAGCCTTATTCCCACACGCTATGGGTCCACCCGAGCCTATTTGGGTTCCTGAAGAGTATTAGTACGCTCCACGTGCCCCTCTTGTTAATGGGCCGTCACCTACTTAGCTTCCTATGCCAAACCTTTCCCAGCCTAGGGCTAACTTGCCTGTGATCGTTGATCCAAAAGAGGAAGAATTGAACAAGGTCAAAGAAGATCTCAAGATTCTAACTAAGAAGTTAAACCGAGTTAGAATATTTGGAAATTACATGGACTACACACACATGTCTCCTTATCCATAGGCGATGTTACACGAGAAGTTCAAGATGTCGAATATTGAGAAATTCGGAGGAAGTGGACCACCGATTGTTCATCTTCGCAGTTATCATCGTTCCATGACCCTCATAGGGGCTTTCGAAGAAGTGATGGTCCAATTATGTCAGAAAACTTTGAAGGACAACGCTCTCCGATGGTTTTTGTCTCTCGAGGAGTCTAGAATCCGTAGCTGGGAGGATGTAGCCCGTGAATTCATGTCGCAGTACAAATATAAGGAAGAGCTTGAGGTCACCCACCGTGAATTAGAGATGCTTAAACTGAACTCTGAGGAATTAGTCAGTAACTTCATAGCTCGATGGAGGGAAAAGGAAGCCACTATGACCAATCGGCCATCTGAAGAAGAACAAGTCAACATAGTGTAGAAGAACTTCTTACCCCATGTCCGAGCAACCATGGGAGGACAATACTATCCCCACTTTCAAGCTCTCAGAGAAGCAGGAATAGAAATCGAGGAAGGTCTTGCTAAAATCGAGGTTGAACCAAAGAAAGTGTCCGGACAGTTCACCCCCATAAAATATGATAAACCTGTCAGTGCTGCAGTCTCAACCATCAACAACATCTCTCAACCGACCACTTTGTGGGAACCAGAAAGTCGCCTTGTCCCTATCCGAAAGTAATACACCGAGCTCCATGCTCCCCTCTCCAAAGTTTATCAATCCCTATTAAGACGAAACCTCATCAAACCCTTGGATCCCCATTCATTGCCCAATCCACTTCCAAGAAACTTCAAGGCGGATGCCCATTGCGCCTTTCACCAAACCATTGGTCATACAACCGACTAATGCTTTCACCTCCGAAACATAATCCAAGGTCTAATTGATCGGGGTACCATTGCCCCACCAGCCAATCCTAATCCAAACACTACTGACAACCCACTCCCAAATCATACTAATGCTATCTTCCTATAAACGAACCTAGAATTTGATCCCTCAACTCAAATCACACCCATACACTCTCCCAAACCTCTCTAAACTTTCCCATATTTCCTCTTACACCCTGTTAACCTCACTAATCAGGCACTGTCACTCCTTACCAGAGCATGCATCGCTGTCCGTACCCGTTCGAAAAATAGAGGTATGGAATTATCAAAAGTGTTAAACCAACTCCTAGAATTCGGGCTGAAATTGGCCTCACATATGATCATTGATTACCAGAGGTTCAGCACGCTATTCTTGGAAGCACGAAAATGGTCCCAAAAGTCAGACAGTTGGGTGGTACCAACTGATGAAGTAAGCCTGGATGATGTCATCCAGATCATGGAAGAATTATTCAAGAAAACCAACGACATTTGCAGTATGACCGAGTTACTTAATACTCTAAAATTACAAGGGCACTTGGTCCCTTCACCCTTACATATCCCCACGTAATGGGAATACCTGTATGAAGAAGCCACTGAAGTTGTGGAATGCATTGACTTTACATGGAAAGATAAAATTGTTGCCACCGGATGGGGGGAAGAATTCGAAGATTCGAATGAAGAATAAGCTTTCGAGAAAACTGGCTCGGTAGTCGACATGTGTGGGATGATACCATTTGAGGATCTCCTCGGAGAAATAAACAAAGTGGCAGAACAACCCGATATTGACGAAGAAATAGGGTTCGTGTTCTTCCCATCTTTAGTAAATCACATGACTAGATTAGGGAGGCATTACGAGATCCCAAGCTCACTATCAGCCAATGACAAGGGGAAGGGTGTTGAAAATCTTCCTATGCCAGAAATGACCCTCGAGGAGAGCAAGATCCTCGACCAACTAAAGAAAACTCAAGCTAACATCACTCTATGGTGGCTTTTCATATCTTCCCAGCTGCACAAAAATGCTTTGATAAAGTTGCTCACTGGACCCACATTTCCTCCTTCTACCATACGAGAAGAAGCGATAAATTTAGTCAAATACTTGACCTCTACTCGAATGCTATCCTTTTCTGAAGAAGAAATCCCCAGAATTTGGCCAAACCACAATTATACACTCAACATCTCCATCGAAGTTATGGGGAAAATTATACCACTCTCTCTTGTCGATAATGGATCCGCCTTGAATGTCTGTCCATTAAGAACCTTCAAATGCTTAGTATTGAAGGAAAGCGACCTCACTCCAACTTTCGCTACTATACATGCCTACGATAATACGTGTCGGGAAGTGATGGGATCCATAAAACTTGTAATAAGGGTTGGCCCTATAAATTCTATCGTTAAATTCCAAGTTATTGACATCCCAACTTGTTTCAACCTGTTACTCGGACGACCTTGGCTCCACGGTATCAAGGGTGTGTCTTCCTCACTCCACCAGAATTTGAAATTCTTAGCTGACCATCGAGTCATTACCTTTTTGGGTGACGATAATAATAACGAGGGTGAAAGTACCAGCAGTCCAATCCTTAAGATACAAAATGGGTCAAATGATATGCTCCTATCAGGATTTCGAGTTGATCCACGTCTACTCCCGACAGGAGACGATTTCAAAGAAAGGGTTTATCCTGAATATGACCCTTATGTCAATATCAATGTGATTCAGATGTGAAGAAACATGCACTTCATGCCCGGACTAGGGCTAGGGCAAAGACAGCAAGGGATACTTGAGCCCATTGAACTGAAATAAGCTTTCCCACTTATGGTTAATGATCCGCTAGTCTTGACGAAAGAGAAGACTAGACTGCATCCAGACCATCTCAGGTGACTCCTTGAATGGACGATTCATCAAAGAGGGTGAGGACTTACCCTTTTGTGGCTTTCCGGAACCATGGTGTGATCATACCGATAAGAAGATAAAACCCGAAATGGAGATCTTTTTCCAAGACAACTACCCATGGGCCCAAAGTTTCCAACTCCATGTACAATCGGTCATCAAAGATACCAAAGAGACTGAGGAAAGTGACTTCGAGGACTCGTTCAACTTGCAGACACTGGGGCTGACACTCTGCATGGTTCATTCAAGCACTACATCAATGGATCCATCCCACTTGATTAAGGTTGCTGATACACCTCTCCTCAACTGGCATGTTGCATCGGTTCTACCTGTAAAAATACCACCTAACCCCAATGTTTACCCCATTTATTCTTCTGTTGTCTATCCTTGCTCAAATGTAATCGAGACCTCCTTTGATGAGGTTCTCAATTTTGTTTTTCCTCTCAATGAAATAAACTAAGATTTTGAGTATCTTGTTGTGCCTTACATTAATTATTTAGATTCTAATCAAACTTTTGATGATGATTTTACAAATGAACAATTCTTAACTGATATAAATAAGGTTAATAACAAAAAACATAACCACGTTTAAGTTAATGAAGAAGAGACTGTTATTATTAACCTCGGTTCTAGTATCCAACTACGCGAGATTAGAATAGGGGCTACCCTCGACGAGCATGAGTGCGCACAACTCGAAGAATTATTCAAGGAATTCGTGGATGTCTTTGCATGGTCCTATGACGATATGCCCGACATTGATACTCATCTTTTGTTTATTTCATCTTTTGTTTAACCAACTTGTAGGACATCCATGAAGTAATAGTTGTAAGTTGTGGGTCCACCAACGACTCCCCGATCACCAGCAACAATTTTGAAACCAAGCCCAGAATGACAGCTTTGGCATATCCAGCATCACCAACCTCTTGCAAATGCATGAACCACAACACCATCGAAAGAGAAATCATACCTCCAGCCACCAGTGATCTGGCCGCTGAGGACAAAACATAAAGAAGCCCGGCAAATAAATCCCAGGGAGAACAAGAAAACTCAGGCAGCATTGTAGCAATGGCGGGATTTATCCCCAACATGGCAAAAAATTTCTCGTAGGTCGGACAGACTTCTTCCAGGGAAAAGAGGAATACATGGTTTTTGGGGTACCAGAATTATACCGCCTCCATCAGCATGTTCAATTCTATGGGCTGATTACGCCATAAATAAACCCAACGGATTTTATAGGCATCGTAGTCAACGTTATAGGAGCACATCACCTCCAAAGTCTTGAGGTAGTTGGCAAAATCAACACTACCAGGGAGAGCCATCTCGTAGAACAAAAAGGTAGGAATGTGAAGGTGTGAGGAAAACACTCCATCCTTACCCCTCTTTTATACTTGAAAACCACCACAAAAGGCATAACCCCTGCAGAAATCGAAGGAAATCCTGCACCACAAGGTACCAAAGGTTGAAGAGGGTACCAATCAAAGCTTTGAATTAATGGGACTGGACTGACTTGCCGATAGGTAGGGCAAAGTGCTTGCCGATCGGCAACCCCCTACTTTTGGAAATTTTCCTTTTTCTCTTTTGACAAAATTCAGAAAACTCAAAATAAATTGATATTCTCAAACAGAATTTCAAAAATCCCCTTTTCAGCTTTCTATAAATTCTCATTTTAAATAAAACTTTCTTTCAAATCCCAAAAATATTTCTTTTTACGGTCTCAGCAGCAAAGTAAAAAGCGCATGTGCATGCATTCATAATAAAAAACTCCATTGCATTGCATAGATATTTTTTCGTGTTACATCAATTTTGCAGGAAAATAAAGAAAAGTGGGACTCAGTCCAATACCTCTCTCTCTCTCTCTCCTAAGAGCTTCCACCCCTGCGACGCGCTCTCTTTCCCCGACGGCGAGATGACGCACCACTTCTACTTGAACCAGACGCATCCCCGAATGAGGCAGATGGCACCTAGCAAGAAGGAATAGGAACCGCGTCCTGAATATGGGAAGTCCCCGAAGATATCCAGTCCCTAATATCCCTTTTCCATGTGGTGGACACCTGGACATGCTACAAAAAAAGGCAGAATCAGTATCAAGCAGAAAAGATCAAAAGAAACCAAAGGAGAAGAACATAAATGATATACCTTAGGATGAAGAACCTCCTTTGTCAAGACCAACTACTCCGGGTTCATCGCATGAGGACGATGCAACATAGGCACCATCCCTCCATCAATCTGACGAATATTGTATGAAGGGGTATGCAGCCGCACAAAGGGAACCTCCAAAGTCATCGCCACCGCAGATGTTGATGGATCACCACCACTATGGGAGGACCCCACTGGCCGACTCGAACCAACAGAAGGGAAGGGCACTGTATCATATATGATGGGCGCCATCAGCCAGCTCGTCACAAAGTCCATATAATCATATGGCACAGCCGTATCGGTGTACAACAGGTAGGACTCGCCAATCATCACCGCAATTCTCGCATCCTCTGGCAGCACCCGCTCCCGCCTCATAGACATAGGGGACCTCGCAGGTGGCACCACCACCTCTTCCTCAGCAATCTATTGGACCACCCTCTCCCCAAGATACTAAGAGTGTCCAAACTCATGTGCTAGCAAACGCCTTATCTGCGCATTCACCCCAGTCAACCTCGTGTCCTGAATAGTCATCCCCCAAGGCTAAAAGGTCACTTGAAAAATCCCCAGTAAAATATAAGGAAATATGGAATCAAATCGCACAAAGACCCAAACTGAAGAAGAAAAAAGTCCTACCCTATCACTGGTCAAGCCATTCAAGACCAGACCCACTGTCTCTATAGAGAGAGACCTCCTCGACTGTCGATTGGCCTTCTGTCACCGATACAATCGATAAAAATCCCTAACGATCTCGCCCTTCAAAGTGATCAGCTGGGTATTACACCCAATCACCTCATAGAACCGTGTCTGCCAAAGACAAAAATTTTGCAATTAAAAACAGATGCATAAGGAAAATGCGAATGCATGAAAGGAAAATGCACAAATTAAAGAATACCTTGAGAAGATACGTGGCTCCAGTGAAAGTCTTCCGGCAGCACCGACTGAATGCATCCAGAGAAAAATAAAGGGTCACCAAAGTCAGGCTCCCCAATCATAGAGAGGGATGTTCGAAAACATCCTCAGATATGGTAAAAACCATAAGTGGACAACGTCGCCGCTCGACGCCACCAGAAATCCCCCAACACTAGCAAAATGAACAACTGGTCCATTTGTCTCACTTGTAGCTCATCCTCCACATCGATCACCCTTCCCAATAAAATATACTTCAGTAGAGACATACAGATGGAGTCCCCGAACACTATCCTCCCCACATCACCAAGCGCCGCGCGCACTACCTCCGGCCTCACCACAAAGAGTGATCCACCTCTATCTGCTCCCCATCGCAATCCATCCCCAACAGCTGCTGCACATCTATGATTGTTATAGTCATCTCCCCAAAGCCAAAATGAAAGGAGTGGGTAGTGTCCCACCACCTATCCCCTAGAGCGCATAAGACCTCCATCGAACGAGATGTATCATCCAGCACAGACGCCAACCTCCCAAAGCCTGCCGAGGATACCAACCAACGAACCACAAGTGGAAGATGCTCCCAGACATCCACGTCGTCCCGTGGGCACGCATAGTCGACAGAGAAACATCAGACTGCCAAAAATAAAAAATCCTTGTTAAAATCCAGGAAAAAGGGAAAATCTCCAAAAAAGAATGCCAAAAGTCATTTTACTTACATAATCGCCAGGGTTCACCACCCTCAAAGAGCGACGATGAGATGGCTCCCGCACCAAGGTCCGCTCATCCGCAATCGGCTTGAACGGGTTAAAAGAGTTCTCGCTCCCGAAAGCAAGAGATGCCCTGGCTCTCCACTACACATTTGCCCAGTCATGAACAGCCAACCACTCCCTGTGTACTGCAGTGGTCATAAAATAGAGCGTTTTTTAGATTACGGAATGCTCGAATGATTCGCAGAAGAAAATCACAGAAAGAGAGAGGGAAAGAAGTTATGAAAAATGAGGGGAATTCGCCACCTTTTTATAGGATGCCAAGGGTCATGTCGATCGGCATTGCACCCCCACCTATCGATCGGCAGTGACCCTTTGCCTTTTCGAGGCAGATCAAAAGTCTGTGCCACTGCCGAATGGCACCCTCCACACCATGCCGACCGGCACAACCCTTAAATTTTCGTACAAAAATTTCCAAAAAATACTAGAGAAAATTCCTAAAAATCCCAGAAAAGATGTAGAACATTGTCACAAAGAAAATTTCTCACTCCCCCAAGAAAAATTCCTATTTACCCAGAGGGAATCTCAAAATCCAAGTGAATCTCCTCCCGACAACGTCCCCGAAGGACCCCTAAGGTATCACAAAAATTCCCCAATGGTCTAAGGTCTCACCGAGCAAAGCATGGACCACCTAATCACTTCCCTAGTGGAATTTATAGCATCAAATTTTCTATTAAATGGTAAAATATCCAAAAGATACGGGGATATCCCCAGTAATCAGCTCCCCAGTTCAAATCAAAATCACGAGGTAATTTTCCCTGCAGAGTTCCTCGAGAACATCACAACTTAAGCCCTCAGAATTGACTTCGACTTGCAGAATTGATCATTTCAAACACAAGCCCTCAGAATTGGCTTCAACCCGCAGAATTGGTCATTTCAATATTAAGCCCGCAGAATTGGTAATTTCAAACTTAAGCCCGCTGAATTGGTCATTTCAAACTTAAGCCCGTAGAATTGGCTTCGACCCGTAGAATTGGTCATTTCAACTTAAAGCCTGCAGAATTGGCTTCGACTCGTAGAATTGGTCATTTCAACTTAAAGCTCGTAGAATTGGCTTCAACCCACAGAATTGGTCATTTCAACTTAAGCCCGCAGAATTGGCTTTGACCTGCAGAATTGGTCATTTCAACTTAAAGACAGCATAATTGGCTTCGACTCGCAGAATTGGTCATTTTAACTTAAGACCGCAGAATTGGTCATTTCAAACATAAACCCGCAGAATTGGCTTTGACCTGCAGAATTGGTCATCTCAAACTTAAGCCACAAAATTGGCTTCGACCCACAGAATTGGTCACCTCAAACTTAAGCCCGTAGAATTGGCTTCAACCCACAAAATTCGTCATTTCAAACTTAAGCTGCAAAATTTCCTTCGACCCACAGAATCGGTCACACTCAACTTCAAGCCCACATAATTATCTTCAACCCGCAGAATCGGTCACCCTCAAACTTAAGCCTGCAGAATTGGCTTCGACCCACAAAATCGGCTACCCTCATCCTCAAGTCCTCAGAATTGGCTTTGACCCATAGAATTTGTCACCCTCATCTTCAAACCCTCAGAAATGGCTTCGACCCGCAGAAGCGGTCGCCCTCATCCTTAAGCCCTCAGAATTGTCTTTGACCCGCTGAATCGGTCACCCTCACCCCTAAGCCCTCAAAATTGGCTTCGAGCGACATAATCGATCATCCTCATCTTCAAGCCCTCAGAATTGGCTTTGACCCGCAGAATTGGTCATCCTCATCCCTAGGTCCTCAGGGTTGGTCTCGACCCTTTGAATTGGTCATCCTGTTTCAAAGTTATCATGCGGTGTCTATTCGAAGACTATCATTTGTTCCAGACTCACCCTTCAAAGGGCTTTGTAGACACCCCATTCTAACACCCACTAACCTCTCCATAGATCCCCTATCACCTCCTGTCACCATTAACAAACCTAAGTCATACCCCGGGTACTGACCCAAAGGACATACGACACTCCTAGGCTCCGTTTGACCAAAATTCAAACTTTTCAGCTCAATTGAGACTGAATGAATCTTCAAAGGGAACTGAAACCCCTTTTTAAAGGTACATCCCATGCGTGATTCTGACTTACGGTGCGAACGAACGACCCGTTTTCCCTCAAAACTCGACGGGAGGTCACCGAACGCTACCATGCTCTGTTTGACCAAGTCAACTCATCAGCTCGATCGAGACTGAATAAATCTTTGAAGGGAACTGAAACCCCTTTCCAATGGTTTGCCCCATACGCAATTCTGACTTACAGTACGGACGAACAATCCGTTTTACTCCAAAAGGTCACCGAGCGCTTCCAGACCCCGATTGACCAAAGTTAACTCCCTAAACTGAGTCAAGCTCTTTGGAATGTCTAAGTACATCTCCTAAACTTTCCAACGGTTCCCCCTGTGCATGATTCTGACTTACCATGCGAACGAACAATCCGTTTGCGTCAGACGATCCCCCGTCCAAAGAACCGATGAACGCTTTCGAGCCACATTTGTTCCAAAGTCGTGTCTCGGACCTGGGAGAAGTCCCAAATACTTTCGAAGGTCTCTCCATTCTAATGGTTTACCCCATGCGCGATTCAGATCAACAGTTTGCGCTTTACAACCGATTTTCCGAAGGAACCTGGAAGAGACTGCCAAACGACAGGTCCCAAACCCTACCTATCGACAGTGTGCCTAAACACACCTACCGATTGGCAGGACCAGGCTATGTTGATCGGTAATGCCCTGGACCTATAAAAAGGAGGTCTTAAACTAATTTTAGGAGGGAGAAGATCAGATATCCATCACTCTCAGAAAGCTCACAAAACCTCTCTCGAAGTCAGTGTGATTTTCACATCCAAATCCCTTTCCAACCTTCACTTTTCATCACCTTTTTCATCAAACCTGATGAATTAAGTACCCTCCATCATCACCTAAGTTCAAGGGCTGCTCTCCAACATCCAAGATCAAGCTCAAGATCTGCAAGAAGGTCCAACTTTCTCAACTCCCTCTTTAAATTCCCCTAAATTAGCATTAATTTATTTTATTACTTAGTAATTTTATTCTCTCATATCACATATCCTAATATACTTTTTATGTAATATTATTGCAGATCTTTTATTTTCATATAAATAAAACCCAAAAAATAGGAAAAAGAGGGTTTGCTCGTAAATTCCAAACGGGAATTCTAACACTCTTTTCACACTTTTCTCACAACTAAAACACTTTTTTACACACACACACGCATATAAGAGAATTCCTCGATTGGATTTACGGGATAAATCCCACCCCCTCATTTTGCATACGAACTACGTGGACTTTTATGCCTCTTTAGTCTACGTAGGCGTCTCGGGGTAAAAACCAAGACTCGAGTCCTCTTCCTACTTTTTTCCTATTTTTCTATATTTTTTTAAACTTAACTCTCTTAGATTCTATATATATAATTAGTATTTGTGCTTAGTAGCGTATTATCCCGCATGCGTTACCATTCCATTATAATGATCGACGTTAGGATAATCGCATAAATCCTATCTTCTAATATTACTTTTAGGAACATTTCTACGAATGACTCGCTTTATCTCTTCCATGATACAAGTTGATGATTCCTATCTACGCTACATATACACATGCAAACATATCACGAGGAAATAAAGTAAAATAGCAATAACCCATGAGAGACCATAAGGGCAGAATGTGTTCCTAACACCTTCACATTTCGTAACTTAGCCTCCGGACCCTTTTCGAATCATTTTGGTTTCGCATGTATCAGTATGTCTTTGGATGTTGTCCTTCAGGATGACTCCCTTTTCTTTTATCTATTTTGAGTAAAATAGATTGGTGACTCTATCTCTCTCATTTTCACCTCATCACCAACACCGTTAAATCACTCCCGAAAGGGATGCGCGGGACCAAGATCCTCCAGAGATGAAGGGGAGACACCCCCTCTTCTTTGCCTCTCCCGCCGTGAGGATCAGAAGGGGGTGGACACAATGTGATTTGAGGGGAAAACTCCTCAAACTCTTTGCATATAAGACACGATGAAAGATAACCGTGTAAGTGTTACCCACATTGATTAACAACAACGATTAAAATTCTTATGACCTCAAGTGATCGTGATATTTGAGTGCAAAATTCCTCAAACTCTCTACATAGAAGACATGGTGAAAGACAACCGTACAAGTGTCACACACGGTGATGTACAACTGTGAATTAAAGGCTTATGGTCTCAGGTGACTATGTAATTTGAGTGGAAAATTCCTCAAACTCTCTACATAAAACTACGGTGACAGATAATCGTGCAAGTGTCGCCCACGGTGGGTGACAACTGCGAGTGAAATTCTTACGGTTTCAGGTGACCATGTAATTTGAGTGAAAAATTCCTCAAACTCTCTACATAAAAGACATTGTGTTGCGTAACCGTGAGATTGTCAAGTATGGTGTGGTGTCGGCACCTTTAGTTATAGATGGTTTTTTCCAGTCATGGAGTTTATGGGCACGATCTCATGTGCCCATTATGTTTGATTGAAATTTCCCTCATACTCACTACATAAATTCTATGGTGATATATCGTCGTACCACTTAGACCATGATGTGGTATTATCGAGACTTCCTCTACTACGATGTGGTGTCACTACTGTGTATGTTGTACGATTAAAAGAGATCGTATTTTAATTTGTTATATTGTCCATGTTAATTTAAATTAATGTATATGAACTATCAATGTTGTGCAATTTATAATATGATATTTTAATGTATATGTAACTTAATGTATATGTAATACAAATTTAATGTAATTTTTTTTGTGATTTACTGAAACCAATTTACTATATGTAATACCATCACTTTATCAATTGATGGAGTAATTGTTATAACCAAATTAATAAGATATAGAAATTGATAAGATAAACTTATATAACCAATTTACATATTTGCATAAAAAGTTTAAGTCAATATTGTCACCAAATTACATAATTCAATAAAATATTATAAAAAGCCTAAATTCATGCCACATTTAAGTCCTCATCTTCATCCAACGATATCAATAATGGTTCATCTCTCGTCGCAATATCTTTTGGACATATACTCTGAAAAGTTTATAATCGATACTTCAACATAGTAGCTCACTGATCGGCATCTTGAGTGGACCTCGATCTCCAGTGAGAGGCAAATGGTGGTAGGGGACAAAATAGTGTCCTTTTTAAATTCACCCAATGAGTATTAGAGATGGTGAGGATAAAGACGATACAATTCTCTTCTACCGGAGATTTTATCACAACGTCGAATGGAACGAAAGTTAAGCATTGTAATTTGGATATCATTACAACCATAAGTTTGAGTACATTAGCTGAAAGATAGCCAAACTCTGGCATGATAAACCAATGTTCGCTGGTTAATGACTGTCTGAAGTAGTCCAATTTCTTCTCATAATCCTCAATATCATATGAGTTTATAATATTATCTCAAAAAGGCTTGTCCCTAGATAGCTCGGACAAAAGTGCACTACGGACAACATGAGAATGTTGTAGTCCATCCCCGACACTAGATCCTTTAATAACGGTCGTATTTCCTGTAAGGACATAAATTTCCAATTGAGTCCTTTGTAGTTTTGGCTCAATTTCGGACAAAAACGTTTGAGTCATAGGATAGAGTTAATTGATCATCCTCCAAGCCTATGATGAGTTTGTTTGAAGACGTAGAGTCCAAGTGTATAAAGCTTCATCAAAATGTCGAGTTTAAGTGCCTCATTTCTATGTCATCAATAGTGGTTCCATGCTCCCAAGGTATGAATGCATTAAATATATATATATATATATATATGAGCTTGGAACGTTTTTATAATGGGTATAGGTTTTATTTAAAACTGTTGTTAATTTTTCAGAAAGATTTTATTAAACTTCTATATAAAGTATATAAAGTTTCTGGGCTAAATTCATAATTTTCAACTTTCTGGTTTCTCGTTCGATATTATCCTTCGAACGAGATTGTCGTTCGAACGAGAATGTCATTCGAACGAAGCTGTCAATGAGCTTCCCCAAAAGTCCACTGGAATGTCGTTCGAAGTGTCGTTCGAACGAACATATTTTTCGAACGAGATTTCTAATGAGTTCACACTAGAACTTCGTTAGAAGTCTCTTTCGAACGAGATTTCGTTCAAACGAAAATGTCATTCGAACGAGATATCAGGCGGGAATTTTTTTGGCATTTTTAGCAATATTTACCCATGTTTCCCACTTCCTTACCCCACTAACTTTTGACAGATTATTATAGTGCGGGAACCAAAGTTTGTAAGTTAACTTTTTCATCATTCTACATCTCCTAGAGAGAGTTTTGAGAGTAAATTCTTCCTAAGAAAAAGTTCAAGTTTAAGTGTTGTTGATTTTCAAGAAAAATATATTATACACTTTAGTTTTACACCCATATTGTTTTTCCAAGCTTCCATATACATATACTTTGCTTGGAGTGTTTGGCACCGGTTTATCTCTACATTTGTTTGAAGAGAAGTTTGGGTTTTCTTCTAAATCCCATAAAGAAGAAGAGCTTGTTTTGTTGCGGCATTCTCACGTGGTGAAAGACACCATGTGTGGTTGACGGTGTACCTATGTCTCATTGGTGAAGGGCGAGATTTCGGTGGAGCTCCGTGGTTATCTACTAAGCAGAGGTGTTTTCAAGAAGAAGCATCGGGGCTTGAGAGGGATCGAGTCGAGTGTTGTAAGTCTTACTGTCTTGTAATTGTAATTCCATACTTAGTGGACTTAAGGCTAGAGCCGTCTGAGGTTTTTTCTCGTTGTGGGTTTTTCCTCGTACATCGCGGCGTAGTAGATTAATTGTTTATTTATCTTTTGAAAAATCACCTAGAACGCATGCTTAGGTAAAAAGATAAAATTGGTTTAATTTAATCACTACTTGTTTAATTTGGTGCAAATTAATATTGGGTAACGTTTATGTTAATTCAAGTCATTTAATTTAATTGATAAAATTTGGTTTTGCCTAATTTGGTAAAAGTGACAAATATGACTTAGGCAAATTTTCTAAGACTTGGATTAATTAATTATGTTTAAGTGAAATTAACATAAGTGTGTGTTTGAATATAATTTCACTTGGTTTTAGTTTTAATTTAAAGTAAACTAAAATTTGTCTTTATTGAACCATCACCTCACGCTTCCGCATATTTATTTAACAAGGAAATTGATTTCAAAGTTTAATTCCTTCTGTATTTGTTAAAATTGGGGGCCTACTTCCACAATTTCAAATTGGTATCAAATCCAAAGCGATAAATTATTTCGTTAAGATCCTTTAAATAATTTTTGGCTAAAATGGAATTTTCCCCATTCTCGAAATTTCCTATTTTCGATGGTTCTAACTACGCATACTGGAAAGCACGTATGAAATCGGCACTAAAATCTATCGATGAGAGGGTTTGGTTATCGTTAGTTAACGGGTGGTCTCCACCAACTCATTTAGCAGATAATGAACGTGTTTCCAAACCGGACGATAGATAGAGTGAGGGTGAATTTACACTTTCTAATTTTAATGCCCGAGGTTTAAATGCCTTGTTTAGCGCTGTCACACCGGATGAATTCCGACGCATTATGACGCGTGAGATCGCTAAAGAAGCTTGGGATATTTTATAACTCACTCATGAAGGTACAAGTGTCGTTAAAGCTTCGAAACTCCAAAGCCTCACCACTCAATTTGAAACTATCAAAATGAATGAAAAAGAAACTTTTGATGAATTTTATTCTAGACTTTCGGATATTGTAAATTCATCTTTTAACTTGGGAGAGAAAATACCCGACAACCAAGTTGTAAAGAAAATTTTAAGGTCCCTACCCGATAGATTTATTCCAAAAGTGACCGTTTTAAATTCTTTACCAACTTTATCCTCTATGAAATTAGAAGATCTCGTAGGTGATTTAGAAACCTATGAACTAGACATGTTTCCCTCTAAAATTGAAAAGAAAAATGAAAAGGGCATTGCTTTAAAAGCCCAGAAAGAGGAAAAACAAGTAGTAGAGAGCGAGAGTGATAGTGACTCGGAAGACATGGCTATGTTTGCTAGAAAATTTTGAAAATTTCTTAAATTGAACAAAGATAAATCTAAAAATGATTTTAAGAAATTTGATAAATCTAGGCATGACAAAGTTGAGAGGAACCCTAAAACTATTAATGAAAATTTAAATAGGGACGAGTCAAATAGGTGTTTTGGTTGTGAGGGTTATGCCATAGGGCTTCTGAGTGCCCCACTAAACTAAGGAGAGAAGGTAAGCGACCCATTTTATATAATGCGACCCTTAGTGATAGTGATAAGGAAGAGGGACCCGATTCCCCCTCTAAGCACAAATTTGTGGCTTTTATGGCTAGTCATGTTAGTGATAGTGAGAACTCATTTATAAATGAAAATTTATCACATGACCCTTCCAAGGTTATAGTTTATGATTCCCTTGTTTTTTATGATAGTGAGAGTGGAGAAGAAAGAGAGAGTGAAAATGAAGAAGAGGTTAATGTGAGTGAACTTCAAAATGCTTTTCAAGAATTATATGAAGAATCAATTAAATTAAAAAGAGCTAATTTGAAGTTAGAAGCTAGTTTGAAATAACGTGTCAAGGTCATTGATAATAGTGTGTTGGTTGAAGACCTTAGGACACGAGAGAGATCTCTTTGAGAGAAGTTAGAATATGTAGAAGGCGAGGGAGATAGCCTTAGAGGATTAATGGAATCCTTAAAAAAGGAGCTTCTCGAGTTCGAAGAGAGAAATGTTTTATTAGAGTCTAACATTCTAGAATTAGAAAATAAATTAAAAGACTCTAGTAATGTCAAATTTGATTTGGAGTGTCGTTCGAAAAAATTCGATAAAATATTAGGAACGGTCCAAATTAAAAATTACACTTGTGGTTTAGGCTTCGATACTTGTAATGAATCAACTCACAAAGCCAAAACCAAATTTTTAGGAGAATCGCCTAGGAAAGCGATTAGAGATCACTCCTTAGGTAAATCTTTTCGACATGTTTTTACTTGTGCACATTGTGGTCGAAAAGGTCATCTTAAGAAATATTGTTTTGATCTTAAAAGATTTTCTAGAAAATCCCAATGTAAGGCAACCAAGGTAGCCAATATTCCTACACCCCAAGATAGTCACTCTTCATTAGTTTGGGTTAGGAGATCCGACTTGGTAGATTTACAAGATAGGGTTTTTCATTCTCATTTACTTTCACATGCTTCCTCTCTAGCAAAACCTAAAGGTTAATGTGTTAATTTTATTTGCATTCCTTAGCTTTTTATGCTTCATGCTATATCATCCATGCTAATTGTATGCTTGCTAAGTCATTTTCTAGTCTATGATCCATGCTTAATCACATGCTAGAATAATGATTTTTGTTTATCTTTTGTATTTTATTTCTTTCATTTTTGTTTGCATTAAATGAAAAATACAAAAAGATTTTTGTTTCTCATTTGAGTTTTTATTTCTTGATAATTTAAGCTTAATGAAAAATTCAAATGATTTTTGTTTGTCTTTTGAGTATATATTTCTTTTTGGTTAAAAATTTCAAAAACTCAAAAAGATTTTTATTTTGTGTGTATTTTAGTTTGACACACTTTATGTGGCATATATTTGTGTTAGAATCCCATTTTTTTCGCACCCATGTGACTAGAACTTTTGGTTTAGATTGTCAATCCTTATTATGTTCTTTACCATTCTTACATGGAGTAGTTGGATTTTGTGTTGATTAAATGGATTCTATTTTTATATGCCTCTACTCACACATGCACGGGCTCTTTTAAAATTTTAACTTCATATGTATATTTGAGCTTTGTGAGGTGTTCTCCTACCAATCTTGTCATCTACATATTTGTGACCTAGGAGGACTAGTGCATGTCAAAATCCACTGCATGTGAGATTTGTGAGAAATAAAAAATGATAAATATAAATGTGCACGGGGAAGGGCTCCGAAAGGATTTATTGTCCTTTGAGAATAGTAAGCCACCGTTTGTTCGGACCTAAAAGAAATACGTGGTCCAAATGCCTAAAAGAAAACATGGCATTAAAAAGAAAAAAATATTTGCCAAGGCCTATTATGTTTGATTGATATATTCATTTAAAAATAATATATATGCTTATTGAGGGAGATTGGATGATATATCAACGGTTTGCACAATGTCCATTTATCCTAGTTGAGCTTTCAATGTCATGACTCTATTGGTTTGTAGAATCATCAACATGCTAGGCTTGTATGCATTGTGTATGTTGGTTCATTGAGTTCATTTTATATTGTCACATGAGGTTATATTCAAATGTGATGAAGTTTGCAATCAATTGAGAACTTCGTGAGCATGTTTTAAGTGATTGGGTCTAAATTTAATTGTTGCTAGTTCACACCCCAACACTTTCATTTCCATATGACACATTTTTGCCATACGAGTGTGAAAAGCTTATCGTATTTTGTGTCATTTGTGCGTTTATATCTATATATGTGTACTTGAGTCTATTAGGTATATATTAGGTATACATATATTTGATATTTTTGTTTAGTCTTTGCCTTGCTTTCTAGTCCATATATGTTTGAATTCATAATTGGTATCCATCTTATTGCATTCTTTGTTGATATCACATTCTTAATACTGATGTATCATATTGGTATCTATTTCTTGCATCTGAGTTGGCATCCATTATTATTTATTGGATTAATTATGGTTTTTTTGCCCATGTTCTTTAACGTTCTCATCACTTTATGCACAATTACATGTTTTAGCTTGTTATCCCATTCTATTTTTAGCCTTTGCTTATTTTAGATAAGTTATTTGGGTGTTTATGCTTTAAATTTGGGGAGATAAGTTCATTTTTAATTCTTTAGCCTTTGTCTATTCCTGAACAAAAAGGGGAGAATGATAGGGGGAGAAATGGTATCTAATCTTATTATAATCGTATCTTAGTTTGGGGGAGATTTATCTTAGGAGGAGACGTCTTTCTAAGTAGGTCATTAGTTTGATAAAGGAGAAAATTAATTTAGGGGGAGTACCCTTTAATTGCATTCAATCTTTTGATATTCCCTATGTGTGTAATGTGTTTGCTTAAGTGTGCAGGAATTATATTATAAGTGGCAACTTTCACTGGCAAAGATTGTGATCATTTGGGTTGTTTGAGTCAAGCATTGTATTTTTATTTTGGGTGGGACATTTTTGTCAGTATAGTAGAGCTTGACGGCCCTTTAGGATTTTTGTTTAGTTTTTGTCCTGAAAAAGCCAAAAGGGGAGATTTGTAAGGACACAAATTTCCAATTGAGTCCTTTGTAGTTTTGGCTCAATTCCGGACAAAAATGTTTGATCATAGGATAGAGTTAATTGATCATCCTCTAAGCCTATGATGAGTTTGTTTGAAGACGTAGCGGCCAAGTGTATAAAGCTTCATCAAAATGCCGAGTTTAAGTGCCTCGTTTCTACGTCATCAACAGTGCTTCCATGCTCCCAAGGTATGAATGCATTACATATATATATATATATATATATATATATATATATATATATATATATATATATATATATATATATATATATATATATATATATATATAGGAGCTTGGAAAGTTTTTATAATGGGTGTAGGTTTTATTTAAAACTATTGTTTATTTTTCAGAAAGATTTTATTAAACTTATATATAAAGTATATAAAGTTTCTGGGCTAAATTCGTAATTTTCAACTTTTTGGTTTCTCGTTCGATATTGTCGTTCGAACGAGATTGTCGTTCGAATGAGAATGTCGTTCGAACGAAGCTACCAATGAGCTTCCCCAAAAGGCCATTGGAATGTCGTTCGAACGAACATGCTGTTCGAACGAGCTTCCAACGAGATTTCTAATGAGTTCACACTAGAACTTCGTTAGAAGTCTCTTTCGAACGAGATTTCGTTCAAACGAAAATGTTGTTCGAACGAGATATCAGGCGGGAATTTTTTTGGCATTTTTTATCAATATTTACCCATGTTTCCCACTTCCTTACCCTACTAACTTTTGACATATTATTATAGTGCGGGAACCAAAGTTTGTAAGTTAACTTTTTCATCATTCTACATCTCCTAGAGAGAGTTTTGAGAGTAAATTCTTCCTAAGAAAAAGTTCAAGTTTAAGTGTTGTTGATTTTCAAGAAAACTATATTATACACTTTAGTTTTACACCCATATTGTTTTTCCAAGCTTCCATATACATATACTTTGCTTAGAATGTTTGGCACCGGTTTATCTCTACATTTGTTTGAAGAGAAGTTTGGGTTTTCTTCTAAATCCCATAAATAAGAAGATCTTGTTTTTCTGCGGCATTCTCACGTGGTGAAAGACACCATGTGTGGTTGACGGTGTACCTATGTCTCATTGGTGAAGGACGAGATTTCGGTGGAGATCTTGGGTTATCTACTAAGCAGAGGTGTTTACAAGAAGAAGTGTCGGGGCTTGAGAGGGATTGAGTCGAGTGATATAAGTCTTACTGTCTTATAATTGTAATTCCATACTTAGTGGACTTAAGGCTAGGGCCGTCCGAGGTTTTTTCTCGTTGTGAGTTTTTCCTCGTACATCACGGCGTAATGGATTAATTGTTTATTTTATCTTTTGCAAAATCACCTAGAACGCATGCTTAGGTAAAAAGATAAAATTGGTTTAATGTAATCACTACTTGTTTAATTTGGTGCAAATTAATATTGGGTAACGTTTATGTTAATTCAAGTCATTTAATTTAATTGATAAAATTTGGTTTGGACTAATTTGGTAAAATTGACAAATATGACTTAGGTAAATTTTCTAGGACTTGGATTAATTAATTATGTTTAAGTGTAATTAACATAAGTATGTGTTTCATTTAATTTCACTTGGTTTAATTTTAATTTGAAGTAAATTAAAATTTGGTGATTTTGTGAACCATCTTACGCTTCCGCATCTCTCAAACAAGGAAATTACTTTTGAATTTTAAAATTGGGGGTTTACAAACTTTCATTTCCATAGTTCCCATCCGATTTGGCATCGTATATATCTTCCACAAATGATTGGTAGAAGTCGGGAACGTAATTGATATAAATCTTCTTCTCCCTAAACCATGTCTCTGGTTTCACACCCATTAATGGAGTCTTGTTTGCAAAAAAAAATTTCAACTCAGCTTTGGACAATACATCCTACTCCCAAGAATAAGGGGTTCTTTTAGTATATATATAAACATACTTCTTCCCCTTATATGGCCTACCCTTTTGATGAATTTGCAAGGGACACCTTTCAATCAAAAGAGACAACCACACTTTCTCGTTCCAAAACATCGCTTTCGCTTCTGGTCCACCCCCTCATTTTTTCTGTTTCTATGAAGCTCAATGAGCTCACAACCAAGTAACCCTTCCCTTTCTGACTAAACTGACCTTGTCAGATTTCAAAATGATCACGGCAGCATGAAGTTTGGAACCAATTTGTTGACACCAATCAATCATCTTGTCATGGTCATCAAAAATCTGCACAAGTATAACATTGGTAATTGAAATTAATTATATATGGTAATTTAAGCTATACATGAAAAAGCATGTTCAGTAAACATGCCTCGTTAGTGGTGGATTAGACTGCATGGTCTTTCGTAATTGCATTAACATCCAATCCTTCTTCTACTCCCGCATCCCGCCAATGCATACAATCAAATGTAGTGTCATCCAATTATGTCAGACATTAAAAACCTAAATTAGTGTATTTAAATTTTATGATATGTTGTTTTATTGTAAACAAGGTGAAATTAGGGAACAAATCACACAAACATTGGTCCAAGGTTGATGTCGTTGCTTCCTCAACTGTGAATTTTCACGCATATTCGATTTCTTGGGTGAAGCACATTTGAGTAGATACACTCGGTACAATTATGTTATCTATATCTTGCCAAAATGAATCATCAAGTATCGAGTCATCTAACTTAAATGATAATACAATAATTAGTATAATATGAATTAAGAATACAATAACACAAATCAATAAAAACACATCCAAGGCTACTCATAACCACGGTCTTGTATACGTTGTTATATTTTATTGTAAACATGACCAAAATATGTAACCTTTTAAAAAATATCAGCATTTAATAAATTTGAACTTTAAATTGATTTATTTTCCCTTTTAAACCCTTAACTTAATAGACCTCAAATAATTACTTTCAAAATGGAAACCATGACCGAATGTAACCGTTCAGGGCTCCACACGGTCTCAAGAGACCTTGCATATGTAACACACAGCTACAAGTAGTCATGCAAGCTTACCTACGGCTATAAGAAGCCATAAAGGGATAACTACGGTTATGAGTCACCGTGCAGTACAGTTTTATGGTTACATTAGGCCGAGAATTAATATTTCATACAAGTGACACACAGTCTAAATCATCTTTGGTTTAAGAGGTTACGATTACATTCCACCAAAACCACTCATCACTTACGACGTCGGGAGGCCCTAAGTCCAGTAATCCCGAGTTTTTTTTAATCTTATCTTCGTTTTTTAGGAGAGTGCGCTTGCGTTCAAATAAGGAAGTTATTTAATTAAACACAGTTTTCAGCACTTAAGTCCTAAACATGCATCTATATGAGATTAAATATGAAGATGAAACATGCAAGAACACATATATGAGGAAAAATCCCCAATGGGGAAAAACCTTTTATTTTCATAATAATTTTTGTAAGAAAACGGCTTACAACGGATTACAATGAAAATACAGTGACACAGAAATACCCTCGGGTGTCGGTTCTGTTGTCGGCGGCTGGAACAATCCCTTTCCAGTAGGGCAGCAATGACGAAGAGAATGGATTCCTCACAAATTACTCCAGATGAGTAAATGATCTTCTTGAAGGTTTAAAGATTCACACACATATATGGGAACGATTTTGTGAATAAAAAAAAAGTTTAGAAAACCTTAAAAGGTGAAGTCTAATTCTGGGCTGTTTTTCGCAGAATTTAAGATTGCAGAAAGACTTAAAAAACGTGTAGAAGGAGATCAAATATTTATATAAAAATCGAGGCGGTGGCTCGTTCGAACGAGATAACATGTCGCTCGAACGAGATAGCATGTCGCTCGAACGAAGGACATAAGTCGTTTGAATGATATCGCGCGACATGTCTATCTCGCGCGAACGACTTTCAAAGTCGCTCGAGCGATCTCGTCGATCGAGGCCATTCGCTTCTACACTTAGAAAAATTCTTCTTTTGATAAAAAAAATTAATCCAGAATTCAAAAATAATTTTCAAAAACAATTCCCAAATATTTATGCAAATATTTAAAGTTCCAATAAAACATTTTACTGATATAACGTGGTGCAGTAGTGGGAATGAGCTGAGCCGCACGTTGCATGTAGCATGATGCGCGTGAAGAAAGTGGTTACATTGAATTCGGATACAGGTGGCCATCGAGGATGATCGTGTTGACGTGCCGAATGTAGCGGTATCAGACATATGAACTGTGATCTAGGAGAAAATAGAAAAATCCTAGATTCTACCTCGGACATTTATAAAATTATGTCCTTACAAATCTCCCCCTATGTCTATGTCGGTACATACATAAAAAATCCGAATTATGCAATCAAATGACACACAAGATAATATCCCCATTAAACCCTCAAACTGAGAATATTAAATGACATGTCTTCCAAATCTTCAGCTCTCCAAATCTTCCAAAGCTTTTCTCATCAGGGTGTGTAATCAAATAATGAGCACAATTGTACCTACACACATGAGATAAAGCAAATACCCGTGACAAGCAACAGATTGAAAATATAATGATATGCAAAAATTGATGATCAATTAAGTTTAAGCAAATCATTCATAAGTCAACCAAAATACCAATACAATTCTCCCCCATAATTATTCTCCCCCTTTTTATGATGTCCCCAAATGGATAGATATGAGAAGCAGAAATGAATGCACATGGAGAATGACACACAGGAATAAACTGCTATTTTTGTATTTTTCAAAATTTTTCACACATAGAACACAACAAAGAATCACACCATGAAAGATCACAAAAACAACCAAGTCAATGATATCGAAAATGAAGAGGTGTGAACAAATTCGATGGGAAAATCAATGCATACTAACATGACATATGTGCACGATGAATATCGGATACTCCTAACGAATGAACTCAAAGTCTTCCTTTGGTGTAAAAAGGTGGTAATATGAGACATTGACTCAATCAAATCAACAAATCAAAGCTCAAAGTGATTTCTACACCAATAACGTCCAAAACTATTTCATGCTTTTTCAGGACTTTCAAGGAAGTGCAAACCCGTTTATATTCTCCAACCAAACTCCCTTAGATTTTTATTTTGAATAGAGGCTTTCTAAATTCTCAAACTTTGGAGAATTGATGATGAAACCTAAATGGCCAATAAGTGGCATGAATTGCTTTTTATTGCCTTTAAATTTTTTCGGGCTCTTTTAACCTCTTTGAACCCCGAATAATAAAATTCCTTCATTTTTTAGGTCCTTTTGAACGGTGGCTTTTGCGCAAAGAAGTGATAATTACCTTTCACAGCCCCTCCCCGTTCGTAAACAAACACTCAGTCTCACAAAAACGGTTTTTACATGCATTCCAATCTTGTCAAGTTTTATCGCATATTGTAAGTTTTATTGACAAAATTGAGATGGAAACACTCAAGCCAACATGTGATAGACAAGTACAATAATCAAATAAATCCGTGCATGTGTGCAATAAAGGAGATAGGAGTCAAACATGTAGAAAGATATCACTAATCACATCTCAAAGACTCCAATCAATGTAAAGCACATGGATGAAATGAAGTAGCGTCTCAAATATCTATCAAACAGTCACGTGGATAAATGGAATGAATTTAGTGACTTGGCAATCTTAAATGCTCATCCATAAAAGGTGCATAATAAAATACAAAAATATTTTTTTGCTTTTCTGAAATATTAATATACAAAAGCAAAAATCTTTTTAGATTTTCAAAAGAATAAATAAATAGTTATACAACAAAGCAATGATACATATAAAACAAACTAGCAATAGGAAGCATATGATATGAACATGAAAAGGCATCCTATTCTAGACATAGACCAACCCGTCAGTCAACTATGCAAATCCCCAAAGACTTCCTAAGACTCTCAAATCTAAGGGCATCCAAAGGTTTCGTGAAAATATCGGCTAACTGACGGTCGGTGGGAACAAAACTCAGGGATACGACTTTCTCCTCAAATAACTGTCGTATAAAGTGCTCACGTATCCTGATGTGCTTTGTGCGCGAATGATGGACTGGATTACGGGATATGTGTATCGCACTCGTGTTATCACAGGAAATGGTCATGGTGTCCTATGAAATCCCATAATCCTCCAACATTTGCTTCATCCACAATAGTTGCATGCAACAACTCCCGGCGGCTATGTACTCAGCCTACGCAGTGGACAAAGAGATGGAATTTTGATTTTTGCTTAGCCAGGAGACAAGAGCAGAACCAAAATAAAAACACCCACCAGAAGTTCTCCTACAACCATCTACATCCCCGGCCCAATCAGCATCTGAATAGGCAGACAAACGATCATCAGTATCAAAGGAATACCAAATACCGTATGAGAGAGTCCCACTCACGTATTTAATAATACTTTTGAGAGCAAGTAAATGTGACTCTTTCGGGGACGCCTGATATCGCGCACAGACTCCAACACTAAAGGCAATGTCAGGACGACTGGCAGTCAAGTAGAGAAGAATACCTATCATACTCCGATACAAGGTTTGCTCTACGCCCTTGCCTGAAGTGTCCTTACTAAGCTTGGTAGTGGTACTCATAGCTGTACGTGCATGCTTAGCGGAGTCTAAACAAAATTTCTTCACTAGGTCTCTAGCATACTTGGATTGGGAGATGAACATCCCATCCTCTAGCTGACGAACCTGGAGACCAAGGAAGAAAGAAAGCTCACCAACCATGCTCATCTCAAACTCACTTTTCATTTCCTCTTCAAAGTGATGAGCATGTTGAGAGCATGTGGATCCAAAGACTATGTCGTCGACATAGACCTGGGAAACTAAAATTGCACCGTCATCTCTCCTAACGAACAACGTCATATCAACTCCCCCTCTCTTGAAGCCACGGGCTAAGAGATAGGAAGTAAGCCTCTCGTACCAAGCACGGGGTACTTGCTTCAAACCATACAAGGCTTTCCTCAGATAGTAGGCGTGATCTGGGTGCTGAGGATCTTCAAACCCTTTTGGCTGTTCCACGTAAACCTCCTCCTGTAGAATGCCATTCAGAAAGGCACTCTTTACATCCATCTGATATAACTTGAAGCACAGATGACATGCGATGGCGAGTAGTAGACGGACGGACTCAAGCCTCGCAACAGGAGCAAATATCTCCCCAAAATATGCACCCTCTATCTGTGTGTATCCTTGAGCGACCAACCTAGCCTTGTTTCGGATTATGGTACCATTTTTATCCATTTTATTCGTGAAAATCCACCGGGTACCTATCACATTAGTCTCACTAGGTCGGGGGACTAGTTCCCAGACATTATTCCTTTTAAACTGAAGCAACTCATCCTACATAGAAGATATCTAGTGTTCATCCTTGAGTGCTTCTTTACGATTCTTGGGCTCGACTTTGGACGTGTAGCAAAGATGGCTAACAACGTTCTCTAGCTGAGCACGAGTCTTGACCCCTAGAGTGGGATCGCCAACAATGGTAGATAGGTCATGACTCTTGCGAACCTAAGCAGGTGTGTCCCCTAACACAGGAATAGGGCCCATAGGGTGTTGGAGAGGAACAGGTAAATCACTGTCAGAATAATCCTCATCCTCACACTGAAGGTTAGGATCAATAGACGTCGGAGGTTCGTTATCTTGCACGGTGACGTTTATTGACTCCATAACCTTAGAGCTCTTCAGGTTAAAAACTCGGTACACTCTACTATTCGATGAATAGCCTAATAATATTCCCTCATCGCTCCGGGAGTCAAACTTTCCTAATTTCTCTCCATCCCGTAGGATGTAGCATTTGCTCCCAAAAACACGAAAATATGCCAGGTTGGGCTTCTTACCAGTCCATAATTCATAAGGCGTCTTGAGTGTGTGTGGACGCAAGTAAACCCTGTTCAGCGTATGGCATGCAGTGGACACTGCCTCTGCCCAAAATCTCCTAGAAACTTTACGACCTAGAAGCATAGATCTAGCCATCTCCTGGATCGTTCTATTCTTTCTCTCAACAATCCCATTTTGCTAAGGAGTCTTCACAGCAGAAAACTCATGTTTGATCCCAAGGCTATCACAATACAAATCTACCTTTGCTTCCTTAAATTCAGTGTCGTTGTCACTACGTATTCTATTAATAGTGACTCCGTGTTGATTTTTCAGGCACGGCACTTGGTCATTAAAAACTCTACAGCATCGGATTTCTCTCTCAGAAAACCTACAATGTAGTATCTGGAGAAATCATCCACCATCACGAGGATATACCTCTTACCACCCAGACTCTCGGTACGAGTGGGACCCATAAGATCCATGTGTATGAGCTCAAGAACACGAGAGGTGGTAATGGAATGCAACTTCCTATGGGGACTACGAATTTGTTTTCCCAACTGACAGGGTTCACAAACCATTGAAGTTGGCCTTCCAAGAGATGGTAAGCCACGTACTAGGTCCTTTTTAGCTAAGCGAGTGATATCTCTAATATTTACGTGACCTAGACGTTGGTGCCACAAATCCATAGGAGTGATTGTGGCATTGTTGCAGACAAGTGAGGAAGTAGGCACAGTCCTATAACAGTTATCCTCGGTCCTCACCCCTTTCATCAAGAGTTTACCGGCTTGATTGTAGACATTACATGCATCCCGATCAAACTTTACTGCAAAGTCAATGTCGCACAGCTGGCTAATGCTGAGAAGGTTTACTTTTAAACCTTTGACGTACAACACATTCTCTAGCTTAGGAAGTCCTGGTAACTCTACAGTACCTCGTCCTACAATGCTATACTTGCTCCCATCTCCAAAGTTAACTCTACCATCCTTATAATCCTCAAGGTAGGTAAAAAAGGAGACATCACCTGCCATGTGTCTGGAGCATCCATTATCAAAATACCACTGTGAGGTATTATGTGCTTTGAGAGCAACATGAACAACCAGGGATTTCTTATATTTCTTAGGCACCCAAGAAGTGATAACCTTTTGTTTACCCTTGTTGTTGTTGGTTTTAGCCTGAATGTGTGAAGCAATTATAGACGGTAATGACATCCGTCGTAATTCCTTCATTAAACTCTGTGATGTGGCGCCTAAAAACTCAACACGCTCTCTCAGACTAGAAAACTCATCAGTATGACATGGTGGAGCAGTAGTACGTCGTGTTCGACCCATGCAATAACAAAACTCCCTGAGGTGGCCTTTTCTTTTGCAATAAGTATAAAAGAACACAGTCAAAGGCAGTCCTTGGTTTGCTTTTCTTGGTCGAACTCTCCTTTGAGGTTTTTGACGATGGCCATAAGGTGTCGTAGTAAACTTAGGAACTGGTCCAGGTGTGATTTTGGAGGAGGAGGAACCATCATAACCAATTCCCTGCCTATCACCAAAATCTAAAGCGGGGACGAGGAGCATCTTTCCCATTTTCCCTGATATGTCCTCGATTTGTACCTTGACTTCCCGTGCTTTCTCAAGATCATGAGTCGGTTGGGAAATAAGGGCTTCAAGTTTCTTCTGAGTCTCCACGGAGGAATGGAGCTCACTCGTAAGACTATCCACTTGTTTAATCAAGTCCCCTCTCTCTTTCTCAAAATTACTCTCTCTCTCTCTCTCTAAACAAACTTTCTTTCTCATCACAGGCAGATTCTCTCTCTCTCAGGGCGGTGCAGGTGAAGGACTCTCTATCTCTCTCTCTTTTCTTAAATCTTCCTCTAAGCCGGTGATCTTAATAACTAACGCTTTGTTACGCTTTTTAGTTCTAAATGACTCAGAATATAACTCAGCGTAGGCGCGTTGAATATCACTCTCTCTCTCACTTGTGTCATCCTCCCCCTCACTCACACCGATCTCACTGTCGAGGTGTCCCTGTGAAGCAGTATCCTCATCGACGTGATAAGAACTAGAAGTGTTCACATGACTAGCCATGAATGCGGTGAAGTTACACTCATGCGGTGACTTAACTCCAGAATCCACCGACTCGACCTCACTGTCGTCGCTAAGGGTAGCATTAAGGACAGCTTTCCCTTTCTCTCTTTTAAGACGTGTGGCACACTCAAAGGCTCTATGACCCCTACCGTCGCACTCAAAGCATCTCTCACTTTCTTTCTTAGGAGGATCGTTAAAAACTTTTTCATTTTTCTTTTCAAACTTATTTTTCTCAAATTTCTTTTTATCTTTAAAATTGCCATTTTTCTTAAATTTAAGAATTCTTTTGAATTTTTTTGCAAAAAGAGCCAAATCATCTAAGTCAAAATCACAATCACAATCTGACGTGTCAGTCTCTCTCTTTCTAGATGACTCTACCCTCTTTCTAGCCGACCCCTCACTCTTTCTCTCTTGGGTATTAAGTGCAATTCCCTTATATTTGGACCTAGCAGTTTTAGGGAACATATCGATTTCAAATGTTTGCAAATCTCCTACAAGTTCTTCCAATTTTAGCGTATTTAAATTACCCATAGAATTTAGCACAGTGACTTTAGGGATAAAACGCTTAGGCAAAGAATGAAGAATCTTTTTAACAACTCTAGCATTAGGAATATGTTCACCAAGATTAAAGCTAGTATTAATAATGTCAAAAAGCCTAGCATAAAAATCATTAAAACATTCAGTCTCATGCATGGTGATTGTTTCAAATTGAGTTGTCAAATTTTGCAATTTAGACTCTTTCACAGCATTAGTTCCTTAATGGGTGAGTTGTAAAACATTCCATGCCTCTTTTGACGTGGTGCACGTCATTATGCGTTTTAACTCATCAGGTGTGACAGACCCATAAATAGCACTTAGACCCTTAGAATTGAATGATGACCATTTAAATTCGTCCTCAGTCCAAGAAGTGAAAAGTTTTAAATTTATCACATTATCAACAGTGACGGAGGGAGGTGTCCACCCTCTTTCAACCAAAATTTGGACACGTTCATCAATGGCTTTTAAATCAGATCTCATGCGGGCTTTCCAATATGCATAGTTTGTCCCGTCAAAAACTGGCATTTTATTATATAACTTCTTCATAATGAACACACTCGTTTTAAAAAATCAATTTTTCAGAAAATTGATATCTTAGAAAAATTTTGCGGAAAATTACACGGTAAAATTGTGTGACTCGCTCTGATACCAATTTGAGGAGAGTGCGCTTGCGTTCAAATAAGGAAGTTATTTAATTAAACACATTTTTCACCACTTAAGTCCTAAACATGCATCTATATGAGATTAAATATGAAGATGAAACATGCAAGAACACATATATGAGGAAAAATCCTCGATGGGGCAAAACCTTTTATTTTCACAATAATTTTTGTAAGAAAACGGCTTACAACAGATTACAATGAAAATACAGTGACACAAAAATACCCTCGGGTGTCGGTTCTGTTGTCGGTGGCTGGAACAATCCCTTTCTAGTAGGGCAGCAGCGGCAAAGAGAACGGCTTCCTCACAAATTACTCCATATGAGTAAATGATCTTCTTGAAGGTTTAAAGATTCACACACATATATGGGAACGGTTTTATGAATAAAAAAAAGTTAAGAAAACCTTAAAAGGTGAAGTCTAATTCTGGGCTGTTTTTCGCAGAATTTAAGATTGTTCCAATATTAAAAAACGTGTAGAAGGAGATCAAATATTTATACAAAAATCGAGCCGGTGGCTCGTTCGAACAAGATAGCATGTCGCTCGAATGAGATAGCATGTCGCTCGAACGAAGGACATAAGTCATTCGAACGATATCGCGCGACATGTCTATCTCGCGTGAACGAATTTCAAAGTCGCTCGAGCGATCTCGTCGATCGAGGCCATTCGCTTCTACACATAGAAAAATTCTGCTTTTGATAAAAAAAAAGTAATCCAGAATTCAAAAATAATTTTCAAAAACAATTCCCAAATATTTATGCAAATATTTAAAGTTCCAATAAAACATTTTACTGATAGAGCATAGTGGAGTTGTGGGAATGAGCTGAGCAGCACGTTGCATATAGCATGATGCGCGTGAAGAAAGTGGTTACATTGAATTCAGATACAGGTGGCCGTCGAGGATGATCGTGTTGACGTGCCGAATGTAGTGGTATCAGACATATGAAATGTGATCTAGGAGAAAACAGAAAAATCCTAGATTCTACCCCGGACATTTATAAACTTATGTCCTTACAGTTTTACACAGTTTTAGACATTATATTCTTTTTATAGGTGTTTTAATACCTCAAAATCATCAAGAGAGCATTGGATGTTATGAGTTTGTGAAGCTTCAATATCAATTTTCTTTTCTTTAACCATGCAATGTGGCCTCTTTGAACCTTGATTTATGTATACAAACAACACCACAACAACACAAAGGACCCACAAAAATGGAGCTTTGCGGACAAATTCACAAGGTCATATATAACAAGGTTAAACCGTGAGAGGGTAGGATTCGGTGGGAGTTAAAGAGTTTTGAGATTTTGTAAATTGTGATGTTTCAGAGTTTGTGGTGTTTGTTTGGTTTGTGTGATTTTTTTATTATTTTAGGCATTTTAGACATTTTAAAAGAATAAAAAGGTACAATACTTTTGGGTGTTGTTAGTAAAGTGTGTATTTAATTTTTATGTGGTAATTTGGATAAATTTTGTGGGTGGAAATATCAGGACCCTTGCTCATTACCCTCAGTACAAACCCCCTCCTCCGTTATTGAGCTCCCCTTCCGCTGACTGCCCCCGGCTATTATCCTCTCCCCTTTGTTGATCCATTCGTGTGCTCCTGCCCAGAGCCCTCCACCGCTATTTTCCTCCCCACCTCTGCTGCTCCGCTATTGTACTGACGCTCTGAACTCTCCCTTGTTGTTGTCCTCCTCCCTCCGTTGTTACCCTCCCCTCCTTTGTTGTCAGTCGTAAGTTTGTTTTTCTACTTCTCTCTCTCTCTCTCTCTCTCTCTCTCTCTCTATATATATATATATATATATATATATATATATATATATATATATATATATATATATATATATATATATAGGGGATCTTCCTATTAAGTCCTCTTTACGTAAGACATTTTCTAATAGGTCCTATCATAGTATTTTGTTCCTCATAGGTCTTATTTTTACATATAGTGAATATTCACTGTATGTTTACAAATAGGACCTATTGGACCAAAAATCTTTTTTCATGGGACCTGTTGAAGCAAAAAAAATGTAAGACCTATTGAACTACATACTTAATAAACGAGACTAATCGGTAAAAATCGCTTATTTATATTGTAGGAAAACCTCATAGAATTGGGATCCTTTAACAAATACACGATTCCCCATAGAGACTGAAAAATTGTTCAATTTTTATCATTCGATTGGATTAGTACTACAAAGGCTCACACATATATGGTTCAATTTTTATGGTTTCTTACTTTGATATTAGTGACTAAAAAATATTAGGACAAAACCAGTTGTGTTTGGTATATTATGTTTTTTATGGTTTCTCTCACACTAAACCAGTTGAGTTTGGGACTTTTTACTAGTTAATTGTGTCTTTTTTTTTATACTATAAGGTTGATACAAATCGTTGTGCATCAAAGGGTAGGCATGGCTCAATCTTAAGGATCGTCGTGTTCAAAAAATTTGAATAAAAACTTCAGTTTCATTCCAAGTTATATTCTTAGATTCTATTATAACAAATTAAATGTGTTGTTAATTAGTTCTTTTTACCTTTTTAAAGGGATGATCCTAATAGAGAAACTAATAGAACACCTTCAAATGATCATTCGTCTGATCCCAACGGTTCAAATAGTGAGCAAGTGGATCAATGAGAGGCATCTCAACAATCTAGTTTACAACTCAGTCAACAAGAAGATACTATTATAGGTAAAAGAAAACCAATTCGACCTCCATCAATCACGTGGGATCATTTTACAAAATCCCTCGATGGATTCCATGACTCTTGTGATTATTATAGAAAAGAATATTCTTATGATAGTAAAAATAATGGAACATCAAATTTGTTGAGCATTTAACTCATGCATGGTCCACTTATCCTAATAGGGAACCAGAAAAACAAAAGACCTTAACCTTTCAACCAAAAAAAGGGGAGAGGGGGTAGATCAACTCTTGTGGATGCATCTTATAGTGTTGATCAATGTAGGGATACAATTTCTATAATGTTTATTACATACGAATTGGATTTTTAGTTTATTGAAGGTTTAAGAAATGTACTTAATGTCTTAGAGCCGAAATTTCCAATCCCATGTCGCACCACCATAACTGGATATTTCTTGAACATTTATGTAAATGAGAGAGATATGTTGAGCGATGTGTTGAAGAAATCGGGGTAGCAAAATTGTATTACCGCAAACATGTGAACATCTTTGCAAAATTTGAATTACATGTGTTTGACATCTCATTATATAGATAGAAATTGGAATCATAATAAAAAAATCTAAATTTTTGCTTAGTTTCAAATCACAAAGGTGAAACAATTGTCCAACATTTGGACAAGGGTCTATTGGGGTGGGACATTGAGAAGGTTTTTTCGGTAATGGTTGAGAATGCAAGATCCAATCATGTAGTTGTTATGAACTTGTATGACAAAGCTAACAATTTAGGTGGGGCAATTTGGGGGGTGAGGTGAGTTTATGCAAATGAGGTGTTGTGAAAATATTTTGAATTTAGTTATCATCGATGCTTTAAAATAATATCACATCTCTATTGATAGAATTCGTAGTGTGGTGAGATATGTTAGGTCTTTCACAATGAGGTTAGATAAATTTAAGTCTTGTTGTCAAATGGAAAGGATACCATCGAAAAAACTTATTTGCTTAGATGTTCCCACGAGATGGAATTCGACGTTTTTAATGCTAGAGGCGGTTGAAAATTTTAGAAAAAATGTGTAAACAGTTAGAGGTAGATGATTCACAATACCATCGTGAGTTTTGCTTGTCTCGTGAGAGGGGTGCTCTTAGTTTTTAAGATTAGGAACACGCGTATGCATTCATTAAACTTGTGAAAACATTTTATGATGCAATACTTAAGTTTTTTGGATCATCGTATTCTAACTCTAATCATCTCTTAAGACAATCGAGTCTGATTCTCACTCAAATAGGGCCTTAGTCTAATAGTAGGGATCCATTTTTTTTTAGAAAATGGCTCAAAACATGGGCAAAAAATTGGAAAAATACTGAGGTTCTTTGTTAATGATTAAACCGACGTTGTTTGTTGCCATATTACTTGATCCATGACATATTTGGTTTATTGTTAGAGTGCCTTGTTTGGGGAAGATGAGGTTAGTGAGGTGACAACTATGGTGAGAAGAAGTTTGTATGAATTGTACAATCACTACATAGTGTTTACTCTTATGCACCCATACAGAATCGCAATTCACGACAAATGGAAACTGAGATTGATATTGCTAGTGCTGAAGTTGATGTCGATGCATTATTTAATGTCTTTTTATGAGGTTGTTTAAAGAGACTAACAAGAAAAAATGAAAAATGGAGGAGGACCGATACTTAATGGAGTCGTGTGAGGACCCTACTAATTTGGAGTTTTATATATTTGGTGATGAGTTGAATTCTGTTGGAGTTTGGGTACGATACATGGAGGTTTTTCTGAATAAAAAAGAAATAAATAGTAGCAGTTAAACGAAGAAGATGACTCTGACCAGTTTGAATCAATTCGTCTCCAAGAGAGAATCGATTCGGTAGAGATAAACGATTAGGGTTCTTCACCGAATCGATTCGGTTGCCCAAACTTTCCAAAATCTTTTCTTTACGCCTTAAATTTCCAAATAAATAATCAGGAGACTTTTGTAATATTTTTTACCTATAGGGAAGGACTTAGTGAGTTCTAGTAGACCTATGGTAGGGATTAGGGTTTAGCCAAGTGAGAAAATTAAGGCTAGGACTTATTCGGGCATAATATGAAACTTAAGAATTCACGAGAATCGGAATGGGTTATGGAGAGCATGAGTGAACCCAATACGTAGACCAGTAGTATGGGGATATATAAACTACTGAAATACCTTAAAGGATAGTTGGGACCCTTCGGGTAGTGATTGATACTCAAAAGACACTAATAAAACATCGTGTGAAAATTGTTAGTACGTTGACTATTCAAGAGAGATATAAATACTACGTACGGGTTTAGATGATGGGTTGTGTGTATACCTAGACTGAATATATTTATATATATAGGTTCTATGAATACCTACTATGTGATTGGTTATGTGTGTGAACATATCTAAGCTTCCTGCTATCATGGGAGGTTCCGCGAATAGAGTGACCCCATCTTGGCAATTCCAGTGAGGTCTATAGGTGGGTCCCATAACATAAAACTTAGGCCGGCTCGCTATGTGACGTGTATTAGTGGGACTGGATGTTATTTTGGGTACGTTAGGTATGTGCGTATCCCAAAGACTTATAACTATGTTCGCCTCCATTATGTTTTGTTTGAATTACGGTTCAAGGAAACATTCCGTACCGATTGCCCCTGATTTGGTACAAGAGGTACACGGACTTGATAGCAGAGTATGCTTGCATCGCGGTGGCCATTCTAGGGAATGTTATAGTTGTATATATATTATAATGTGGATTATATATACAAGTGTGAATATTCTACTTATGTGTAATGGTAGAAAAGATAGATAGTGTATATCTAAAAGTAATTTAAGTACGAGAAAACTTAAATAGATAATGAGATAATAAGTTGGTTAATATGAATTATTGACTTAACGGTAGCATATCTTATGGGTGGTATGGGGGAGCTCAACCTTTTTTGGTTAGTTAGATACGTTATCTAGTTAGGCTGGGTAGCATATCTAGGTAGGAGACGTTAGGTGTGCCCCTTAGGTGAGAGGTGAGGAACTTGAGGGAGTATACGTGGAACTAACGTGTGTGTCTAATAACTACTTTTAAACTGTGAGTTAAATGCTTGTAAAATATTTTCAAAAGGTTTTGGGCTCTGACCCTTGTCAAATCTATTTTTCCAAAACATTTTAGGTGTCCATCCATAGGGACACCAAGCTGGATGATTCATTCCAGGTATGCGTATATGCATCCCTTATAGAGGCTTGAAGGATTGATGTAGATGCTTCAGTTATTCATTCATAGATTATGATTTACATTTCAGTATTTTTGGGCATGTTGCCCATTCAGTTGATACAGTTATTCATTTATTTGTCAAACTATGTTTGGATTCAATTTATTACTTAGACTTGTAGTTGGATTTTATTTTGGTAATCGATGGTTTATTCAATATTATTTATTCAACTATTTAGTTTGTGCTTGATTCAGACTATTATAATTGTATGGATAGTTTGGTTAATGTATTATTTCCTCATGATGTTATATTAATGCAAGATAAAATTTGGCACCGACTTAATTTTAACATAGACGGTTAGTAATTTAAAAAGTTTTCGATAGTGATGATAAGAATGAATCAAATGAGATTCCTATTTATTTTGATAAGGGGTTGATCATCAGTGGTTAAAATAGGAAGGGTGTCGCAAATGGTATTAGAGCATCAGTTTCTCATCTCCATAGGATTTGTACATCTTACTATGATTTCAGTGTAGTGTTCTTTGACATAAAGCCCTATTATTAGGACTGTTGAATTCATGATCACGTATTTGATATTACGTTCTTCTGCTATTATATTTGTATAAACTGTGAACTCATACAATTTGATCTGTTTTAAGATTCAACCAAGGAGAGGACGATCGATGAGGGCCGTGGCGACAGCCGATGAGAGAGAGGCTTAGCAGGAGTCGCAAGCACCTCAACCACAACCACAACCATTGTAAGTGACAGTTACGATAGCAGATATGGCCGCAATTATGACGCAAGCAGTTAACATGAAGTTGCAAATATTCCCTCACTTTTTAAATTTTACCAAAAATTAATTTCCTTTTAAGATGTGGAAGCGAGATGGTTCAATTAAATAAACAACTAATTTTAATTTTTTCAAATTAAAATACAACTTAACTCAAAGTGAAATTAAATTAGACGACACAAAAAATTCACTTAAACCAATTTAACCCAAGTCCTAAAAATTTGCCTAAAAAATAATTAATCCATTTTTGCAAATTTAGGCCAAACCAAATTTTATTAAATTAAAGTAGTGACTTGAATTAAATTAACATTTACCCAAATATTAAACATGCACCAAATTAAATATCCCAATTTTATCTTATTACCTAAACATGCATATAATGATTTTGTAAAAGATAAAATAAGGAGACAAACCACTACGCCACGATGTACGTGGAAAACCCCACAACGGGAAAAAAACTCGAACGACCCTAGCCTTAAGTCCACTAAGTATGGTATTCTTACAAGTACAAGACAAATGACTTACTCAACTCGACTCGACTCCCTTCAATCCTCTGATGCGTCTTCTTGTACCAACCTCCACTTCGTTGACAATCCCGAACTCCACCGGAACCTTGGAATCCACCAATGAGGCTTTAGGAACAACTGTCAACCACACATGGTTCCTTTCACCATGTGAGAATGATGCAGCCAAACACGAGACATCTTCTCTAAGGGATGTCAAAGTAAACCCAAACAAACTCTTCCAATGATAGAGATAAAACTTGTGCCAAAACTCCAAGCAAAGTATATATATTAAGGAACTTGGATAAACTAAACAATTGGGAGAAACAAGAGTATTAAGGATTTTTCTTGAAAAATAAATACTCAAAACTTTAACTTTTTCATTTGAAGTTGAACTCTCTAAAACTCTATCTAGGAGATGGAGGAATGTGAAAAGGTTAGTTCCAAAAATTTGGTTCCCACACTTAATAAATCTAGCAAAAGATAGTGGGGAAAAGAAGTGAAAAAAGTGGGAAAATCGTCAAAAACTGCCAAAAAACTTGTTCCCGCCAAATCTCGTTCGAACGAGATTTTTGTTCGGACGATACTTCTAACGAAGTTCTAGAGGCAGGTCGTTGGCAAACCTTGTTCGAACGATAATTTCGAACGAACTTCCAGAAAGCTTAAAAATTCAATTTTTAGCCCATAAACTCTCTTTTAAAGTTTTAAAAGAACCTTATGAAAATAAACATCAGTTTAAATAAAAAGAACACCCAATAAACATTATTCCAAGCTCATATATATATATATATATATATATATATATATATATATATATATATGTGTGTGTGTGTGTGTGTGTGTGTGTGTGTGTGTGTGTATGTGTGTGTGTGTGTGTGTGTGTGTAATGCATTCATACCTTAGGAGCAAATGGAACAATGTTGGTGACGTAGAAACAAGGAACAATAAACTCGGCATTTGATGAGGCTTTAATATCTTGGCCGCTACGTCTTGAACTAACACGTATAGGCTTGGATGGATAAATTTGAACACTATCCTATGACTCAAATGTTTTTTTTCGAAATTGAGCCAACACTACATTGAGACTCAATCGGAGACTTGTGTCCTTACAAATCTCCCCCTTTGGCTATTCCGGGACAAAAACTAAACAAAAATCCTAAAGGGTCGTCAAGCTCTACTAAACTAAAAAAATATCCCACCCAAAATAAAAATTACATATCTTGACTCAAAACCCAAGTATCAATATCTTTGCCGATGAAAGTTACCATATTTCGAAGAATTCCTGCACACTTAAGCAAATAATCAAACGCATAGGGAATATCAAAATATTAAATGCAACTAAAAAAAATACTCCTCGTAAATTAATTCCCCCTTTATCAAATGATCTACCTAAGAAGGTCGCGACTCCCCCTAAGATAAATCTCCCAAACTAAGATACGATTATAATAGGATTAGATACCATTTATCCCCCAATCATACTCCCCCTTTTTGTTCAGGAATAGACAAAGGATATAAACTAATTTAAACACGATGAAGCTTAGAGTGATAAGAAGATGAAAGCATATAGGCAATAAAAGCATAACTAATCCATACAAAGAATAAAGGATACTAACTAAGATGCAAGAAAATGATACCAATATGATGATACATAAAGTATTAAGCATGTGATATCAATAAAGAATGCAACATGATATATACCAATCATGAAGTAGTAGCATAGATGGATTAGAAAGCAAGGCAAAGACAAAAAAATATCATATATATGCATACTCTAAATATACCAATAATGCAGACGCACATATATATAGATATAAACACCACACATGACACAAAATAAAATAAAATTTTCACACTCATATGGCAAAAATGTGTCATATGGAAACGAAAGTGTTGGGGTGTGAACTAGTAACAATTAAATTTAGACCCAATCACTTTAAACATGTTCATGGAGTTCTCATTTGATTGCAAACTTTATCACATTTGAATATAACCTCATGTGACAATATAGATTGAACTCAATGAACAAACATACACAATGCATACAAGACAAGATTTTTGATGATTCTACAAACCAATAAAGTCATGAGATTGAAGGTACAACTAGGATAAGAAGACGTTGTGCTAACCATTGATATAACATCCAATGTCCCTCAATAAGCATATATATTTTTGAATGAATATATCAGTTAAACAAAATAGGCCTTGGCAAATATTTTCTTTTAATGCCATTTTTCTTTTAGGCCTTTGGACCACGTATTTCTTTTAGGTCCATTCCAAATGGTGGCTTACTCGTAAAAGATGATTTTTCCTTTCGGAGCCCTTCCCCGTGCACACACACACACATATATATATATATATATATATATATGATTTTTATGTCTCACACAAATCTCACGTGCAATGGATTTTAATATGCACTAGTCCTCCTAGGTCGCACATCGTAGATGACAAGATTGGTAGGAGAACACCTCACAAAGCTCAAATATACATATGAATTTTTAGTTTCAAGTGATCTCGTGCATGTGTGAATTGAGGCATATAATAATAGAATCCACTATATCAATACAAAATCCAACTACTCCATGTAAGCATGGTAAATAACATTTTAAGGATTGACAATCTAAACCAAAAATTCTAGACACATGGAAATGAAAAAGATGGGATTCAATCACAAGTATATGCCGCATAGAGTGTGTCAAACTAACATACACGCGAAACAAAAATCCTTTTGATTTTTTGAAATTTTTAAACACAACAATCAAAAATATTTACTCCAAAAGACAAACAAAAATCATTTGTATTTTTCATTAAGCCTAAATTATAAAAAGATGAAACACAAATGATAAACAAAATATTTTTGTATTTTTCATTTAACGCAAACTAAAATGAATGAAATATAATACAAAAGATAAACAAGAATCATAATTCTAGCATGCGATTAAGCATGAAGCATAGACTAGAAAAATGATTAAATGTGCATACACCTAGCAATGATATATAATATGAAGCACAAAAAGCTAGAGTATGTAAAAAAAACTAACACATTCAACCTTTAAATTTAGCAAGGGAGGTTTCATGTGAAAGCAAGTAAGAATCAACAAATCTAATATCTAGTGCGTCTAAAAATGATTTCCTAACCCATATAGATGTATTTATAAAATGATGGGATTTGGGAACTACTGAAATGCTAGACATAGACTTCCTAGGACTTCTTTGGAGATCAAAACAAAATGACCTAAGGTGACCTTTCCTACCACAATGCAAGCATGTGAAAACACGAGGAATGATACCTAAGGTGTGACCTTTTCTAAAGTCTTTGGATAAAGTTGACCCTCTAAAATAAACAATGGTGTTAGCTTTAGCAATGGAAATATTTGAACCAGATGAGCTAGAGCCATTACAACTACTACTCAAGTCTTGTAAGTCATTTTTTATTTTTAAAATTTTGGACTCAAGTAATAAATTAGACTCCTCAATTTTATGGGACTCCTTCTTTAAATTTTCTGTAACGCCTAGAAGATTATCACGATCTCCCTCAATGTGAGCAAACTTGTCCCTAAGAGTCTTTTCTCGACTATCACTCTCTTTCTTGGACATTTCTAAAATATTAAAATTATAATTTATATCCATGAGCTCTTCACGAAAAATATCTTTTCGAGATAGTGAGGTTTACAAAAGTTCAATTCTAGATTTAAAACATGAATTTTCATTTTCAAGAAACTTAATTCTTTTTGAAAATCTCATATTTAATTCTCTTAAATTTTCATTACACTTATTAAGCCCATTAAATTCCTTTCGAATAGAAAAAACTTCATTATCATTAGAAATGGACAAATTATCAATAAGACGTTCCATCGAGAGATACAAAACAGAAATGAGAGGGAGTAAAAAATGAACCACCTAAAAAAATACAAGGAGCACAAAAATATAAAAGCCGAAAAACGGATCTTTGACACGATAGATTAGCGCTCCGGCTCTGATACCAATTTGAAGTCACAAATATGCCCCCAATTTTTAAATTTTACCAAAAAGTAATTTCCTTTTAAGATGCGGAAGCAAGATGGTTCAATTAAACAAACAACTAATTTTAATTTCTTTCAAATTAAACTACAACTTAACTCAAAGTGAAATTAAATTAGATAACACAAAAAATTCACTTAAACCAATTTAACCCAAGTCCTAGAAATTTTCCTAACAAAATAATTAATCCATTTTTGCAAATTTAGGCCAAACCAAATTTTATCAAATTAAAGTAGTGACTTGAATTTAATTAACATTTACCCAAACATTAAACATGCACCAAATTAAATATCCCAAATTTATCTTTTTACCTAAACATGCATCTAATGATTTTACAAAAGATAAAATAAGGAGACAAACCAACTATGCCACGATGTACGAGGAAAAACACATAACGGGGAAAAACCTCGAATGACCCTAGACTTAAGTCCACTAAGTATGGTATTTGTACAAGTACAAGACAAATGACTTACTCAACTTGACTCGACTCCCTTTAAGCCCCTGATGTGTCTTATTGTACCAACCTCCGCTTAGTTGACAATTCCGGACTCCACCAGAACCTTGGAATCCACCAATGAGGCCTTAGGAACAACCATCAAACACACATGGTGCCTTTCACCATGTGTGAATGACGCAGCCAAACACGAGACTTCTTTTTTGAGGGATATAGAAGTAAACCCAAACGAACTCTTCCAATGGTAGAGATAAAATCGGTGCTAAAACTCCAAGCAAAGTATATATATTAAGGAACTTGGATAAACTAAACAATTGGGTGAAACAAGAGTATTTAAGGATTTTTCTTGAAAAACAAATACTCAAAGCTTGAACTTTTTCGTTTGAAGTTGAACTCTATAAAACTCTCTCTAGGAGATGGAGGAATGTGCAAAAGTTAGTTCCAAAAAGTTGGTTCCCACACTTAATAAATCTGGCAAAAGATAGTGGGGAAAAGAAGTGAAAAAAGTGGGAAAATCGTCAAAAACTGCCAAAAAACCTGTTCCCGCCAAATCTCGTTCGAACAAGATTCTGTTCGAATGAAGTCTCGTTCGAACGATACTTCTAGTGAAGTTCCATAGGCAGGTAGTTAGCAAACCTCTTTCGAACGAAATTCTCGTTTGAACGAAAAACTCGTTCGAACGACAATTTCGAACGAAGTTCCAGAAAGCTTAAAAATTTGAATTTTAGCCCAGAAACTTTATTTTAAAGTTTTAAAGAAACCTTCTGAAAATAAACAACAATTTAAATAAAAATAACACCCAATAAACATAATTCCAAGCTCGTATATGTATATGTAATGCATTCACACCTTAGGAGGAAATGGAACAATGTTGGTAACGTAGAAACAAGGCACAATAAACTCGGCATTTGATGAGGCTTTAATATCTTGGCCGCTACGTCTTCAACTAACACGTCATAGGCTTGGATGGATAAACTTAAACACTATCCTATGATTCAAATGTTTTTGTCCGGAATTGAGCCAACACGACATTGAGATTCAATTGGAGACTTGTGCCCTTACATAACGTCGCTATAACTGCCATGGCACTCCATTTTCCTCAGGCCCATCCATTATAGGAGGCAGTGGCACTGGTTGTCCGGGCCCACCTGAGGCCCTCGAATTGGCAGAGAGTGAGGGAGGAATTTTAGAAGGTCCACCCACCCGAGTTTCAGGGTAGCTCTAATGGAATTTTGGTGTTCCAGTGGAAGAAGGATATTTATTGTCACATACGCATGGTTGACTATAGCGACATGCAGAATTAGATATTGGCCAATTTAAACTTGTCGGGGTAGCTTTATAGTGGTGTGAGTCTATTACCATAGACGAGGAGATGGATACTATGCCCATTGCTGAGTTCTGGGTGCGGCTTGACTGCAAGTACTTTTTGCCAACCCTTAAGACAGAGATACGTAAGAGGTCCAATAAGGTGGTTTAGGGAGATCGTTTCATGGCTGAGTACGAGGAGTAGTTCACGCATTTGGCTAATTTTATGACATATGAGGTGAGAAGTGAAGAAAAGAAGAAGTTGATATCTATGGATGGGCTAGCCTGGAGGATCAGGCAAAACTTGATAGGTAACCCCGCATTGAGAACTTATAGGGATGTCGTTAATACTGAACTTCTGTAATGCCAGGATCACTACTTCCATCTGAAGGGAAGTAAGAGAGAGAGTGAGCCAAGCCAGTAGGGCAAGGCGGGTGGGAATGTTGCTAGTGGATCACCGCAAAAGCAGACATGCAGAAAATAGGGGCATAATTCTTGGCAGGGGGATTCGACCAAGAGGTTTAGATCCGGGGGTTACCAACCTGATGGAGGTTTCAGGCAAGGCCCTCAATAGAAGCAGCAGCATGTTCTTCTGGTCCGTCAGGGCCAATGGGATAATGGGGAGGCCAACAGGGCTGAGGCCACCAAGGTCAACAATAGGGGAAACCTCGATAAGGCCATCAGGGCTAGAGGCAGACAGACTTTTCAAGACATTATTTTACTTGTGGATAGACGGGAAAGAGGAAAGACTACCCACAACAGGATAGAGTGCCACTATAACAGGGTGTCTAGTAAGGGCAACAGATAAAGTTACCACTGGCAGCACCAGCACTACCTGACCCATCGTAGTAGGGATAGTTATAGTACAGATATGTCTATAACATCCTATATCCAGACATATAGCAGGACCCGCAGGCGCCACTTACAGTAGAAGGTATGCTTCCTATTCACGAGTTTGAGGGTAGGATTCTATTTAATACGGGGGAATCACACTCTTTTATAGGGACCAGATTTGCAGGAGCTGTAGGTCTATTAAAGATAATTGGTAGTCACCTTATGTGTGTGAAGTCACCGTTGGGTAGTGGGTCGTTTATACACCCGATCTACAGGGGTGTGGATATCGATGTGGGTAGATTATGTTTAGCCGCAGACCTTCTAGTGTTAGATATGGAGGGGTATGACATCATTTTGGGTATGGATTGATTATATGGATACCGAGAAATGGTGGATTGTTTCGGGAGGACTATTGTGTTCTCTATTCCAGGACAGGAGATGTTCTTAGTGGCGATGCCTCTTCCTGAAGGAAAATCAAGCACACATCTGTATTAAATTAAGAAGGAGACTTCAGAGGAGGTGGTTATATTTTTAAACTCGATTCCAGTGGTGAGGTAGTTTGAGGACGTGTTCCAGGAGATACCCAGGTCATCGCCTAGCTGAGAAATTATGTTTATTATTGACATAGCATCGGGTATGAGGCCTATCACTCGAACCCCTTATCGTAAGGCCCCATCCAAGATGCGGGAGTTGAGGGAGCAAATTTAGCAGCATTTGGAGCAGGGTTTCATTAGATAGAGTACATCACCGTAGGGCGCGCCGATGTTATTCGTCAAGAAGAAGGATGGATCACTCCAGTTATGTGTCAATTACAGGGAGTTAAAAAAGTTCACAATTCGAAATAAGTACCCGTTGCCTCGGATCGATGATTTGTTTGACTAGCTGAGGGGAGCAGCTTACTTATTTAAGATAGATTTAGGCTTGGGTTATCATAAGTTATGCATCAAAGAGGAGGACGTTCCTAAAACTAATTTTTTAAACAAGGTATAGGTCATACGAGTTTAGGGTGGTGCCATTTGGGCTCACCCATGCGCCCATAATGTTTATGCATTTGATGAACCGAGTTTTTAGAGAGTTCCTAGACCAGTTCGTGATCGATTTCATCGATGATATTCTCGTTTACTCTCATTTTGAGGATGAGCATGACGAGCACCTACATATGGTTTTATACACACTACGGGATTACCAGTTGTACACCAAATTCTAGAAGTGTGGATTTTATCTTCAGGCGATGTAATTTTTGGGCCACATTATATCTGAGAGGGGGATTACAGTAGATCCAGGTAAGGTATTGGCAGTGAGTGTATGGGGATAGCCCACGACACCGACTGAGGTTTGCAGCTTTTTAGGGTTGGCCAGATGCTATAAGTGATTCATTCAGGGTTTCTTGAAGATTGCAGGTCCATTGATGAATCTAACTCGTAAGGGGTGTTATTTGCTTGGGATGACAATTCTCAGTTAGATTTTGACGAGCTAAAGGGCAAATTGACCTCAACACCTGTACTTGTGTTGCCTAGGGGAGGAGTGGAGTACTGTGTTTACAGATATGCATCCATGAAGGGACTTGGGGGTGTACAATAACAGGAGGACAGGGATATATCTTATACATCTAATAAGCTTAAGCCCCACGAGAGGAATTACCCCATGCATGACTTGGAATTAGCAACGGTTGTGTTTACCTTGAGCATATGGAGGCATTACCTTTTGGGGGAGCAATTTACCTTGTTCACGGACCATAAATCACTTAAGTATTTATTCAAGCAGAAGGATCTGAACATAAGGCAAAGGATATGGTTGGAGTTCATGAAGCATTAGAAGTTTGATATTCAGTATCATCCTAGGAAGGCTAACGTGGTGGCAGACGCGTTGAGACAACGACCTGCTGGGGAGATAGCAGAGTTTTGGAAAGAGAAGTGGAGAGATCTTTGACATAATGATGAGGTTGCCAGAGCTTATATATGCGTATTGGCTATCACGCTCGAGATTTTTATGAGGGTCGTGAAAGCACAAGTAGGGGATCAGTATTGCTAGGATAGAGTTCACGAGTTGTGAGCTGAAGGGAAGAAGTCTTATTCGAATAGTTTTAAAGGAGGCTTGCACTTTAATGGGAGACTCGTGGTTCCATAGGACGAGGATTTGAGACATGCAATGGTGTTAGAGTCTCAAAGGTTTAAGGTTATGGTACATCTCGGTGGGGATATGATGTACCAGGATATGCAGGGACATAATGGAGTTTGTCTAAAAGTGCACTACCTGCCAACTAGTGAAGGTAGACCACCATAGATCGACGAGGATATTACATCCACTTGAGATTCCAGCGTGGAAATATAAGAGTATCTCCACGAATTTCATTACCGGATTATTGATATCGTAGCAAGGTCACGACTCTATCTGGGTGATAATGGATCGGTTGACTAAGGTGGCCCATTTTCTATCGATTCATACGGATTTTGAGAGGAGAAAATATGTGCAGTTGTTTATTGCTGAGATAGTGCGGTTGCACAGTGTTTTGATTAATATTGTGTTGGATCTGAATAAGTTTTTTGTGTTCCACTTATGGTAAAGCTTTTAGGAGGGTATAGGCACAAATTTGCTGTTGAGTACAGTGTAGCACCCATATAAAGATGGGTAGACAAATCGAGTTAATCATATGCTTGAGGATATGCAATTGATGTGGATACTTGACTTCGGGGGAGGATGGGAGTAGTATCTTCCATTGGTGGAGTTTGCGTATAATAACTCCTACCAGTTCACCTTCGGTATTGCACTATTTGAGGCACTGTATGGTCGGCCTTGTCGTTCACCGACTTATTAGTTAGAGGTGGGGGATAACAAGCTATTGGGGCGAAAGATGATTCAGGACACCACTGCCAAGATTAAGTTAATTCGAGGGTGCACCCACATAGTCCAGGATAGGCAGAAGAGTTACATCGATGCAGACAAGAGGCACATAGAGCTTAAAGTTGGTGACCAGGTATCAGTTCGGGTGTCTCCTATGAAGGGGGTCATGAGATTCGATAAGAAAGGTAAGCTAGCACCTAGAAATATAGGACTATTTTTTTATCATCGAGAGGGTGGGACCAGTGGCATATATACTGGAACAATCGAAAAACTTATAGTGGATTCATGACGTGTTCTATGTGTCATCGTTGAAGAGGTACTAGAGGAGAGAGAGGGTTTTTGGCATGTTTCATTGGAGGAGATAGACTGCATCCAGATATCTCTTACGAGGAGAGACTAGTGGCAATACTTGATCGTAGTGAGCGTAAGTTGCGATCTAAGGTGATACCCTTGGTTCGAGTTCATTGGGGGCACCACAATATTGACGAGTCGATGTAGGAGTGGGAGTATGACATACGTGAGCATTATCCATTGTTATGCACCACATGTATGTCCCAATTTTGAGGGTGAAATTCCTTTATAAAGGGGGAAGTATGTAACACCACGTATTTATGAGTTTTTAAAATTTAATTAATTTCATTATTTTAAATTACATGCGCGGCGTAATTTAAATGAATTAAATATTATGTGTTTATTAAAATATTAATCGAGAGAGATAAAGATTAATATTTATGGAATATAATTACTAAGCGAATAGTAAATAATAATTTTACGTCATAACAAGTGATAGTGACATGACGGTATTATATCTCAACCAGCTGTCATGTATAGCCTATATGAGGTCGAGATAGGAAATGGTTGTAGAGTGACTCGAATAGTGATTTTGAGGTCACGGTTGATTCTAAATGGGTCAAAATAGTCAAAATAGTATACACTGGTGTATAGATTGGGTCCCAAGGCGATTTTAGACCAACGCGGCACCATATGAGGGAGTTTCGGTCATTTGGTAGGCTAGGGTAGAGAGAACTCCGAAAATTGAAAGGTTATATCAGACCCTTTGAGTTAGAGGCTAGGGTTACTACTATCTTGAGAGAGGAGAGGCCATTAGAGAGGAATAAGTGAGAGTTTTTGGAGATTCAACACCATTTTCGCATTGTCTTTACCACCGGAGTGAAAATCGAAAGGAGAGGAAGGAATTTCATCATATGACAACGAAATCAGACCTGCTATTATAAGGAAAGTGTTTATCTTAGATATTCTTAAAGGATTTATAATAACCATGGTAGAACTTGATGTAATCTAACATGAACATATGATTGTGTGATAAAAAGGGATGCGATAAATTCATGTTAATGATTAGAACTCATGTTAGAGTTTGATTTATGGAATTAATAATACGAAATCTGATTTTTGGGAAATTTTTAGAGATTAAAATCTGGGTTTCTTGAAGAACATGAATGAAAAAGTGAAACTATGGTTTTGTAGACAAACCTTTGATGTAATGTTGTTAAATATGAGATTTAATGATGCTTTAGTATTAGAAACTCGTTAGAAATTGTCCATATACTTATGTTTGATGATGGGTTGAATTATGTTGGAGTTTGGGTACGATACATGGAGGTTTTGTTGAATAAAAATTGAAGAAATCATAACAGTTAAACGAAGAAGATGACTCAGGTTCTTCACCGAATCCATTCGACTGCCTAGATTTTTCCAATTTCTTTTCTTTATACCCTGAATTTGCGAATAAATAATCTGGAGACTTTTGTAATATTTTTTAACTATAGGGAAGGACTTATTGAGTTCCAGTAGACCTCTGGTAGGGATTAGGGTTTAGCCAAGTGAGACAATTAAGGCTAGGACCTATTTGGGCAAAAATGAAACTTAAGATTCACGATAATCAGAATAGGTTACAGAGAGTATGAGTTAACCCAAGACATAGACTAATAGTATTTAATGTATTAACTACTGAAATACCTTAAAGGATAGTTGGGACCCTTCGAGTAGTGAGTGATACTCGAAAGACACAGATAAAACATCGTGTGAAAATTATTAGTACGTTGAGTATTCAAGAGATATATAAATACTATGTACGGGTTTATATGATGGGTTGTGTGCATACCTACTCTGAATATATGTATATATATAAGTTGTGTGAATACCTATTATGTGATTGGTTATGTGTGTGAACATATCTACATTTCCATCTATCACGAGAGGTTCTGCGCAGAGGGCGATCCCACCTTGGCAATTCCAGTGAGGCCTTGATGTGTGCCCCAGAACATAGAACTTAGGGTGGCTCACTATGTGTTATGTATTAGTGGGACTGTCTTATCATTTGCGTACGTTAGGTATGTGCATATCCCAAGGGCTTATAACTATGTTCGCCTCCATTGTGTGTTGTTTGATTTACTATTTGAGGAGTCATTTCAAACCGATTGCCCCTAATTTGGTAAGAGATGTACATGGACTTAATAGCAAAGTATGCTTGCATCACGGTGGCCATTCTGGGGGATGATGTAGTTGTATATATATTATAATGTGGCTTATATTTACAAGTGTGGATATTCTACTTATGTGTAATGGTAGAAAAGATGGATAGTGTATATCTAAAAGTAATTTAAGTATGAGAAAACTTAAATAGATTATGAGATAATAAGTTGGTTAAAATGAATTATTGACTTAGTAGCATATCGTATGATCAGTATGGGAAGGCTAAACCTTTTGTGGTTAGTTAGATACGTTGTCTAGTTTGGCTGGGTAGCATAGCTAGGTAGGAGACGTTAGGTGTGCACTTTTGGTGAGAGGTGAGGAACTAACGTGTGTATCTAATAACTCCTTTTAAATTGTGATTTAAATTCTGGCAAAATATTTTCAAAAGGTTTTGGGGTCAGATCCTTATCAAATTTGTTCTTTCAAAACATTTTAGATGTCCAGCCACAGGGACACCAAGCATGACGATTCATTCTAGGGATGCATAGATACAACACTTGTGGAGGCTTGCAGAATTGATGTAGACGCTTCAGTTATTCATACCTAGACTAGGATTTACATTTCAGTATTTTGGGCATGTTTCCCCTTCAATTGATATAGTTATTCATTTATTTGTCAAACTATGTTTGGATTCAGTTTAATACTTTAAACTTGTAGTTGGATATTAATTTCGGAACCAATGGTTTATTCGATATTATTTATTCGGCTAACTATTATGTGTTTGATGGAGACTACTATAATTGTGTGGATAGTTTGGTTAATGTACTATTTTCACATGTTGTTATATTAATTAAAGATAAAATTTGGCACCGACTTAAATTTAACATATGTGGTTAGTAATTTAAAAAGTTTTCGACACTGTTGCTAAAAATGAACCAAATGAGATTCCTGTTTATTTTGATAAAGGACTGATCACTCGTGGTTAAAATAGGTGGGGTGTCACATCTAATTAGTGGATTTAATGCCATTTTTTATTTCTTTTCTATTTTTTCATTATTATTGAGTTACTAATGCCATTTTTTGGTTTGAATGTGCTATAGGAATAATAGGAGCATAATGTTTTTTTTTGGTACAAGCTAGGATGTTGATTTGGGCAGAATCACTTGTGAATATTTTTGGGCAACTAACTATGAAGATTTTTGGGTACAAGCTGGAATGTTTTTTTGTGGAGGTTCAATTGCAGTTTAGGAAACTCTTTGATTATCATACTTGGGAAACTACCTTTATATGTATTGAACCTCTTGTACTTGGATTTGGTAGTGTAATGTAATTGTATTTCACTTATAATATTTATATTTTGTTTTTTTGTGAATGTATTTGTAGTTTATTGTGTAATGAATTTTAATTTTTTGAACTTGTTATTTTTAGTTTTGTATTTAGAAATCAAAACTAAATAGTTGTATTTTTTTTTTGAAGTATTGCAAAATATTAAAAATTTTGGTCTGAGAATAAAATCTAGTGAGGGTAATTGAAATAATAATTCATCCAATATATTGAAATAGACAAAAATATGGATTGGATTGAATTGTTGGATCCAATTGGATCAGTTTAATGGATTGGATCGGATCCAAATTGGATCGGATCCAAATTGGATCCAAGTATGATCAGAAATTGACCTAAATCAGATACTCGAAACTGATTAAAAGAGTGATCCAATCCAATTACAAGTGGATTGGATTGCAAAAGACAAAAATCGATTTTAATTGGATTACATTCGATTGGTCCTAAATAGACCGGGTTTGAACCGATGCACACCCCTACTTATCCCTAACTAAAGCTCTCCTCTTAATTTTCTTTTACAAAGATCCCACCATAATTAACAATTCCACTCTCTCTCTCTCACACACACACACATACACACATTTACACCTACACAAACACGCTTACACACTTTCACACACTTATTCACACAATTTCACAAATTTCCAACATAATTTTAGAAACTTTCACACATAATTACACAAAATTTAACACGCATATTAGTAAATATTTCCCAATAAACAGATTCCAAACATTAAGACAAAATTAACAATAATAGTGTATTAAGAACAAAATCCAAGCCTCTTCATCGACAACCTCCACCTTATTCAACGCAAGCATATCCGGAATCCCCGTCAACTCTGCGTCCACCCAAAATCTCGTTAGCGCAAATGCCTCCACCTTCGGCTCCTCCAACGAAGACAACATCAATAAATGATCCACATTCGCTATGGGTGGATAGAGAATCTCACTCCTCCTCTAAACACATATTCTCAATCCTCCCCCACCTATCCTCCGAATTAATCCCCCAACAAACACCTTATCCCATTCAAATTTTCCTCTTGATTTTCTTCTAAGTATACTTCACCACACATAATAATTCCATTCTCATTCACAAAACCACACTTTTACATATGCATAATCACACTCATACCTGCACACATAATTTCACAAACTTAAACACGCAGTTTCATAAATTTTCATACACACTCACACACAATTTAACAAACTTTCACACATAATTTCATAAACTTCGGCACACGTATTTGTAAATAAATTCTTAATAAACATATTCCAAATAATAAACCTAAATTAACAACAATATTGAATCAAGCACTAAATGCAAACCTCTTCATCCACAATCTCTGCCTTCTTCAATGTAATAGTAACTGAAATCCCCATGGACTCCGCCTTCATAAAAATACCTTGGAAGCGAAAATGCTTCCACTTTGGGTTGCTCCAGCAAAAATAACACCCACAAATGATCCAAATTTGCCACGGGAAAATCAAGAATCTCATTCCTTCTCTCAAACACATTATTAATCATCTCCCTCCTACCCAATCAATTGCCCCAACTAACACCTTGCCCCCGACCAAAACCCTCTTCTTAGTCTTCACCAACAAAGACCCCACCACATATAATAATTCACTCTCAGTCATAAACACACACACACACACACACACATTTTCACACATACGCACATAAAAATTCATAAACTTTCATGCACACACACACACACACGCTTTTACACACGAACACACAAATTCATAAACTTTAACATACACACGCACAATTATACAAATACATTTTCACACATGCCCGCACAAATTCTCAAAATTTCACACATATGAACACTTATACGTACATAACTTCATACAAATTTTCAACCTCATGCGCATTTTCATACACTTTCGCGCACACACAAACTTGTTCACCAACAATGTCACAAATTCATGCGCACACACACACACATGTATTAACACGTAATTTTATAAAATTTCACACTAATATTAGTAAATAAATCCTTAATAAACACATTCAAAATAATAGGACTAAATTAATAATAATATTTTCAAGCAGAAAATCATAATCTCTTCATCGACAAGCTCCGCCTAATTCAACACGAGCGTAACTGGAATCCCCAGGGACTCTACCTCTACTAAAAAAAACCTATGAGGACAAAAGTCTCCACCTTTAGCTAGTCAAAAAAAAATAACACTAGCAAAAGATACACACTTTCCATGAGGGATCAAGAATCTCACTCCTTCTCTTAAACACTTTCTCAATCACCCCCCTCATATCCACCCAATCACCCCCAACCAACACCCTATACATAACCAAAAATCTCCTCTTAATATTATGCAATGAACACCTCACCACAAATAATAACTCCACTCTCATTCATAAAAACACACACACTTTTAAACACATACATGCACTTTCACACACAATTTCACAAATTTTCACACGTAACACACAAAATTTCATAAATTTACAGACACGCATTTACACACATATTGGTAAATAAATTCTAAAAAAACATGTAAAGACATTATTTTACATTGTCCGTTATCAGTTGAGTATGTCATATACCGCTACAACCTTCTAAGAAATATTCAAGAACATTCAAGCATAAAGACGGATCCAAATATCAACATTCTTTAACATTTAAGCCTCCGCGAGATAAATTTGGTAAGGTTGCATTTTAAGTACCTTAGCATTTCATATAAATGTGTTGGGATATTTTTCTAAAAAAAATCTAGGGGTTGAGGCATTGTGTTTCATCAAAATTATTTTACAAAAATATTATTTTTTATTTGCCTCGTTCGAGCGACTTGCGCTCATCGTTCAAGCGACATCCTTATGTAGCGCGAAGTTGTTTGAACGACATGTGGCATCGTTCGAGGGACATTTTCATCTTGTTCGAGCGATGTGCCACTTATGTTTTTATAAATATAGTTCTACAACTCCATTTTTCATAAGAAGACCTGCGATTTTCAACAGATATGAAACTACTTTGGCAGAATACTTTGTCTTCCCAATTTTAGGGATTTAATAACTTTTGTTTTCAATTCACAAGATCCCAATTGTTTATGTGAAATGTTTTGGAATCGAAGAATACATCTTTGTTCAAGTCTCTCTTTATAGAGGAGTTCTCTACTATTGATCTAGGTGCCACTTGAGAGAGGTACTGGGCTGACTATGACTGCGCATCATTAGGAGTACTCGTGGGTGTTCCTTACTAAATTCGGAGCTACGGTTCTGGATGAATCTAGGCTACGTGCCTATGTGGGTTTTTTGAGGTTTATCCATTGCAGATTTCAATGTAATCATTGTAAGTTACGATTTATGTTTTTATATTGAAATAAAGGTTTTCCCTTTGGGGGTTTTTCCTGAAATCTGTGAGTTAGCATATTTGTGTTTATGATGGTTTTACACGGGCACACGCGTAGTTTCATGTTTAGGGGTTGATTTAATTTATTTTAAAAATTGACACCGATTAAATAAGGTTAACTTGGAAATTTGCGAATTTATCGATATCGCACACGCGCTAGATTTCTCATATTGGTATCAGAACGTTATCTCACATTTTACCATTTTTAAATTAGTATCAGAGAGGGTTTCCCTAAGTTATCGAGTGATTCTTGTTTTTTGCAAAATTTGTATGATTGATTTTTTTTTAAAACTCGTTTTGTGAAAAATCGTAATTTTACCAATGGAGCACTTATGTAATCGGATGCCTCCCCTTAATGGCCTGAGTCAGAATTTTGATGATTTAAATAGTTTGAATTTGACGTTTACTAAAAGAATTAATGTGTTAGAAAAAGAAAATTCTCATTTTAAATCCACTATGGATCTTTTACAAACGGTTCAAAATCAAAGAGATTATTATCGTGAAAAATTTGTTTCTTTGGACCAGGACTTTAATGCTTTAGAACTGTCCAAAAAGGAGAGTGACGATAGAGAACTATTTTTAGAAAAGGAATTGGAGTACTTTAAAAATTCTAGTGTTTGTTGAAATAATGTTGCCAAAGCCGTTTATGAAAATAAACTATTTAAGCAACTCCGAAAGTTTGTTGAAGAAACTCTTTACTTAAAATCAAAACGATTTTGATCACAAGATGTGTTAACAAAATTATGTACGAGATATGGACAAGATTTGATAACAAGTTTTAGTAAACAGTTAAAAATGTTTTAAACTCAGCACACAAACAGAATGGGATGAGAAGATGTAGAAATATTGATACTCAGGATTTTTAACGTGGTAAAACCTCAACCTTGAGGAAACATCCACGACTCCCTCTACGGAGTAAAACAAAAAACAATCACTAAAACAAATATGCGAGTTACAACCTATTTAACTAACATGCACACAAAAACAAATCTATACAAGTTCAGGATTGTACCCTCTGGCGTCCTTAACTTTTCTGCAGATCTTGTTTGTTGATGTAGTTGTCTCAGTTTGTCAACTCTTCTTTGTTCCAGCACTTTACGTCGACTTATTGTTCACCAAATCTTATAGCCAACACTTTGAGTGTTTGTAGTGTGAAGATGTTTGTGAATGGTGTTCTAAAACACATGCATGCACACACACACACTTATTAGTTACAGACAATCCTAACAAATCACATATAAAGTCTATATGCAGTGTATTTGTTATTTTTCTTTCTTACAAAACCAAGAACCTTTTTGACCTTTCAAAGTAACCCAGATTCCACGGAGATCTTGCTTAAGAAATCGGTCAAGACCTTTCTCAATCACTTTTGAAAATATTATGTGGATTGAGAACCCTCCAAGTGCGAATCCCACTAGGTCAGGTTAGGTTTTGTAAAACAGAAATAGAAAAACATCTATTGTTGATCTTTGAAGAAGAAAAATGTTTTAACAAAAAACAATCAACAACGAAATTCTCAAGATGAGAAATAAATGCAACTAAGTGTGCTGTGACATGAAAAACTTCAGATCTATGATTTCTATTGAAAGAGAAACAAGATCTGAGTCTATGTCTAAGTTGGAAATAAGATTTATGAACACAAGGATTTCAGCAACCCAAGATCTCTTAACCAGAACTCTCATAAACCCAGGAAAACACTAAGGATGGTGTTTATTTGGTTATGGTGTTTATGGAGAGGTAAGTGGTTTAGGTTTAGAGGTATTTGGACGAAGTTAGGGTTTCTAACTAGGGTTTGGTTTCTCTCTCTAACTTCTCTCTTCTCTCTTCTCTCTCTTCTCTCTCTATTCTTTTTCTGAGAAAACTCAAAGTGGCAAAATCTTTCGAAGGCTGAAATTGGAGGCCTTTAAATAGGAAGAGAGGAAGATTCCAGAGCATCGTTCAAAAACAATGGCTGAGATTGAGTCAAGCTCCATTGACTGCAATCCAAGGGCTCACAACAGGCGGTGGATTAAACAGGCTATGATTGGCTTAAGGGATTACACGGGGATCCACTCAAAAGACATGCAGGTCATCGATAAGGGTTGATCCAAGGGCTGATAACAAGCGATGGTATGTCTCTGTAAAGAAACACACCTAGGGCCAATCAGAGAACAGCAAGTGTTGGCCTGAGGACGAATGCAAACGCGCGTCCCAAAATAATTACAAAGCCAACCCTAAAGTCTCTGGCGCTTTCGGTTTCTACCCAGAGTAACTTTAGGCCAATAAACACAACAAAGCATATTTATATATTAACCCCAAGACTTTTTAAATCAAGTTTTAATTAAATAAAACCTTGTTTAAAATAGGTTTAAAATTCCCAAAAAAATATTAAAAATCAAATTGAGGGATTTAAACACACTCACAACATTAATACACATAGTGGTGCAATATGAAATGCAAGAATGAAATTCTAAGTGTGTGAGTGAAGGCTATAGACTTAGGATCATCACAAGATGGATAGAAGAAGAAGCAACCCAATCTCTGAAGCTCTTTGGTTTCTAGGATGGACACTATTTTGTCACAATTTCCAAACTAGATGAGCTCTTATACAGTCTAGACTCAAATGAGTCAAAAGTATAAGGGCTTCATTTGTGTTTGTGCTAATGAGGATAAAACTATTTTAATCGATAAGTTTATGACACGTGAGGAGACTCTTAGGGGTAAGTGTGCTTATTTTAAGGGAGAATGTGATATCCTTCTAGGAATAATTAAAATTTTAGAGAAGGAGTCCCTAAGATTGTAAGAGTCTAATTCTTTGCTTGAGTTAAGAAATTTGGAGTTAAAAAATTATTTAAATGACTCGAGTAGTTTGTGTAGTGATGGCTTGTCATGTTTTAACGCTCCCATTGATAAAGTCGAGGTCATTATTTGTTTTAGAGGGTCAACCAACCCCAAGGACGTTAGAAGAGGTCAACCATAGGTGTCGTTTCACCCGTTTACACAAGTTCACATTGTGAGAGGAAATGTCACCTTAGGCTTTTTGTTTCGATCTTCGAAAAGGTCCTAGAAACTTGAAGTCTAGTGTTTCCGTGGTTCCTAAAACCCCTATTCGACGTTTTACATCTATTTGGGTTAGGAAATCAATTTTAGAGGTGTTAGATGGTAAACAAGTTGATTATCACATGCTTGCACATGATTCGTCTCTTGCTATATCATATCGTTGATTGCTTGCATACTTTGTTTGTCATACGCTAGTTGTGCTTCATGATATATATTTTCTAGTGTTATGATATGTGTAGTTTTTGTATTAGATTTTTATTTTTGATAAAACTTTTGAAAAGTATAAAAAGATTTAATTTTGATAAATCCAAAAAGAGTTTTGTCTTCTGATTCGTGCTAAATATTGCATTTTATTCCCTTTATTTTTGCACAATAAAGAAATCTGACGCTCGTTAAACTCACACTTTATACTCATTTACTGTATAACCTCAATTATTCATCGTAAATCGCTTGCACAATGTTTATTTGAGTATTTACAGGGTTTTTGATGTTAAGGATGAAGACTAGATGCATTTTGGATTAAGAACGGACATAAACGCACCTTCAGGGGCAAAATGGTAATTTTAGATGACTCATTTTGAACTCGGACCAAACATGTAAAATTGAAGGCCTTGAATCAAGGGACACCTAGGTTCAAAGCGTCATATCAATCGGAGTTGAAACAAGTCCTGCAAAGTTCGAATTTGAAAAAAGTAAAAGTCAACGCCATGGGTCAATGCCCAAAGTCAACACCCGTGACCCAAACATCATGAAAATATTATCGGCCTCTAAAGGAGGGTCACGTGGGTTTTTGCGGATTGTCAATCGGAGTCCGTAGGCACAAGTTACAATTTTTGGAAGAATAAAATGTAAATATTTAATTTAGGATTTTCTTAGTGCTTATATATTTTTTGTGCACATTCTGAAATGTAGTACCATATTGGCTCAGTAGTTAAGGGCAGTTTTGCTGACCGACAGGTCACGAGTTCGAGCCTGGGCAGAGGCAGGTTTTGCTCAATTTTTTGGGCTCGCCATGTGTCGCCATCTGGAAGCTCCCCAGAACCAAGCTGACCCACCCAACATTTGACCCAGACCCTCCCGCGGCCAAATCCGACCCGCGTGGACCAGCCACTCCTCCTTTTCCACTTTCCAGCCCACCATTTTTAACTTTCATACTTTCCACCCTATATTCTTATTTCTTTAATAACTTTTTCATTTTAAATCCTTTTCTCCCCATTCTTTTTTCTAAATTCTTCTGAAAATAAATCCTATTATATTTTGCAGCCCATGCCAACTTTCATCAGCTCCTCACTCCTTATTAAACAAATCAAGCCCATGTTATTCTTTATTTAAAAAATAAAATATGTAAAATACCAAAAATACCCCAAAGCCCTTATTCCCCCTATTTGAAGCCCATCACCCACACACCAAAAAAGACCTTGATACACCATCACTCTCATCATTTTAGTGTAGTTTCATCTCTAGGAGTAGTGTAATTTAGTTTTTCTTGTTCTTTTTTGTAATTTCTTTCCGGAACCAATGCAAGTTTCTTCTCTAAGTTTCCTCCGTTTCTTCACGTATTCTTATGCAATTTTTCACATGCTCTCATATTTATTTCTCTTGCTTTAAAATCAGTATACTTCTTCTCTTAGTTCAATTCTTCTCATATACACAAAGCACGGTTAATTAGTTTTAATTGTTTTTCCTTAAAAAATTTAAGTTGTAGACGTGTAGCTGCTTTGCTATGATATGATTGTTTAAGACCGGATCTTGACAGATTAATTAGTACCGAGAACATATCGAGGGACTTTAACGATGTATATCAAGTATACACCGTATTTAATACCAAAAGTGCGGTTCCGGGACTATCTTTGACACTGAACTCTTAGCGAACTTTTATAACATTTAGGAAGTAACATTCCAGACTTAATAATTATTTAAAAAGAGTATTAATCCTGTTTGATTCGTATTTTATTTATGTAATCATTTATGCTATACGTGCTGAAGCGTCGAAGATAATTTCTAACTTTTGTTTTACTTCTTTTAACATAGTTTACATACTTGTTTAGAATAATGGTAGTATAATTCTTTCAACTCTCCCATCATCTTTTACACCTTTTTTAGAAGCAATAAATTAATTAAAGTATTTAAACATCATTCCCTGTGGATTCAATACCCGAACTCGTCGCTATACATATAAAACATGTGTAGTTAAAGTTTAGGTTTTCTGTATTGGGTGGAAAATCGTTTACAATGATAGGTGCTTCACACACGCTCGATTTTCGCCTAATCAAAATGGCGTCGTTGCCGGGGAATGATTTGCTTTGAATCTGAATTGATTTAGTGCTTTGATCCCGACAACTCGCGTAATCAAAATGGCGTCTTTGACGGGGAATGTTTTGTTTTAAAAATTTGATTTATTTATTTTCTTGTACATATTTTTTTTACTATTTGTATCGATTATGTACAACTAAGCTTCAAGGACCATCAATCGCTCGGCCGCTCATAACGTTTTGGAAATTTCATCTACGAATCACTCGAGGTAATTATGTCGTATCGTAGTATTTCTTGTTATTCTAATGGTATTATGGGTGCACAGTTTTGTGATAAAAATAATTTTCAAATTCCCCCAAAACCTATGTCTTTGGGCGAATACTTGCAAAATGAAAAAAATAAAAATTGCCAAATAACATTATGTGAGTATTTAAATAAGCATGCAAATGGTTTGGGGACATATGAAAATTATTCAAATGAAAAAATTCCTCAAAATTATTATAATAATTATATTAATAACTATTGTGATAATGTTTATATGAACTATTATAACAATAATTCTTAAAATTGTTATTCTAATAATTTTGAAAATAGTTACGATAATACTTCTCAAAATTTTCTTTTGGGTGAAGTTTGTCTACTGCCAAATTCTTTTAGTGCGTATTTGCAAAATCAAAAAAATGAAGAATTTGATAATTATTATCATGAAGAAAATTATTATTGGGAAAAAGAATTAGATGTTTAGACTTGGTCACAAGAGCCAACAGGGAATGGAAGAACTTCATCGATGAAAGTTATTGAAAGGGATTCATGGATGCAAGATCGGTTTCTACAAGTATTGTGTGATGGGGAAGCAAACTCGAGTGCAATTCACTATATCTGTGAATAAGAGCAAAGGGACTCTTGACTATATCCGTTACGACGTGTGTGGCCTTCGGATGTTGTTTCCATAGGCGGCTTTAGATACTTTGTGACTTTTATAGATGATTATTCACGAAAAGTGTGGGTCTACTACTTGAAGGAAAAATTAGAGATTTTCGAGAAGTTCAAGAAGTGAAAAGCCATGGTGGAGAATCAAACGGGGAAGAAGGTCAAGTATTTGAGGAGTGATAATGGGGGTGAGTATAGAGATGGTGGGTTTCTCAAGTATTATAAAGATGTCGACATCACAAGATACAAAAATGGAGAGAACTTAGGAAAGTTCGACTCCTGGAGCGACGAGGGTTATTTTTAGGATATTCATCGACTAGGAATTATTTCATTAATGAAACCAAACACTATTAATGGACCTATTTGTAAATGAGGCACTTTATAAATGGATCAATCTACAATTTTGAGATAACCAAACAAGGACTTATTGATTGTTAAACTATGGGCCACCTCTAGGGCTAGCTTGACTATTGAAATTACTAATTACTGAGGAAGACCCCTTACGAACGAATTGTCATGATGTAATCTTTTCTTCAAAAAAGTGACCAATGATGTTGTTACAATGTTAAAAAAAAACTCTATTTTCTGCTTCCTGAATTTTATAAGGGGTTGTGATATGCTTCAGCATGCAATAATAGTTCAGATATGACGGTTTTTATTGTCTATCTCTTTACTTTGGGAATGCGTCTCTCTGTCATAAACTAAACCAGTCGCTTGGCTCTTCAAATTATGAAATCTTGTTTCATTATGGGCCTTCACCACTAACTTTTGAAGCTACTACCCTATATTAACTTAGCATAGTCTTGGAACAAGAAACTGTGTATCATAAGGCAAGACAAGTTCTCATCACATAAAAAGGAAAATATCATTAAAAGTACGTTAACTATAAAGCCAACTAGAGTGGACCAGAAGTCCACAAAAAAAATAAAAAGAAGAAAAAAAAGGAGGAGAGATTTTAATAAAGGAAAATAAACAATTAAAGAGCAGTCCTCACATGAAAGCATCTACTTCCCACTAGGAGGTAGAGTCACTTCTCTTGGTGGTGTGGTGGTGAAGTACTGGTGTGAAACACATGTCCAACACACCAAGTAATGTGTCAAACTTGTTTGACATCTAAAAACGGACACTACGCGAACACGGCATGGCCAAACATTGATAAACATATAAAGAAATTGCAGTGTCATTGTGTAAGTTCAAATCTTTTCAGAATTTCTAAATAGTAATAAAAAAATATAAGAAACGAAAAATAATGAATTTAGTCTCTAATTCACTTTTATCTTGACTTGTGGCTTAACATTTTTATGAAATATTTGACCAACTTGACCAAGATTTTGTTTTTGAAGTGCAAAATAAATCAAACAACATAAAATGTTTGACAAATAAGTCCCACTCACAAAAGATATTTCTTGATTTGCCCGATCAAAAGAAACTTTCCTAATAGGTCATGTTACATATTTTCCACATGTACTAAATATTACTACATTCTATAATTACCACAGGTAGTAAAAATTTACTCTGTGCTACAAGTCGCACAAGTAGTGGGATTTAAATGGAATATGTTGGATCAAAAATCTTTTCTAATGGGACCAAATGGACCGAAGAAAAAAATTGTAAACCCTATTTGAGCATAAGTTTAGTAAATGATCAAATACTAAAAAGTCTCTCAAACATTTTATAATACACATTTAGTCCAAGTCATTTATTTTGTTCTAAAAAATCCCTCAAATATCCATTTAACTAATATTTTCTTAATTTTAAAGTTCCGCGCTAGCAGCACTCACCCCCCACCCCCACCCCACCCTCCCACTGTCGGAGTTGCGGCGACCCTCATCGGAGCTCCTTTTTTGAATATTTTTATGTGGTGAGGGACTTTTTGAAACAAAATAAAAGTCTTTGACTAAATATATAATAAAAAATATTATAGTGACTTTTTGGTATAACCCCTTTAATAAATGCGACCTATTGATAAAATTACCAAATATAAATATATATATTTATTTGCCACGGTCTTCCATATGTTGTGTCCTAATTTCCTTTAAATTCAATGTGTCCCATGTCGTTTTGGACAAGACCTATAGTCGTGTCTCTGCTTCCTACCCTGGAACCTAAAATCGTCTATTCTAGACCAACCAAAGTTCTCTCTCAAACTAGACTAACAATTTTATTGTTCAATACTCCTCCCAATGCCTATAACTGCCATTGCTTCAGCTACTTCTGGATCCAAGGGGAGTTGAATTTTTTTTGCATGCCTGCAAAGAAACCCCCCATATGTTCCTGCATGACTAAACCCATCTTGTACTCCATAGCTCAGTAAAAGTGGTAGCGTCGTAATTGACCTTAAATACTCCCATTTGTGACTTCCATTTTCTTTGTTGAACAATTCCAATGGTCGAGTGGTCTTTTCCACATTCGTTGCTTCATAAAAATCTTAAAACATCTTTGTGGCTTGGGAAATGACAATATTTGCTTGTTATCATAATTTGTAAAAATAATGTTAATATCACTTTTCAGGGTGTCTAACAAATTTTTGAAAAAATGATAAATTTTTAGGGGAATTTTGACTATAGTGACCATTGTGTTTTCTATAAGACTTGAACCTCCGTTTTGACTTTCAACAACACAAAATGCACCACAAAAGGTGAAAAAAATGTCTCGCTAAAACGATGGCTGAATTATTAAGGAAAACAAAATGAACGCTAAAATAAAATAATGATAACTGAATGGTGGGTAAAGTCAAACTTTTGGCAATGTTTAAAGCAATTTTAGATTTTGGTAAAAAGCGTGCCTACTCATCCAGAAAAAAGTACATTTTTTACCGTGACAGATTTAAGACATGTGCCATAATGTAATCATGTCATATATACACCTACAAATGCCATATGGCCCAATCATAAGTTGATAAGAAGCTGAACTCTCTCCCCACATCAATATGGGTATAGTATTGCCATGGCAAAACCCGTGCCTAAATGTTTTTACGTTAAAAGAAATTGTTCCAAATTTTTGTACAATTTTTTTTCAGGACCAAATTATTTTAAGAAAATCATATTTTTTATTCATTCCATTTAAAATATTGTATATAGATTTATTTCACATGGCATAAAAATTGAACTTCACCTCGATAAATAAAAGTAAAAAAAAATGCATAAAAAACACACTCAAAATAAAGTGACTCCTACATGTTCTTGAAGATTCCTTGAAGTGTACAAATGCAGAACAATTTTATTCAAAAGCTAAATCTTTGACGTTTTCATCTGCATGTCACTTGCGCTCGTCTGCTTAAAGTTGTCAAATTAGTAAAGCAGTAAAAATTAGATCTTCAAACATCGGGAAAAAATCAAAATTGTGTATAGCACGAGAAATGATTAGGTAGGAGGATAAAAATAACATATAACGAGAGCTGAAAGTGTAAGAACATACATTACTTTGAAGTTAAAGACCGTATAGAATATTAAAGTTAATTAGTTAACATACGACATAGACGTAGAAGAAGACTTACAAACAACAGAGATATGATCAAATCAATTTGACTCTATGAATCCTATATTCTTATGTTAGGTGAACTACACTTTAAGCTTGTTCTTGGGTACATATATTCTTAAAAATGGATTGACATGGCATGGTGAACTTTATTTTACTATTGGTTCTCTATCATGAATGAAAAAAACTCAAGTTTTATTCAAGTTGGGTAGAATAATAAAATAAGGAGACTCATTGCCTTTTTTGAGACCCCAATTTCAAGCTTTGAAATTGAAATTGAAATTGAAATTGAAATTGAAATTGGAAGGCTCAATTCTAATTCTATTGTTTGGTGCGCACAAAAGTCTATGAATTTTGAATTCATTTATAATTCCATAGGGTCTAATTCTATAATTTGAATTCCATAAATTCAAATCCATTGGAATTACAAGTGGGTCACATACTAAAACACACACAAAACCTCACTCCTCTCTATCTCTCTCCCCGAAAGATTTCGTTGGCAGTAGGTACGAGAAAGAGGGATATATATATATATATATATATATAGAGAGAGAGAGGCAGGCTCCTGTGCACACTAAGTTTGCACATTACCTTTTAAAAGTAGGCAAACTTAGTGCTGGCGCACACCAATTTTTTTATGTGATATTTAAACATTTCAAGGAATCCATATAAAAAAAATTAGCTCAAAAAAACTTTTTTTGCTATATTTAAAAAATCGGTCAAACTTTTGCAGTTTTTAAAGGGCTTAAAAACTGCGAAAGTTTGACCGATTTTTTAAAAATAGCAAAAAAAGTTTTTTTGAGCTGATTTTTTTTATATGGGTTCCTTGAAATGTTTAAATATCACAGAAAAAAAATCAACTCAAAAATATTTTTTTTACTACTTTTAAAAGGTAATGTGCAAACTTAGTGTGCAAACTTAGTGTGCACAAGAGCCTGCCTCTATATATATATATATATATATATATATATATATATATATAGAGAGAGAGAGAGAGAGAGAGAGAAGCTCATGTGCACACTAAGTTTGCACATTATTTTTTTTAAATAGTAAAAAAAATATTTTTCAGTTGATTGTTTTTGTGTGATATTTAAACATTTCAATGGATTCTTGTAAAAAAATTAGCTCAAAAAAGTATTTTTTGCTATTTTTAAAAAATCGGTCAAATTTTCGTTGCTTTTAATCACTTTAAAAGCTGTGAAAGTTTGACCAATTTTTTAAAAATAGCAAAAAACGTTTTTTTTAGCTGATTTTTTTTACATGGGTCCGTTGAAACGTTTAAATATCACATAAAAAAATAAACTCAAAAAATATTTTTTTTAGTACTTTAAAAAACTGTTGTGCGTCAGCAGTGTGCACAGGAGCCTGCCTATCTCTCTTAATATAAGCATTTTATCGATATATATATATATATATATATATATATATATATATATATATATATAAAGAGAGAAAGAGAGAGAGCCAGACTCATGTACATACCAAAGTTTACATACCAATTTTTTTAAAATAGTAAAAAAAATATTTTTGAGTTGAATTTTTTTTATATGGTATATAAACATTTCAATGGATCCATATAAAAAAATTCAACTCAAAATAACGTTTTTGTTATTTTTAAAAAATCGGTCAAACTTTCACATCTTTTAAATTGCTTTAAAAGCTATGAAAGTTTGACCGATTTTTTAAAAATAGCAAAAAAAATTATTTTGAGTTGATTTTTTTATATGGGTTCTGCAAAATGTTTAAATATCACATAAAAAATCCAACTTAAAATCATTTATAAAAATGGGTCTGCGCCCAGGGGCGTAGCCATGTGGAGGGCTAGGGCGGGCTCAAGCCCGGGGCACTTTAAAAAAAAATAGTGTAAATTTTAAGGTCCAATACATCACAGCCCACCCAATAAATAAAAAGTTAGCGCGCCCAAACAATCAAACCTCAATGATCCACTTCAAAAAATAAATATATATATACGAACCATTATTTTGGGCATTATTTTGCGCCTATATTTTTTAATTAACATTATTTTTCATTATTTTTAAGTAAATACTCAAAAATAACTTCAAAAAAATTCTGCTGAGGGGCTCCCACCGCCAAACCCCCGGAAATCAGTGTTAAGTCAGCACACCCGGATATAAATTCCTGGTTACACCCCTGTCTGCGTCAACTGTATGTAAACTTAGTATGTATGAAAGTCTCTCTCTCTCTCTCTCTCTCTCTCTCTATATATATATATATATATATATATATTAATGCTTTATTTGAAAATGATCAAAATAAAGGTCTGAGATTGAAATGTTCGTCATATTTAAAAAGAGCTTGAATGTTGGATCCAAACCATGATTGTGCATATTGGTTTTCATACATTTTTTTTCATTTTCTTTTTTAGGTAATATTGCCACATAATATTTTATTTTCGTATATAACACGTCATTTTTTATAATATTTGAAGATGATGTTGTAATTACAAAGTTCCCAAACTTTTATTTCTCATATAGGAGTTTCCTATCTTCATAACAACAGCAAATGAAGATATTACATTGTGTTTGTGTTAGGTAAAAAGGAAGATATTATGTCGTGTCATATTTTAATTGGATCGGGTCGCGTTTGGTAAAATAATAAGATTCCATATCATGTCGCGTCACTTTTATTTGGCTCTTGTCAAAAAATATTGTTTTGTGCCATGTCGTATGGCATTTAAGCTGATCTTGTTCGTGTTAGGTATAAAAATACAAAGACTGCTTGTTGAATGTTAAAACAAAAAAATATGTGTCGTGTTTTAAATATGGTCTTGTTCGTGTTGGGTAATAAGTAAAGGATTTTATGTTGTGTCGCATTTTATTTGCGTTGTATTCTATTTTGGTAAAAAAAAAATCACGATTGTGCTAGTTAAGAAAATACAATTTTATATCGTGTAGCGTTTTATTTGGATCGTATTTGTATTAGGTAAAAGCGATTTCATGTTGTGTTTAATTGTGTCATGTTCGCTTTAGGTAAAAAAAATACGATTTAATGTTGTGTCATATTTTATTTGGATTGTGTTCATGTTATGTGGAAAAAAAATTGTGGCATGTTGCATTTTATTTGAATCGTGTTCGTATTACGTTAAAAAAAGATTTCATGTCGTGTCGTGTTTTAAGTGGGCGCGTTAGGTAAAAAATATGATATAATGACGTTTTGTGTTAGGTAAAAAATTTTGTGTTATGTCATGTTATGTTTTTTTGTATTGTGTTCGTGTTAATTATAAATTAGAATTTCATATCGTGTTGCATTTTGTTTGAGTCGTATTGTGATAATTAAGTCGTATTCATATAAAGTAAAAAAAAAATACAATTTTATGCACTGTTGCGTTTTATTTTGGTAATGTGCCCTGAAATGAAATTAATAGCTATTGCATTTATTTTGTGAGCTTTTGTGGATTGAAGTTAGGACTAATTATGTTGAAGTTCATTTGTAATCATATTGCACTTACAAAAGTAATTATGGCGTAAATAGATTGCGTTTATTAATTATTTGTAAAAATATTTTACAATTTCAATATATATATATATATATATATATATATATATATATATATATATCAAGGTTCTAAAAGGCGCGAGGCGTGGTCGAGGCGTAGAGGTCAAGCCTCAAGCCTTAGGAGCCTAGGGGGGCTAAGCGAAGCCTAGGCGTAAAAAGGCGTTTTTCCTTTTTTTATTATTTTAATTATTCCAAGGCTAGTAATATAATAAAATGATACATAACTTGAATTTTGAAAATATATCCATATGTTTGGTACCCATCTTTCTCATATTCATGCTCCATAACCATTATTTGTCAACTAATCCTTTGTTTTTTTTAAAAAAAAGTGTGCCTTAAGCCTTGTCCCAAGAATAAGGCGTAAGCGATGCGTTTCTCTCAAGCCTCAAGCCTAGGCGGGCCTTTTAGAACAGATATATATATATATATATATATATATAGGGAGAGAGAGAGAGAGAGAGAGAGAGAGAGAGAAAGAGACTCATGTGTACACGAAGTTTACACATCATTTTTTTAAATAGTAAAAAAAAAATGAGCTTATTTTTTTGTGTGATATTTAAACATTTCAAGGAATCCATGTAAAAAAAATCAGCTCAAAAAAACTTTTTTTTTGCTATTTTAAAAAAATAGGTCAAACTTTAAAAGTAGTGAAAGTTTGACCTATTTTTTTAAAATAGTAAAAAAAAGTTTTCTTGGGTTGAATTTTTTTATATGGGTTATTTGAAATGTTTAAATATCACATAAAAAATCAACTCAAAATTTATTATTATTATTATTTTAAAAAAATGGGTGTGCGCCAGCACGTGTGCAAACTTAGTGTGCACATGAGTCTCTCTCTCTCTGAGAGAGAGAGATAGAGAGATAGATAGATAGATTTCACAAAACTATTTTTTAATTATGGTTAAAGATGTGATATGATTTAATTCCTTTTCTTTAATTATAATGCTTTTGAAAATATTATTTTTTTAATTGTTTATATGTCACAAAACAGTTTTTGGAACATTTGTAAGGATCTAAACAAGGGATTTGGAATTCTAACAGAATTCCAAATGAATTCTATATTTGAACCAAACAATTGAATTATAACACTGTAGAATTGGAATTCATTGCGGGCTCATTTGGCAACCCAATTCCAAGGCTTAGAATTGGAATTGGAAGACCAATTTGAATTCTACGAAATTGAAATTAGCCTTTCAATTCCAATTCCAAGCCTTGGAATTGAATTGACAAACGGGACCTGAATTCTAATTTCATAGAATTAAAATCCCAATTCAATTTCAATTACGTGCATCCAAACGTACCCTTAGTATATTCATAATTGCCCCCAAAGCATTTAGTTGAGGATTTCATCTACATTCATACACTAGTGATTTCACAAATGTTTTATGTGGATGATGCCATTGTTATCTATAATGTTGAAGATAGGTATGTCAAGAACCTGACAGAGTTCATTCATGGTTGTAAAAATGCTTGTGGGAACCTTGTTATTTTTATTTTTTTTTCAAAGAGGGACGGTACCCCCACACATTTTATTAATTATCTCAAATAGATAAAAAGCCTCTCCGTGGCATACAAACCAAATTTGAAAAAATCTAGAGGATGGGCCCATTACTCTAGATGAAACAATTATAAAATTTGGGGATTTATAACATATCCCCATTACAATAATAAGATTTTTCAATATGCAATAAAATTGGGGATGTATAATTATCCCCATTAGACTTGAAATAAAGCTAAAGAATATAAATTTGGGGATTTATAATCCATCCCCATTACACTCTCTTTACTTTAATCCTAAAATTTTGAAAGTTTTGTCTATCCATGTTGAGATTCCCTTTAGCCAATGTTAGAAGAGAATTGAAGTTCCAATAAGTTGTGTAAGTATGATTTATGGAAGCACTTGATGCTAAAAAATCTATTACTGCATTATTTTCTCTCCATATATGACTGATGTGAAAATTTGTGGGATAGACAAGCTTATTAAAAATTTGTAATGTGGCCCATGGGGGTTTTGTTTTCTTCAAAACAACATCAACTAGTGCTTTACAATCAGATTCTATGATAACATTTGAAATATATAAATTATATGCTAACTTAAGACCTTCTTCTAACGCCAAAACTTCAGCAGTAAATGGTGTGTTATGTCCAATGTATTTAGAAAATCCAGCTATGAAGATACCTTGATAATCCCTAATAACTCCTCCAATCCCACTTGGTCCAGGATTATTTTTTGAAGCACCATATGTTTAATTTGAAATATCTTATTTTTTATTTACTCCATTGGCATTTGATAATCTGAATTTGCTTTTTATGAGTATTTATGCCAAACATTGTACATATGTGAGTATCCTCAAGCATAATTTTGTCATAAAATTTAATATTTTGTAGAATAGAGTAGGTAAGAGTAATTACATTCTGAATAATCATGTTTGAAGTAGAACAAACATTTTCAAATAATTTTTTGTTTCTAGCCTTCCATAGTTCCCACAATATAATTTTAGGCAATATAATATATAAATATTTATAGTAGTCTCTTTTAGGATTATAAAACCACCAAGAACGTATCAATGATCAACAAGATGACTGATTAACATTTAGACCAAACATATTAAGAAAGAATTTCCAAACCTCTTGAGCCATAACACATATAATTAAGACATGATGGCTACTGTATGTTGATGCAAAACAAAGTCTACAAACAGATGATAACCTTATTACTGCTCTTTGGATTTCAGTTTCAAAAGGAACTGATGAATTTAACAGTTTCCAGATGAAGTTTGAAATTTTCATAGGGCACTCTATGTTCCAATTAAGTTTCCATGTTATAGAAGTTGGTCTAGCTAATCTACACTCATTATATGCTGATTTTAGTGTAAATTCACCTGATTGTGAAGGCTGCCAAATTTAATTTTCTTCTTGGATAAAACTTTCAGCAAAATCTTTGATACCTGACATTCTTTTGGCTGTAAAAGATCCTTGGATTATAGACAGACCCCTCTTATATTTATTTCTCATAAATGATGCCCATATACCTTTATCAAATTTAAATTTCCAGTACAGTTTTAGACACAATGCAACAGTTATATCCTCTATTTTCCTAAAGTTAAGACCACCCTCCTCAAATGGGAAGCATAGATCAGTCCATTTGGACCATTGAAAGGGATTGTGATTTGAACATCCACCCCAATAGAATTTACTAAAAATGTTATGCAACTTTTTAATGATAATTTTAGGGAGGGTTAGAACAGCTAAAGTATAGACATGAATGGTTTGAGGCACATACCTTATCAATGTAGCTCTGCCTGCTTGAGATATTAGTTTTGATGACCAACTATGGAGTTTATCTCTGATTTTGGATAACAACTCAGAGAATTGACTAGCTTTAATTCTACTTTATTTATAAAACATCCTAGATATTTTAAAGGCAGCTGTCTGTTAACTAAACCAATCTGATTTTCTAATGACTTTCTCCTATGAGGGGTAATCTTTTTGTCAACATAAAAGGAGCTTTTAGAGAAATTAACTTGTTGCCCTGAGGTATTTTCATAAGATTTAAGCAGACTAAATAATGCTTCAATGCTATGATTTGCACCATTAATGAATATAATAAGGTCATTTGCAAATCCAAAATGTGAAATAAGATTACTATTTTGGGGATGAGAATATGGAATAGCCTTTCTTAAATCAAAAAGTTTATCTAAGTTCCTGCTAAGACTTTCAGCAGATATGATAAATAGACTGGGAGATAAAGGATCTCCTTTTCTAAGGCCCCTTTTAGATTTAAAGAATCCTTTACTTTGGCCATTTAGAATAATAGAATACCAATTGTTTGAAATAAGTCTCCAAGCCATGTCAATGAAGTGTTTATTAAATCCAAATTTTCTAAGGACTTCACATAAGAATGGTACTTTATCATATGCCTTCTCCATATCTAATTTAATAATCACATTATTCCCATGAGCTTTCTTGCCCAAGTATTGAATCATTTCTTGAGCCAGAAGAATATTCTCTTGAATACGCCTTTAACAAAACCACTTTGGTTTTGGAAAATGATAGAGGGTAGAGTATGAGATAACCTCTCATTAAGGATCTTAGATATGATTTTAGTAGAGAAGTTGCATAAACTAATAGGCCTAAAATAAGAACAGTTAGATGGATTGGAAACCTTTGGAATAAGAGATATAGAGGTTGAAGACCAATTTTTAGGTAGTTCTGCTGGAAATTAATGTTAAGTGTCGAAATTAATTATTTAATTTCTATTGTATTAAATTCCAAATTTCCCAGTTATGTAGTTTTAACAAATGTCAGATAATTAATTAGGAATGTGATAAATAAAGATATTAAAAGATTTGGGTAAACCTTATCCGTTAGTCACATGATGGTTAGTGGCATTAGTGGGAGACTTGAAAGAGTCCCACCTATACTAGGATTCCGGCCCTCTTCCCCTTATAAATAGAGACCTCTACACTATCTAGAGTCATCTCAATACACACTGTTTCTAAGGAGGGAGAGACAATTCGAAATTCTCATTATTCCTATTTTCTCACAAATATTCTGGGCACATAAGAGAGTAATTCTGGGCTATTCAAAAAGGGATTCAAATGACACTTTGACAGGAGCATTCAAGTCACCTTATTCCAATCAATTGCAATGGACAAAGGTCAGTTTTGATCATATTATAAAGAACTTATGATTTTGTGATTACATGAAGATTAAACATCCTGGATTCATGACAAAATTGTTTTTACCGTGATGTAACATTATGGATTATATCCAGTTTTTATGATTGTCAAAACAGTATTGACTAACATGTGGTATCAGAGCTTTCGGTTTATAATCTCATGTTTTCCATTAATGAAAACTCCTTTATAACAATTCTGATTTGTGATTTTTTTTTTTTAATCTGGAATTTTTGGTAAATCTGGAAATCTGGAATTTTTGGCAAATCTGAAAATCTGAAAATTTTGGTTTTCTGGAAATCTGGAATTTTTAATCAATCTGATAATCATACATATGGTAATTCGAATTTGTGTTATGTATGATATTAAGAACCAAATTACTGCATACAGTCCTTATATTATGATAATTGTCCCATTATTGTTCAACCCCTTGTTGTTATTAGAACCCTAATATGACGTTAGCATTATTTTATTGTTTCAAGTTGAGTAAGCATTCTGGAAAACACGTTTATTAATCATGATAAGAAAACGAATTTGTTTTTAAGATTAATTAAGTGAAAACTGTGATTTGGCACAAAACAGATTTCGGGAGATTTTTTTTTTGCGCAGTGAATAGTGTTTTTCGAAAATTTTGGTGTCCGATTGACTTGAAACTTGGCATGTTGACTGGAAACGGGCCAACGATCGAATTCCACCGCCTTTGCCCATGATGTAATGTATTTTTCGGCAATTCGAGTCCATTAAGGCCCTCAAAACTCCGTTTTTGCCATTTTAGAAAATAATCTCGGGGCTTATAAATTTTTACAGAAAATTGGTATTAACGTTCTGCAAAAAGTTTTGATTTTCTGGGATGTTTTACTTCGATTCTATGGTGAAAACTCATTTTTGCCATTTTTGGCAAAATTCATGTATTTTGTGTTTTTACTATACTTAGGAAATTCTGTTTTTGAGGCATTTAAGCTGCTATTGGTATATTTGTAATTACTGATAGATTATGTATTATAGTTAATATTTAATGCATGATTAACTATATTTAAATTGGGACATGTAAGAAATTATTCATTTGAGTTAACTCAAAGGCAAAGCACAGGTTGAGATTGCATGTACGAATAATACACTTACAAGCATTAAAGGTTTACTCTAATGTTAGTTATAAAATTGGATTGAGGCGCAACACATGTTAATTTCTGAATTGAACAACATTAGAAAAACTTTTGTGAAAAACAGAATAGTTGACATTAAGTCCATTAATCATGGTATTAAAGGTTTAGTCAACAAACACAGATGCCAAAATTATGAGACCATGATAAATGAATTATAGGGTAATATATCTTTACAATCTGAGCATTATGTGCTGATTAACACAGATTCCGTGATATTCAGATTTTAAATGAAATATGCCAAAAAAATTTAGTCAACAATTCAATATTCGACCCTTGTAATTTTTGTTGTGTGTGTGAAAATTTAATTTGTGAACATTGTTATTAATTGCAGTTCCCCTTAACCTGTATTCACAAGCTCAGTCCTATTCCAAATTTGATGAAACTATTTTTTCTGAATGGAATGAGCAAATTGAGTTCGGCCTAGGGGTTCTCGACCTGTACATGGCAATTATGTGTGATGAACCCACTGCTATTATGATGCCAGTAGTGAGGATGAAATTGTTGTCCATGAAGCATGGTCTCGATCCAATAGGTTGGCCCTTATGTTTATGCGAATGTGCGTTGTTGCTAACATTAAGACCTCCCTACCTAAAACTACGAAAGCGAAAGAGTATTTGAACAACATTAAGGAACGCTTTCGCACTGCTAATAAATCCCTTGCTGGGAAACTGATGGCTAACCTGACCATTATGAGGTTCGATGGTACTCGAACCATGAATGAGCACATTATAGAAATGACCAATCTGGTTGCTAGACTTAAAGTTTTGGGCATGACAGTGGGTGAGTCTTTTCTCGTCCAATTCGTCCTGAACTCCCTACCTCCTGAGTATGGCCCTTTCCAAATCAATTACAACACTATAAAAGATAAGTGGAATGTAAATAGTTTACAAAGCATGTTGGTACAGGAGGAAGGAACTCTTAAGCAACAGAATGGCCATGTGACTAAGGGGCAGGTGGAAAATTTGACACTCAAAGGAGCTGGTTTTAAGAAGAAGTTCGGCAAGGGCATTAAGAAAGGTCCTGGGCCATCTCATCAAGCTCATCAACTGCTGATGTGAAGAAGGAAAAGAACGACAAATGTCACTTCTGTAAAAATAAGGGCCATTTCCAAAGGGATTGTCATAAACAAAAGGCCTGGTTCGAGAAAAAGGGTAAGCCCTTTATTTATGTTTGTTTCGAATCAAACCTTATTAACGCTCCTTCTAACACTTGGTGGATTGATTCTGGTTCTATGTGTCATGTTTCTAATTCTATGCAGTGCTTCACTTCGATCCGCAAAACAAATCCAAATGAGCATTTTCTCTACATGGGCAATAAAGCGAAGGCTAAAATAAAAGCTATTGGAGTCTTTCGCCTGATTTTAAGCACTGGATTTATTTTAGATTTGCAAGAAACTTTTTATGTTCCCACAGTTTCTAGGAATTTAATATATGTTTCCAAACTTGCCTTAGATGGTTTTGTGATTGAATTCAAGTACAATGGTTTTGATTTGATTAAAAATTCTAATAATGTTGGTTCTGGATTTTTATTAGATGGTTTATATCAATTGAATCTTAAAAAGAATTTTTCTGAAAGCCTTGTGACCCTGCATCCTGATGTTGGTACGAAACGTACACTTAATGATGAAAAATCTTCTTATTTATGGCATAAAATATTAGGGGACATATCCAGGCCGAGAATTGAAAGGCTCATTAAAGATGGAATACTCCATAACTAGGATTGGGCCAATTATGATGTATGTGTGAACTGTATTAAAGGAAAACATACCAAACATACAAAGAAAGGAGCCACAAGAAGCACTCAGCTACTTGAAATAATGCATACAGACATATGTGGACCTTTTGATATTCCATCCATTGGTGGAGAAAAATACTTCATCACCTTTATAGATGATTTTTCACGTTATTGCATTTTGTACATGTTGCATGATAAATCTCAGTCTGTGAACGTCGTTGAAATATACATTAATGAGGTTGAGAGGCAACAAAGCAAAAAGGTAAAAATTATTAGGTCTGATAGAGGTGGTGAATATTATGGTAGATATGACGAGTCAGGGCAACACCCTGGCCCATTTGCTAAACTCATTAAAAAATTAGGTATTTGCGCCCAATACACAATGCCAGGATCACCTTGGCAGAATGGTGTAGCTAAAAGGCGTAATCGTACACTTATAGAAATGGTTAGAAGTATGATAAGTAGGACCCAATTACCTACATTTTCGTGGACACGTGCATTAAAGACTGATGTACACATCTTAAATAGGGTTCCTAGTAAGTCAGTTTCAAAAAACCCTTTTGAACTTTGGAAAGGATTGTTGATACCAAAATTAATATGCTGATGTGGACGAATAATACGAAGACACGTGTCAATCTACGTGGCACAATAGCAGCAAGGAAGTTCATTTCCTTCGACCAATTCATGTTCTCTCCGAGGTACGAGGATATCCCGAGGAACTCTAGCACCCGAGGTACTCTAGCGCTCCGAGGAACTCTTGATCAACGAGCAACTAAGGCGGTCCGAGCTACATCTCGGTTGTATCATTAATTACCAGACGGACAACTGTTCGACTATTCATTGAATAATTATATTCTTGACGCCCACGCTACATTAAATGTATTACCCTTTCATATGTATGTCATTTAATGTATCGAACCTTTCATGTACAGCCTAAAGGCTATAAATACCTTGTATCATCCTCATTCATGAGGGACGGGAATTTCTTGAGAGAACTTGTAATCAACAATTCTGCAAACATTCAGCAATAACATAACAGTGGACGTAGGCTTTATTCCTAGCCGAACCACTTTAAAAATCTTTGTCTTATTTATTTATCTGTGATTGAATAATTAGAGCAATCTAGTTTTTTACATCAACAGATTGGCGCCCCCTGTGGGAAACGACTGTTATTATCGTTTTTCATAAAAAATCATTTATCATCAATGGCAGATAACCCAGAATCTAGTAATCGAAATGCTGGAAATACTGGAAATCTTCCAAATCCATCTGCATCTCCAGATCTGGCCGGAATTATGACAAATCTGGCTCAAAGACAAACCGCCATGCAAGAATCTATGAGGAAACTCATTCAAACTCTTCAAGGCGGTGCACCTACATATTCAGGGCAAAGGAGTGATCGTGGGCAATCGCGATCCAGACGTACTGGGTCATATCACAATGAAGAATCTAATGATTCTTCTTATCAACCTGGGCGAACTTCATCAATACGGGCCACGGATACAGATCAACGTATCACTCTCTCTCCGGAGAGAACTAGCGCTTTAGAAAGATTAAGCAGGGTGTCTCCTTTCAGTCGATTAGGACCAAGGAGGAATATGAGTCCACCTAGAGCTCCATCAAGAAGTTTGCTGCCATCATCAGGTTTGAGAGAAGGATCAGCACAATCACGACCAGCTACTCGTCGAGATAAATCTCAGGAAGCTATGTCAGAACAATCAATTGCTCGGACTAGGAGGCCTGAGGAAGGGAATGAAGCATGGAAAGGTTCCATTCAATGGTTGGAGGAGAGACTGGGAGAAATGGCTAAAGCGAGGAACCCTTTACAGAGAACTTTTGTTCAAGGGACACCTTTTGTGCAAGCCATTGTGGATTTTCCAACACCATCGAAATTCAAAGCACCTGTAGTGACCCCTAAGTACGATGGAAAGACAGATCCTGTACTTCATATAGAACAATACCAAGCCACTGCCGACATCTATGCCGTTCCCGACGAGATGAGGTGTAGAGCATTCTCGGGAACTCTTACCGGATCTGCCCAAATATGGTACAATAATCTTCCTCGGGGTAAGATTTCAACTTTTATTCAGTTAGCCGAGCTGTTCATCGACAATTTTTGTTTTGGAGCAAAGCCAGTAAAGCGAGTAGCACATTTGCTAAGTGTTAGGCAAAAATCAGGTGAAAGTACTAGAGATTACATAACTCGTTTTAATAACGAGAAGTTGGAAGTCATAGATTACGAAGAAAAAACAGCGATCACTGCTTTGATGAGTGGTTTACTACCTAACAAGCTGTACTACACCTTGGCCAAAGATCCACCTAAAACTATGTCCGAATTGATGGCAAAGGCAGCCAAAATCATGAATGCCGAGGAGGCTATGTCTGCGAAGAAGAATATGGATAAAGAAACTAAGGTGGAGGTCGACAAGTCTAAGAAGAAAGATCAGAAAGGTAATGGTGGTGACAAGCACTCCAAGAATAATAGGACGTCATGGGAAGTCCTAAAGAAGTACGGTAATTATACTCCATTGAAAATGGGTATTAATCATGTTTTAGAAGAAATCAAGAACAGCGAGGAAATCAAGTGGCCAGAAAAACTGAGGACGAATCCTGATTTGAGGAATAAGGCCAAATACTGCGAGTTTCACAAAGATCATGGTCATATGACCAAAAATTGCATAGCCCTTCAGAACGAGATTGAAACACTCATCCGAAGAGGAAAATTATCAAAATATGTAGATCGCAGGGGTGGGAGGAAGAATGATGATAGAACTAGAGAAAGATCTAGATCTCCTCGTCGTGCCGAGGAGAAAAAGAAGAGGGACCATGAAGATGATCCAGATGATGACCCCGATCTTCCCAAGAAGCCAAGGCAGCCTGAACGAGAGGTATTTTCCATACGTTTTGGGTCATTTGATTGTAATGTTATTACTGGAGGAGATGCAGGAGGAGGAGACCTTACTGCAGAAAGAAAGGCTTACCTCGGGGAGGCTCAAGCTTGTTCGTATATTCAGCGGATAAATCTGGCCGAGGATGATCGTCCGAGGAAAGTAAACAAAGAGAAGTTAGTCATTGGGTTTTCAAAAAATGACCTGGCAGGTGTTCTTTACCCTCATGACGATCCTTTGGTGATCAAAATGAGGATGAAAGAGGTAATGATTTCAAGAGTGTTAGTAGACAACGGTAGTTCAGCAGACATCATGTATTATTCATGCTTTGATAGCTTGAATTTGAAATTATCTCAATTGGAGCCTTATCATAGACCCCTACTAGGTTTTGCTGGCGAGAAAGTATTTCCACTGGGGACAATCAAGTTGGATATATTCATTGGAACCTGGCCTGCTTGTCGAACGAAAAGAATACGCTTCTTTGTGATGGATAAGAATGTGCAGTCAGCCTACAACATCATCATGGGAAGAGTTGGATTGAAGAAGTTCGAAGCAGTTCCATCTACGGTACATCAGTGCTTAAAATTCCCAACAAACTTTGGGGTAGGAGTTGTGAAAGGTGATCAAAAAGTAGCTCGAGAATGCTATTATTCGTCTGCCGAGCAAGAGGAACTTGAAGAATCAAGGAAAAAGACTACTACTTACCAAGTGGAGGAAGGTACAAAAATTGAAACTCTTGACCCTAGGGATGAATCTCAACTCGTAAAAGGGCAGGTGGTGGAATCTACAGAAAATATTATTCTGGACGACGAGCATCCTGAACGAGTAACCCAGATAGGATCGTCGTTGGATGTTTCAATAAAATAGGAGTTGATAACTTTCTTGAGAAACAGGAAGAATACTTTTGCTTGGAGTCATGAAGACATGCTAGGAATAGATCCAAACTTCTTATGTCATGAGCTCAATGTGAATAAGGAGATCAAGCCTGTGAAGCAGAGGAGAAGAGTGTTTAGTCCCGAGAAGAACCAGGCCATACAAGAGGAGGCCGAGAAGCTCCAGAAAGCCCAATTCATTGAAGATGTAAAATATCCAGATTGGTTGGCAAATGTGGTAATGGTAAAGAAGAAGAACAATAAATGGAGAATGTGTGTTGATTTCACTGATCTTAACAAGGCATGCCCAAAAGATCATTTTCCATTGCCCAGAATTGACCAACTAGTGGATGCTACCTCGGGACATGAGCTGCTCAGCTTCATGGATGCATACTCTGGCTACAATCAGATCAAAATGAAACCTGAAGACAGGGAAAGTACTTCTTTTATTACCCCAAGGGGAACTTATTGTTATAATGTTATGCCTTTTGGTTTAAAAAATGCAGGTGCAACATATCAGCGACTGATGAACAAGGTTTTTGCCGAACAAATCAGTTGCAACATGGAAGTCTATGTCGACGACATGCTCACCAAAAGCAAGAGAGCTACTGATCATCTAGTTGACTTAGGCCAGACCTTTGATCAATTGGACAAATACCAAATGAAGCTCAACCCGACGAAGTGTACCTTTGGAGTACGAGAAGGAATGTTCCTCGAATACATCGTCAACCAACGAGGTATTGAGGCAAATCCAGAAAAGATCAAAGCTCTTTTAGGGCTGCGATCCCCAACGACGAGGAAAGAAGTACAGAGTCTTACAGGACGAGTTGCAGCGCTCAACAGATTTGTATCCCGAGCAACTGATAAATGTCTCCCATTCTTCAAAACACTGCGAAAAAGTTTTGAGTGGACTGATGAATGTGAAAAGGCTTTTCAAGACTTGAAGAAGTATTTGGGAGCACCACCATTGTTGTTCAGGCCAATAACTGGAGAGAAGCTGTACTTGTATTTGGCAGTATCAGAGAATGCAGTTAGTTCAGCATTGATCAGATTGGAGAATGAGGTCCAGAAGCCAATTTATTACACAAGTAAGGCTTTCCGAGGTGCAGAAATCAGGTACCCAAAGCTAGAAAAATTGGCATTGGCATTAATTGAGGCAAGTAGAAGAATGAGGCCATACTTCCAGGCCCATACCATCATCGTGTATACCGACATGCCATTAAGACAAGCCCTTCACAAGCCAGAAAAATCAGGAAGATTGATGTATTGGGCAATAGAACTCGGTGAATATGATATTGTGTATGAACCCAGATCATCATTAAAGGGGCAAGATGTAGCAGATTTTATAGCAGAGTTCACGTACCCTGATACCCCCGAGGAGCAAAAGGTGCTTGCCGACCTACCTGTGGACGATACAGGATCAACAGACACAGGTCCAGACCAACCAAGGTTGGTAAAAGGACTTGTGGATGTAGAAAAATCATCATATTCAAACCCAGACCAACTCCGGTTGGTAAAAGGGCACGAACATATGACCAATGAGGAACGAAAGATACCAGGGGATGATGAAAGAAAACAGCAGATATTTTACCGAGGAGTTCTGACAGATAAGAAATTTGAAGACGAGTTACCTACATGGAGATTATATGTAGATGGATCATCTTGCACAGCTGGTTGTGGAGCAGGGATTGTTTTAAACACCCCTGATGATGTTGATATGGAGTATGCCTTGCGATTCCAATTCAAAGCCTCCAATAATGAAGCTGAGTATGAGGCCTTGATAGCAGGTTTAAATTTAGCGAAATTTATGGAAGCACGGCAAATAATGGTGTTCAGTGATTCTCAATTAATTGTGAATCAGATGATGGGAGTATATGCAGTCAAGGGAGAATTAATGGCAAAGTATCATGCAAAGGTGATGGAATTGTTAGTAAAATTTGATACCATTCAATTAGTGAGAATACCGAGGATGGAGAATGCTAGAGCAGACGCATTGGCCCGATTAGCGTCAGCTACGCGCACCGAGCTGCGAAGAACGATACCAATTGAAGTATTAGAAAGTCGGAGCATAGAAGAAGATCTGACGGTGAAAATTATTACCCTTGATTTAGGACCATCTTGGATGGATCCTATCAGGGCATACATTGAAGAAGGAAAATTACCGGAGGATAAACTAGCCGCCAAGAAATTGAAGTATAAAGTTGCTCGGTATGTGTTAACTAATGGTGTTTTGTATAGACGAGGAATTATGGCAGGTTTGCAGAGATGTGTACATCCATCAGAAGTCAAGGAATTGGTTGAGGAAATCCATGAAGGATCCTGTGGAGCTCATGTAGCAGGTCGGACACTTTTGCAAAGGGTGATGACACAGGGATACTACTGGCCGACGATGAGGGCTGATTGTATAGCCTATGCCAAGAAATGTGACAAGTGCCAACGCTTTTCCTCCATCCGAAGAACTCCACAAGCATTGTTGACACCCATAACTTCACCTTGGCCATTTTCTATGTGGGGGATTGATTTGGTTGGACCATTGCCGACGACCCGAGGAAGGTTCAAGTACCTCGTCGTGGCAGTGGATTATTTTACTAAGTGGGTGGAAGCTGAACCACTGATTGATATGACATACAAGAAGGTTTATCAATTCATTTGGAAGAACACCATCTGTCGATATGGTCTCCCTCATGCTTTCATCACAGACCATGGAACACAATTTGATAACGAGGAATTCGCTGCCTATTGTCATCAGTCGAACATTCTGAAACTTCACTCAGCACCAGGCCATCCTCAAAGCAATGGACAGACTGAGGTGACGAACATAACATTATTAAATGGGTTGAAGAAAAGATTAAGTGAAGCTAAAGAAAATTGGATTAATGAGCTCCAATCAGTACTATGGGCTTACCGAACAACTCCCCGAGCAGCAACTGGAGAATCACCATATATGCTAGCATTTGGAAGTGAGGTTGTGATACCTGCCAAGTTGGGTCTCCCAACGCATAGAGTACTGAATTTCAATTCCCTAGTCAGCGATTTGATGAGAAGGCTGGATTTGGATATGCTGGAGGAGGTTAGAGAAGAGGCAGCCATTAGGAATGCTGCTTACCAACAACGTACAACTATGTTCTACAACAAAAGGGTGAAGAAATGTGATTTAAAAGAAGGGGATTATGTGCTAAAGAAAGTCATTCAGAAGCAAAATAAGTTGGAAGCAAACTGGCATGGACCTTACCGAGTTACAGAGGTTGTTCGACCAGGAACTTACAGAATAGCAACTCTAGAGGGAGAAGAATTTAAGAATGCATGGAATGCTGAACACCTGCGCAAGTATTATCAGTAATGTAAAATGTAAAGCATTTCCTTCATTATGAATAAAACGAAGATGTTTCACCATTTTCTTTCTGTTGAAAGTTTTTCGGGGAATACTAGTGTTGTACACCACGCTGAAGACTATAGTTCAGACCCACGATCAACTCCGGTTGATAAAAGGGCGAGAACCAAAAAATACTCCTCTGGTTAGGAGGCGACACTAGTGTGACCAACTACGGTTGGTAAGATATCTAGTGGACAGCTCGAAAGAGCAAAAAAATACTCCTTTGGTTAGGAGGCGACACTAGTATGACCAACTATGGTTGGTAAGATATCTAGTGGACAGCTCGAAAGAGCCAAAAAATACTCCTTTGGTTAGGAGGCGACACTAGTGTGACCAACTACGGTTGGTAAGATATCTAGTGGACAGCTCGAAAGAGCCAAACAATACTCATTTGGTTAGGAGGCGACACTAGTGTGACCAACTACGGTTGGTAAGATATCTAGTGGACCCAAATATAGTTCGAAAGAACCACTACTACTCCTTTGGTTAAAAGGTGTACACTAGCATGATCAATTACGGTTGGTAAGATAAAAATATACTCTCACATTACAACTTATGTTGGTCGGGAGGTAAGATTATTACAAAAAGTTCTTTGAAGAACAAAATATTCCAAAATACACCAAGTATAGTTGGTCGAGGATAAAGACCCACTAACTGTAGTTGGTCGACGAGGACAAATTATTGACCTTTCTCAAATTACAACTTATGTTGGTCGGGAGGTAAGATTATTACAAAAAGTTCTTTGAAGAACAAAATATTCCAAAATACACCAAGTATAGTTGGTCGGGGATAAAGACCCACTAACTGTAGTTGGTTGACGAGGACAAATTATTGACCTTAGTTGGTCGGACACATTTTATGAAAATATTTGAAATTGAACCAAGTATGGCTGGTCGGGGATAAAAACCCATCAACTGTAGTAGGTCGACAAATATTATTTATCCACCTTGGTTGGTTGGAAACAGTTGGAACAATTTATACTCATTACTTTATTATTAAGTGATTGAACAACCTTGATACTTGTAACTTTTTATTACTAAGTTGGTTGATGGACAGCACAATATTGTTATCTTTTTAACAGATACATAGATACATATAAAGATGTTTGATAAATATAAAACAATAGCAAAATTTGCAAACAAAAAATGAAAATCTTTTCATTAAAAATAAATTACAGGATACAAGAATGTACTAACTATTACATTGATATTCCTATTCTATTGGTTTTTTGCCCTCTGCTTTTGAGACAGGCTCTTCGCCAGCAGGAGGATCTTCCAGGCAAAGAGGAGAATTAATAAAATTCAAATCTTTCAACATTCTGACATTCATTATTGAAGGTGTATCCATTAGATGCTCTAGACGAGATACTTCAATTTGGGAATGAAGGCTATAATCACCGAGGTATTTTGAAATTAGGCTACGAGGAATGGAACGAGCTGGGATCCAGGCCATATCCAATTTGAAAGGTGGCACAGGCAAGTCTAGTAACCCTGGAGCATGATAATCCCATAAAAAATGCCCCTGCTCCAATTTTAATACACCCAAGGCGTTCAACCATCCCTGCTTAAAACCTTCATTGTTGGCATGTTCAATACGAGCATCCAAATGAACAAGAGCTTCATTATATCTTGCCATCCAGAATTCCCTGGGTTGCTTATGAAATTGAAAGGTTAATCTATCCAATTGTTCGAGAAGATTTTTAGTAAAAAGATCCTTGGTATGAAGAGCAGACTTCGTTGCAGTAAGTTGATCTTCCAAGGATAGATTTTTCTTGGACATTTCTGACAGAGCGCGATCCTTAACATTCAATTGAAACGCTTGAGTTTCCAAAGTAGACTGAGTGCGAGCCTCTTCAACATTGCGACTAAGAACTCTTGATCGGCTCCGAGAAGCAACTGGAGAACTTTGCTCCTCGACAATTCTTCCTCGTCCCCGAGAACCTCTTCCTCGTCCCCGAGCAGTCACAGGAATAACAGATTTTCTCAAGTTGTCCAGTTCTTGCCTTAGTTTGGCATTTTCAACATCTAAGAACGAGAAACCTTCATCAGTAACGGGCACTAGAGCAGTGGAAGATGACGCTGCAGATTCATATTGAGCCAAATTTTTCTGTAAATTATTATTTTCTTGTTCCAGGATCTCGGCAATCTGTCTGCAAGCTTCAACTTCACCTTTTAGGGTCCTTTCCCTAATATCATATCCAGCAATGATCTTTTTATGGCCTGTTTCAGAAGAAAGTTGCTGATATTTATTTTCATAATCCTTGTGCAACGAAGCCATTGATGCATTGTGTTGATTTTGAAGATCCTCTATGGAATCATGAAGTTCCTCAATCAGGTCGTAATAGGCTACATTGTTGGCCACAGCTCGGTCGAGTAAATCTTTCAAGTACCGATAAGCCTCAATTTCCTCTTCTGAGGCATCATGGCCAAGGATGTCAGAAATTTCTGATGTACTAAGGTCTTTATGACCAACCTTATAATATTGGTGACATTGCTGCATCAGCTCGGTATCATGTGAAGATATCAGTTCCATTCTAGCAACAAACTAAGGACGAGAGAAAGACAACAAACAACAAAAAAACAAATCATCAACAACAGAGATGAGCAAAGATGTATTTTATTAGATCACAAAATGATTACATTGTTCGATTACAAGTAATGAAATATAGAAATAATGCCGAACAACTTCACACCTTTTCCTTGTCTCCCAAGACTTTCTCGGGAGGCTGGGACGAGGAGCTCGGTTGCTCGGTGGTAACAACGGTTTGATCAGCAGGAATCTTCTCGGCAGGAGCTGGCATAGAACACTACACCAAAACTGGCGATTGGTCACGGCCAAAATCCCTGACCAAACCTGTGGGTCGCGGACTTGGGCCGTGACCATTTCGGGCGTGACCATTTTCGTGGGTCGCGGCCCAAGTCCGTGACCAAAAAATGGTCACGGCCGAGAGGGGTCACGGCAGATGGTCGCGGACTTAGGCCGTGACCCATGCCGTGATGGGTCGCGGCTCTAATCCGTGACCCATAACCGTGACAAATTGGTCGCGGCCAAAGTCCGCGACCCATGTGCGTGACAAAAAAAAATTAAAAAAATTGGTCGCGGCCCTTGTCCATGACCCACAACCGTGACAAATTGGTCACGGCCAAAGTCCGCGACCCATGTGCGTGACAAAAAAAAATTAAAAAAATTGGTCACGGTCCTTGTCCATGACCCACGACCGTGACAAATTGGTCGCGGACTTTGGCCGCGACCCATGTGTGTGACAAAAAAAATTTAAAAAAAATTGGTCGCGGCCCTAGTCCGCGACCCATTACCATGACAAAAAATAAAAAAAATGGTCGCGGACTTTGGCCGCGACCATTTTTAAGCGCGACAAAAAAAAGTAAAAATGGTCATGGACAAAGTCCATGACCATATTTATCTGTAATTTAAAAAAAATGTATTTTTTTTTGCCCAATCCTAAAATTGGGGTTCCTGTGAGTGCATCATCGGTTGCTACGAGGTGTTACAAATATTTATTATAGGCAAAACAATAAAAAAAAATCACAAATTGCGAATTGAGAATGTTGTTAATAAACAAATATATATACAAACATAAAAATATTACACGTCTTAATAATTCACAGACCAAAAAAAATTGGGCAGAGTTTCCTCTATTTTCTTGACATTTCAAAACCTGTAAATGAAAAACCTGCTTATTATAAAGCCCGCACGGCTATAAAATTCAACAATCAAATTATAAAAGCCCGCACGGCCATAAAACTAAACAATAAAAGCCTGCATGGCTATAACACATAAAAAACATTATCCTGAATGTCCACAACATATAAATAATCATCATGTTGTAAAACATTGCCTCCTTCATTTGATCCACGCGCAAAAATCCTACAAATGATAGGATACAAAAAATAAAAGTATCAGTAACCAAGTAATTTTACAAAAAAATTAATCAAGCTGAAAAATTGCATATATGAGTTAAAATTATCAGTAACCAAGTAGAAATATAAAAATTAAGTGTGGAAATAAGCAAATTACTGCCGTACTCTCAAACCGGGAGACCCGCGGCTGCGGGGTCAGTTCCTACGAGTTACGTTGGTCCCGTGGGAGGTGTTGGTGCCACCCACGGGGCCGTTCGGGGGCTGTTTCGAGTTTTCACCCTCTAACGCCATGTTAAGCCTAAGTTTAGAAATAAGCAAATTACCGTCGTACTCTCAAACCGGGACACCCGCGGCTGCGGGGTCAGTTCCCACGAGTTACGTTGGTCCCGTGGGAGGTGTTGGTGCCACCCACGGGGCCGTTCGGGGGCTGTTTCGAGTTCTCACCCTCTAACGCCATGTTTTTAAGCCTAAGTGTGGAAATAAGCAAATTATCATCGTACTCTCAAACTGGGACACCCGCGGCTGCGGGGTCAGTTCCTACGAGTTACGTTGGTCCCGTGGGAGGTGTTGGTGCCACCCACGGGGCCGTTCGGGGGTTGTTTCGAGTTCTCACCCTCTAACGCCATGTTAAGCCTACGTGTAGAAATAAGCAAATTACCGTCGTACTCTCAAACCGGGACACCCGCGGCTGCGGTGTCAGTTCCCACGAGTTACGTTGGTCCCGTGGGAGGTGTTGGTGCCACCCACGGGGCCGTTCGGGGGCTGTTTCGAGTTATCACCCTCTAACGCCATGTTTTTAAGCCTAAGTGTGGAAATAAGCAAATTACCGTCGTACTCTCAAACCGGGACACCCGCGGCTGCGGGGTCCGTTCCCACGAGTTACGTTGGTCCCGTGGGAGGTGTTGGTGCCACCCACGGGGCCGTTCGGGGGCTGTTTCGCGTTCTCACCCTCTAACGCCATGTTTTTAAGCCTAAGTGTGGAAATAAGCAAATTATCATCGTACTCTCAAACCGGGACACCCGCGGCTGCGGGGTCAGTTCCTACGAGTTACATTGGTCCCGTGGGAGGTGTTGGTGCCACCCACGGGGCCGTTCAGGGGCTGTTTCGAGTTCTCACCCTCTAACGCCATGTTTTTAAGCGTAAGTGTAGAAATAAGCAAATTACTGCCGTACTCTCAAACCGGGAGACCCGCGGCTGCGGGGTCAGTTCCTACGAGTTACGTTGGTCCCGTGGGAGGTGTTGGTGCCACCCACGGGGCCGTTCGGGTGTTGTTTCGAGTTCTCACCCTCTAACGCCATGTTTTTAAGCCTAAGTGTGGAAATAAGCAAATTATCATCGTACTCTCAAACCGGGACACCCGCGGCTGCGGGGTCAGTTCCTACGAGTTACGTTGGTCCCGTGGGAGGTGTTGGTACCACCCACGGGGCCGTTCGGGGGCTGTTTCGAGTTTTCACCCTATAACGCCATGTTAAGCCTGGTGTAGAAATAAGCAAATTACCGTCGTACTCTCAAACCGGGACACCCGCGGCTGCGGGGTCAGTTCCCACGAGTTACGTTGGTCCCGTGGGAGGTGTTGGTCCCACCCACGGGGCCGTTCGGGGGCTGTTTCGAGTTATCACCCTCTAACGCCATGTTTTTAAGCCTAAGTGTGGAAATAAGCAAATTATCATCGTACTCTCAAACCGGGACACCCGCGGCTGCGGGTTCAGTTCCTACGAGTTACGTTGGTCCCGTGGGAGGTGTTGGTGCCACCCACGGGGCCGTTCGGGGGCTGTTTCGAGTTCTCACCCTCTAACGCCATGTTTTTAAGCCTAAGTGTGGAAATAAGCAAATTACCGTCGTACTCTCAAACCGGGACACCCGCGGCTGCGGGGTCTGTTCCCACGAGTTACGTTGGTCCCGTGGGAGGTGTTGGTGCCACCCATGGGGCCGTTCGGGGGCTGTTTCGCGTTCTCACCCTCAAACGCCATGTTTTTAAGCCTAAGTGTGGAAATAAGCAAATTATCATCGTACTCTCAAACCGGGACACCCGCGGCTGCGGGGTCAGTTCCCACGAGTTACGTTGGTCCCGTGGGAGGTGTTGGTGCCACCCACGGGGCCGTTCGGAGGCTGTTTCGAGTTCTCACCCTCTAACGCCATGTTTTTAAGCCTAAGTGTGGAAATAAGCAAATTACCGTCATACTCTCAAACCGGGACACCCGCGGCTGCGGGGTCTGTTCCCACGAGTTACGTTGGTCCCGTGGGAGGTGTTGGTGCCACCCACGGGGCCGTTCGGGGGCTGTTTCGCGTTCTCACCCTCTAACGCCATGTTTTTAAGCCTAAGTGTGGAAATAAGCAAATTACCGTCGTACTCTCAAACCGTGACACCCGCGGCTGCGGGGTCTGTTCCCACGAGTTACGTTGGTCCCGTGGGAGGTGTTGGTGCCACCCACGGGGCCGTTCGGGGGCTGTTTCGAGTTATCACCCTCTAACGCCATGTTTTTAAGCGTAAGTGTAGAAATAAGCAAATTACTGCCGTACTCTCAAACCGGGAGACCCGCGGCTGCGGGGTCAGTTCCTACGAGTTACGTTGGTCCCGTGGGAGGTGTTGGTGCCACCCACGGGGCCGTTCGGGGGTTGTTTCGAGTTCTCACCCTCTAACGCCATGTTTTTAAGCCTAAGTGTGGAAATAAGCAAATTATCATCGTACTCTCAAACCGGGACACCCGCGGCTGCGGGGTCAGTTCCTACGAGTTACGTTGGTCCCGTGGGAGGTGTTGGTGCCACCCACGGGGCCGTTCGGGGGCTGTTTCGAGTTCTCACCCTCTAACGCCATGTTTTTAAGCCTAAGTGTGGAAATAAGCAAATTACCGTCGTACTCTCAAACCGGGACACCCGCGGCTGCGGGGTCTGTTCCCACGAGTTACGTTGGTCCCGTGGGAGGTGTTGGTGTCACCCACGGGGCCGTTCGGGGGCTGTTTCGCGTTCTCACCCTCTAACGCCATGTTTTTAAGCCTAAGTGTGGAAATAATCAAATTATCATCGTACTCTCAAACCGGGACACCCGCGGCTGCGGGGTCAGTTCCCACGAGTTACGTTGGTCCCGTGGGAGGTGTTGGTGCCACCCACGGGGCCGTTCGGAGGCTGTTTCGAGTTCTCACCCTCTAACGCCATGTTTTTAAGCCTAAGTGTGGAAATAAGCAAATTACCGTCGTACTCTCAAACCGGGAGACCCGCGGCTGCGGGGTCCGTTCCCACGAGTTACGTTGGTCCCGTGGGAGGTGTTGGTGCCACCCACGGGGCCGTTCGGAGGCTGTTTCGAGTTCTCACCCTCTAACGCCATGTTTTTAAGCCTAAGTGTGGAAATAAGCAAATTATCATCGTACTCTCAAACCGGGAGATCCGCGGCTGCGGGGTCAGTTCCTACGAGTTACGTTGGTCCCGTGGGAGGTGTTGGTGCCACCCACGGGGCCGTTCGGGGGCTGTTTCGAGTTTTCACCCTCTAACGCCATGTTAAGCCTAAGTGTAGAAATAAGCAAATTACCGTCGTACTCTCAAACCGGGTCACCCGCGGCTGCGGGGTCAGTTCCCACGAGTTACATTGGTCCCGTGGGAGGTGTTGGTGCCACCCACGGGGCCGTTCGGGGGCTGTTTCGAGTTCTCACCCTCTAACGCCATGTTTTTAAGCCTAAGTGTGGAAATAAGCAAATTATCATCGTACTCTCAAACTGGGACACCCGCGGCTGCGGGGTCAGTTCCTACGAGTTACATTGGTCCCGTGGGAGGTGTTGGTGCCACCCACGGGGCCGTTCGGGGGCTGTTTCGAGTTCTCACCCTCTAACGCCATGTTTTTGAGCGTAAGTGTAGAAATAAGCAAATTACTGCCGTACTCTCAAACCGGGAGACCCGCGGCTGCGGGGTCAGTTCCTACGAGTTACGTTGGTCCCGTGGGAGGTGTTGGTGCCACCCACGGGGCCGTTCGGGTGTTGTTTCGAGTTCTCACCCTCTAACGCCATGTTTTTAAGCCTAAGTGTGGAAATAAGCAAATTATCATCGTACTCTCAAACCGGGACACCCGCGGCTGCGGGGTCAGTTCCTACGAGTTACGTTGGTCCCGTGGGAGGTGTTGGTACCACCCACGGGGCCGTTCGGGGGCTGTTTCGAGTTTTCACCCTCTAACGCCATGTTAAGCTTGGTGTAGAAATAAGCAAATTACCGTCGTACTCTCAAACCGGGACACCCGCGGCTGCGGGGTCAGTTCCCACGAGTTACGTTGGTCCCGTGGGAGGTGTTGGTCCCACCCACGGGGCCGTTCGGGGGCTGTTTCGAGTTATCACCCTCTAACGCCATGTTTTTAAGCCTAAGTGTGGAAATAAGCAAATTATCATCGTACTCTCAAACCGGGACACCCGCGGCTGCGGGTTCAGTTCCTACGAGTTACGTTGGTCCCGTGGGAGGTGTTGGTGCCACCCACGGGGCCGTTCGGGGGCTGTTTCGAGTTCTCACCCTCTAACGCCATGTTTTTAAGCCTAAGTGTGGAAATAAGCAAATTACCGTCGTACTCTCAAACCGGGACACCCGCGGCTGCGGGGTCTGTTCCCACGAGTTACGTTGGTCCCGTGGGAGGTGTTGGTGCCACCCATGGGGCCGTTCGGGGGCTGTTTCGCGTTCTCACCCTCTAACGCCATGTTTTTAAGCCTAAGTGTGGAAATAAGCAAATTATCATCGTACTCTCAAACCGGGACACCCGCGGCTGCGGGGTCAGTTCCCACGAGTTACGTTGGTCCCGTGGGAGGTGTTGGTGCCACCCACGGGGCCGTTCGGAGGCTGTTTCGAGTTCTCACCCTCTAACGCCATGTTTTTAAGCCTAAGTGTGGAAATAAGCAAATTACCGTCATACTCTCAAACCGGGACACCCGCGGCTGCGGGGTCTGTTCCCACGAGTTACGTTGGTCCCGTGGGAGGTGTTGGTGCCACCCACGGGGCCGTTCGGGGGCTGTTTCGCGTTCTCACCCTCTAACGCCATGTTTTTAAGCCTAAGTGTGGAAATAAGCAAATTACCGTCGTACTCTCAAACCGGGACACCCGCGGCTGCGGGGTCTGTTCCCACGAGTTACGTTGGTCCCGTGGGAGGTGTTGGTGCCACCCACGGGGCCGTTCGGGGGCTGTTTCGAGTTATCACCCTCTAACGCCATGTTTTTAAGCGTAAGTGTAGAAATAAGCAAATTACTGCCGTACTCTCAAACCGGGAGACCCGCGGCTGCGGGGTCAGTTCCTACGAGTTACGTTGGTCCCGTGGGAGGTGTTGGTGCCACCCACGGGGCCGTTCGGGGGTTGTTTCGAGTTCTCACCCTCTAACGCCATGTTTTTAAGCCTAAGTGTGGAAATAAGCAAATTATCATCGTACTCTCAAACCGGGACACCCGCGGCTGCGGGGTCAGTTCCTACGAGTTACGTTGGTCCCGTGGGAGGTGTTGGTGCCACCCACGGGGCCGTTCGGGGGCTGTTTCGAGTTCTCACCCTCTAACGCCATGTTTTTAAGCCTAAGTGTGGAAATAAGCAAATTACCGTCGTACTCTCAAACCGGGACACCCGCGGCTGCGGGGTCTGTTCCCACGAGTTACGTTGGTCCCGTGGGAGGTGTTGGTGCCACCCACGGGGCCGTTCGGGGGCTGTTTCGCGTTCTCACCCTCTAACGCCATGTTTTTAAGCCTAAGTGTGGAAATAATCAAATTATCATCGTACTCTCAAACCGGGACACCCGCGGCTGCGGGGTCAGTTCCCACGAGTTACGTTGGTCCCGTGGGAGGTGTTGGTGCCACCCACGGGGCCGTTCGGAGGCTGTTTCGAGTTCTCACCCTCTAACGCCATGTTTTTAAGCCTAAGTGTGGAAATAAGCAAATTACCGTCGTACTCTCAAACCGGGAGACCCGCGGCTGCGGGGTCCGTTCCCACGAGTTACGTTGGTCCCGTGGGAGGTGTTGGTGCCACCCACGGGGCCGTTCGGAGGCTGTTTCGAGTTCTCACCCTCTAACGCCATGTTTTTAAGCCTAAGTGTGGAAATAAGCAAATTATCATCGTACTCTCAAACCGGGAGATCCGCGGCTGCGGGGTCAGTTCCTACGAGTTACGTTGGTCCCGTGGGAGGTGTTGGTGCCACCCACGGGGCCGTTCGGGGGCTGTTTCGAGTTTTCACCCTCTAACGCCATGTTAAGCCTAAGTGTAGAAATAAGCAAATTACCGTCGTACTCTCAAACCGGGTCACCCGCGGCTGCGGGGTCAGTTCCCACGAGTTACGTTGGTCCCGTGGGAGGTGTTGGTGCCACCCACGGGGCCGTTCGGGGGCTGTTTCGAGTTCTCACCCTCTAACGCCATGTTTTTAAGCCTAAGTGTGGAAATAAGCAAATTATCATCGTACTCTCAAACTGGGACACCCGCGGCTGCGGGGTCAGTTCCTACGAGTTACGTTGGTCCCGTGGGAGGTGTTGGTGCCACCCACGGGGCCGTTCGGGGGCTGTTTCGAGTTCTCACCCTCTAACGCCATGTTAAGCCTACGTGTAGAAATAAGCAAATTACCGTCGTACTCTCAAACCGGGACACCCGCGGCTGCGGGGTCAGTTCCCACGAGTTACGTTGGTCCCGTGGGAGGTGTTGGTGCCACCCACGGGGCCGTTCGGGGGCTGTTTCGAGTTATCACCCTCTAACGCCATGTTTTTAAGCCTAAGTGTGGAAATAAGCAAATTACCGTCGTACTCTCAAACCGGGACACCCACGGCTGCGGGGTCCGTTCCCACGAGTTACGTTGGTCCCGTGGGAGGTGTTGGTGCCACCCACGGGGCCGTTCGGGGGCTGTTTCGCGTTCTCACCCTCTAACGCCATGTTTTTAAGCCTAAGTGTGGAAATAAGCAAATTATCATCGTACTCTCAAACCGGGACACCCGCGGCTGCGGGGTCAGTTCCTACGAGTTACGTTGATCCCGTGGGAGGTGTTGGTGCCACCCACGGGGCCGTTCGGAGGCTGTTTCGAGTTCTCACCCTCTAACGCCATGTTTTTAAGCCTAAGTGTGGAAATAAGCAAATTATCATCGTACTCTCAAACCGGGACACCCGCGGCTGCGGGGTCAGTTACCACGAGTTACGTTGGTCCCGAGGGAGGTGTTAGTTCCACCCACGGGGCCGTTCGGGGGTTGTTTCGAGTTCTCACCCTCTAACGCCATGTTTTTAAGCCTAAGTGTGGAAATAAGCAAATTATCATCGTACTCTCAAACTGGGACACCCGCGGCTGCGGGGTCAGTTCCTACGAGTTACGTTGGTCCCGTGGGAGGTGTTGGTGCCACCCACGGGGCCGTTCGGGGGCTGTTTCGAGTTTTCTCCCTCTAACGCCATGTTAAGCCTAAGTGTAGAAATAAGCAAATTACCGTCGTACTCTCAAACCGGGACACCCGCGGCTGCGGGGTCAGTTCCTACGAGTTACATTGGTCCCGTGGGAGGTGTTGGTGCCACCCACGGGGCCGTTCGGGGGCTGTTTCGAGTTCTCACCCTCTAACGCCATGTTTTTAAGCGTAAGTGTAGAAATAAGCAAATTACTGTCGTACTCTCAAACCGGGAGACCCGCGGCTGCGGGGTCAGTTCCTACGAGTTACGTTGGTCCCGTGGGAGGTGTTGGTGCCACCCACGGGGCCGTTCGGGGGTTGTTTCGAGTTCTCACCCTCTAACGCCATGTTTTTAAGCCTAAGTGTGGAAATAAGCAAATTACCGTCGTACACTCAAACCGGGACACCCGCGGCTGCGGGGTCAGTTCCTACGAGTTACGTTGGTCCCGTGGGAGGTGTTGGTTCCACCCACGGGGCCGTTCGGGGGTTGTTTCGAGTTCTCACCCTCTAACGCCATGTTTTTAAACCTAAGTGTGGAAATACGCAAATTACCGTCGTATTCTTAAACCGGGAGACCCGCGGCTGCGGGGTCGGTTCCTACGAGTTACGTTGGTCCCGTGGGAGGTGTTGGTGCCACCCACGGGGACGTTCGGGGGCTATTTCGAGGTGGTTTAGGGTTGCGAGGTTAATGGCTGTAACGAGGGGTTGGGGATGTACATCGGTTCGAGGATTTGGGGTAAAAGTGGTGCGGGTAAATGATAAGGGTGGGTGAAATGGGGTGGAAGGATGGAAATAGGAGGTCGGGTGGGGGTTTGAAGTAGGTATGAAACCCGTAAAAGGATGTGGATCATTTTGGGGGTCGGGTGGGTGAAATGAGGTGGACCCCTAAAAAGAATTAGCGGGATTGGGGGCTGTGTAGTGTAGGGGTTGAATTGGGCTAGGTTGAGGGACGGGAGTTTGTGGATGAGAGGTGTGAACGAGCTGGTTAGGGTCTGGGGCAGATCTGTCGGAATATGGGTATTTTCCGGGGACATGAAGGTAGGGGTTGCCATTGGAAGAAGGCCGGGGAGCTGCGAAGGGGTCGGAAGTGGTTGGGGGGATTTCGGGAGGCTGTCCTGGGTCAGATGCAGGCTGGGGGGTTATTTTTTTGGGCTCGGGAGGTGCGTCGGCAGGGGTAAGGTGGGCGCAAGTTTCAGGCGATGGAGGGAGGGTGGGTGCGAAGGCGGTCAGGTCAGGGTGTTTGCATAGGGGGGCGGTTACGGCAGCAGGTGGGCTGGGGTGGGCAGCATATATATGCAGCAGTTGGCATATATATGCATATATATGCATATATATGCAGTGCTGCATATATATGCACTGCATATATATGCATATATATGCACTGCATATATATGCATATATATGCAGCAGTTATATGGCTGCATATATATGCACTTCCTCCTTTTTCAACAGTCCACACAAGCACACGCACGCACACACTCACACGCGCACACAAACACACGCACGCACGCAATCCCCACCTTTGCCATGCCCTGCATTTTACTCCCGAAAAAAATTATGTAATAGCCTCACATCCCATGTCAGAAAATTTTGGTAGAGGGGCTGCCAGGATAAAAATGGTATATACTGGATTAGTTGGGATACGGTAGTTTTTCCCAAGGTGGAGGGGGGGATGGGATTTAGAGATTTCAAAAGTTTTAACCGAGGTTTGCTTGCAAACATGTGCTGGAGAATTATGAAAAACCTTAATTCCTTGTGTTCTAAAATCCTCAAAAATATTTACTTCCCTAATTGTTTGTTCTTAGAAGCAAAAACGGGCCACAAACCATCTAAGGTGTGGAGCAGTCTTATGGAAGGCAATGATCTTCTTTAATCAGGTCTAAGATGGCGTATTGGCAATGGTGAGTGCGTGAACATCTGGGTGGACGTGTGAGTCCCCACAATTCCCAGCGGAAAAATCTCCTCCCGTAGGGCCAGGAGATGGAATCTATCAAACACATCTCGTTTCGATGCAAAGTGGCTTAAAAAATCTGGAGCTTGTGTGGACTGTTGAAAAAGGAGGAAGTGCTTCAAATTATTTTGGATTTTATCACCAATATGCACACACTCACACGCGCACACAAACACACGCACGCACGCACGCACACTCTCACTACATATATGCATATGCATATATGCATACATGCCGCGTCCCCTCCCCCCTTCCCCACTCACACACACACACACACACACACAAACACACACACACAGACACACACACGCACACGCACACACACACGCGCGCGCCCCCTGCCCGTCCCCTCCCCCTTCCCACTCACACACGCGCACACACACAAACATGCACACACGCACACACGCGCCCCCTGCCCATCCCCTCCCCCCTTTCCCACTCACACGCGCACACACACAAACATGCACACATGCACACACACAAGCCGGGAGCACCGTGACTACACGGTCGGTTCCTACGACTTACATTGGTCCCGTGCGAGATGTTCGTGACTCTTGCGGGACCGTTTTGTGGGTGTTTTACGTTTTCACCGTTCGATGGCTATTTTAAGGCTGTTTTACGTGTTCAAAAGTTATCCAAACCCAAAATAATTAAAAAATTGAATCAATGCATATTTAACCTTAAAATAAAGTTCATCATAGGTCTATCCATTACCTGGATATTTTGTTACACCCAACGCCAATCAGAACCTTCTCTATGCCAGCAGCGATGCAATTTCAGATTATGTTTGATAGTAGTTCGACCCCAACATCAATGTATCCTATGACAGTGAAAAAATAATGAATTTTTTGCAAACAGTTATATTCAATTAAAAAAATGGTAGAACCAAAAAATAGCGGGACATTACACTTAAAAGTAGATGAAATTCATAAATTAATGTAAAGTGCTAATACAATGTCAATATCATAATAGGATACAAATAAGATTGATGAGGATAAAATAATATTTTGATACTCAATCTTCCTCTAAATCAACTAAAAGATCCTTCAAATTAGGGTTGTCATCAAGAGCTGACTGGAACTCTTTTGGAGCCTTTAATGCGTCTACTTCAGTAGTCATACCCTTTGGTGCATGCACAACAATAGACCAATTGCCATCGTTTATGCACTTCGAGTAGAATACCTTCTTTACATTCTGAAAGGCACAAATAAAAGGCTCGTCGACTATGCGGTCTTTAGTCTTCAGCTTTGATAAATCTACCATAATAAGTTTGGAGTCGGGATCAACTTTGCAAGCATTCGTTGTATCCTCCACCTTTACCCAATCACAATAGAATACGGTTTCTGTGAAATCCAAGTAATCAAGTTCTAGGATTTGTTGAATTATCCCATAATAGGTTAGCACCGTATTCTTTGGATTTTTATCACTTTTGCTAGCGATACAGGTGGTCAAGGCAGAAATTGATATTCCACTGTTTTGCGTCAAAAGCTTTTCCTCATATGGATATGAAATGAAATCAAAACCGTTGGTGCGGAATTTCTTAAACTCTTTTGCACGAAAACTAGGACCTTTTGCTAGGCGTGCAAGTCTGGAAGAGACATCACCTCTTTTTAGAAGCTACATTTATTAATGAATTTGTATTAGGGCATGTTTTTACCACACATGAATAAATAACCGCACACATAAGATGTGAAAAGTACCTCTTTTGACACCCATGCCCTAAAGTCAGTTGTCGTCCAATTTCTCCTTTGATTTTGGATAATTTCGTTCTCGTACTTCCTACCGAAAAATTATAGAGTTTAGATCATAAAATAAAAAATACATATAATCAAAGAAGAAGAATTCACTAGATACTTACTCTCTCCAGTCTTGGACTTCATCTTGCGATTCGAAGACATGACGAGTTGCTTGCTCGTATTGTAGGTTTGTGAGTTTCACCTCTTTAGGGTTCCCAAATGATAATTCGTCCTCAAACTCGTCAGGTTCCTCTATCACTCGTTCTCCACGAGGATTAAACCTCCTCACCTCTTGTTCTGGCATATGTTCCCTAGCGTATAGCGATGATTCCACCGTTACGTATTCTTCAGCAATTGACCCTCCAATATACCGTGTATTCTTTACATAATCTTTGAAGGTTTTCATCAAGCGCTCAAAAGGATACATCCAACGATACCTCACGGGACCACATAATAAAGCTTCATCGCATAAATGCACAAGCAGGTGGATACTGATATCAAAGAATGACGGAGGAAAATATTTCTCTAACACACAAACTGCCTCGGCTAAAGTTGATTTCGCAGCTTTAATGTGTCTTCTGTTTACCACTTTTGCACAAAGTAGGGTAAAACACAAACTGATTTGCATAATTGCCCGACGGAGATCTTTGTGTTCAGAGAAGCAATGCCGAAATAACAACGGGATTAATTGGATGATTACGTGCCAGTCGTGAGACTTGCACTGTTTCAAGTCATTTGCTTGGTAGTTTACTACCCTACGTAAATTACCAGAATAACCGGTTGGAGTCTTCAAGTTGAACAACGTGTCTAAGAGGATCTTCTTCTCACTAGTAGTCAAAGTGAAAGCAGTGGGGGGGATAGAAATTCTTCCTGTCGTTGGATCATTTTTTAACCACAGTCTCTTCTTTATTTTCATATCCTGTAGATCTCGGCGGGCACGCTCTCCATCTTTGGAATGAGATCCACCCAGACATGTTCCTATCAAATGTTCTGCAACATTCTTCTCTGTGTGCATCACATCAATTATATGCCTTACACGATGATCTTTCCAATACGGCAAATCAAAAAATATTGATCGCCTGGACCATGGCTTCGCTTTACTAGGGTCGTTCGGATCCTCCCTAGCTTTACGCTTCAGGTTTACAAACTGGGGGTGTTTGCCTACATACCTATTCCCCGCAGTCGCAGCCACCGCCTTCTCCTCAATTTGCTGACCAGAAAGTCGACTAGGTGCCGTTCTTCGCTCGTGACCGACAGGCAAAAAGTTAGACTTGTCGTTCCTAAAAGGGTGACTGGTCGGCAGAAATCTACGATGACCCGTGTAACTCAACTTACCACTATGTTTTAACCAACAGGCTTCAGTTTCCTCCCCACATATGGGACATCCATAATAACCATGAACATTACAACCGGACAAGGTCCCATAAGCAGGAAGATCGTGGATCGCCCACATCACCATTGCTTTAAGTGTGAACTCTTCACCCTTATGAGAATCGAACGCCGTCACGCCTTTATCCCACAACTCTTTAAGTTCTTCGATTAATGGTGCTAAGAATATATCAATATCATCACTGGGAGCCTTAGGCCCGGGTATCAACAGAGATAACAATGTGAACTCCTTTCTCATGCATAACGTCGGAGGAAGACTTAAAGGCGCCATAAGAACTGGCCAATAACTCTGACTAGTACTTAAATTACCGAAAGGGTTAAACCCATCGGTTGAGATTGCAAGACGAACGTTGCGCGGTTCCTTTGCAAATTCATGGTGTTGTGCATTTGAAATTTGCCAGATGAGTGAATCAACCGGATGACGCATCAAATTCCCACCCACCTCGCATCGAGCATGCCATGTCATGGCCTCCGCTATCCACGGTACAGTAAAAAAACGTTTTAACCGTGGCCCAAGTGGAAAATACTTCAAAACCTTTTGTGGGACTTGCGAGCACTTGCGATTTTTTGCATGTTTGTCATTTCCATTCTCACAAACCATATATCTAGGCTCACTGCATACAGGACATTCATCCTTCTCTTCGTGCTCATTCCGGTACAATATGCAATCATACTTGCAAGCATGAATAGATTTGTATTTCAAACCTAAACCCTTCAAACTCTTCTTCATGGTAGGATAATTGTCTGGTAACATGTTCTCTTTTGGGAGAATTTCTTTAACCCACTTAAGAATTCCGGTTACGCTGTTTCCAGACAAACCAAATTGACTCTTCAAATTATGCAAACCAATCATTGCATATAATACCGAGTGATCTTCATCGCAATCTTTATACAACGGTCTAGCCGCATCTGCTTTCAACCATATGTATTCCCGATCTCCTAGTAGTTCAGCATCAATTTGTTCATTTACTTGGTCATAATGCACATTATTTGTATCCATAGGTTGGTGGTTTTGTTGGTTGTGGAGTCCGTAAGCATCATCAATTAAGTCGGTCAATGGACGATGTGTTGGTGAATCATGTACCACTTCTACTCCTTGAGGTTCCGTTACACGGTCGGCTCCCGGTAATTCTTCTGGAACATAAGGTACAACTTTTTCACCATGGTATGTCCATATTATATAGTCTTGACAGATTCCCCACTTTAGTAAATGCAACTCAACAACTTCCAATGACTTATATTTTCCGTTAATACAATGAGTGCACGGACACGGAATCTTCTCACTTTTAAGATTTTTGGAAGCATATTTAACAAATTCATAAACGCCCTTTACATGATTAATTGATATCCGGTTAGTCTCTCCCATCCACTCTTTGTATTGTGGGAAATCCATGTAATAATCTTCAAATTTCAGTCCTGTGGTAATAGGTTAAAAAATATTATTACAACTGAAACAGAAAGAATATTCTTACGACTGAAACAAAAAAAATATCATTCCATACGAAACAAAACCAATATTCTTACAACTGAAACAAAACCAATATTCTTACAACTGAAGCAAAACCAATATTCTTACAACTAAAACAAAAAAAAATTATTACAACTGAAACGAAAGAAAATATTATTAAACCTTGGCCAACAGATAAAGTGGCCAAGTAATAAAAGATTTTGCATAATTCCTCAATTCCATCCCATCCCCGCTGTTAACGTACACAGGTACATCTCCGCAGCCGTTGTATATTTCATCGACCATTATTTTAGCCTCACCCTTCTCCAAAGGTCGGCGATGTACTAGAGTCCCCCTTTCCCTGGAGATGAGTATGCACACGCCAACAAACCTCGAATTGCTCATGTCCTTGATATAGTACTCTTCGCCATAGTCACCGTGAGCTGTTGACGATGATCCGAGCCCCGTGATTGGAGGATGAGGCATTTGAGAGGGGAATGTTGGAAGGGAAGGATGTGTGAAATCTTGAGGAGGCATTGGGGGCCTATAACTTTCAATAAGATTCACAAGTTTCCCAATTTGATTGTTCAATAATCCCAGGGAATTTTTAAGGTCATGGACATCCCCATCGGTCTTCTGTTGGTGCTCCTTTTGGGATGAGATATAATTCTTGACCGAAGATAGCTCGTCCACAAGAGGTGCAATGTGTTGAAGTTTTGTTTTTGGCATATGTGAGCCAACGCCTCTCGTCCTCCCCCTTTTGTCCTTTCCAAAGGTCTTAGTCAGGGCATCATTTTCAAGGTCAAAGTCATCAGTAGGGCACGAATCTGATTGACTGCTGATGGCCTCTATTGATTCCAGTGTCTTAGCCAACTGCAGGGGGAATTTATTATCTTTGTCCCGTCGAGCATGAAGGAATAAGTTGGATCGATTTGGGTTTTTACCGGCATCTGGACCATCTTTTGTCCTACTCTCCCATTCATTCTTCAAATCCTCATATGATTTGGATCCCAGCCTATGGATATCAGTTTTTTGTGCCCTATTTTTTTTGTTTTGCTCCCTCTGGACCAACTTGTTTTCCTTCGCCTCATTCTCCAAAAACTTATTCCACTGATCCACCGGCATTTCAACATTGGGAGGCACTTTCTCTTTCAAAGCCAAAATATCGGAGCTCGCTGCCTCTTTCGGGAAATGTTTCTTCCGAAGGTTTCTCCTGTATGTCCTCAATCCTTCAGCAACCCGGGATAGAACCTTATTCTTGGAACGGTCAGGAAATGAGAAATGCTTGCAAAGTTGGTTATATATGTCATCTTTGACAGATTGATCAACAAGGTTCCAATTATCTGGTCCACCGACTCCCACGTTCATTTTTCCCAGCGACAAACACCGGGCTTTAAAGTTCAGCACGTCACTCCTATCACCCATCGGGTTATTCCCGAGAAGGGAGAATCCAATAGGCTTCTTTTCATTTGAGCGGGAGGCATCATGAGTGTTGGATTGGGGCGTTAAAGCAACGGGAGTGCCGGATTGGGGTGTAGGAGCACTTGGGGTTGGACTTGGTGAGGAGTGAACCATTGGTGGAGTTGTGAATTGCTCAGCCATTGGTGTTGAGAATTCGGGTTCTGCAGAAGATGGTGAACCTCGTTGTGGTGTCACATCGGCACTTGGTACCCTAGGGTTGTTTCCTCTCGACATTATCTACAAAAATTAAAAAATATGAGTGACTAAATAATTATAGTAATATGAAATTATAACTAATTAATCAAGCTTAATTAGTTTTAGATATATAAATAGATAGATAGATACCTTTTCAAAGTAAGACTTTAGAATAAGTTCAATGTGTCTGATCTCCATCCATTCGGTATTAGTTTTTAAGAACCTATAAATTTTTGCACGTGGCCAACTAGAAGGAAGGGTATCTATGATTGATGTGTAGATGTCAGTGACATGAACTCGGAATCCCCTATTTCTCAACTTGTTGGCAAGATTCAATTTTACGTGCATGTGGCGCGAGACATCACAGTCTATGTCAATGCTCTCTGTACGCAGTTGTATCCATAACGGGTGGATTTTTTTTTCCGCCTTCTCCAACAACGTAACCAAGGTCAGGGCTATGTCGGGATTATGTGTGTGAAATATATTTTGTATAACGTCATCCCAGTTTTCTGGTAGAGAAAATAGAATACGATCGAACAAGTAATCTTGCTGGATATCAAATCCATGATTTATAAGGTAGTTAAATTGTTCGATCTTTTTATTTCCGTACCTATAAATAGGAGTACCCTCTATATGACGCACGCTAATAAAAGAGTTATGTGTGCGGTCTAATTGCAACCTGTCCCACTCTTGTTGACAGTATTTATCACCGTGCCTCATTTTTCCTGAGAAAAGTAGTATCCAACAAATTTTATAACATATACATTTATCGACACTAGTATCAATTCAATAAATTCAACATAGTATCCAACACGACATGCATATAACCCCCAATATAGTATGATGGCACGCATATAACCCCCTATAAAATCCCACGAGGTAGATGTAATTTTTTTTTTTACTTATTAAGAATCCATTTAATAATATTTTGTCAAAAAAAATATAATGTCTAGGGTTATATTTTGAATAATATTTTGTCAAAAAAAAAAATCCCAATACAATGTCTAGGGTTTATTGAAATAAAATGTCTAGGGTTTATTGAAATAAAATACAATTTGTTTGTAGTTACACACATAAACACACATACACACATACATATAAACATAAATCTATACATACACACACATATATACAAATCTATACATACACACACACATATAAACATAAATCTATACATACACACACATATATACAAATCTATACATACACACACATAAATCTATACATACACACACATATACACACATATACTGACACAATGAGAATCGAAATGCACGAGAATCGAAATGAGGGATGGAAATCACACAAATAAACACACAATACCTTCTGAGCCGAAATCTCAAGGATGGAAATCGCACAAATCGCCTAGGGCTTTAGACACTGACCTCGATCGACAGAAATGAAATGAGGGAGGCGCGATTCTTTTTTTTAAGGACTGAACCTGGTCACGGCCAACCACCGTGACCCACCATGCGCGACCCTTAAATGAAACTCAACTGCTGCTCGATTGAACCTAGTCACGGCCCAGAGCCGTGACCCCCAGTGCGCAACCTGCAAACCATCACCACCACTGCTCGAATGAGGGATGGTCACGGTCTAAAGCCGTGACCCATACAAGGAAATGGTCACGGCCCTCAGTCGTGACCCGTGACCCCCAGTGCGCAACCTGCAAACCATCACCACCACTGCTCGAATGAAGGATGGTCACGGCCTAAAGCCGTGACCCATACCCAGAAATGGTCAGGGCCTTCAGCCGTGACCCTAAATGTGTGTGTTATTTACTTCGTCATGCCTTTGGTCACGGACTTGGGCCGTGACCCCATCCGCGACTAGTTTGGAGGGAATTTTGGCGCGAATTTGGCGCCAAGATGGTCACGGCCTGGTCACGGCTCAAGTCCGTGACCCACAGTGGTCAGGGACTTGGGCCGTGACCACTTTCAAAGCATCCATGGTCTAGTGTGATAATAAATATGGTCACGCCCAAAACAGCCTTGGTCACGGCCCAAGTCCGCGACCAACGGGTCGCGGACTTGGGCCGTGACCAACTCGGCGTGACCATTCGCAGGATTTGGTGTAGTGGAAGAAATGTCCTCGATGACAGAGGGTTGAGAAGCAGAGACTGGGTCACCCATAGCCATAGAAGATTCATCTGAGACAGGCTCATCTTCTTCTTCTTCCACAATTGCTGGAGGAGGACCAGGGAGGTGTCGTTGGAATAGCTCAGAATCGTCTTTGACCTTCAACTCTTGCAGAGCAGCTACCCAGCCACCGTGGAAGTATTTCAACTTCCCATATTGGACTTGGGAGGTCATAGCAGCAATCCCTTTATCCCATCCTTTCTCCCAGCCAGCACTGAAAGATTTTTTAACGGCAACCTTTCTCTTCAATTTCTCCGAGGAGAGTTTTACATCCAATTTTTCTTTTTGGACCTTGATATCTCGCAGGGTAGATAACTCTTCCTCTGCCTTTTTCAGCTTGTCGTCACATTTTTTATGTTCGACTTCTAAGCCTTTTATTTTATCCTCCAAATTCTTGGAGGTTTCAGCCATCTTCACCTTCTCAGCTTCAGCCACAGCCAACTTTTTCTCCCAAACAGCTTTTTCCTCAACATACTGTTGACGAGATTCCTTTAAAGATTGGGTCAAACCCAACAGAGCATCCTCTACACCTGACGAGGAGCTTGAAGCTTTAATAGCCTCATCCTTCTTCATAATATTATTGAAACAGTTCACCAGCTGAAAGATGAGAGAAATAGTAAAGTCAATACAAAATGTAAGTATTCAGAGAAAGAAAGAAAAACCAGAAGTATGAGAAATTTACTGAAGCAAGGTGACGAGCAGCTAAGGATGTCAGCATATCCCTAGGAATTTTTTCATTAATACCATGGACCTCGGGTACGATCGAGCTCATTGCAGAACTTGGAAGAATGATGTTTGGAACATCAGTACCACTAGCAGGTAGAGAGGAGGCAATTTCAGCCGGAGTAACCGAGGATGATTTCCTCAATCTCCTCAACGGGAGTTCAGAACCTTCAACCAAAGAAGTCTTGGTCGGAGAGATTGTAATTACATCTACAGGAGCACTTTTCTTGCTCGGAACCACTGGGGGCTTCTCGGTAGCTTTAGAAGACCCAGCATCCACCTTTTCAGTCCCCTCTGGGACATCAGCTTTGCTTTTCTTGGCCCCAGCAACAGAAGTAACATCATCAAAGAGAGCAGGAGGAGCTCTTTTCTTACCCATCCTTTGACTTAAAAGAAGATGAGAATCTGAAGAAGAGTCCTCTGGAGTGGAAGCTGGCTCAACAGGACGAGCAGTATAAGAGGTTGTATAACTCTTATACTGTAGAAAATATGATGCAGACCTAATGTGCTCGTCTGCAATGTTCTTATGCAAACCCCAGATAAGTTTCAGATGCTTGATATTAACTTCTGATTCCTTTGGAGTTTTTCTTTTGCTATCAACTGCAAATAAATATATAACGAGATATCAATCATACATTTTGTCAAACATGATGAAAGTATAATTTCATAAGTAAAATAAAATAAAAAATAAACCTATCCCATTGCCATATGGGGGGCATCTGGGACCGTTGTATACTTCATCTCCAGTTAAAGGGGCATATTGCCAATTTTTTATGATCAACCCATGCTCAAAATAATCTCTATTTGAGTCAGGGAGGTTAACTACAAGAGCCCTATTCAAAAACCTAGTTTTTAAATTATAAATATTATCTAGAGTAGCCCATTTATAGAAATACATAATTTCAGGGATCCCAATACGAGTCCTATGAGTTAGATTTAATTTGTGCACCCCATTAATTATTCTCCATGAATTGGGGGCTATTTTTGAAGGGACAAGATCAAAATATTGACAAAACTCAAGACACAATGGGTTCGGTGGAAAGGAAAAACCACATTCAGCAATGAAAAGACTGGGGAACCAATGTCCCTCAGCCAATCAAAAATAATCTAAAGGCTCAGAAAGAACCTCTAGAGTTACCCAGGAAGGAATGGAAAAATCAGAACGAAATTTCTCAACAGACTCCAAAATATAAACCATATTGAATAAAAGAGATACAGAAGAAAGGAAGAAGATCTTACAGGAAGAAAGGACGTATGTTGACAACGAACGAAAACAAGGATGAACGCACAAGAGAGAAGGAGAGAATAGAAAGCTTGAATGCAGAAAAGTGGAAAACGTAGAAGACGGTATGGTTACCTAAGAAGTTTAAATACTCTGCATTGGGAAGCGGCGAAAGAAATGATTACCAAAAAGAAAACTACTAAACTTTCGGCGGCTAAAAGGACAAAAACTGCACGAAGATCGAAGCGCTTATAAAAAAATTCAAAATAAAGGCGGAAGCTGTGAAATAAGAAGGAAATTTGAATACAATGTTCCTGAAACCCAGGAAAGTCATTTAATATCACCATATACCGAGAAAGAATGTCCCATACTCCTCAAAATTCGAAATATGAAACATTGGGGGCTTCTGTTGATACCAAAATTAATATGCTGATGTGGACGAATAATACGAAGACACGTGTCAATCTACATGGAAAAATAGCAGCAAGGAAGTTCATTTCCTTCGACCAATTCATGTTCTCTCCGAGGTACGAGGATATCCCGAGGAACTCTAGCACCCGAGGTACTCTAGCGCTCCGAGGAACTCTTGATCAACGAGAAACTAAGGCGGTCCGAGCTACATCTCGGCTGTATCATTAATTACCAGACGGACAACTGTTCGACTATTCATTGAATAATTATATTCTTGACGCCCACGCTACATTAAATGTATTACCCTTTCATATGTATGTCATTTAATGTATCGAACCTTTCATGTACAGCCTAAAGGCTATAAATACCTTGTATCATCCTCATTCATGAGGGACGTGAATTTCTTGAGAGAACTTATAATCAAGAATTCTGCAAACATTCAGCAATAACATAACAGTGGACGTAGGCTTTATTCCTAGCCGAACCACTTTAAAAATCTTTGTCTTATTTATTTATCTGTGATTGAATAATTAGAGCAATCTAGTTTTTTACATCAACAAGGATGGAAACCCGATTTAAGGTATTTACATGTGTGGGGCTGCCCAGCGGAAGCTAGAATCTATAACCCTCATGAAAAGAAATTGGTTCCTAGGACATTATCATGTCATTTCATTGGGAATCCAGAAAAGTCAAAGGGATATAGATTCTACTGTCCAAATCATACAACTAGAATCATAGAAACTGGATATGCTAAATTCATTGAAGAAGGTGAAGTAAGTGGGAGTATAAAAGAAAGGGAGGTAATCATTCAAGAAGTCAGGGTACAAATTCCTATACCCAGAGTGCATAGCATACCCATTGTTGCTAATGTAGTTATTGAACCGGTCATTGACCCAATTAATAACAATGAACAACAAGTGAATGATCAACCAACTGAACAACCGCATAATGAGACTATAACCGATGAAACTTTTGAAGCACCGCAGGAAGTGCCATTAAGAAGATCTCAAAGAGAAAGGAGATCGGAAATTTCGAATCATTATGTGGTATACCTTCAAGACACCGAATTTAACATAGGAAATATTAATGATCCAGTTTCTTATGAAAAAGCTGTAAATAGTGATGATTTTGATAAATGGATTGATGCCATGAATGAAGAAATAATATATATAACTAACAATAAAGTTTGGAAGTTGGTCGAATCGCCAGAAGGACAAAAATGAGTTGGGTGCAAGTGGATCTTTAAGACCAAACTTGACTCAAAAGGCAATATCGAACGACATAAAGCTAGACTTGTTGCCAAAGGTTTTAATCAACGAGAAGGCATTGATTATAATGAGACCTTCTCTCCAGTTTCAAAGAAGGACTCCTTGAGAATCATATTAGCGTTGGTGGATCATTATGATTTGGAGTTGCACCAAATGGACGTAAAAACAGCTTTTCTAAATGGGAGTTTAGAAGAAGAAGTCTACATGGCACAGCCACAAGGCTTCATAAAGGAAGGAAATGAAGATATGGTCTGTATGTTAAAGAAGTCAATATATGGTCTAAAACAAGCTTCTCGTCAATGGTACATTAAGTTCCACGATGCCATTACATCCTTTGGGTTTAAGGAAAACACTGTTGATCGGTGTATATACCTGAAGATCAGTGGGAGTAAGTTTGTGTTTTTAGTACTATATGTTGATGACTTACTTATCGCATGCAGTGATCTTGGGTTATTAAGTGAAACCAAGAAGTACCTTTATAAAAACTTTGAAATGAAAGATTTAGGTGAGGCATCCTTCGTGATCGGGATAGAAATATCTTGGGATAGATCACGAGGAATGTTAGGATTATCTCAAAAAGATTTCATTAACAAAGTTTTAGAAAGATTTAGCATGCAAAGTTGCAATCCCATTAATGCTCCACTTCAGAAAGGGGATAAGTTCAGCTCAAATCAATGCCCTAGAAGTGATTTAGAAAGGGACCACATGAAAGGCATGCATTATGCTTCGCTCGTAGGGCGCTTATTGTATGCACAAGTCTGCACTAGACCAGATATTAGTTTTGCCGTTGGGATGCTAGGTAGATATCAAAGCAATCTGGGGATTCACCATTGGAAAGCTGTAAAGAAAGTGTTGAGGTACCTACAAGAGACCAAGGATTACATGCTCACATATCGTAAGACTAATCACCTTGAGGTGATTGGTTATTCAGACTCAGACTTTGGGGGATGCCTTGACAGTAGGAAGAGCACTTCGGGTTATATCTTCCTTATGGCTGGAGGAGCCGTTTCATGGAAAAGTGATAAGCAAAGCATCATTGCATTATCTACTATGGAGGTTGAATACGTAGCTTGCTTCGAAGCTACAAGTCATGGATTATGGCTGCGAAACTTTATTTCAGGACTTAGAATTATGGGGTCAATATCTAAGTCACTAAAAATTTATTATGATAATGTCGCAGCAGTCTTTTTCTCGAAGAACGATAGGTATACTAAGGCTGGTAAGAATATTGAGATCAAATACCTAACAGTCAAAAAAGAAGTTCAGAAACAAAGAGTGTCAATCGATCGCATTAGTACGCATGATAACATAGCAGATCCTCTTACGAAAGGGCTATCTCCGAAGACCTTTATGGAACATGTCAAAGAGATGGGTCTCGATTAGTTAGATTATGATTGCTATTTTGGCTTAGTTGTTTGACACTATTACATGAATTCAATAAAAGTGTTTCTGATTTCTATTATTTATGTCCTTTGCGAATGCATGCATATAATTATGAATTATTGTTGACAGAAATAGTCCTTATTCAAAAGGACATTATGAGACCATTATGATACCCAATATTAAAGGCTCAGTTGAATAAAACATAGGTGTTATGGTACATGGAAGGAACCATACTCTTGAATAGCATGGAACCGCCACGACTCGCATCCGTGAATCATTTGATTTAGGAAAATTTATCAATGATTGTGCACCTTATGATACCTAATCTAATTAGACGAATTATTAAGACCAAGTGGGAGACTGTTGAAAATTAATGTTAAGTGTCAAAATTAATTATTTAATTTCAATTGTATTAAATTCCGAATTTCCCATTTATGTGGTTTTAATAAATGTCAGATAATTAATTAGGAATGTGATAAATAAAGATATTAAAAGATTTGGGTAAACCTTATCCATTAGTCACATGATGGTTAGTGGCATTAGTGGGAGACTTGAAAGAGTCCCACCTCCACTAGGATTCCGGCCCTCTGTCCCTTATAAATAGAGACCTCTACACCATTTAGAGTCATCTCAATGCACACTGTTTCTAAGGAGGGAGAGAAAATCCGAAATTCTCATTATTCCTATTTTCTCGCAAATATTCTGGGCACATAAGAGAGTAATTCTAGGCTATTCAAGAAAGGATTCAAAGGACGCTTTGACAGGAGCATTCAAGTCACCTTATTCCAATCAATTGTAATGGACAAAGGTCAGTTTTGATGGTAGTTATAAAGAACTAATGATTTTGTGATTACATAAAGATTAAACATCCTGGATTCATGACAAAACTATTTTTAACGTGATGTAACATTATGGATTATATCCAATTTTTATGATTGTCAAAACAGTATAGACTAACAAGTTCTTCTCCAGAAAAAAAGGAATGTATGGCCTTAATAAGATCATCCTTAATAATTTTCCTAAAAGTAATGTAAAACACTCCTCCAAAACCATCTGGTCCAGGAGAACCAGATGGATCCATATCCTTAATTTCTAATAAGATTTCTTTTTCATGAGGAAATTCTGAAAGAGTTGAGTTCATTTCTTCATTAAATTCTTTATTGATCACCTCTAAGAAGGAGTGATCCATAGGCTTAAAATCTGCATTCCAGAGATTTTGAAAATGATTTTGTAGGATGTTACTTATTTCTTCTTTTGAATCTTCCCATTGATCTTGATTGGTTTTAATTTTATTAATTGAGAGTTTTCTTCTTCTAGCTGTTACAGAAGAATGAATTTTTTTTGTGTTTGAGTCACCAAGTTTAATCCATTGAATGTGACTTTTTTTATTCCAAAAACTTTCTTCTCTTTGGAATGCCTCATTTAATTGAGATCTCACTTTAAACATTTCACTTCTAGTTGATTGGTTATGAGAGTTTTCAGAATCATTCTCTTTAATTAAAACCAGATCTTCCAGGTCCTTAATAATTTGGAAAATATTTTTGAAGCTTTCCTTATTCCAGATCTTCAACTTGACCTTAAATGTTTTAATTTAAAGCAAATTTAACCATGGGTGGGACAGAGATATTGATGTCCCGTGCTTCTTTAACTGTCTACCGAATATTACTTTTTATGCACCACCTTGACAGAAACTTAAAAGGTTTAGAATAATGATCATTTTGACCTTTTATTAAAAGTAGAAGGGGACTGTGATCAGAACATGGCCTGTTCAAATGAGTTATAGAGGATTGAGGAAAAAACCTTAACCAGTTATAATTGATTAATGCTCTCTCTAGTCTATAAAAAATTGTACCACTATAAATTGCTTAATTGTTTTTTAATCCAGCGGTCACGGTGAATATGACTAATTTAAAACTCGGCTAACTCATAAGAAAACCAAATCGGTTCTTGCATATTAGTCCCATTGAAAGGATGTTTCATAATATTTGTCCTATTGAAGTAAAAACTATTAAATAAGTCATATTCGTTTAAATTAAAAAAATACACTTAACCACAAATTATTAATTAACGTTGCCACTACCACCAGCACCTGCCATTGCAGCCACCACCACCTATAACACCTTGTAAATTTGAGGACTTGGAATTTAATTAGTTTAAAGAGAAATGGGATTTATTTAATTTGGAGAAATTGAAATGAGAATTTATGATTTGGAGAATTTATTTAAATTAAAGGAAATTCTTAACTTTGGTGAATTTAGGTTAAATATTTCGGGTTATTTTGTAAATTATTTTGGATGATAATTTGGAGTGTGCGATTGATCCGGGATGGGTCGAGATAGTCAAAATGACTGTCCGGGTGATTAATTTGGGCTCCGAAGTATTTTTGACTAGTTTGACTCGATTGGGGTATACGAGTCATTTTAAGTGTGTATTATCATTTGAAGTTGGATATTTTAGAGTTAGGCCACAAGAGTGTCCAATCTCATTTTAAGAGAAAACTCGAGAGAGAGAGAGAGAGAGAGAGAGAGAGAGAGAGAGAGAGAGAGAGAGAGAGAGAGCAATAGGAAGAAGAGAAAAACTTGGGAGCTTGGTATTTTCGGTCAAATCCGCAACAACGAGGAAGATTCAAACTCTAAAACTTTGAGGCAAGTGATTAAATTTTCTAAATAATTGTGTGTGTGAGTTATTTCACAATTTGTTGGTGATTTAGTTGATTTTGAGATTTAATGGTTAAACCCTAGAATTTGATGATAAAATCTTGCATTTATGGTTATATTAATGGGTTTGATGAGGAAATGTGGTTAGGATTACATATAAAATGGGTGGGAACCTAAGGGATTTTTTCGTTTGGGAGTTTGAAGATTTAGAAGTAAGGTTTTTGGTTATAAATATCGTAAATGCTATAGAAAACCAAACTGGTAGCACCGGATCGGTCAGGGTAGGAAATCCGGATCGATTCATTTTTGAGTATATCGGACCAGTTCGTTTTTGGAGGACACCGAATCTGTCCGGCTATCAAAAGTTTTCTGTCATTTTTAAGGAATCGGACCAGTTCGTCTTTAGGGACCCTCGGTCCGGTCCGGTCATTACATTTTGTTAGTTCTTATTTTAACCTTTTTTAATTAATTTTATTATTTAGGGACCCTCTAAAATAATGTAGTAATCATGTTTATAAGGTCTTATGAGGGTTCATATGAGGATTCTTTTGAGGAGGGTTATGGTCCATTATGAAGTTATATATGGGAGTTTAATAGGCCGAATTCTTTCGTAGATTCTTCAGGTGGTAGGAATTGACTTAACGATGGATATGGACTAGTCGAGTGATGTAGTGTGTTATTAGTGATGTTAGATTGAGTGACTATTCTTATCGTAAGGGTGATTGAGTAGAGAGATTTAAGTGAGAGATCGAATAATAAAATGTAGTGGTAATGTATGCAAGAATGTATCCGTTAGTGTAATGAGAGTAATATACTCATTGCCGAATTTATTACTTTTATATGTGTGGATATAAGATGGTGTGTATATATATGGTGTGAATGCATATATCTTGTGCGTATGATATATATTATGTGGATCATACCCCTCCAGTGCTATCATGGGAAGTTGTGTGATGAGGGTGAACTCCCCTTGGCTTGAGGAGCAGGGAGAGTATAGTCCCCAGGTCATAGCGTCCAGTATTTTACCGTGCGTGAGGTAGGGGTAAGACATCTTGTGTATGATTCATCTTTCCTTAGCTAAGGAACTATGATCACTTCTCGTACGTTTGTGATTTGGTTTATACCAAGTCAGTGTGAGAATTCGACCACTGGTAACCCAGGATGATATGTGAGAAATTTCCTAGAAGATGATAGTATTGTAGAGACTGTTAGTATACATATATTATCTGTGTTATGTATGTGTACTTTCTTGAGAATGATAAATGATGTATAATATGTGTGTGTAATGTTATACAAGCCTTATAATATGTTTTGTATTTTGTAGCATGAGAGTGAATTAGTATACTCTTATCCCGATAGACCAGAAGTTAGGGGTACGTACTATGGACTAAAGTCCTAACGGATTCCCACGACTGACAATGTTAGGTGGTAGTGTATCAAGGGGTTCCTTGTTTGGATTTCTCTTTGCGAGACCTCTCACGCATGAAAGTAGCAATGTCAGGAGCTGAGGGAGGTTAGGCCTTAGGACATTTTAGATTATTAACCTTAATGTGATTATTAATTGTTGGGATTTAGTGCATACATGTGGCGAGTTAAGACTTAGATTGGTACGTGTGTTAGGTACCACGGTTATTTTATATGTATGAGATTACGACTGCGAGTTGATAGTCATATCACGATTTAAGGCTAGGGAAGTTGTGTAATGATTTTAAAGTTGAGCACGGATATAGGGAGTATGGGTGCCTTGGTTGATTAAAGTATTTTATTATATTCGCGATAGGAATTAGGAAAGATAGGTATGGCAATCTTAGAAATATATGATTTGAGTGATATTCGAAGCTTGGAGTACTAGGCTTACCTAAATTTCGAGGATGAAATTTCTTTGTAAGGGGGGGAGAATGTGACACCCCATAAATTTGAGGACTGGGAATTTAATTAGTTTAAAGATAAATAGGATTTATTTAATTTGGAGAAATTGAAATGACAATTCATCATTTGGAGAATTTATTTAAATTAAAGGAAATTCTTAACTTTGGTGAATTTAGGTTAAATCTTTCGAGTTATTTTGTAAAGTATTTCGGATGATAATTTGGACTGTGCGGTTGATCTGAGATGGGTCGAAATAGTCAAAATGACTGTCCGGGGGTTTAATTTTTGGATTACATATAAAATGGGTGGGAACCTAAGGATTTTTGTTGTTTGGGAGTTTGAAGATTTAGAAGTAAGTTTTTTGGGTATAAATCTCTTAAATGCTGTAGAAAACCAAACTGGTAGCACTACATCGGTCCGGGTAGGAAATACGGATCGGTTCATTTTTTAGGATATCGGACCGGTTCGTTTTTGGAGGACATCGGATCGTTTCGGCCATCAAAAGTTTTCTATCATTTTTAAGGAATCAGACTGGTTCATTTTTGGGGACCCTCGGTCCGGTCCGGTCATTACATTTTGCCAGTTCTTGTTTTAATCCTTTTCAATTAGCTTTATTATTTAGGGACCCTCTAAAATAATGTAGTAATCATGTTTATAAGGTATTATGAGTATTCTTTTAAGTATGGTTACGGACCATTATGGAGGTATATTTGGGAGTTTAATAGGCCGAATTCTTTCGTAGATTCTTCGGGTGGTAGGAATTGACTTAACGACGGATATGGACTAGTCGAGTGAGGTCTTGTATTATTAGTGATGTTAGATTGAGTGACTATTCTTATCGTAGGGGTGGTTGAGTAGAAAGATTCAACCGATAGATCGAATAATAAAATGTAGTGGTAATGTATGCGAGAATGTATCGGTTAGTGTAATGAGAGTAATACACTCATTGCCGAATTTATTACTTTTATACGTGCAGATATAAGATGGTGTGTATATATATGGTGTGAATTCATATATCTTGTGTGTATGATATATATATTATGTGGATCATACCCCTCTATTACTATCATGGAAAGTTGCGCGATGTGGGTGAACTCCCCCTGGCTTGAGGAGTAGGGAGAGTATAGTCCCCAGGTTATAGCGTCTTGTATCTTACCGTGCATGAGGTAGGGGTAAGACGTCTCGTGTATGATTAATCTTGCCTTAGGTAAGGAACTATGACCGCTTCCTATAAGTTTGTGATTTGGTTTATACCAAGTCAATGTGAGAGTCCGACCACTGGTAACCCAGGATGATATGTGAGAAATTTCCTAGAAGATGATAGTATTGTAGAGACTGTTAGTATACATATATTATCTGTGTTATGTATGTGTACTTTCTTAAGAATGATAAATGATGTATAATATGTGTGTGTAATGTTATACAAGCCTTATAATATGTTTTGTATTTTGTAGCATGAGAGTGGATTAGTATACTCTTATCCCGATAGACCAGAAGTTAGGGGTACGTACTATGGACTAAAGGCCTAACGGATTCCCACCACTGACAAAGTTAGGTGGTAATGTATCTGGGGGTTCCTTGTTTGGATTTCTCTTTGTGAGACCTCCCACGCATGAAAGTAGCAACGTCGATAGCTAAGTGAGGTTAGTCCTTAGAAGATTTTAGATTATTATCCTTAATATGGTTATTGATTAATTGTTGGGATTTAGTGTATCCCTGTGGCCAGTTAAGACTTAGATTAGTACCTGGGTTGGGTACCTTAGTTATTTTATATGTATGTAATTATGACTGCGAGTTGATAGTCATATCACAATTTAAGGCTAGTGAAATATTTATACTCAAACTAATATCAGAAAACTAACTCATGGTAAAATATTAGTTTGAGTATAAATATTTACTAACACAAAATACTATCACTTACAACATACTTATTCTGCAACTTCTTCTTCTTAGTAAATAACCACATTGGAGTGTAAATACTCACTATTTGAGAGTGGAGTAAATATTTACAGAATATTTACTCGGAATGTTTTGATATACATAGTACAACAACAGATCATATGTCTCTTTCTTAACAGAACATACAAACACATATACACCTAACATACACACACACACACACACACACACACACACACACACACACACACACACATATATATATATATATATATATAACACTTCACACATATATATATACACAAAATCGCACACACATACGCATAGATATACATACACGTTCACACACTTACACACATACACAGACTCGAACACAGACATATATATATACACACCAGCGCACACATATACAAAATCACACACATATATACATACACGCGCACTCACACATAAACACATATACAACAAATCAGAGATCAAAAACTAAGATCGAATATAGAAAGATCGACTAAGCTGGAGATGGAGGAAATGAAAGCGATGGTGTGTTGTTGCGAATAGGTAAGAGATGAGAGTTAGGGTTTCTAATGGGTATAATAGACATTTTAGTATAAGATATTTTTAAAATAAGGCTAATATAGTTTTTAAAAAAAGGTCAATGGGACTTAAATCAGGATTGACACAAAAAATACGACTAATAAAATTAACGCTAAATTAAAGCCCCTAACTTACCACGGCATTCAATTATACATTTGAGGAAAATCAAAATTTTGTTCAGTGATAGTTTGAAACAAGTTAAGGGTGCAATTAGTTGTTATGAAAGGGAAAATTAACTATATGGTAACTAATAGTTTCATATTAGTTGTTATTAGAGTTTTATTTAGCATTGAGGGTATTTTAGTATTTTCCCTTCTCCTATTATTATTAGGTGGTTGTAGTAGGTTATATATTTATTCTCTCTTCTTCCTTTTATTGTAAGACATTCTAGTGTATGGCAATATGAAACCCTAGCCCCTCTTTTTCTCTCTTTCCATTTGATTGTAGATCTTTGATATATTATCGTGGTATCAGAGAGGGATCAAAGTTTAATCTCATCAACACAGTCCGCGGTGTGTTAGATATTTGAGAGACATTCTAGTGTATGGCAATTTTTTTTTTCGGAGGTACTTTTTCTGTTCGCTCGACTGTTTTGAAGGTAATTATGGTCGTTTTCCTCCTGTTTGTTCGATTAATTGTTTAGTTCGTTTGATTTGGTTCCGTTTGGGTACTGTTTGATTGTTTATTTTCGCAATGGCTAGTGAAAGAGATGATTCGCTGCAATCAATTAGTGTCAGATTAGATGGAAAAAATTATACGTATTGGAGTTATGTTATGAAGAATTTTTTGAAAGGGAAGAAGCTTTGGGGTTACATTAATGGCGATTTAAGTAAGCCTAATGATAAGACAAATGTTGAAAAATATGCAGAGTTGTTGGATGTTTGGGAGGCAAACAATTCAAAAATCATCACTTGGATCAACAACTCTGTTGCACCTTCTATAGGTATGCAGTTGGCTAAGTATGATTATGCAAATGATGTTTGGGATCATTTGGGCAGATTGTATACCCAATCTAATTTCGCAAAAAAGTACCAATTGGAGTGCGATATTCGGGCTCTTGAGAAAAATAAATTGAGTATTCAGGAGTTTTATTCTGCTATGACGGATCTATGGGATCAGTTGGCTCTCACAGAGTCGGCTGAATTGCGGGCCTTTGCACCATATGTTGCCAATAGGGAGGAACAATGCCTGGTTCAGTTTCTGATGGCATTGCGTGATGATTTTGAGGGTCTTCGTGGGTCGATTCTTCATCGTAGTCCACTTCCAACTGTTGATTCCATTGTTCACGAGTTGTTAGCCGAGGAGATTCGTCTCAAGACTCAGTCAGGGAAGGTAATTTCTTCGGACCCTAATCCATCTGTTTTCGCAGCCTCCTCTCGGCCTCTTTCCAGTAATCAGAACAAGCCTTATTCGAGAGTTGCAAGTGATGAATGTAGCTACTGTAAGGAGAAGGGTCATTGGAAGTCTCAGTGTCCTAAGTTGCGAGCACAACAACAACAACAATCAAATAGTCGACCATCTCAGCAGCAGTTTTCTGGTTGGAAATCCAATAACCAATCTCAGCAGCGTTCATATAGGCCTTCACAGCCTAATAGTGCAGCAGTTGTACCACCATCAGACTCATTTGCATCAGGTTTTTCATCCTTAGCTCCATCCATGTCTTCTCTTGCTGAGCAGTTTCAAAAGTTTCTTGCCACACAGCCTCATGCCATGTCCATCTCTTCACCAGGTAAGTCCTCAGGTATTTGGATTCTAAACTCCGGCGCTTCTAATCACATGTCACCAAATTTGTCCTCTTTTGGATCTTTTTGTCCCACTTCTTCGTTGCCCGTTATGACTGCTGATGGTACTCCCATGCCCTCAACGGGTATTGGGACTATTGAATCACCCAACTTCTCTCTCTCTAATGTTTACCACATTCCTAAGCTTACAATGAATCTTATCTCTGTTGGTCAACTATGTGATGCCGGTTAATCAGTTTCCTTCTCTTCTACCTTTTGTCATGTGCAGGATCCACAGTCTCAGAAGGTGATTGGGACAGGCCGTAGGCAAGGGGGATTGTACATCATGGAGAAACTTAATGTACCAATGGTTGCAGCTTCCAGTGTTGACTTGTCATCCTTTCGTTTGAGTTCAGATTCGTCTAGATTTTATTTATGTCACTCTCGTCTTGTTCATGTCTCAGGTTCACGATTAAAATATTTGGCTTCCACAGGAAAATTAGGAAATTTGCATTGCCATGATATCTCTGATTGTAGCGGTTGTAAACTTGCAAAATTTTCAGCTTTACCATTTAATAGAAGTATTTCCTCTACTTTTGCACCCTTTGATCTTATTCATTCTGATGTGTGGGGACCGTCTCCTATTATTACAAGAGGAGGGTCTCGATATTATGTCTCCTTTATTGATGATTATACGCGTTACTGTTGGATTTTTCTCATGAAACGACGTTCGGAATTTTTTTGATATTTATAATAAATTTCGTGCCTTTGTCAAAACTCAACATTCTACTATTATAAAATGCTTTAGATGCGATTTGGGTGGGGAATATACTTCTCAAAATTTCGGTGAGTTGCTTGATTTAGATGGAACTATTCACCAATCATCTTGTACTGACACTCCTCAGCAAAATGGTGTTGCTGAACGGAAACATCGGCACATTGTTGAAACTGCTCGCTCTCTTTTATTATCTGCATATGTCCCTAGTGAGTTTTGGGGAGAGGCTGTCCTTACTGCTGTTAATCTGATTAATAAAATTCCGACCTCTCATTACTCAGGTTTGTCACCTTTTGAAAAGTTGTATGGGTGTGCCCCTGATTATTCTTCCTTAAAGGTGTTTGGTTGTACTTGTTTTGTTCTTCGACCTCATGTGGAACGTACCAAATTATCTCCAAAGTCAGCTATTTGTGTCTTTCTTGGTTATGGTGAGGGTCAAAAGGGATATCGTTGTTATGATCCAGTTACAAAAAAATTATATGTCTCTCGCCATGTTGTGTTTCTTGAGCATATTCCTTTCTTTTCTATTCCTGATAGCCCTCATGAACTCACTAAATCTGATCTCTTCAATATTGATTCGTTCTCTGATAATGATGAGAGTGTGCCATCTGAAGTACCTTGCACCACCGATAGTGTGCCACCCCATGTTGCTCCTGTTCCTATTATTTCTACTGATGCAGGTACTTTGCCATCCGATGTTCCTGATGCTCCCCCTTCTCGTGTGGCCACCCAAGCACCTGCTGAAACGGTGGAACCTCCTTCTCGCTATCCAAAACGTCCACGTAAGTCCACTCAGTCACCAGATTTTGTTTATTCTTGTTATTCTGATTCTTTTGCTTCATTTTTATCCTCTGTTCACTGCCTCTCTGAGCCTTCGTCTTATAAAGAGGCAGCTCTTGATCCTCTTTGGCAACAGGCTATGGCTGAGGAACTCTCTGCTTTGCATCAGACAGATACTTGGAGTTTGGTCCCCTTACCTGTTGGTAAGCGGGCAATTGGATCTCGTTGGGTATATAAAATCAAAACCAGGTCAGATGGGTCAATTGAGCGGTACAAAGCAAGATTGGTTGCTCAGGGTTTTTCTCAGCAATATGGTATGGATTATGACGAAACCTTTGCCCCTGTTGCGAAATTGACTACTATTCGTACTCTTATTGCTGTTGCATCTGTTCGTCAGTGGCATATATCACAAATGGATGTTAAAAATGCGTTCTTGAATGGTGATCTTCATGAGGAGGTTTATATGACTCCTCCTCCAGGTGTTCCACATGGTCCTGGTGAAGTTTGTAGGCTTAAGAAAGCCTTATATGGTCTCAAACAGGCACCACGGGCTTGGTTTGAGAAGTTTACTGCCGTGATTACCTCTCTTGGGTTCATTCCAAGTGAGAATGATTTAGCTCTCTTTATCAGGTGCACCTCCGGTGGTCGTATTCTGGTCTCTTTGTATGTTGATGATATGATTATTACTGGGGATGATGTTGGTGGAATTACAACGTTGAAGTCTGAATTATCTCGTTGTTTTGAGATGAAGGATTTGGGGCCCCTACGTTACTTTTTGGGTATTAAGGTAGATCATTCTCCAAAGGGTTATCTTCTCTCACAATCTAAGTACATCGGGGACATTCTTGAGCGTGCTCGCCTCACTGATACTAAGATTGTTGATACCCCTTTGGAGCTTAATGTTCATCTTTCCCCGTATGATGGTGTTCTTTTGCCTGATCCCACCTTATATCGCACTATTGTGGGCAGCTTGGTTTATCTCACTATTACTCGTCCAGATATAGCTCATGTTGTCCATGTTGTTAGTCAGTTTGTTACTGCTCCTACTACAGTTCATTGGGCAGCTGTTCATCGTATATTGCGCTACTTGAGAGGTACTCGATTTCAGAGTCTTTTACTTCCTTCATCTTCTTCTTTGGAGTTGCGTGCATACTCTGATGCTGATTGGGCCGGTGATCCTGCAGATCGCAAATCAGTTACTGGATTTTGTGTGTTTCTGGGTGATTCTCTTGTTTCTTGGAAGAGCAAAAAGCAAGTTGTTGTTTCTGTGTCTTCCACGGAAGCTGAGTACCGTGTTATGGCTTCTACCACTCGCGAAGTTGTTTGGCTACGGCGGTTACTTGCAGATATGTGTGTCTCTCTTTCTCAGCCCACTCCTATGTACTGTGATAATAAGAGTGCTATTCAGATTGCTCACAATTCAGTTTTTCATGAAAGGACTAAGCACATTGAGATTGATTGTCATATTACTCGTCATCATCTTACGCATGGAGCTATCACTTTGCCTTTTGTTTCTTCTTTCGCACAGATAGCTGATTTGTTTACGAAGTCTCATCCAGTTCAGTGTTTTCGTTTTTTGGTTGGCAAACTCTCAATGCTTCTCGCTGCAGCATCGTGAGTTTGAGAGGGGGTATTAGAGTTTTATTTAGCATTGAGAGTATTTTAGTATTTTTCCTTCTCCTATTATTATTAGGTGGTTGTAGTAGGTTATATATTTATTCTTTCTTCTTCCTTTTATTGTAAGGCATTCTAGTGTATGGCAATATGAAACCCTAGCCCCTCTTTTTCTCTCTTTCCATTTGATTGTAGATCTTTGATATATTATCATGGTATCAGAGAGGGATCAAAGTTTAATCTCATCAACACAGTCCGCGGTGTGTTAGATATTTGAGAGACATTCTAGTGTATGGCAATTTTTTTTTCGGAGGTACTTTTTCTGTTCGCTCGACTGTTTTGAAGGTAATTATGGTCGTTTTCCTCCTGTTTGTTCGATTAATTGTTTAGTTCGTTTGATTTGGTTCCGTTTGGGTACTGTTTGATTGTTTATTTTCGCAATGGCTAGTGAAAGAGATGATTCGCTGCAATCAATTAGTGTCAGATTAGATGGAAAATATTGCCCCATGTGGTGTAGGCACATTAAATATATTATTCAATTGCAAATTTGTTTTCCTATAGGTGATGAGATCTAGAGCTATCACTATTGTTCTGAAGGTACAAGTAAATTGATAAAAATCATCCGAGAAACACCATAGATAGTGTATAAAAAGGGATGAAATGAAGAATAAAAAACTTAACCGTTCCAGATGCGTACCTTCTCTCAAAATTGGGAATGAATCATTGAGTAATCAATGTCGGCAACGGACAACAAATCTAAATCAATTAAATTAGTCTCCAAAATAAGTTACATTTAAACTTTCAAAAAAATTAGCATCCGCTACAGACATTGTTTCAGAAATAACTCGATTAACACTTTATCTAACGAGTCCAATAAAATTCATATTTTTCCAATTTTTTTCCGCACGTGGTTATGTTTTTCAGTCTAAAACTAAACCAGGAATTCACTCATGATAAAGGTTGAGATAGAATGTACCAGTCTGGGAACCTATATGACTTCTCAAATCAAATATATCTAATTCCTTCAGATGATATGGGGTTGGGGTGTTTCACATAAAGGAGATTGTACATAACAAAGTTGGGTGGGTGTTTATAAACATAACATATTATAATTATTCTCCTGTTTGACCATGGATTTAAAATCCATATTAAAGTCCAACTTTGTGATCATCATCATACAATATTAAATCACCAAATTTTTTACAACATGTGTGGTGTAATTATGTGAAACCCATAAAAAACTTGTCAAAATAAATAATTGCTCTTGGTTATCCATTTAGCGGATTCATAGCGTGAAAACATGCAATAACCTACTACAGTAAACACATTTCACCATAACTTCGTAGTCTAGGATTTTTAATTTGTTCTCTCTAACTAAGTTGGTGTTGTCCGTGATTATAATTGTTATCAAGGGTAAATTGTTGGAAATAGTAGGAGACAAAAGACAACAAATGCAGAGTAAAAAAAAAACACATGAATAAAGCTACAACTTCTGTTCAATACACAAACTGAATGAAAATAATCTGAAGTTTTTCTACTTCTAAGCCACTAACTACAACTGATAGGGCGCGAGAGGTGTGCGCGTGTAAAGTGTACAGTCGTTGTTTTCGTCTCGCCGCAACTATACAAACAAACTTAAATTACTACTACACTTGCGGGTCAAGCACAACGGTAAGTCGGGTATCGAAAATCCACAGGGACGAATTGCTAGAATTTATATGATCTAATATTTCGAAATAAAAGTGTAAAAGGTGATTACAAACTAAAAAGTTAAAGATGCATGAAAGGGAAATGTTAATCTAGGCAAGGTATTGAAATTAGATTAAGAAGGCGCGTAAAACTATAGGTTGCGACGAATATCCCTCACCCGAGTTAATTTGTATAAAATGATTACATAGGTCGACAAGTTATTTAGAAATGCGTCTCGTTTCGACAGTTAATTAAATCAAGGGTCGTCACGCCCCTAAATCCTCATAAAAGTCTAATAAGATTTTGGCATCAACAAATATTCCAGAAATTACGCGCGAAAGGTCGTAAGCATGGGACATACATGATATGTCCCGTTAAATCTCCTAGGCGTGATAACTAGGACAACGCACCCGAAATAAACCAGTAAACACCATCACCAAAGCAAAGCAACGCGTTAACCCGAGTGAGTTCCATTCAAACACAACCTAATTTAAATTAGCAAGAAAGCAGCATAAAAACGCGATAAATAAAGCGGTAAAAAAACGCGATAAATCTACACTAGAAAGCACGGGAAGAAAGCTTGTAAACTAATTATAAAAGCATGTAAACCTACTTAACAAAGCAAGAATTAAGGGAAAACAACTATATTAATGGAGAGGATGAATGAATAGTCAACTTACATACCAAATGGGGTGTCAAACCAAAGAGAAATGAAGAAGAACTAACCAAAATCACCCAAACCCTAACCTATTCTAAGCTAAAATCGTATATATCTGTTTATTACATCAAAAATTGGTATTTATAGTAAGTGGAAAAAAGTAAAAGAAAAAGGAAAGAAGAAGGAAAGAGCCCAAAATATCTGGCACCACCGGTCGACCAATCGCAGGGGCGCAGTCGATCGGTCCCTTAGGCTAAAGTGCACTGTCTCCTTCCAACGGCAAAAACTCAAACCGCGGTCGACCGGTCCCAGGGACGCAGTCGACCGGTGCTCTGTTTTCAAGCTGCATTTAGTCATCACAATGAAGAAAAGTTCCAAAACGGAAACGGGCCTAGCTTCTTCGTCCGAACTCCAAACGACACACCGTTTGCGGCCACACGATGCTAACTCAACGAACTACGCATCCGTGGAATTTCCATAAGCCGAATATGAAATGTGGATTGACTAAAATGCCCTTGAAGTAGCGTCCAGCGATGAAACTTCTTCGAAATGCAACGGATCCTCACTTTTAGCGTTCCAATACCTACAAAAGCACAATTAACCCCTGCAAAATATGTATCTATCCAAATCCAAGGTTGTCTGGTTAATGAGCATAAATATAGGCATTAAGGACCGTAAAAGCGCTAGAATGCATAAAGATAATGGGCGAAAATTTGCAATATTTGATACGAATCACACCCCCTAACTTAAACATTGCTAGTCTCTAGTAATGAAACAAAGAAAACCACACCACAGAGGGCGGTACAATACGTATATATGCATCAAAATATAAATGCCACTTTCGTAGGGAGCACGATTGCATTTAGCATATGCAATGAGACGTTAAACCCCTAGGTTACCCTAGTGGGCGAGTGTCGTCTCGTGAGGATTTGAGGGATGATACCCACAAGTATCACATGGTTTCCTCAAAATATGCCCAACCCAACATGCGACAAGCCCAAAGAAAGCGAAAAAGATTTCATATGCATTATTAGCAAAGTGAATAAATTCACACAAAAGTCCGAATCATGAACATTATAGAATGCACCTCATAGAATTGAAACCTTAAAATGTGGGAGGGGAGCGAGCACATGCAAAGTGTGATTTGGCAAAAACTTATATAAATCGGATAAACATTAAAGCAAGCATATATTCGATCCTCATGGGCATTACACTCATCATGTGAATTCACTCGAAATAGGGAGCTAACACACGGAACATGCGGGCATAAAGAGTAAATATAAATGGAAACTAGGCCGCACACATGTCACAAATGAAGAACGCTATATATAAACTGAAAAACTGTAATCTCAATGAAAGGATACCGCACACTAAAAGAGGCGAAATGAATTTTGATAGATTATAGACTTTTGAATTACATGCACCTAAGATCACATAGGACTTGTATAGGGTTACGATATAGGCTATGCTAGGGTATGAAATGAAAGGAATGTATGTACGGATTCAAAGTGTTCGGGATGAAAGCTCGGGACAATGGGAAAATGCGGGCAATATCAAAATTGGAAAACAAGTTCCAAAACGGCATTAGATATATCATCGGGGAGAGTAATCAAAGCTTATTGAACTATATACAATATTTACAAACTTCTCTTTCTTTTTTTTTTCTTTTTTTTTGTTTTCTTTTGCTTTTTGCTTTCTCTTTTTCTCTCACTTTTTCACTACTTTCTTTTCTTTACTTTTCAAACTCTCATATGCTTAAATTGCAATCGACATCATAACAACATTCAATCCTAAGTAACATTCCAAAAAAAGGTATGTAAGGTGTATGTATGGGCTAAAACTCCAATTTAGAGTTGGTTATGGGATTTGGGTTATGAAATGAAAAGCTATATTTAGGCTCAAAGGGGTTAACGAGGGTAAACATATAAGGGTGAGGTCAAGGCTAATATGGGTGATATAACAAAGAATGCCTATGATCATTTTCAAAAGTTTACGCAATTCTCGAGTCAAAACAATATATAAAAATCATGATCAAGTAACACATTTCAAGTATGAACTCAATTAATGAACGATCAAATGAAAGAATATAGAGATTACCGACGAACTCAACATTTTAAAGAGGAAAGAATAGTGTATAACACTCACAAACGACGAAAGGTACAGATCTTACTCGGTATAAGTATATACAATGCAACAAAAGATTACTGAATTATAAAAATCCTACACCAAATCAATAGAACAATTAAAAGTGCATGTGCATATGGGATTAATGTTTAATTCATGAAGTTATTCATAATATCAATAATTAAGACTAAAGTCTAATAACTTCTAAAATCGAGAACATGCATCATTGAGTTGTCTATTGGATCGGACAATTATTGAAATTTATCCTCGGAAACAAAGGCAAAACGCCCAAAAAGGAGAAAAAAGAAAGAAAATCTTTTTGAAATTTTCAATTTTTCTAAGAAAAGCATACTAAGTAACTAACATGTAAGCAAAAAAATGGATAGAATATCCCACACCCCCTAACTTAAAACTTGACATTGTCCTCAATGTAAATCAAGAACCAAGTCAAAGAGAGGAAAAGAGCGATATTACCTAAAATTGGAGGCATCCCCATAAGAACAAGTCCAAAGAATCTACAAAACAAGTTAGAACCGAGCATAGCAAAAACAAATAACGAAAAGTTAACTAATTACATGTAAGGACAATTTGTCCATCATTATGTATATGATATGTCATACGCCGTTACAAGAATGATAGTTGAAAAGATCACATCGTCATCAACAAAATCCGAAGATCAAAAGAAGAAGGAATCTGATTTCTGAGGACCGGACCGATCCGGATCATATAAAAGAACCGATCCGGTTCACCGGACCGATCCGTCTAAAGGGACCGGACCGATCCGATTGCTGAGCTAAGTCCAGTACACCCGGATCCATAGCGAACGGATGAAGGCAAAAAGTTCCGGACCGATTCGATGTCAACCAGACCGATCCGGTTTCAGAAAAAGAACCGATCCGACTTAACCGAACCGATCCGCCTAATCGACCGGACCGATCCGGCGAGGATAAACACTACCAGATCGTGCAGCAGATTTTGTAGGGTTTCGATCCCTTATTTAAACCACGATCAGTAGTTGGTTTTATTAAGACTTACACACGATTTTCTGAGTTCCATAACTCTTAAGTCTTCATGGTATTTGAGTCCATTGATTCATACCCTTGATTCACACAAATTCCATACATTTGTGAGTCAAATTTGGTAACCCTAGAACACCTTTGATGTTCAACCCTTTGTGAAGTGGACCGCTTCTTCCTCTTCATTGCAGCCCTACTGGACAGGGATTGTTCCAGCCGCCACCCCTACTGGAAAGGGTTTCTTCCAGTCGCGACTACAGAATCCGATACCCGAGGGTAATTCTTAGTCAACCTGTATTTCATTGTAATCCGATTGTAAACCGTCTTTTACAAATTATAGTGATATACAAATGGTTTTGCCCCTGTGGGGGATTTTTCCTTAACTTTGTGTGTTGAATTATTCTTGCATGATTTCATATTATTTCAATCACACCTAGTTGCATGCTTAGGGTTAATTTGGGTTAAAATTGGTATTTATTATATTATTTCTTAATTGAACGCAAGCGCCAACTCTTTCAAATTGGTATCAGAGCAGGCTACGCTAATTTATCGCGTATTCCTTACTTCCGCAAAATTTTTCTAAAGATATCAATTTTTTGAAATAAATTGATTTTTTGAAAAGAGCGTGTTCAAATAGAGAAATCATACAATAAATTGCCTGTTTTTGACGGAACTAATTATGCGTATTGGAAAGCCCGTATGAGGTCGGCTTTAAAAGCTATTAATGAACGGGTATGGATTCTTGTTGAAAGAGGATGGATTCCTCCCTCCGTCACTGTTGAAAACGTGACCAATTTAAAACCTGTCACGTCATGGACCGAAGATGAGTTTAGATGGTCTTCCTTTAATTCTAAGGGATTGAGTGCTATTTCTTCATCTATTACTCCTGATGAGTTCAAACGCATAATGACATGTTCCACGTCAAAAGAAGCATGGGATGTTTTAAAATTGACACATGAGGGTACGAACGCGGTTAAAGAGTCAAAATTACAAAATTTGGCCACCCAATTTGAGACTATAACCATGTCTGAGTCCGAATGCTTTGATAATTTTTATGCACGTTTGTCGGACATTGTTAACACATGTTTTAATTTGGGTGAGGTGATTGATAACACGCGTGTCGTTAAAAAGATTTTAAGATCTCTCCCAAAACGCTTTATTCCTAAAGTCACTGTTTTGAACTCTTTGGGAAATTTGAAATCACTTAAGTTGGAAGAACTTGTGGGAGATCTTCAAACCTATGAGATTGACATGTTTCCCAAAACCATTAAGGCTAAGGATAATGGCATTACTTTAAAGACTCATTTTAAGAAAAAGAAAGAAAAAGTTTCTGAGTCCGATTCTGAGGGAGATTTTGATGATATGGCCTTATTTGCGAAAAATTTTAGAAAATTTCTCAACATGAACAAAAATAATTCTTCCAATAAAAAGATTTTTTTTGAGAAAAATAAAAAGAAAGGAAAGGCCAAAGAAAGTGGTGAGAGAGAAAAAGAGAATAAATCCGATGAGGAGTGTGAGGAAGATTTTGAGAACATCACGTGTTTTGAATGTGGGGGTAAGGGACATAAGTCATTTGAGTGTCCTACATGGCTTAGAAAGAAAGGAAAGAAAGTAGCCATGCCTGCCACACTTAGTGATAGTGAGGGTGATGAGACTAGTGGTGAGAAGTTTGTAGCTTTTTCTAGTCGTGTGAGAACACCCACCTTGTCCCACAATAGTGCTCACGAAATTGATAGTGATGGTTTGAGCGCTTCAAGTGAGGGAGAAAGTGAGAGTGAAAGTGGAGATGAAAGTGAGCTCCAAAAAGCTTTTAGAGATTTGTACACCGAGACCTTGAAAACAAAGAATTATAATAGGGATTTAGGTCGTCGGGTTTTAGATTTTGAGAAAGAGAAGGAGGTTTTGAGAAAGGAGAAGTGTGATTTGACCGACACGTTGTCTAGTCTGACGACACGTGTATCCCAACTCGAGAGTGATCTCGAACGTGCCAGGGTGGTCAAAGTCAAGTTTGAGAACGCACCTAAGAAGGTTGAAAAGGTGGTTCTTAAGGGTAAAGGTGAGAAGTTAGGAATAAGTCATGACGGTGCTTCTGCTTCCCAATTAGCACCCGAGCCGGTTCCCACTTTAGTGACAGTTTCACATGTGTCTCACCCTAACCCACCTAGGCGTCCCATTCCTATTAGGAAAGTGCGTACTAGAGTTTTTGAGAGAGGTGTTCCTAGGCCTATTTATGTTTGCTCACATTGCAAGAGGAGAGGACACCTTAGGGAATTTTGCTTTAAGTTGGGGTATGTGTCACGTTTTGCTTCTAGACGTGTTTCTGGCACACATGCACCCACACATGATACTTTACATGCTCCCGGAGACTACATGAGAGAGTTTGCACATTTAGGTGAGCAAGTTAAGTTTTTAGTCAAATCTTCACAAGAATTAATGGAGGTTTTTCATAAGTTGTCACCATCTTTGAAAAACCCCTCCGCACCTAATGATTGAGGTTTGACGTGTTTACTAGCATAGGGTGATTTTCATGATGTCATTGTTTGCCTATTACTAGTATGTACCTTTTTGTATATATTTTTGATTTTCATTATTCTTTGAAAAATACAAAAAGATTTTCTTTTTAGAAAATTTTTAGAAAAACACAAAAAGATTTTATTTTGATAAAATTTTTGAAAAATCAAAAAGAGTTTTGTTTTTATGGATGAGCATTTATGATAGCCAAGTCACAACTTCATTTCATATATCCATGTGACTGTTTGATAGAGATTTGAGAGGCTACATCATTTCATCCATGTGCTTAACAGTGATTGGAGTCCTTGAGATGTAATTAGTGATATTTCCTACTTGCTTGACTCCTATATCCTTTATTGCACACATGCACGGCTATATTTGATTGTTGCACTTGTCAATCTCATGTTGGCTTGAGTGTTTCCATCTCAATCCTGTCTATACAATGTATAAAATGCGATAAAACTTGACAAGATTGGATTGCATGTAAAAACCATTTTGGTGAGACTGTGTGTATATTTTCATAACGGGGAGGGGCTGCGAAAGTTGATTCTTATCCTTTGCGCAAAAGCCACCGTTAAAAAGGACCTAAAAAATGGAGGAATTTTAATGTCCGAGGTCCTAAGAGGTAAAAAGAGCCCAAAAAAATTGATAAGGCAATAAATAGCAATTCATGCCAAATATGGGCCATTTAGGTTTTCACCATCAATTCTCCAAAGTTTGAGAATTTAGTATACCTCTATTAAAAATATAAATCTGAGGGAGTTTGGTTGGAGATTGAAAAACGGGTTTGCACTTCCTTGAAAGTCCTGAAAAAGCATGAAAATCATTTTGGACATTATTGGTGTAGAAATCACTTTGAGCTTTGATTTGATGATTTGATTGAGTCAATATCTTATACTGTCACTCTTTTACACCAAAGGAAGCATTTGAGTTCATTCGTTAGGAATATCCAATATTCATCGTGCACATATGTCATGTTTGTATGCCTTGATTTTCCTATTGAATTTTGATCACACTAATTCTTTTACGCTATCACCGACTTGGTTGCTTTATGTTCATTCATGGTGTGATTTTATGCCTTGTGTCACCCCGGTTCTTGATTGCTTGATCTACTTCTCTCATTTGTCTATTTGGGGACATCATAAAAAAAGGGGGAGAATGAATTATCTGATTATGGGGGAGTTTTTGAAATTCTGAGAATATCATCTTAAATTGATATATATGGAGTTTTTGAAATTCTGAGGATATCATCTTAAATTGATATATATGCTTATGTTTATCTCATTTCAAACTCGATACGTCACTTGGTATTTGCTTTATCTCATGTGTGTAGGTACATCCTTGATAATCCCATGATACACACCCTGATGAGAAAAGCGTGAAGATTCCTGAAGAATTGAAGAACAAACGATGCAGCCTTAGTCATATGTACCTCTTTCAGTTTTGGGTTCATGGAAGGGTAGATTTGTATAGGCATTGTTTCATACTTGATAATTCGGATTTTTTTTATGTTTGTTCCGGCATAGACATAGGGGGAGATTTGTAAGGACAATTTGTCCATCAATATGTATATGATATGTCATACGCCGTTACAAGAATGATAGTTGAAAAGATCACATCGTCATCAACAAAATCAGAAGATCAAAAGAAGAAGGAATCTGATTTCTGAGGACCGGACCGATCCGGATCATATAAAAGAACCGATCCGGTTCACCGGACCGATCCGTCTAAAGGGACCGGACCGATCTGATTGCTGAGCTAAGTCCAGTACACCCGGATCCATAGCGAACCGATGAAGGCAAAAAGTTTCGGACCGATTCGATGTCAACCATACCGATCCGGTTTCAGAAAAAGAACCGATCCGACTTAACCGGACCGATCCGCCTAATCGACCGGACCGATCCGGCGAGGATAAACACTGCCAGATCGTGCAGCAGATTTTGTAGGGTTTCGATCCCTTATTTAAACCACGATCAGTAGTTGGTTTTATTTAGACTTACACACGATTTTCTGAGTTCCATAACTCTTAAGTCTTCATGGTATTTGAGTCCATTGATTCATACCCTTGATTCACACAAATTCCATACATTTGTGAGTCAAATTTGGTAACCCTAGAACACCTTTGATGTTCAACCCTTTGTGAAGTGGACCGCTTCTTCCTCTTCATTGCAGCCCTACTGGACAGGGATTGTTCCAGCCGCCACCCCTACTGGAAAGGGTTTCTTCCAGCCGCGACTACAGAATCCGATACCCGAGGGTAATTCTTAGTCAACCTGTATTTCATTGTAATCCGATTGTAAACCGTCTTTTACAAATTATAGTGATATACAAATGGTTTTGCCCCTGTAGGAGATTTTTCCTTAACTTTGTGTGTTGAATTATTCTTGCATGATTTCATATTGTTTCAATCACACCTAGTTGCATGCTTAGGGTTAATTTGGGTTAAAATTGGTATTTATTATATTATTTCTTAATTGAACGCAAGCGCCAACTCTTTCATTACACTAGACTAAATTAAAAAGGAAAGAAAAAATAAAAAAGAAAGAAAGAATAAAAAGCTAACTATATACAACCTACTATTTAGGCTTCACACTAACTGTACACTAGAAGTTTAAATAGTTGAGGGTCCACCATAAGAACGATTTGACTTTGGAGGATAACCGGTGTACCCTCACAAACAAGCATGCCTTCCAAAAAATATGAATTCCGTTTGAACAACAGAAGGCATGTGTAAGGCGGAAGAAAGGAACCATCGCCAATTAAAAGTTTTGTTGGGACGATGGGGGGTTTGGATAGAACAGGTGACAAAAACATGTGAGGACCAAGAAAAGCCGAATATCCTCCCAATGATTTTGAAATTGGAATGGGAGGCGGCGCACATGAAGGCATGGATGCGATTGTGGAGGGCGACTCGAGCAAGCACTCCTTATTGGCGAAAAGGTTTAAAACATTAAAGTTTGAAACCAAATCATCGGGTACTTGTGATGGTGTGATAATAGAGAATGAAATGGGGATGAAAGAAATTCAAACTCATGAGATGAATCATCATCGCATGAAGTTTGAGTTTCGAAGGAAATAATATCATTTTTAATGAAATGTTCTTCTTTGGGAGCCAAAGAAGAAATCATTTCATTGAAAATAGATATTACATCATTATCATCCTCACTTTCAATATCTATTACGCAATGGGAAAAGTCTAGAATGGCTTGTTCCAAAGTAGGTACAAGTAGCTCATTTGGTTCAAAACATTCTTCAACCTCAAAAGTCTCGGAAGCAAAATTATCGTCGGACTCAAAATATAAATCCAATTCATGTTCCCACAAACGATTTTCTTCCCAATAACGGTTTTCAAGTTTCTCATTCTCATACATACGCAAACCCTCATCGAAAGTCGTGGATCGAGGTGCGGATCCATGAAAATGGGAACTTTGGAAATTACCATTGGACTTAAACGAAAACTCATTATTATAGGAATTTTGAAAACTATTCGAATTCGTTTCAAAACTCCTATTATAAGGAGGTAACGGACCAAAATCATTGTCATCATCATCAAAATTCCAATAATCTAAGTTTTGACTTTCGTTATACTCGCCCAAAGTCATATTTGATTTTGTTATACTTTGGGATTCTAAGTACTCACCAAAAGTCATAGGTTTGCGAGAATTTTGAGAATTATAACAAGGATTACCGAAAGAATTGAAATAAGACATGCTTACCCCCAAAATGGCTCGAAGTGGCTGATTCCACAAAGTAAGTGCGCGCGAAAAAAATTCGAGTGTTTCTAAGTGCTCAAATGTGGAAGTCCAGCAAAATATTAGCAAATAATACAAATAGAAAGAAAATACTATGAAATACTAAATCAAATAAAGTCGAAAACAAACTTGTCCCCTGCAACGGCGTCATTTTGATAGGGCGCGAGAGATGTGCGCATGTAAAGTGCACAGTCGTTGTTTTCGTCTCGCCGCGACTATACAAATAAACCTAAATTACTACTACACTTACGGGGCAAGCGCAGCGGTAAGTCGAGTATCGAAAATCTACAGGGACGAGTTGCTAGAATTTATATGATTTAATATTCCGAAATGAAATTGTAAAAGGTGATTACAAACTAAAAAGTTAAAGATGCATGAAAGGGAAATGTTAATCAAGGCAAGGTATTGAAACTAGATTAAGAAAGCGCGTAAAACTATAGGTTGGGTCGAATATCCCCCACCCGAGTTAATTTGTATAAAATGGTTACATGGGTCGACGAGTTATTTAGAAATGCGTCCCGTTTCGACAGTTAATTAAATTAAGGGTTGTCACGCCCCTAAATCCTAATAAGATTTTGGCGTCAACAAATATCCCAGAAATTATACGCGAAAGGTCATAAGCACGGAACATACATGATATGCCCCGTCAAATCTCCTATGCGTAATAACTAGAACAACACACCTGAAATAAACCCGTAAACACCATCACCAAAGCAAAGCAACGCGTTAACCCGAGTGAGTTCCATTCAAACACAACCTAATTTAAATTAGCTAGAAAGCATCAAAAAAACGCGATAAATAAAGCGGTAAAGTAACGCCATAAATCTACACTAGAAAGCACGGGAAGAAAGCATGTAAACTAATTATAAAAGCATGTAAACATAATTAACAAAGCAAGAATTAAAGGAAAACAACTATATTAATGGAGAGGATGAATGAATAGTCAACTTACATACCAAATGGGGTGTCAAACCAAAGAGAAATGAATAAGAACTAACCAAAAACGCCCAAACCCTAACCTATTCTAAGCTAAAATCGTATATAAATGTTTATTACATCAAAAATTGGTATTTATAGTAAGTGGGAAAAAGTAAAAGAAGAAGGAAAGAGACCAAAATATCTGGCACCACCGGTCGACCGGTCATAGGGGCACGGTCGATCGGTCCCTTAGGACAAAGTGCACTGTCTCCTTACCACGATAAAAACTCAAATCGCGGTACTCTGTTTTCAGGATGCATTTGGTCATCACAAGGAAGAAAAGTTCCAAAACGAAAATGGGCCTAGCTTCTTCGTTCGAACTCCAAACGACGCACCGTTTGCGGCCACGCGATGCTAACTCAATGAACTACGTATCCGTGGAATTTCCATGAGCTGAATAGGAAATGTGGATTGACTAAAATTCCCTTAAATTAGCTTCCAGCGACAGAACTTCTCTGAAATGCAATAGATCCTCGCTTTTAGCGTTCCAATACCTACAAAAGCATAATTAACCCCTGTAAAACATGTATCTATCCAAATCCAAGGTTTTCTGGTTAATGAGAATAAATATAGGCATTAAGGACCGTAAAAGCGCTAGAATGCATCAAGATAACGGGGGTAAATATGCAATATTTGATACGAATCCACAACCCTTATTTATAGCTAAAAAATAACCACAGTGTCCAATAAACTAGCAACTAACATCTAAGAAATAACAACAGACTATGACTAACTACTGCTCCCTAATTCATAGCTAACAACCTAGGAACAAGTCTACTAACTAGACTAAGTCAAAATACCACATGTTGCATCAGTTGTTATCACTCCCCATTGATGAAAAACTGGAAACATTGAGTGAGGTTCGAAACTTCACAAACTTCGGATATAAAGGGCCTTTGTAAATCCATCCGCAAGTTGGTCATTCTTGGAAAGTATTTCACCACGATCTTTCCTTCTGCAATCACATCTCTGGTAAAGTGATGACAGAGCTCAATGTGTTTTGCTCTTCCATGGAAAATTGGATTCTTCATCATTAAAATTCTAGCTTTGTTATCGCAATAAATCTCCATTGGTTCGGTTTGAACTTGGTGTAAATCCTCCATAATTTTGCGCATCCAAATAGCTTGACATGTTGTCGATGCCGTTGTTGTGTACTCTACTTCACACGATAATAATTCAACATTTGTTTGCTTCTTGGAGAGCCAAGATATATCTCCCGAACCCAGACTATAAATAAAAGCACTCATGCTCTTCCAATCATTAATAAATCATCCCTAATCACTGTCAGTAAAACCAACTAATTTAAAGTCCGAAGTTCATTTATACCAAATTCCAAAGCTACTACTTGCTCTAATATAATGAAGAATCCACTTAGCAGCTCCAAGATGATGCATAGAAGGATTGTGCATGAACCTTGATATTAAACTAACCACAAACATTATGTCCGAGTGATAATTAGTGAGATACATCAATCCTCCTACCATGCTTCTAAAAAAACTTTCATCAGCTTTTACAGTTCCATCTTGCAATGACAACTTCTCATTTGTGTTCATGGGAGTAGATGAGGTTTTGAAATTCAGAATGCTAAACTTCTTAAGCAGATCTAGGGAATATTTTTTTTGGTAAATGAAGATCCCTTTATTTGTTTGTTATACTTGAGTATCAAGAAAAAAAATTCAACAACCCCAAGTCCGACATCTCAAATTTATGCATCATACACTGCTTGAATTCTTTAATGAGAGTTTTAGTAGAAGATGTATATATAATATCATCTACATAAACACATATAATAAGGATTTCAACAGGATACGGAACCTTAACATACAATGTCGGTTCACTGTCACTCCTATGGAAGCCATTTTGATGAAGATATTTGTCAAGCCTACTATACCATGCTCTCGGAGCTTGCTTAAGTCTGTATAACACCTTCTTGATCTCTTGTACACTTTCTACTCTTGGACTTCAACAACAAACCCTGGTGGTTGTTCCACGTACACCTCCTCTTCCGAAAAACCATTTAAAAATGCAGAATTAACATCAAACTGAAACACTGGCCATTTATATTAAGAAGCTAGCGCCAAAACTATTCGAACGGTTTCAAATCTTGCAACCAAGGAGAAGTTATCGAAGTAATTAGTAACTTATTATTATACGTATCCTTTTGCAACCAGCCTTGCTTTAAACTTTTGCACAGTTTCATCTGGATTGCATTTCACCTTATAGACCCATATGACGTCGATCGGTTTCTTTTCACGTGGTAAGCCAACAAGTTCCCACGTACCGTTCTTTTCAATTGCAGTGATTTACTCTTGCATAGAGTGTTCCCATTCCTTTTTTCCTTTTACTTCTTCATAGCTAATAGGTTCTACACTTAATAGAGAAAAAGTGCATGATGCATAAATCTCTACTAAGGATCGATACTTATGAGGAGGACTATTAAGGCCCAGAGTGGAATATGAATTGTTGTTGCTCGCAATTTCTAAATTCCTTAGATTAAACCTTCATGATGAGTTCGATGATATTGAATCCCTTGGAGAAGACCTCCCAGATGAGTTTGATGATGGACAATGCTAAGGTGATAATTGAATCTCCATTTCTTGTGTCGTCTTGACTACATCCTCAACAAATGGCACTTGCTGATTTTGTTCTCCTTCCCAAATCTAGAAACTATTTCCATCGAATACAACATCTCGACGAATAATAAGTTTCCCATTTTTTGGATTATACAACTGATAACCCTTGGTTTCATTGCTATACCCCACAAATATACATTTATCTATCTTTTTATCAGTCTTATAACGATCATTAGAGTCAATAAAAGAATAAGCAATGCTACCAAAAATATTTAAATGACTTACATTGGGTTTTTAATTCCACCAATCTTCATAGGGAGTCATGTTTCTGACGGCCTTAGTTGGAGATATGTTGAGAAGAAATACGGATGTAGCTACTGCTTCATCCCAGAAATCATTGGGCAGCCTTTTCTCATTTAGCATGCTTCTAGCCATCTCCACCACCGTTCGGTTCTTCCTTTCGATAACACCATTCTTTTCTGGGGGTTTTATCACTATTATATGCCTTTGAATCCCATTTTTCTTGCAAAAATAGGTGAACTCGTCGAATAATAACTCTCCCCCTCTATCAGTGCGAAGAACTTTTAGGATCTGCCCACTTTCCTTTTATACAAAATCTTTTAACTCCTAAAACTTTTCATAAGCTTCTGATTTTTAAGAAAGGAAGTACACCCAACTCATATGAGTATAATCATCTGTAAAGAATAAAAAAATATCTACTCTCATTAATGGATAATGTTCTTATTGGACCACATATATCAGCATGGATAATTTCAAGGGTCTTCTTAGCTCTCCAAACTTTTCCAACTGAAAATGGTAACTTGTGTTGCTTCCCATAAATGCAGCCTTCACATACGTCATCAATGCAATGTGTTGAGGGCAAACCAACCACCATATGCTTCTGATTCAATAATTTCATCCCATTAAAATGCAAATGGCCATACAGTAAATGCCAAAGTTTGAAATTATTTTTAACAGTAGTAAACAATGCACATTCATTCAAACATGAAATATCAAGGGGAAACATCCTATTCTTAGTCATATGAATCTTAACAATAGGATGATCAGATATGTTCTTTTTTCTAATTTCACACACATCATTCTCAAACAAAATGGAATATCCTTTTTCAACCATCTGACCCACACTTAACAGGTTATGAGCTAAATTAGGGGAATAGTAAACGTCACTAATTGATTTTGTAATACCTGACTTAGTCATTGCTCCAATACTCCCTTTGCCTTCCATATGGAGTGCCTTGTCATCACCAAGCTGAACCTTTGACTTCGTAGATTCATCAAAGTCGCGAAACAAAGCCTTATCTCCTATCATATGGTTACTACAACCACTATCTAGAAACCATATATCATTCATACTCCCTTTAGGTTCCATACATGTAAGAAATAAATTACATTCCTCTTGTTCTTATTTAGCAAAGTTAGCTTGCTGCTGAGCCTTGTTTGGGCAGTTTGGTGAAATGTGTCCATATTGCTTACATGAATAACATTACTTGCCTTGATGATCTTGCCTTATGTTGCCTCTGCCACCATTTTGATGACCCTAACCAGTTCGACCACGTCCTCTTCCTCGGCCACGATAACCTCATCGACATTATCCTCTTCCTGCATATCCAGAACCACCTTCGTCAGATTTTTTCTTTAGAAAGATCCACCTTTTATTGAAATACCTATTCTACATTATTATTTTCTGCCCTGTTCATCCTATTTTCATGAGCTAACATAGAACCCATTAAATCATTCATAGAATATCTACTCATATCCTTGTTGGATTCTTCAATAACAGTAACTACGTGATCCCACTTAGTGGGAAGACTATGTAAAATCGTTTTGATAACCTTTTGACCACAAATGCTCTCACCAAAATTCTTCATTTGATTTACTATAATAGAAACTCTAGAAATGAAATCTTGCACCGATACACTACTTTTCATAAAGAGTGTTTTGAACTCTCTGCGCAACGTTTGAAGTTTCACCATAGTTACTTTATCATCCCCATGGAACTCTTGCTTAATAATTACTCACGCATCCTTCGATTTGGAGGCATTTACAAGACGGGGAAATATGGACTCGATCACAGCTTGTTGTAGAACAAGAAAAGCCTTCGCATCCTTCTTGTGAAGTTCTCTCGCATCCGCTGTTGTCTCTGCATAACCAGACCCAACAAGATCCCAAAGGTATTGTGAGATGAAAAGAGTTTTCATCTTAATGCTCCAGAATTCGTAGTTCTCTCCATTGAAAATTGGGATTAAGGACTGGTTTTGTGATATATTGAGAGAATTCATGATTTACCCTCTTTGAATCTTTTTCACAAACACTTGAGTTGCACAAGAGATGTCCTGCTATTGCACTTGATCTCCAAAGCAATACAAAAAATAATCCCAATTGGATCAGACCTGAGCTTTGATACCAAAATTGTTGGAAACAGCAGGAGACAAAAGACAACAACTGCGGAGTAAAAAACAGAGGAATAAAGCTACAGCTTCTATTCAATACACAAACTAAATGAAAATAATCTAAATTTTTTCTACTTCTAAGCCACTAACTACAACATTTATTTATAGATAAAACCATAACCATCATGTCCAATAAACTAGCAACTAACACCTAAGAAATAGCAACAAACTATGACTAACTACTGATCCCTAATTCATAGATAACAACCTGAGAACAAGTATACTAACTGGACTCAGTAAAAAAACCACGTGTTGCATCAGTTGTTATCATAAATTACAATAAATTCCTTTGTTCTATTTCAGTTTTTTTGGGCCACTACCTTATGGTTTTTTACCCGACAACCTGCCCCTCAGTCCAAAATCTCTAGCGAAGCTTACGATTGTGACAAAAAGATAAGAATACCCTTAAAGAAAGTCAAAATCAGGTAAAAAATTTACCTTGTTCCAAAAGTGTATAACGTATTCCACTTATGACAAATTTCTCATGTTACCAAACACATAAAAATTGCAAAAAAAGGACCTTAAGTATTTAGTCCTGTTTATAATGATTTATTTGTCACCACTCCTATGTTTTTATTTTTTTAGTTATTTGTCCTAAATGGGACAAGTGTCATTGTCTACAAAACGAATGATGGGTGGTTACAGGGAAGTTACAGGCGGTTTTTGGTGGTTATGGGACTTTTTACAATTCTAAAAACACATGGGAGTGGAGCCTAAATACATCTTTGTAAATGGGACTAAAGGCAAAAAATCTTTAAAAAAAACACTGCTCTACTGTCTCACGCCTGATCACCACCACTTATCACCTCACCCTTCATCACCCCCTTTACCTCCCTCGCTTCGCTCTGCTACCACATAGACCTGAGAAGGAATACGTCTACAAATGTTGAAGATATCGATTTGGGTATGGAAGGTTCAAGGATTTCAATTTAAAAAACAAATTGATTATTCAATTTCATTCTATTTCCAGGTTGCGTTTGGATAGATTCAGGGGGTCGGATGAACCTAAAAGTGAAATTTTGATAAGGATATTTTGATTTGGGTTCAAGTTGCAGTTCTCCCAAATCAATTCAGTTTTATTTTTGGTGTTTTTGAGATCCATTTCAATTCTATATTTGATGTCAGATTCAATATAGTTCTTGGGTTATCATTGATCTTTCTGTTGTAATTGATTTTTTGTGTGTATCAGTTGAAAATGGGTGTGCAAATCCCATCTATTTTGTGTGTATCAGTTGAAAGGGCTATGCAAATTCCAGTTTTTAAATCTTTTTTAGTCTGTTTTAATCCCCTGTGATTCTTATGTGAATCGAGGGCATTATTGTCTTTTTGGGCATATTAGTAGTTTTTTTTTGTCATTTTCTTTATAGTTATTAATCTTGTTTTGTTGTTTATATATAAGTTTGGACATAGGGAAGCACAAATGGGTATTAGGATTATTTGTAAAGTGGGAGTCTTACATTGGTTAGAGAACCATTTAGCGCTCCCCTTCCACACTTATAAATAGACTCCTTGTAGCCTCATTTGAGGGAGACCTTGATTAAAATAGTTTTTTTTTCTCTCTAGAATTGTGTGTTAGATATTTTTAGGAACCTTTTAACGGGTGGTTTACGTCAAATTGGTATCAGAGCGGGTCTAGCTCTACATTGGTGCTAGTGTATTGGTATTTTTTTTCTCAAATCTTACACTACCTTCAATGGCTCCCAAAAAATCCAAACAACAATAGCAAGATGAGAATCGAGAGTTGAGGCAACAAATTGCAAATTCATAACAACAAATAGCCCAACTCTTTGCCAACCAACTGCTAAAACCCTAACCCTCCTATCCTCATGGTTGCCCCAACCCCAAAAGAACCACAAACCCTAGCCCCACCACCCCCTAACCCTAACCCTAGCTTCCGTACCACTGCCTCGGCACTACCCCGCCACCATCGGAGCTCCAAAACCCTTCAATCTACCCCCCAAAACCCTACCTGCTTCCCCAAGCAAAAAAAAATCAAACTCGACCATAAACCAGGCAACCCCACTCCCCGAACCCCCTCGGCAGCCCATAACCCACATGTCGACCATCCTTCAACCCCTACTCTACCCCGTCGAACCCTTTCCACCCTTTGTTTCCACCAACCGACCCACCCAACCACTTTCCCAACCCACCCGTCATTGAACACCCCAAACCGACCCCAAAACAGCCACTGAACTCCTACAAATCACCTGTCGGCCACTTTCTCTTTCTCACACACATGGTTTTTAACCTGGAAAGAATATTTTAGGGTTTATTTGAGAGAAGACGAAGTGAAAATGAAGAAATAAAGATGAAAATTATGGTATGGCCACCCTCAAGTTTCAAAAAAATTATTTTTGGTCCCAACAAGTTTTGGTTCCATTTTTTTAGAATTTCCTCATGAATTCCCAATTTTTAACGCTCGAGGATGAGCTTGGTTTTAAGAGGGGGAGATTGATGTGAATCGAGGGGATTATTGTCTTTTTGGGCATATTAGTAGTTTTATTTTCTTTTTGTTATTTTCTTTATTTTTATTAATTTGTTTTTGTTGTTTATTTGTAAGTTTGGACATAGGGGAGCACAAATGGGTATTAAGATTATTTGTAAAGTGGGAGTCCCACATTGGTTAGAGAACCATTTGGTGATCCCCTTTTCCACTTATAAATAGACCCCTTGCAGCCTCATTTGAGGGAGACCTTGATTTTGAATATAGAAAATAATATTTTCTCTCTCTAGAATTATGTGTTAGACATTTTTAGGAGCCTTTTGACGGGTGGTTTACATAAAAAAAATCACCAATAGCATTAATGTAGAGCTTCACCCCCTCTGGGTTTTTTTTACGTAAACCACCTGTCAAAAAGCTCCTAAAAATACCTATACACAATTCCATAGATAGAGAATACTATTTTCTATTATTTTCAAAATCAAGGTCTCCCTCAAGGGGTCAATTTATAAGTGAGGAAGTGGAGCACTAAATGGTTCTCTAACCAATATGGGACTCCCACTTTACAAATAATCCTAAAACCCATTTGTGCTCCCCTGTCTCCAAACTTACAATAAAACAATATTAATAAAAATAATGAAAATAACAAAAGAAAATAAAATTACTAATATGCCCAAAAAGAAAATATGCCCTCGATTCACATCAGATTCATTGTGTTTTCAATTTCATTCTCATCATTTATTAATGCCCCCACGGTACTTTTTTATATGGCTCTTAAGTTTGTATAAAATGAAACTACCTTTTTATTTGGTAAATTTATACTTGAACTAAATTAGTCCATCTTAACACGTGCAATTGCAGTAGTTCACCAATTTAATTTTAAAAACCATTTATATTACACTCTGCAACCACCGGTTGTCACAACCGCCTGCCACCGCCGCATTTAATATTTGAAAAAAAACAAATCATAATACTCCTCACCACCACAACGATTTTATTGGGAAAACCGATGAGAAAAAAACTGAAAACACAATCAAACTTAATAGTTATGTTAACTGACGACCTATTTTCAGTAACAAACCATTTTTGCCCATTACGGTCTAGTGTTTGGACCAAAGATTATGGAATTTCGGTTGAATATGAGTTAAGCAACGGGCTAAATATTGGCTGAAAATGGATTGAATGTAAATAGAACCCTTAAAGTTAAAACCTAATATTTGTCGCTTTCTTCCCTCATCTCTCTCTCTCTCTCTCTCTCTCTCTCTCTCTCTCTCTCTCTCTCTCACACACACACACACACACACACACATACACATAAATATATATATATAGGGTATACCTATTGGCACTCCATAAAATTCTGTTAACACTCCAAAAATTTGCATTATTACTCTATTACCCTCACAATGACTCATTTTCTTTAATCAAAGCAAACGATTGTCATATTGCAAATTACAACTCAAAGCTTTGACATAAAAGCTGTTAACATTTGTTGTTAACAACTCAAAGCTTTACATTACAACTCCAAACTTAATATTATATATTAACAACTAAAATCCATAAAAACTGTCAACAACTATTGAATTTTTTTTTGTAAATCTTGTTTGGTTGGCCTTCCAAATCTGTCCAAAATCTGTCCAAAAATGCAGTCCAAAAATCTGTCCAAAATCTGTCCACAAAGCAGTCCAAAAATCCCAAAATGCAGTCCCAAAATGCAGTCCAAAATGCAGTCCAAAAACAGTCCAAAATATGTCCCAAAGCAGTCACTCAAAGCTTTACATTACAACTCAAAACTTAATATTATATATTAACAACTAAAATCCACAAAAACTGTTAACAACTATTGAATTATATATTGGCACAAATATTTGACGACCAAACAAGATTTACAAAAAAAAATTCATCAACATTGGCCTACCAAATCTGTCCAAAAAAACTAGTCCAAAGTGTGTCTAAATTCTATCCACATTGTCCAAAAAAACCAGTCCAAAATCTGTCCACAAAGCAGTCCAAAAATTCCAAAATGCAGTCCCAAAATGCAGTCCAAAATGCAGTCCAAAAACAGTCCAAAATATGTCCCAAAGCAGTCACTCAAAGCTTTACATTACAACTCAAAACTTAATATTATATATTAACAACTAAAATCCACAAAAACTGTCAACAACTATTGAATTATATATTGGCACAAATATTTGACGACCAAACAAGATTTAAAAAAAAAATTCATCAACATTGGCCTTCCAAATCTGTCCAAAATCTGTCCAAAAAAACTAGTCCAAAGTCTGTCTAAATTCTATCCACATTGTCCAAAAAAACCAGTCCAAAATCTGTCCACAAAGCAGTCCAAAAATCCCAAAATGCAGTCCCAAAATGCAGTCTAAAATATGTCCAAAAGCAGTCCAAAATATGTCCCAAAGCAGTCCAAATATGTCCAAAAGTAGTCCAAAATATGTCCCAAAACAGTCCAAAATATGTCCACAAAGCAATCCTAAAATGCAGTCCAAAATCTGCAAAAAAAAAAGCTGTCACAAAATGCAATTATTTTAATAAACTTACTTGATTTTTTTAAATGAAATAACATTATACACGATAAGAGAACTTACTTGATTTTCATCAATAGTAATTCAAATCGATCATTTCCTCCAAGTGCATATTCGTAACCTTGTTTATGCAAGTGCGGCTATTGTGTCCCACATTTTGACAAACTCCACATTTTCTACCATTTTCAACAATCTCAAATGCGGAGGGATCACGACTTGTAGAACTAATTACCTTTCTTTTTTTCGAACCACACCGACGCCCTTTATGAGGTTGAATAATAGGTTCAATAATGGACGGAAATGGAGAATCAAGTAGTTTAACAATTTGATTTTGGCTATCTTCCCTTTGAGCAAGCGGCATTTGTAAGTACTTTGCACGAAATTCCCCGAGAAGATCTTCAATTTTATCCTTTTGGCTAATCAACACCCTCTCAAAATTACTAGATGATCGTATATCAATCCTCCATTGTAAATGTATATCATAAAGACGTAAAATGTTGGGGTTATTTCTCATCATGTGTGCACATGGCATACCCATTGTCTTTGTGAAATGCCCCGTACATGTACCCCCAAGTGAGTCGGATTTTGATAATTCATATTGCTTGAAAATCTCCCGAAGTGCAAACCCAGAAATATTAGTAACAAGTTCTTTGAAAAGCGGTCCATTGAATTTATGTGGAACACGAATTTTTTCACTAGCAAGTTGTGTGCATATTTCTTTGTACTGATTTTCAATTGCAAGACAAATCTTTTCTTTCACCTCACGTAAATTTCCAGTGGAACATGAAGATATTTCTTGATCATTGCATGCGCACCTTCCACCCTTGAAGTTACACGATTCCCAAAGTGTGCATAATTTTCCGTCCATGCATATACAAATTTCTCTTTGAAAGGAAGCCAAGTTTTTTTTATGTAACAAAGAACAGATTCTTTTTCTCTATATTGAACTTCAAGAATATGCCAAGCTTCATCATAATTCGATAAATCGGGGGATTCTGTCAATTTAGTCCAACTCAACAAGAATGCATCCCAATCTTCATCTTTATCAAATTCTTTTTTACACTTAGCAAGAATATTTTTCTCAATGTGCCATAAACACAAAAGATGCCTGGTCCTTGGAAAAATAACTTCAATTGCATTTACCAAAGCTAGCTCCCTATCCGTCACAATTGCTAAAGGATGTTGATCAACACCCAAAATATTGTGGAACCTTTGCAACACCCACACATAATCTTCTTCTTCCTCTTTTTGCATGAAGGCAAAATAAGAGGAAAATGAAGTATTAAAACTTGTAACTCCAACTATATGCAATAATGGCATTTTATACTTATTTGTCTTATATGTACAATCCATCACAAAAATATTGCCATAACTTTTGGTTAATGCAATTGACTTGGGATGTGCAAAAAACATATGAGTCAAATGACCATCTTTATCGCACTTCATGTCAAAAATAAAATCACCTTGGGAAAGTTCCTCAAATAATGCTTGAAGAACGGTACGATCCGATATAATTTCTTTAATGATCTTCGCCTTCGCATTATAAATCGTCTTTGAAACCGCTTGAATATTTGGATTATTTAGTCGAAGTGCTGAAAGTATTTGACGAGCAGGCACACCAGCCAACGTCATCTCTTTGATTCTAAAAAATTCTTCCTCGGAAAAACGTCGACAAGATGGATGTGCCGACATATCCTTTGAAGGCTCGTGATTATGGGACGCATTTTTTATTTCCACTTCCCAAGTTCCATCTCTTTTCTTTTTTCCCCAAATCTCAAATGGACAATTTATACGTCGCGACGCGGTTGCCCTTTTTCGTTGATCCATCGAAACACTAGTAGCACGATATTTTCCACCTCTGTCACAACCAATAATAACATAACAATCTTTTTTTGATTTTTTTATTGTAGCAGCATATCCCTAAATTAGCGCCACATTACGAATACTATCGAGGAGTTCTTCTCGGCTTGAAAATTTATCAATGGCCAAATACATTCTTTTTTGAGATTCAATAATATCAACATCACCTGTTATTTTTTTCAGTGTTAAAAATGATATGCATAGAAAAATATTAAATTAAAATTAAAATGTGAAAAATACCCAATACAATCTTTTTCAGTGTTTTTTTTTTAGATTCAATAATTTTTTTTTTAATCTCATGAAGTTTCTTCAATACCCAATACAATCTCCAATAAGTTTACTAGTTGATAGCACAAACAAACCTACATAATGAAATAACTAATTCTAACATACATCTTTTAATAACTAACATCCACATAATGAAATATATATATATTGAAAGAAAAATCACCTGAGGTATTGGAGCTGAAATGGTAATTCTTTGAAATGGCTTCAATATCATTTGAGCTTGTGAAATGAATTATTTCATCCAACTCAAGTAATTGTGTAGGAGTTAGGGTTGACATTTCTTCACAATCTACACTTTCTTCTTCTGATATTATCATTTGTAAATGAAAGATGAAGGGATTTTTAGGATGTTTTGGATTTATGAAAATGGGGTATGAAGAGTATAACTTTCTCTCTCTTGAAATGGTGAACGGATGAATAGATGAAGAAATGAAATGGAGTAAATGTTTATGTTGGGGCAAAGGGTATAATTGGCATTTATAAAAAATTTGGAGTGTTTTCAGAAATTATGGAGTGTCTATAGCCGGACCCTATATATATATATATATATATATATATATATATATATATATATATATATATATATATATATATATATATATATATATATATATATATATATAACTGTAGCTTTAACACCTTCTTATTGCGACATGTGTCAATCTCATTTAATACACATATTTACTTATTCAGACGTTTCCCCAAAAAAATATATCTTTTGGTTAATTCAAACGTTTCCCAACGATTCATTATATTTAGACCCTTCACTGACTTTCGGTGTCTTTTGAAATCTCTTTTCAAATAAGGTCTAAATCACTTTTTGGCTGGTTTTTTTTGTTAATGGTCTCTTTAAAAGCGGCAGCGTTAAAAATCTGAGCAACACTAAGATATTTTGTATGAATCCATAAACTCAAGTAGCAGAAAAGTAACTTTGTACACAAAGAAAGAGAAAATCAATAGCACCAGCTTCAAAAGATAAGACTCCTCACTTTCAATCTCAAAGGTAACATTAAATTCCTTCATACGTCACGAATTTATGTTTCATATTCTTGAATTTTTAGGGCTTATTGCATATATGCATTTACGCAAATAGATTTGATGCCATTGCTAGAATTATAATTTGAATGCAAAAATTTGTTTAACAAGTACTAAAATCAAAGGTGATGGTTTCAACAAGTAATAAAATTAACAACTAAAAGGAGATGGTTCAACAAGTACCAAAATTTAAAAAAAAAATCTTTTTCAAATTTTAACAATTAAATTCCACAAATTTTAATTTCTTGAAATTAAAATTAAACTTAAACTAAATAAATGTTGGAATTTTTCTTGTTAAATGAACAATGTTAATTCAACTCAAGTCTAGATATATCCTAACAATGATTAACACATGATTTAATATAGGCCAACGAAATTTATCACAAATTTTACCAAATAAGTTCTTTGACTTGAATTAAATTACACCAAAATTAACCCAAACTACTTTAGCACCAAATTAAACTATACTTGTGATTTAAACCAAATTTTATCTTTTTAATCCTAAGCATGCATCTAGGTGTTTTGCAAGATAAAATAAATCACAATCATACTACGTCGCGATGTACGAGGAAAATCCAAATGGGAAAAACCTCGGACGGCCCTGCCAACAAATCCACTAGGTATGGTAATTTTACAAAAACAAGACAAAGACTTACAACAACGACTTAACTCCCTTTAAGCCTTGATGCCCCTTCTTGCTTCAACCTCCGACTAGTCGATAACTCCGGAGTCCATCGAAATCTTGGAGTCCACCTATGGGGAACATCTACCATCAACACACACACGGTGCCTTTCACCATATGAGCACGCCACAGCAAAAACCAATCTCCTTGTTGGGTAGAGAAGGAACCCAATATTTCTCCTTTGATGGGTAGAGATGAACCCAGTGCCAAACAATCTCCAAGAAAGATATATATATATATATATATATATATATATATATATATGTGTGTGTGTGTGTGTATATATATATGTATATATGTATATATATATGTATATATGTATTGAGGATCATGGATTTAAACAAACATGGGTGTAAACATTTGTGTTTTAAAGAAATTAATTCGTGAAAATAATAAACACAAAAAGAGACATCTGGAAGATGAAGTTTTTCTCTCTAAGTGTGTAAAAAGCTCTCCAAAAGTATGTCAAAAAAGTCCTCTTCAAACTGATTAGAAACTGGTAAGAATAAGTGGGTGAGTGGGAAGTTGCCAAATAAACAAGTTTCCCGCCCAGGTCGTTCTAACGACATTTGAGGTCGTTCAAACGACTTTCAGATGTCGTTCGAACGAAAGCTTCGTGCGAGATTACCAATGAGAATTCAGAAGGTTTTGCACAAAATCTCTTTCGAACGAACTCATTCTAACGACCTGGTTTGAACGAACTTCCAACAAAATTCAGTAAAAAAATGGCACAAGTTCATTTGAATATCATTCGAACAAGATCCCAATGTCGTTCGAACGACATTTTAGAAAATCAAAAAAAATTATTCTAAGCCCAAAACTTTTTATAAAATCATCTAAAGTGATTTTCTGAGAAAAATAAAGTCATAAAAAATATTTTATAAAATACACCCAAAATAAAATTTATTCCAAGTCTCTACATATATATAAAATGCATTCATACCTTTTAGAGACCTTGGGATCCAAATGTTGATGACGCAAAACGTGTCACTTGAAACCGGCAATGATGCAACCTTAATATCTGGTCTGCTGCATTTTCATTTCTTCGAACGCCATAGGCTTTAAGGTACAACATGAACATATATCCTATGACTCAAATTGTTTTTTTCGGAACTAATCCAACACTACAAATTGGCTATATTGGAAATTTTTATTTACAAATCTCCCCCTTTGGCTATTTTAGAACAAAACCCAAAGAAAAATTTGAAGGGCCGTCAAGCACATCTAGACACAGTCCCACCCAAAACAAATATAGACGCTTGACTCGACTCATAGGAAATGCTTTGCCGTTTTAAGTAATGCCGCTAAAGATGAAGTCCTCCACACTTAAACAAATCATCAAATGCATAGGGAATGTAACAAATTAAAGTGCATAAAATTAAATACACCCCCTTAATTAATTATCACTTTTTATCTAACAATGATCTTCCTAGAAAGACATCTCCCCATAAGTTAGATCGGCCCAAATTTGAAAGGATTAGATACCATTTATCCCCCTTTTTGTTCAGGAATAGACCAAGGTTAAGGATAAAATAACTTATTTCTCCCCCAATTAAAGCAAATACCCCCTCCCCCCCAAAATAAATAAGGGATATGAATAAGGAAAAACAAGTGTATCATGCAATGATGCATAAGGTGACAAGAGCATTAAAGCATATGGGCAACAATGAAGTACAACTAATCCATACAAATATTAATGAATATCAACTTTGATGCGATAACAAAAAGATATCATATAATGTATTAAGATAATAATGGGATATCAAGCCAAAATTCGCAACAAGATAGATACCAATTTTGAATTCAAAGCATACATGGACTAGCTATCAAGGCAAAGACTCAAAACAAAAAAATAATAATACCATATATATATATATATATATATATATATATATATATATAGGGAGTGGTTCACAAGTGAACCTAAAGGATGAACTTTTTAATGAACCTTAATAATTAATTAATTTTAATTCCTATGTTGTAATTGGTCCACGTCAGCGGCAATGGACACGTGTTTCAATTGATCCCACCCACCCACCCACCCTAACATCCCCCCCAACCCACCCCCATGGCAGCCCTGCTGCCATAAGGGCTGCTATAAGGGCTGACATGGTGATGGTGGGGGTGGGTGGTGGGGTGGGGTGCCGGGGGGGTGAGGGAGTTGGGGATCGATCGACACGTGTGTTCGTTGCCGCTGGCGTGGACTAATTACAACATATAAATTAAAAGTAATGAGTTGTTAGGTGTTTTTTGTTAAAGTTCATTAAAAAGTTCATCTTTTAGGTTCACTAGTGAGCCTCTTCATATATATATATATATACACACACACACACACAAATATATATTAAGGAAGCACAAGCGCATATATATAGATATAAACACCACAAATGACACAACACAAAATTAAAGAGCTTTCAACACTCTTATGGCATAAATGTGTCATATGGAAACGAAAGTGAAAGGGTGTGAACTAGCAATAATTAAATTATGACCCAATCACTTAAAACTTGTTCAAGGAGTTCCATTTGATTGCAAATTTCATCAAACATATATAAAGCCTCATGTGATAAAAATATTGAACTCAAAGAACATAACAAGCACGATTCACACAAGCCTAGCATATGGATGATTCTACAAACCAATAGAGTTATGACAAAATAACATAACTAGGATACAAAGTCAATGTGCAAACCCATTGATATTCCATCCAAACTCCCTCAATAGATAATAATCATGCTCTTTTCTAGTATTGTGAATGAAAATATCAACCTAAACAATATTGGCCTTGGAAAAAAAATTCTTTTTATGCCATTCATTTTTTAAGGCCTATGGACCTTGGATACTTTTTACAATGCCACACTTTTAAGATCCTATTTAAATGGTGGCTTAATCGCAAAGGACATATGAGTAACTTTCGTAGCCCTCCCCCGTTGCACTTTCATATACAATATTTTTAATACACAAAACTCATAAGCAACGGTATAACATGCACAAATCCTCCATAGTGAAAAAACATGTAGATGACTAAATTGGAAGGAGAACTTCTCACTTAGCTCAAATATTAATATGAAGTTAAAATTCAAATGATCTCATGCATGTGTGCAAAAGAGGCATAAAATTAGAATCCTTTTAGCAATTAAAATACAAATGACTTCATATAACCATGATAAAGAACAATTTAAGGATTGAAATTCAAAACCAAAAGTTCTAGCCATGTGGAAGCGAAAAATGCGGATTGAACACATATGCCACAAAAGGTATCTAAAACTCAAATATAAACACAAAAAAAAATCTTTTTGGATTTTTTCAGGAAAAAAAATTAACCAAACGCAAAAAAATTCAACTCAAAAGAAAACAAAGAAAAATCTTTTTGTATTTTTCAATTAATACACACTATATGAAGATAAATACACAAGATAAACAAATCATAGTTCTAGTATGAGATATATGATAAGCAAGAACTAGAAAATGACAAATAATTATACAACTAGCATAGATATATCATGATGCACATAAGCTAATGTATGTAAACAAAGCTAACACAATTAACCTTTGGATTTAGTAAGTGAGGTATCACGTGCAAGCAAATGAGAATAAAAAATCCTATCTTATAAATCTTCCAAATCGGATCTCCTAACCCAAACTAGCCAAGCATGACGCTCTCAGGATTTGGGAACCTTGGTGACTCTACCATTGGACTTCCTAGGATCCTTTTTAAGATCAAAACAAAATTTTCTAAAGTGACCTTTTCGACCACAATGTGAGCAAGTAAAGGCCCGGCGAAAAGTAGTACCTAAGGATTGACCTTTTAAAGTGTTCCTAGTCGATTCTCCTAAACTAGTGGGTTTAACTCCATTAGCGAAAGCATTTTGAGTATCGAAGCCAATACCACATGTGTCATTTTTTATTTAGACGGTTCCTAGAATTTTATCTATTTTTTTGGACCTACACTCCAAATCAAATTTGACTCGAGTTGAGTCTCTGAACTTTTTTCTAACTCTAAAATACTTGACTCAAGCAAACACCTACTTTATTCAAACTCAAGAAGATATTTATTCATAGTCTCCATTAAATATTTAAGGTTATCTCTCTCTCCTCCTACGTACTCAAGCTTCTCATGAAGAACTCTCTCACGTGACCTAAGGTTTCCACTAAAGCACTCTCGTTATTAACCTTGGAACGTTCTCTTAAACAAGTTTCCAACTTCAAGTTAGCCCTTTTTATTGTGAGACCCCGCCTAATTAACATTAGGTGAACAGTCCTTTATTAAATTAAAACAGGTTTCTCATATGGTTCATTATTAGCATCACTGTCAAAAACTTTTTAATTACTAACCACCTAAGTGAAATTAGACCGATGCCAAACTTTATCTTTCTTTAAAACAGATAAATAAACATTGTTGAATACTAAATTAAACATTCACGATATACTAGAGTACAACCATCACAATATATAAATGAATAATTTTTTACCGAATAAACCATCGGCTAAAATCCAAAACCGAATACTCCATAATAACAAAAGAACTGAATGACTAAAAAATAGTCAACGGGAAACATGTCCATATATGAAATATAAAATGAGATCCTACACTAGTCCTGAAAGGAAGAATCTTCTACTCAAATCCTTTCAGCATCCACAGTGCTACAGTTCCAAGTCCTTGGAACGAAGTCATCAAGTCTGGCGTCCCTGTGGCTAGACGCCTAAAAGGTTTTGAAAATATTTGATAGTAAGAGTTAGTACTCAAAGCGTTTTGAAAATATTTAGCAAGTTTTTATCACAATATAACATCGGTTATTGATTACACATGTTCACGTACACTCTCTCTTGAGTTTTCCTCACCTCTCATCTATAGTGCACGCTTAATGTTCTATACTTAGCCTACCTAGCTATACTACCCAAGCTAACTAGACTAAAGTATCCAACTGAACTTATCTACATGTCTAAGTTCCCGCAATGCCCATATAGTACATAATTTATTAACATCTCTCATATGTTAAATTACTTCTCATGTAACATTTTACATATGTTAGATTTCAATCCTTATAATTAAGTCTCACTACTTAATTTATTATCTTAGATATTCACGATCTATCTTTAATCCGTTAATTAAGTCTCTCTACTTAATTTTCCTTTTCAGATATATATCAATATATAACATCTACCAGTCTACTATCACTCAGAAGTATAATAATCATAAAGTATATATTTCACACACAATATATACTATAAGTGCATACTTTACTATCACATCCTTGTACCACACATTAGAGATTATTGGCTCGAAATCCTACCTCGATCACCAATAGTGATTTATATATCTTGGCTCAGAATCATACCTCAATCGGCAATAAATATTGATAATATTACCTTGTAATCACACCTCGATCACCAATATTAATCATATCTAGATTGGCTCGGAATCATACCTCGATCACTAATACTAGTTATCTATATTGGCTCGGAATCCTACCTCGATCACCAATATTTATTTAGTATACATTAGGTATTCACACAACCTATGTATTACTTATTCATCAATAGTATTCACATAACCCGATCATTTACAATAGTACGTAGTATATTTCTCTCTAATACTTACCGTACATTTTATTTTACGATTTCTCACACCGTGTTTTTTTTATTTGAGTATTCACACAACTCTAAGGGCCCTAGTTACCCCTTCATTTATTTTCAATAGTTAAATCAATATTTACCCTATTGGTTTACGTGTTAACTCATTCTCGCTTTCTGAAATTCATTATCTTTCTCTCCGATAATGTACGATGAAATTTAACCCAATTCATTCTCTCTTTAATCCCCTCAATAGGACTAAGACTCCATCCTCTAATAAGCCTATTGTAGTATAATGAGTCCCTCATTATAATACTACCAAAGTCCCAAAAGTTTACTCGACCACAACTGAGAAATTCTAGGCTAAACAAGGGAAATTTTTGATTTTCTAGGTTACCGAATCGATTAGCCCCAGGCCGAATCTATTCGATCCTGTACAAATTTTGTACTTCGTCTTCTTCATGCATTTTTACCCGATTTTCACCATTTTTACTTAACATAATTCTCATTCTACTTCACAAAATTCAAGGTCACATATTCCTAACCATTTCTACATGTGTGGGTGTAATTTCTAACATAAATCGGTCACCAAAACATTAAAATTACCGATTAATAATGGATTAATTCATCAAATCCTCAAGAACCCTAGATTTCAATATTTTCCATTAATACTCATATGAAACCCAAATGTAAATTCGTAGCAATTACTAAAAATCTTAGATAACTTGTCCTCTACAGATTTTTATCCAATCTACATGCAATATCCTACCCAAACATGTATAAACATAGGTTTTTCTTCCAAACATATCCAATAAATCAATATTATTCAAACCCTAGTCACATGGACATTGTAGCTTCATATTAATTTGCAATGAACAACTTGCCTTAACAGGTAATGTCTAATTTCGTGATGATGATGATGGATTGGTGTTCCTTCCTTCCAATCTTCACTACTCAGATGATTAGGATGCAAGAACCGAGTCCAATTCTTCAAGAACATCTCTTTAAGCTTTGAGAATGATCGTTCATTCTTATCTAATGGCCTCCTTTGAGTTTATGTGTTTCTAACCCTAACCCCAATCTCTAAATATCAGATATAGGACTCTAAATTTAGTAGGCCCCTTAACCTCTATTTGTCAAATGACCGAATCGCCCTCAATAGGTGTCGATTTGGTCTAAAATTGACCCGGGACCGAAACTATACCCCTAGGTACACTATTCAGACTATTTCAACCCATTCGGAATCATTCGTGACCTCTAAATTATTATCCGAATCACTTAAAATATATTTCCTATGTCAATCTCAAATCAGTCTACATGCAACTCCCGATCGAGATAAAATAAAATACACACATATCACTCGTTATGCCGTATAACACTAATCATTAATTATTTACTATTCACACTTAGTAAATATTATATCATAATATTAATCAATATCTATCTCTCAATTAATATTTAATAATCACATTTATCATTTAATCACATTAAATTACTTCACTCCCATAATTTAAATAAAAACGTATTTTTTCAATTAATTCCCGAATTAATTAAATTATAAATACACAGAAATACGGGGTATTACATTTATTTTAATTGATTCCCCATATAGTTCATGAAAGGCCACTCGAAGTTTACTCACATCAACCTCTTCTTCATTCTCACTCTCACTTTCTTCTCCACTCTCTATACCATCAAAATTTTAGCATTCACAAACTTTGGCCTCGAAAGTGTCATGTATTAAGATGTCATTGTTGGATCATTTATCACTATCACTTACATTACTTTCCATGAATGCAATAAAGTTGCGCTCAATGGAGGAATCGGGTCCCTCTTCCATTTTACTATCAGTAAGGGTGGCATTGTATGAAATTGGTTATCTGCCATCCTTTCTTAATTTAGTGGGACATTCGTATGCCCTATGTCTATAACCCTCACAACCATAACATCTATTCAACTCATCCCTATTAAGATCTTTATTATGCCTTTTAGGGAATTTTTCGGCTTTGTCATACTTAGGTTTAGGACTGTGCATTAAAACTGTAAACCCGAAGAACCGAACCAAACCGACCTCTATGGTTCGGGTTGGTTCGAGTTTTTTTAATTTTGGGTTGGTTCTGGTTCCAAAAAAAAAACCGATATACTCGGTTCGGTTCTCGGGTTCATATATAAACCAAACCGAACCGAACCGAAAACCGAACCATATACCCGAACCAGAAAACCGAACCGAAAACCCGTATTTCGAACCGAAACATGACCCAGACATTTTAGTCCTTTAGCTTTATATTTTAGGACCTAGGGTTTAAGTCATTTAACTTTGTCATTTAACTACAAGACCCAGCCATCTCTATCACTCTCTATTGCTGTCTCGCCCAACAGCGGTCTCTCTCTCCCTCGGTCTCGCTCGTCTTCAACGAGTTCAACAGCTCAACAGCTCGTCTCGCTGGTACAACAGCTCGTCTTCAACGAAATCAGTAAGTTCTCATCTCTCGATTCCATGGTTTCACTTGTTCTTCAACAGCTCTAGAAACTTGTTCTCGATTCAATGAAATCAACGAAATCAGTAGGACCAAGACTATTTTCCACTATATCACTTGATTTCGTCTTCAAACTCAATGAAAGTCCAACGAAATCACTTGATTTCGTCTTCAAACTCAATGAAACTTGGTCAAATTTTCTTGATTAGATTGTAAATATGAAACCTAGGTATACAGTGCTCATAAATTTCAAAAAACGAAGTGTGGGAGTAATTTTTCAAAAAAAAAATTATCACTTGAATGGATCCATCAATCTTATACAAATTATTGAGAGTACAACTACTGAAACAATTTTTTTGGGTATACTAAGGTTATTAAAATATTAAACATTTTTTTGGGTATACTAAACTGTATTTGTTTGTGTACACCTTGAAAAAAATGACATTATTGATTTCATTGAGTTTGGGTATTTAGGTAAACTGATTTCGTTTGGGTATACTATTGTGATTTCGTTTGGGTATACTAAGGTTATTAAACTATTAAGCCTTTTTTTGGGTATACTAAACTGATTTTATAATGTTTATAATGATTTTATAATGTTTATAATGATAAAATGATGTTGCAATGTTTAATAGTTTAATAGATAAAATGATGTTATAATGTTATAATGTTAAAATGATTTTATTTATCTTTCATTATCACTTGTGCACCTGGCTATTAGGTTTAGTTATAATGATTTTATAATGTTATAATGTTAACTTATTTATTATTTTATTTGTAGATGTCAAGTACTGCGGACACTACTTTTCGTCACCCAGCTTCTGTTTCTCAGCCAACGACAAATACCACCACACAAGCATCACAAGTAGCAGCCGGGGATTCGACCGAGGTAGCTAAAAAGAAGTTCAAATCTGATGTGTGGGATCATTTCACTAAAATAGAAAAGGAAGATGGGAGTAAAGCCGATCAATGTAAGTGTAACTATTGTTCATCTGTATATACATGTTCAAGTTCTTAAGGAACTAGTACCTTAAGGAATCACCTTGGGAGATGTAGAGCTTATCCACTTAATAAAGATACAAAGCAAATAAATTTAGTTTTTCAAAAGGATGACGAAGAGGAGAGTAAACTAGTACCTTGGAAATTTGACCAGGGGGATTGTGGAGAGGCACTTGCCAAAATGATTATGATTCATGAACTATCATTTAGGTTTGTTGAACGTGAAGGCTTTAGGTTGTTTATGAGTGTTTGTCAACTTAGATTTCAGCATGTGTCACGCACTACAATTGCTAGAGACGTTGTCAAGTTGTATGCTAGGTTGAAAACAGATTTAAAAATTGGTTTGCGAAATCAGACTCAGAGAATTTGTCTAACCACTGACGCATGGACCTCAATTCAAAATATGAGTTACATGTGTCTTACCGCTCATTTTATTGATAGTACTTGGAAATTACAAAAAAGGATACTCAATTTTTCTGTCCTTGCTAGTCATAAGGGTGTTGCTATAGGCCAAGCCGTTGGAGCATGTTTGGTTGAATGGGGTGTAGAAAAAGTATTTACAATGACAGTTGATAATGCCTCCTCTAACGACACTGCTATTGCCCATTTGAAGAAAAAACTTTTCAAAAAAAATGCATTTGTCTTAGATGGTGAATTTTTTCATATGCAATGTTGCGCCCATATATTGAACTTGATTGTGAGGGATGGGGTGAAAGAGATAGAGACGTCCATTATTAGAATTCGTGGTGTTGTGAGATACATTAGGAGTTCTCCACAAAGAGCACAACAATTCGGAATTTGTTGTGACCAAGAACAAATTGTGTCCAAATCCTCTTTGTGTCTTGATGTCCCCACAAGATGGAATTACACATTTCTCATGTTAGAAACCGCACTCAAGTTTCAAAAGGCATTTGAAAGGTTGGATGAACTTGAAACAAACTTTGCCTCCGATCTTAAGGAAGGGGTACCTAGTGAGGAGGATTGGGATAATGCTCAAGTATTAACAAAATTTTTGAAAGTTTTTTATGACGTGACCAAACGTTTATCCGGGTCTTTGTATGTCACGTCAAATGATTATTTTCATCAAGTGTGTGCAATTGAACAATTATAGAGTGATTGGGCTAAACATAGTGATATTCGGTTGAGTATCATGGCTAAAAAAATGAAGGAAAAATTTGATAAATATTGGGGAAACATTGAGAAAGTTAATATGATGTTGTTGGTTGCGGTTGTGTTGGATTCACGATACAAGTTGAAGTATGTGGAGTTTTGTTATGGTAGAATTTATCATTTGGAAAAAGTGAATGAGTTATCAACGAGAATACAAGAAGTTATGCATCGTATGTACATTCATTATCAAATGTTTGTCGGTACGAGTTCTCGTTCAAAGAACACTCAATCTTCAAATGATATTGAAGTTGATTCCTTGGAAGGTGAAAATGGTGAGCAAGTTAAGTCTCTTCAATCGCAGTTTTTGAAACATTTGGAAGAACGAGAAAGTGTAGATTCAAAGTCCGAAGTTGATATGTATTTTGATGAAGGGGTAGCAAAGGATGGACCAAATTTCGATATCTTAGCATGGTGGAAATTGAATGGTTGTAGGTATCCAACACTTGCTCTAGTGGCACGTGATGTTTTAGCTATACCGATTTCTACCGTTGCTTCAGAGTCGGCCTTTAGCACGGGGGGGCGCGTCCTTGACCAATTTCGTAGTTCCCTATCCCCTAAGGTAGCAGAGTGCTTGATTTGTGGACAAGATTGGCTTCGCGCATCACCATTTCCACTAGAAGTTGAGATGCGATTAGATGAAATGTCGGATCTAGAATCAGGTAACTTTTATTATGCAATTTTTTTTTTGTTTTATTAATATGTAACTGAATTATTAATATGTAAAAATATGTTATTTGCAGTCATCATCGAAGATCCCGAACTTGCAGCGGTTTTCTCTACTACACCCGTGTTGACTTGAGGTAAAATTTCAATTGGTATATGTTATTTGCTATAATTCCCGAAAACTGTTATATATGTCAACATATATAACAGAAAACTGTTATATATGTCAACATATATAACAGTTTTGGTTATATATGTTGACATATATAACAGCAACTGTTATATATGTCAACATATATAACAGCTTGTTATATATGTTAACATATATAAGTTATTACAGCTTGTTATATATGTTAACATATATAACAGCTTGTTATATATGTTAACATATATAAGTTATATATGTTAACATATATAACAGCCTTTTGTTATATATGTTAACATATATAACAAGCTTGTTATATATGTTAACTTAACATATATAACAGGTTTCTCATTCCGTTTGTTAACATATAATTATAACAAAATACATATATAACATATATAACTTAACATATATAAAAGGCTATTATATATGTTAACATATATAACAAAATACATATAAGTTAACTTAACATATTAACTTAACTTAACATATATGTTAACTAACTGTTATAAAAATTGTACTCTGAGATAGTTTGGTTTTTTTCATGCCGTTTCATTTTTTTTGCAGAAACGCTTCACCGAGTTGAACAAAGGAAGATGACTTCAATTGGAAATTTGGAAGGAAAAATCTCTATTTGCGTGGATGAAATTTATTATGAATTTTGAATTTATTATGTATTTCAGATCAGCTCTTTTTGAGGGGATGATAATATGTATTTCGGATGATGCTTTAATATGTATTTGAATTTAATATGTATTTCGGATGATGCTTTAATCATTACCTTGTTGAAATATTCTAGTTAATTTCATGTATTTTATTCTTGAATGTTGGGATATTCAAGTTAATTTCATTAAATTTATTTATTTTATTTAATTCCACACTTGAATGGTAATTTCATGGTTTAAACTTTAATTTAATCACAAATTAACAGGAACCGTGAACCGACCCAAACCAAACCGAGAACCATTGGTTCGGTTTGGTTCGGTTCTACACAAATATTCGGTTCGGTTCTGGTTCCAAAACCAGATAACCGAACCATTTCGGTTCTGGTTCTGGTTCCATAATGGAACCGAACCAACCTGAACCATGCACACCCCTACTTAGGTTTATCAAATTTCTTAAAATCATTTTTAAGTTTATCTTTGTTAAACTTAAGAAATTTTCTAAACTTCCTAGCAAACATCGCCATCTCATCGAAATCGATGTCACTCTCATCATTCGAAACTTGTTTTCCCTCATTTCGGGCTTTCAAATCGATGCCCTTATATTTCTTCTTCTCATCCTTGGAGGTACACATGTCAAGTTCATAGGTTTATAAGTCACCTACGAGCTCTTCACGTTTCCTAGAGGTTAAAGTGGGTAAAGAATTTAACACGGTCACTTTTGGAAGGAACCTATCGAGTAAGAACCTCAAAATTTTCTTTACTACACGATTGTCGGGTATCTTTTCTACCAAGTTAAAAGATTAATTAACAATGTCGTAAAGTCTAGCATAAAATTCATCAAAAGTTTCACTTTCTAACATTTTAATGGTTTCAAATTGAGTGGTGAGGTTTTGTAATTTCGAAGCTTTAACGACACTTCTTACCTCATGGGTGAGTTGTAAAATATCCCAAGACTCTTTATATGTCTCACACGTCATAATCCAGCGAAATTCATTCGGTGTGACCGCACTAAAGAGAGCATTCCAACCACGGGAATTAAAGTTAGCTAACTTAATTTCATTCTCACTCCAACATTCAACGGGTTTCGGTACACGCTCATTTTCAAGTAGACACGTAGGTGGGGACCACCCGCTAACTACCGATTGCCAAATCCGCTCATCAAGGGATTTAAGTGTCGACCTCATATGCGCTTTCCAATACACATAATTTGAACCATCGAAAACTCAAAATTTTGTAAAACCCATATTTTCCATTTTTTTAACCAAAAACAAAAGTTAAGGATCTTAACGCAATAGATTAGCGTTCTCGCTTTGATACGACTTGTTGGAGCGAATGGCCCCAAATATTTGACAAATAGAGGTATGGTAATTTTACAAAAATAAGACAACGGACTTACAACAACGACTTGACTCCCTTCAAGACTTGAAGCTCCTTCTTGCTTCAACCTCCGCCTAGTTGACAACTCTGGAGTCCACCGAAATCTTGGAGTCCATCAATGGGGCACAACTACCGTCAACGCACACATGGTGCCTTTCACCGTATGATCACGTCGCAACAGAAACCAATCTCCTTTTTGGGTAGAGAAGGAACCCAAACTTTCTCCTTTGATGGGCATAGATGAACCCGGTGCCAAAGAATCTCCAAGATGAATATATATATATATATATATATATATATATATATATATATATATATATATTGAGGAACTTGGATTTAAACAAACATGGGTGTAAACATTTGTGTTTTGAAGAAATTAATTCATGAAAATCATAAACACAAAAAGGGACATTTGGAAGATTAAGTTTTTCTCTCTAATTGTGTAAAAAGCTCTCCAAAAGTCTGTCAAAGAAGTCCTATTCGAACTGATTAAAACAGGTAAGAATAAGTGGGTGAGTGGGAAGTTACCAAAAAAACTGCCAAAAAAATAAGTTTCCCGCCCAGGTCGTTCGAACGACATTTGAGGTCATTCTAACGACTTTCTGATGTCGTTTGAATGACATCTTCACGCGAGATTACAAAATAGAATTCAAAAGGTTTTGGCACAAAATCTCGTTCAAACGAACTCGTTCTAACGAATTCAACGAAAATTCAGTGGAAAAATGTCACATGCTCGTTTAAATATCGTTCGAACGAACTGGGCATCTCGTACGAATGAGATCCCAATGTCGTTCAAGCGACATTTCAGAAAATCAATTTTTTTATTTTAAGCCCAAAACTTTTTATAAAAACATCTAAAGTGATTTTTTAAGAAAAATAAAGTCATAAAAATATTTTATAAAATACACCCAAAATAAAATTTATTCCAAGTCTCTACATATATAAAATGCATTCATAAGTTTTAGAGACCTTGGAATCCAAATGTTGATGACGCAAAATGTGGCACTTGAAATCGGCAATGATGCAACTTTAGTATCCGGTCCGCTGCGTTTTCAACTCTTTGAACGTCATAGGCTTTAAGGTACAACATGAACATCTATCCTATGACTCAAATTGTTTTGTCCGGAATTCAACCAACACTACAAATTGACTCGATTGGAAATTTTCCTTTACATTTACATCCTCACAGCCCACATAAATGAGATCTGAGATTTATTTGTTTCGATCTACTTTTGTTTAGATCCGAGTTTCTATTTTTTGATTTTTTATATGCTTTCTATGATTGATAAATTACTATTTAGGGGACCTATTGTATTATTGTGCATTTGTTTTCTATACAGCTATGGAGTTTAATTACAATGAAGTTAGTACAGTTTTAATGGGGGAACTATTGGCTCGGTCCAAACCCGACCCAATCATCAACCCCTCTCCATATTTTATCCACTCATATTTAGCCTAACCCATAATTAGCCCATCCCACCCACTTGACAGTACTATTGTTGTGTTTAATACCCACATACTAATTGTATAGGTCTCACACGCACAAATTTTTTTTTAAAAAAAGTGTTGGATTGAGGAGTGTGTTCTATGATTTCTATAGGGGAATATGTCTTACATTGGTCGAGTAGTAAACTCATATAAATAATAAACAATATTTAAATTTTACCTACTGGGCAATGCAGGAAACTATTTTTGTCACGATCTAGTATTGCAACAGCATGAAAGTGAGGCATTAGTACTTTGTTAGCTATAAAATAAAAACATACTTTCAAAAGTTTCTAAAAAAAAAACATGATGATTTAAGATATCTGAAGAAAGGGACCCACTTAAATATAGAAATGAAATGAGGCTAATATTTTAGGGTGAACATACATGATGGTTGGACTCCTGAACTCTTATCTTTTTCACCCCTCTTATGTAGTTGCAAACTGCTAACCAGGGGCGGATTTAAGAGGGCAAGGAGGGCAAAGGTTCCTCTTGCGATTTTCAAAAAAAAAAATACTGAGAATTTTTTTTAGGGGTGTAGTGTGTAAAAATAGAATCTCAGAGGTTAAGTTAATGAGTTTTTCACAAATTCAGGGTAAGAAAACGTAAATATTTGGAAAAACTTAAAAAAAACATTAGCTACATGTTTCAATCTCACGCCTCTTTTCCCCATTTTCATCCCACATTTTGTCTCTCACAACTCTCTCTCTCTCTCTAACCAGCACCAGCAGCCTCTGAGCACCGGAAACAAGAACCCATTCGTCCCCTCTTCCACTGAACTGAGGTGTTTCCTTGTTTATTTGTTAGTTATTTTTATCTGCTTAACAAATGATTCATTGTCTCCCTTGTTCACTATATGTGCGTTTTTGTTAAGGATTCTTCATAATCAATCTTATGACATCACTGTACATAACATGGAGTTAAATAATGTATATGTACATTCCAAGTTATTTTCTTTTTATTAACTTGGTTTCGACCCATCATAGAATCAAATGTAAGAGCCATGAAATAGTTCTTCTTAGCCATAAATACCCAGTATGTTAAAGTTAATTATGATTTTATTCCTTTCACTTCCTTTATTTTATGTACTTTCTTGTCAAATGAGTTAAGTATGAAAATAAAACAAACAAAGTACAAGATTCAGTTTATATTAAATTGTTCAGTATCTAGGTGTAGCCCTGTAATGATTTCTTTTTTTTCTATGATTGCATTAAATCATAAATTTTGTAAAATTCATTTTTTAACCTGTTCTCCCCTTAAGGTTATATAGGGCTAATGTTATAATTATCCCTAGTAAAAAAACTAATAATTTTGAAATTTATAAAACCCAACGCTACTGTAAACCAAAATTTTATGTAAAACTCAAATCAACCCCAAAAAATCGCCTCACAACTCGAAAATTCCCCCCCTCCCCCCCCCCCCCCCCCTCCCCCCCAAAAAAAAATAATCATGGATCCTCTACTGCTGCCAACAATATGTAAATACGTATATGGGGAAAAAACAAATGCCTAAGACCTATACCATTACCTGCTTCCTAAACCAAAGAAAAATAGATACAAGATTGGGGTCAAATCAAAGGCCGATTTGAGTAGATCCAAAAAAACAAAACACAACCAAAATTATAACATGGAAATTTGAAATTGAATTCTTTATGTATAACAAGACAAATAGTCATACAACCTCAAATCAAATAAGTTTGGATTCATTGAAAAGCCCTAATCCATTTAGAAGTAATAATATCTGATAAAATTAAACCTGCATAGACCTTTCCTACTAAACAAGGTTTTTTTTTTTAAAAAAGGTCATACAAAAAACATAGATCTAAAAAAATCAACACAAAATACATGGATTGATTATTTTAATTGGGGATATTAGACATGTAATATGAGGGGGGATAGATAGATAGATAGAGAGAGAGAGAGAGAGAGAGAGAGATTCTTACGATTACATAGCATACAGTTCGTCACAGAACGGTGACTGAATATTTTATGTCTTTGATGTAAGCACAACCGAACACTGATTGATATCAATATATGTGTGCATGTGTGTGTAAGAGAGAGGGGGGGGGAGAGAGAGAGAGAACATTTGAAATAATTAGAGATGGAAGGGATTCGACATTGAGACGGTTTTGTAAGTGAGAGGTGTTTCCTAGGTTTGCGATGAGAGAGAGGAGGGAGTTTTTCGATTTGGATTGGGGGGAGGGGGGAGAGGTGCGGGGATGCATTTTGATCCAACTAGATTTCTAGGTTTGATATGTGTTTTGTTCCATATATATATATACTAGCGGAATGCCCGTGCCTGAAGGCACGACAAAAAATCTCCAAACACCACAAATAATCCTTTCGAGACCTCGTATGAACAACACAAATTTTTCTAAAGGCACAATATATCGACTATATTACTCCAAACTTAAACTAATAAAGATAATTATAATCCATGACGAATATACTAGTTTATGTTAAAATTCCAACAAAATAATGGTAAAAATAAATATACAATATTTAAGTCGAATTTTTGTTTTCCTACACAAATAGTGTCAATAATTTAGAAATTTTGGCCAGAGTTTTCTTTGTTTATAGGACTATCCACCCTATTTAAAAAATAAAAAAGTGTTCTAACAATAGTAACAGTAATAATAATCCATCCCCGACCTCATATAAACCACATCAACGATTTAACAATATTCACTCATATACCCCAGGTATGAGTACATAACAAACCATTATTCGTAAAAGAATCTCAAAAATATTAAAAAGAAGATATGACAATCCCGTTTGATTCCTAATAAATATCACCAATATGTCCATGTCTTCAATTGTGAGATAGCTTGATCTACTAAAGAAATTCAGTCGCATCTCCCTCCTGCGTGTATAATTGAGGATCACCTATAAATATCATGAATATTGTGATAAGTGAACTATATGAGTTCACAAACTACTTGACAATTTGCATTATTCTTATTAAAAAAACATCTCAAAATTGATCATCTTAAACAATATATTGTGTACCTCACTTGTTTTGACATCGAAAGAGGTGTGAAGAAACTCTCTTGTGCCACACATCACGCCTACTGTAAGCTAGATCATCTTAGGTACATGTCACATCATCGCACCTACATTAGGTATAGGGGAAGAGAAATGATTATTAATCAAGGTGGGAAAACTATAATACAACTATGGTGCCAAAATGTAAAAAGTTCTCAAATTTTTCTCTTTCTTATTGCTATTGCTTCTTCTTCCCTACTTTATATCCATTCCCTCCTTTTACCTGAACAAAAGAAGTAGAATTAATGAATTGTATGGTTTATGCTAGCATTCGTATTCAATCAAATAGTGGCTATGAATATTTTAGTGACATTGAATTTGAATACGAAAGGGATGACCTCTTTAAAGAACACACTGTGATATTGAATATAAAAAGTCAGTTGGTTCACTCATTGCATTTTTTAAACTGAGGCAAGCGTTATTATTGGCTTCTTTGCTTCACTGATGTCTTTGATGTGACACCTTTTGAGGAAAATCCAAACTTTAACACTATCCTTTTATCTTGATCAGCAAGACTCCTTTGGCTGTTGTTGCTGCTTTCGAGCATCAGTCGTCTAAGCAAACTTTGCATATCCTTATCTTGAATCCAATCAATTTCTCAATTCTTTGTTTACATATGTGGCATTGTCATGTTATTATCTGCATAAGAAAGTAATTATTTAGAAATGTATTTGAAATTAATACGTAAAAGATTTACTATAGTACCTCTTTATCATTTTGAGAAATTTCAGATAATGGGATCCCAAAATAATACATAAAAGATTTGGAACTTATACCTGTATTAATGGATTTGAATTATATTAAAATTGAAAGTAAATTCTAGTTGAGAATTGAAAAACTAAACAGATTTACAATTTCAAAAGCATAATAGATAAAGAGTGAGAAAGTACCTGGCACTAAGTCACTTATAGAGTCACCGTCAAACACCATCAGATCTGTAAAAGTTAAAAAATGTAACAATAGATAATAATGAATAGAAATACCTAATCTTTGAGTTGTGACAATATTTTCACCAGTGTATAACACATGGTTTCTAAGTTATCCATCAAACAACTAAAAGATTGTTTTTTTGGTTACTGTGTATTTAAAAAAAATCTTCATTTCTTAAATTAGGGGTGAAATAATCTTATTCCCTAAATACATAAAATTCTTTGTAGTTTTCAGTTGTGGGTTATAGTTTAAAAAGAAGTTCATATAGTTTCAAGTACTATCTTTTGCTTTTGCTTTTGCTTTCCATGGTGAAATGAATATGGATTCAAATAACAGCTAAACCCCAACCTTCCATATCAGACTTACCAAACTGCATCATGATGACATCATCTCTAGAAAAAATCCTCCAAACACGGCCTCCCTTACGACCTCTACTTGGCTGAACCAGAAAACTGCCACTATAAAAACACCATCACCCACACCAACACCCAGTTCAACCGCTAGTTCAAAATCGTAGGCTCCAAAAATGGATTTCTTTATTTATCTGAATCACTCCACTACGACCCCACCTATATATTCAACCCTCTAATCAGAGAGTACAAGACACTTTCCATGTCCAAAATCAACAAAGATTTCGACATCGTGTTTAGGTTTCTCTTTCATTGACTCGGGAGAAGAACGATTAAGACCCATTAAGGTCGAGGGTTAGTGAAATCAGGTAGCTGAAGTAGACCTGGCAAAATAAGGCACGACACGATAACACGACACGGCACGATACGAAATTATAAGTTAATGGGTTTAGTCTTATCGGGTTTGGGTCATTAACGGGTCAACACGGTAGATACGTTATCATAACGGGTTGGGTTTGGGTTTGCACTCTTACTCGATTATACCCGATTATACCCATTATTACCCGTTAGCGTTTTCGGATTTTATTGGGTCGTGTGACCCGAAACACTATTACGCCCGTTATAACCCGTTAATGGATAAACAAATAAAAATTATATATATATTAAATATATATATATATATAGTTTGTAATTATAATAACCCTAGTACCTACCCCCACTAAGTCCCACTTACCCTTTCTTTTATCTTATCCTCGCACAAAACTCAAGACAAAGAGTACAAGACTCATACATCTTCCAAGACTTTCATTTGAAGTTCACCCACCGCACATCTGGAGAGAGAGAGAGAAGAGAGCCTAAGAGAAAACAAACAGCCCTAACCCAGCCCAGGTCGGCACGACGGCAGCGGCTTCCTCGGTATGTTTTCTCCCTTTTTTTCTTCTAATCTCTTTTAAACTTTACATTTTCTTCTTGTAATCTGTTTATCATGCGATTTTTTTGAAGATCCAAACGATTTTTTTCAAGATCCAACACTTTTTCTCAAGATCCAAACGATTTTTTTCAAGATCCAACACTTTTTCTCAAGATCCAAACGGTTTTTTTCAAGATCCAACACTTTTTCTCAAGATCCAAACGATTTTTTCAAGATCCAACACTTTTTCAAACGATAGGGTTTCAACTTCCAAACGATTTTTTATATATGTTTGTCTAAGTCATTTTTTTTATGTATGAATGGTGGTATTTTTCATTTGACCTGTGTAAGTCATTTTTTATGTATGATTTTTTTATATGATTTTTTTATGTATGAACGATTAGGGTTTCATTTTTTTTTATGTTTGTCTAATATACGATTTTTTCATATGACTGATTTTTTTATGATTTTTAAATACTGATAAATACTGATTTTTATATACTGATAAATACTGATAAATACTGATTTTTAAATACAGATAAATACTGATAAATACTGATTTTTAAATAGTGTGATAAATACTGATTTTTAAATAGTGTGATAAATACTGATTTTTAAATACTGATAAATACTGATTTTTATGTTTGTCTAATATATTTTATACTGATTTTTAAATACTGATAAATACTGATTTTTAAATACTGATAAATACTGATTTTATGTGACTGACTTTTATATTTTTTTCATTTTTTAGTGACTGATTTTTATTTTTATGTGACTGACTTTTATATTTTTTTCAGGTTCTATGGAAATTGATATTGGAACTTCTTTGGATATGGCTCTCTCTGAAGATGATGTTGGTGAAGCTCTTGAATTGGAGATAAATGAACAAGAGGCTACTCAACAACAAAAAGATGCTACTCAACAAGTTGCTAAAAAGGTGAAGAAAAAATCCGGTATTCCCTCAACTCGTAAAAAAAGATCTCGTTGTTGGACTTTATTTCAAGAATTACCGGTAGGTGAGGATAACAAAAGGAAAGCTAAATGTCGTAAATGTGGCATAATTTATTTGTGTGATAGTCAGTATGGCACTGGTAATATGTTGGCTCATATGAATAATTGTATTAAAAATGAAGTTACTGACATTGCCCAACTTATTTTGTCCCAAACTAAAGGTTCTATGTCATTGAAATCTTCCACATTTGACATCGAGGTGTTTCATAACTTACTAGTTGAGGCAATTATCAAGCATAACTTGCCTTTTAATTTTGTCGAGTATGAGGGTCTTAGGGCTGTTTTTAAATACATTTCTGAGGATATCAAGCTGCCCTCTAGAAATACAGCTAAGGCAGGAGTGTTGAAAATGTTTAAAAGAGAGAAAATTAAACTTCAAGCTCAACTGAATTCAGTGTCTGGGCGAATTTGCTTGACTTCTGATCTATGGACATCCGTAGCCACTGACGGGTACCTAACCCTTACAGCTCACTTTGTTGATAGCAATTGGAAGTTAAACAAACGAATACTGAATTTTTGTCTCATGCCTCCTCCACACACGGGTGTTGCTTTGTCTGAAAAAATTTATACACTGTTAAGTGAGTGGGAGATTGAAAAGAAACTGTTCTCCGTCACATTAGATAATGCTTCAAGTAACACTGCTTTTATTGATATTTTAAGAAGTCAGTTGAATTTAAAGGGTGCCCTTGTAATGAATGGTGAGTTCTTTCACATTCGTTGTTGTGCACACATTTTGAACCTTATAGTCCAAGACTAATTGAAAGAAATTGATGAGGCTGCGATTAAAGTTAGGGAGAGTGTGAAATACATTAAAGGTTCACCCCAAAGAAAATATAAATTCTATGATTGTGTTTCTCAAGTGTCGTTGCAGTGTAGTAGGGGATTGCGACAAGATGTTCCGACTAGATGGAACTCAACCTATCTAATGCTTGATAGTGCGATTTTTTATCGTCGTGCTTTCATTCATTTACAGTTGAGTGATTCCAACTATAAACATTGTCCTTCTCCAGAAGAATGGGATAGAATCGAAAAACTTTCCAACTTTTTGAGTTTGTTTTATGAAGTAACACTCTTATTTTCTGGAACTAAATATCCAACTGCCAACTTGTTCTTCCCTCAAGTTTTTATCATTCAACTTAAGCTTAAAGAAGCAATGGAAGGGACGGATAGTTTTTTACGTAGAATGGGAGTGCAGATGAACTTAAAATTTGAGAAATATTGGGCTGAATATAGTGTTATTCTTGCTATTGCTGTCATGTTGGACCCGCGGTTCAAAATTCAATTTGTGGAGTTCGCATATGCGAGGTTACATGGTACCGATTCTCACGAGTTTAGCCGTGTACGCGACACTTTATTTGATCTTTTTGATGTCTATAGTCTCAATTACTCGCATCTTGTAAGTTCAAGTAACTCTGATTTTGATACTCATCATCCTTCCCATAACGCTTCAGGGGATTCTATATTTCAGGTACATATTTCCATTTAATGCATTTTCATACTTCATATTTTGATACTCTGATTTCCATTTAATGCATTTTCATACTTCATATTTTTTTTATCTAACTCATAAAATAAATAATATAGGACTTTGATAATTGCTATAAAGAGGGTGCTTCAGATAAAAAAAATGAGTTGCATAAATATTTTGATGAGGAAAAGTTGGGCAGAAAGAAAGATCTAGATATTCTTACTTGGTGGAAGGGGGAACAATTTCGCTACCCCATACTTTCTTGTATGGCTCGGGATATATTATCCATTCCAATCTCAACTGTTGCTTCCGAGTCTGCATTCAGCATTGGAGGTAGAGTTCTTGACCAGTATCGTAGTTCTCTTCTGCCCGAAACTGTCCAAGCATTGCTTTGCACTAGGGATTGGCTTTTTGATAAAATTGGTAAAGTTGCCATATTCAACTATTATTTTTCATTTTTCCGCCTTACCTTTTATAATATATTAAATTTTTATTTCCTCAGCTATAGGTAAAGAAGAAGCTGCTGATGTGGATGAGTTGACGGAGGATATCTTTAATTTGCACATAAGCCAAAAATCTAGTGCAGCCCAATGTTCTAACACTATTTCTATCAACGAGTAACAAGGTTGATATTTAATTTTGATCTAAATTTTCTTTTTCTAAAAATTTCTGATGTATATAAATTTTCTAATTTTCTACTTTCCAGGTTTCATCCAAGAAATATATGCAGTTATGGCGTTTTTGAATTGCAAGCGTTCTTCCGAGTAATCCACTTTTTTGGTGAGTAATTTTCATATATTTTACTATTTTATTTTACCATCTAGTGTATTATATATATTTGAAACAAATGATCCATTATTGTCCACTTTTAAACAGTTTCACATGGCTGAAAAATGCTGTGAAAAATGTTGCTGTTACTACAAGGAGATGTGCGCATTTTGGTCATTTCGTGACATTCGTCGTTACATATATTTTGATTACTGGTGAGAAAATTTTCATTAATATTTATTTATTAATTCATATAGTATGTTAGATAACTCATTGTAATTTTGCAATTTGTAGGAAGAATATGTTGAAAAAAGGAGGAGTTACTGCCAACAGTTTTGAAGTTGCGTTGCTGTTAACAGTTTCCAACTTTAGTGTTGAATGAATGGATATTACTAATGATGGAACTTTTGTAATTAATGTTGAATGCTGTTACTTTTGTAATTAGTGTTGAAGTTGTCTTGTAATTAGTCTTGTAATTAATGTTATTACTTTTGTAATTAGTGTTGAAGTTGTCTTGTAATTAGTGTTGAATGCTGATACTTTTGTATTGAATGGATATAACTAATGATACAAATTTAGTGTTGAATGGTGCTGCTAATAGTGTTGAATGGTGCTGCTAATGGTAGAACTTGGAAGTCCAAACTATTGACAATTAAATAACGGGTGTTAACGGGTGTTAACGGGTAATGGGTCTTATCGGGTAACGGGTGTTAACGGGTAATGGGTCTTAACGGGTGTTAACGGTTTAAATAAAGGGTGTTAATGGGTTAAGTAAAACACGACCCAAATTCACCCATTAACTAACGGGTGTTAACGGTTTGGGTCGTGTGACCCGTTAAAATTATTGGGTCGTGTTCGGTTTTAAATTTATGTACCCGTTAAGCTAACGGGTCGTGTTCGGGTTAGGTTGATTTTATACGAAAACGTTAAAACACGACACGAACACGACCCAACACGACCCGTTGCCAGGTCTAAGCTGAAGTGCTTGAACAAATTTTCACGAATTATACTATTCGAGCCAAATCATAATGGAGAAATAAACTTCAGCCGAGTCTCGCGAGGGCAAGAAAATTTCTTCAGCCAAGTCATATATGAATAGGTAGAAGTCTTAAGTTTCAACATCCTCTAGTCTCGAACCCAATATACTGATAATATTAGTTCATAGGTGTTCTGCTCTGCTGAACCCGTTCAGTAACCATAGTATTTTAGATTTGTTGTTGAGATTGGCTTGAAGATCAGGTTTTTATGGTTTCAGATCTTATGAGCTTAAATAAGTTGGGCTATGTTGTTTTTGTTTCAGAACGACCATTCTTGTCAGACATATTTTGCGATCTTTGAGCAATTAATCCGAGTACCATATAAGATGTTCTGAGTGAAATTTAATTGATTTACATAAAGAGAAGAGAACCATCATTTTCTTAGACTGATTCCTCTTCAAGAAGGAATAGAGCAGAATAAATATCTTGGCAATTGGCACAACACAATAGCCTTGCCGCAGCACGTTATTTATAGACAGGAGTTGTCTGAAAATGATAAACATGAAAGATCCTTAACCTTCTTAGTCTGGGTAGAAGAGTAAACAGATGTTTGCCTCATTTTTCGTAAATTTTAATAATTTACTTCATTTCTTCCTCAAAGTTTGCTTCAATATAGAGTCACCTATAGAGGCAGACAACCATTTTAATTTGAGATGGCAACCATTTTAATCAAACATACAGGACCAAATCATTTTAATAAGCGTGTACTACACATACAACACATGATTTTGAATCTATGTTTGAAAACAAATTGACTATGTAACATAAGGTGTTAATTAAAGAAAACAACATTCACCAATAAATAATAAACGATGGGAGATCAGCCTTATCATCTTAGACTCAACCCTCTCCTTTTTCTCCTCTTATTGATCGTTATAGGCCTTTCGAACAAATTATTTTTCCTTCAAAGCCTTGGAAGTGATTGCTTTGAGCATTTACTCTTTGTATATAAAGAATTGGCGTAATTGAGCAATCACCTTCACGACCTTATGGGTTTCAGTTGTTGCTAATTGAATTTCATCCCAAGTAGATTGGTCTCTTATGCCAGTAACTGCAATGCCAAGCTATAGAAAAGGAGAGAACAGTCAGGAAATTATGAACCTAATTTTATAAACCAAAAAAACTGGAATCCAGCTAAACCAACAAAAAAATGATTAACCAAAAATTTCAGAACCAAAAATTCTAGTAGTTGAAACCCAAACATGCCCTATTTAACCCTAAAATTGAAACTACCTCTTAAGTCTAAATGGTTCAGATTCAGACTTAAGAGGCAAAAACAAACAACACCTAAGTAATTTAAGAACAATATGATACTGAATCGAATATAAATTAAACCTAGAAAAAATATTAAAAAAAGATCTACATCTCTTAAAAAAAGTAAAATAAAACAAATACATCCTATAATTAAAGAATGAGATTAAACCAATTAGCCAATATATATAAAAAAGTAATATAAAAAAACAATTACCCAATATATCATGTATACTAAAAGAATGAGATTAAACCAACATCAATAGAGATCCACTACAAACCACAATAATGATGTTAGCATTAATAGACTAAATGTCATTCATGCCTATAAGCTGAATGTAAATAAATAACTATAGAGCAGCGTCATCTCAGTGTAAGCAACTACATAAAATTAATTCAACCCCATACATATAAGTAAGGAAATGACCAACAAAGATGGGAACAAAATGAGTATCATTAATAAACATTTTAAACAGAGAAAATTAAACCCAATCAGTTTTGTAAATTGATTTAGTTTCTCGAAAAATTAAACGCAATTAGTGTTGTATATGTAAGTTGAACCCAATAAGTTTTGGGTTGAATCCATGTTTATTTTTATTTCAATTTAGGTTTAATGTACTAAATCATGTGATGTATGTGTATAATAATATTAAAACTCACTTTGACATTGCTTCGAACATGTGGGGAACAAACGACTTTGGTGCAAAACCATGTTTACAACCTTTCACACACTTAGAAAACTCATAAATCTGAAATGTACCCCTACACAAAGAGAGATAGAGAGGGAGAATTTTGAAAAAAAACACTTGAGTTGGGAATTTTGAAAAAATTTCATGGGATTGATAAAAATGTCAAACATTTTTAAGACATTTAGTAGAATACTCACTTGAAAGTTCGTGATTTTTGAAAGTTCATACTCCTACATTGTGTGACACCCCGACTAATTAAATATCGGGTAGCTACTCCTTTATTTAAATTAATACAAAATGTCAAGTTGGTTCAGTTCATAGTATCACTATCGAAAACATTTAATTAATTACTAACCACCTAATATTTAAAATAGTGAAGTGTCAAGTTTTAAAGTTTTATTAAATCAACAACAAAATAATCTAAATCAACATCCAACCATCACATGAACAATCTCATAAGGAAATCAATAAAAATGAATAACTAACAATGTAAATAAACCCAATACAAATGTCTGAATGAAATAAATAAATCCCAAAACTAAAATAACTGAAAGTCTAAAACTGTTGTCTCTTAATGAAATGGGCAAAAAGCCCTAACTGGAATAAATAAATCCCAAAACAAGCAGGGATAGATGTGGAGCTATCTAGTAACGAGATCTTGTAACTTCCACAGCAGCTACAGCACGTCAAAGGAATAGAACTCCTAAGCTTGGCATCCCTGTGGCTGGGCACCTAAAATGTTTTACATGAAAAATAGATTTGGAAGCAAACGGGTCAGAGCCCGAGGTGAAAACAGTTTAAAATATAGCAAGTGTTTAATTGCATTAAACAGTAAATATTGTATACATGTTAGTTATGTGCTCTCGCTTGAGTTCCTCACCCCTCAACTAATGTGTATGCCTAACGTTTACCCCATCCTAGTTATGCAACTAACTAACTAGTCTGTACCACTTTTGTCTTCACATTATAATATTGAGGATCTATTCGTATTATTCTAATATATTTTTCGAATAACTCATCTTTGCATTAATCAGATTATTACATCATTTACGATATGGATTCTCACATTTTTAATCCCATTCAATTATCTCAATTATTCGCATTCACATCTTAACAGTGAGCCAGTTACAAGTACAAGTATATCCTTCTCAACATATATATACAGTATGTCACCCCTAAGCTAAGCTGCGGTGTACGCATACTCTGCTATCGAATCCCGGTACATCACGTACATAAGGACTACGTGTTCCGATTCGCTCAGGAACCATTTCAATAAACAAAATCACACATATTGGAGGCGAACATAGTTCACATACCCATGGGTCACGCACATACCTACGCTCCCATAGTCAGCTGTCTTATCAAATCACAAATAAGTCATTCACATTCTTATGTCCTTAAGGTACCAATTTAAATCCTCCCGTAGGCACACAAAGATCAGATAGTCCTTTTTCGAAAGCTAACCTCCTGTGATAGCAAGTATGGTAGGTATGCCATACACACAATTGTCCATATACTAAGCATTCACACAACTTAGGTAATTATTATATTATTAAAGGTATATTTTCAACCTTATACCATCAGTCTTATTCATACACTAATATCATCCATACTCATACATAATATATTTTATCGATAAATCTCACGTTGTATAGTTTTGGGTACTTAAACCTATCCCGAAAAGGTTACTAAATCCTCCACATATCCAAATTGTCAATTTCGTATTTCAAGGTCCACATTTATGTCTCTAATCCTATCTTAGGACTCATATGAATTGAAGTCATGCTCTCGCAACTTATAATAGTAAATTACTCTTCGAACACTCGTAAGTTCAACGCTACGTTCTAAACAAGTTTTAATATGTTTCGGGCTTTCATTACATCCCTACTGGTCTCCCTAAAGTCCTAATGATATCACATAGTCCCCACCTACAACTTTCAATGGTCGGAATCGCCTAAATCCAAAAAAAAAGGGAAAAGGTCACATTTCCTTGGGAGGTCGATCGATCGACTCAAGAATGTCGATCGATCGGGCCCAGTCAGTCGATCTACCTATGAATGGCGATCGATCGATCGAGCAGTTGCAGGTCTCGGACTTCTACGTTTTCAGTCCTAGTTTTGTTCCAAATCTTCATTACAAGTTGTTAAATTCTAAAGTTAACGTATTGGGTAATCTTACAACCTAAATACATGATTCTTAACGTTCCAAAATTCTTAAATTATCATTATTTATACTTTTCTTGGATCAAATCATCCTATTATGATGAAAAACCCTATTTTTTAATTTTTTTCAAGAATCATCATACATCTTCTCATCAATTCGTAGATAACTATGCGTGGGTTATAATTTCGTTAATGAAATACTTCCAAAATCAAAACTACATCTAAATCCTACCCAGAATTAAGGTTTCATCTCCAAATTTCATGAGTTTCAACATTTACACGAATTATCAAATCTTAAACTACCATGGATAAATTATTTGCTGAATCATAATGAATTAAAACACTTGCGTGGAAATTGAATGTTCTGATCCTTTGATGATGATAAAGGTTGGTTCTCTTTCTCTTTCCGATCACAAATCCGGCGATAGTGGCGGTGTTTGGTGGTTATGGTCTTGGAAGCCCTTAGAGCTTCTCCTCTCTTCTCACGTTGCTCACTACTTTATTTTTTACAGATAATGTCCCTAGTGGCCCTAAGATTGGATGATAAACGAAAACCTAATTTCCGTAGGTCACTAGTCATCAAATTTTAAAATGACTAAAATACCCTCCCGAGTTGCCGATTTGACCTAAAAATGTCCCGAGACCCAAACTAAACCCCCAGATAGTGTTTTCTGACTATCTTGACCCTTACGAACACGTTGGCGAACTCGAAATGATCATACGAATTATACAAATATAATTTACTTTTAAATCCATTTAAAATGATTCCTGACGTGACTGACATGCCCGCTTCAAATTAATTTTCGAATTGTCGTATTTATAACCCGTGACAATAATAATAAATTCAATAATCATATATTATCATATTCACTCTGTAATATTCAACATTATTATCATAATCAAATACCAACTCTCGTCTCGCTAGTATTTAAATCTGAATTAATTTCCAAATAATTTTTCCATTTAATTTAATTAATCCCATTAAATAAAATCAATAAAATTATGGGGGTATTACACATTGTTGTGCACTGCATAAGAAATTAACACCAAACAAAATATGATTAAACCATAACAACATCGCAAAAAACTCAACACCACCCATAAACATGTCATTGCATAATCTCAAAACCTAGAACCCTAAAAAGCCAATACATAAATCGCACCCATAGAGATCTAAAACCATAAATCTTAGATTGAAACCAAAATATCCTTAAATTGAAATAAAAAAAAAAACATAACTCATAACCCAGAAAACTAAAATGTAAATTGATTTAGTTTCCCCAAAAATTTCCAAAGACAATTTATTTAGTAATCCCCAAAAATTTTAAAAAAAAACTAATTTAAACTCTCTAAATCTACAAAACATACACATCACACCTTAAAGAAGAAGAAGAAGAAGAAAAATAATAATAATAATAATAATAATAATAATAATAATAATAATAATAATAATAATAATAATAATAATAATAATAATAATAATAATAATAAACACCGCACCTTGAAGAAGAAGAAGAATGAAAAGCGGTAGCCGAGAGAGAAAGAGAGTGTCGAAGATAGGGTTTTGTTTTGGCCGGATCGAATCGGATAATGCCTATTCAGAAAAAAATTAGATTTTTTTGGAAATAAAATAATTATTTCGATTTTCGATCCGATTTTTTTGGAAGATTAAAAAAATATCCAAATTCGAAAAAATTGAAAAATCGAAAAAAATCAAAAATTCACAAAATACATTATAAATCCAAAAATTTCGAAAATTCCAAAATTTCAAAAAAATAAATTATGAATTTTAGATTACTCGAAAATCTCATTTTAAAGAAACAAAGAAATGGGCTTAACCCAACATATAAATACATGAGGCTTTGATCCATTTTTTCATTTGTGTGGAAGTTAGGAGGATACTCTCTTTTTATAGAACGCATTTTGGAGGCCTCTCCCTCTCCCAACCGATGTGTGATATGGGAAACTTTCAAAAAATCATAAAAACATAAGAAAAATAGAAATTTAGAAAATAATTCTGAAAAAATTGAAAAAAAATCGGATTGTCATAGTTTCGAAAAAATCGAAAAATCCAAAATTCAGAATTATTTTTTATTTCCGATCCGATTTTTTTCGAAAAAATCAGAAATTGACAAACTAAAATTTCATTCCATATTCGGAAAAAATCGGATAGAAAATCGAAAAAATTGAAAGTTTTGGAAAAAAAAAAGACAGCCCTAGTCAGAGAGCTTGTGAGACTGATTGAATTTGGTATGAGTGAGACAGATCACGTGCGTGAGTTTACAAAAATACCCCAAATTTTGAATTAAAGTAAAAGTAAGATTTAGAAAGGAGGGGGCAAACACCTCAACCATTGGATTCAATTTTGCACTATTCAATCCTAGCCCCTAATTGAGTTATCATCTTATTTAATAGTAAAAAATTTTTGCTCCTTTATATATATATATATAAGGAAGGCTCACCTACATCACATCATACATCACACTTAATTCTATGGCATAAAAAACTTGTTGTTTTAAAAAAACATTACTCTTAAAATTAACCTTCCAACCAACCCATGTTCAAAAAATTAAGTCAGAATATATTTTTTTAGTTATTTTTAAAAAATTCACAAAATTCAGTTGGCGCACACCCTTATTAATAAGGTATTTTCAGCAGTTTTTTGTTGCATTTTTTAAAAATAGCTACAAAATATATTTTGACCTAATGTTTTTAACATGGGCTGATTGGAAGGTAAATTTCACGGGAAAAAATTAAAAAATTAAAAAAAAGTTTTTAAGGATCTAGAATTAGGAGTGATGTATGGGTGATGTATAAAGTGTGATGTAGGTGAGTTTATATATATATATATATAAATTTGCTCCCGTGATAAAACCTAGCAAATAATAAAAAAAAATTAAAATAACTAAAACCTAGGACCCAGCCCATAATTTAAAAAATATATATTTAATAAAAAAATAAAAAATTGCTTTTAGCATAACATTTCATGCGTGAGAATGAAATGAGAAAATGTCATGCATTAAAAAATGGAGATATTTTTTCAAAAATCATGCTCCTTATATATATATATATATATATATATATATATGGGGGGATTATATATGTGTGTGTGTGTGTGTTAGTTTGTAATAACCTCCATTTTCTCACGTAAAGGCTGGCCAGGCTCAATACGTTGAAGATGAGGCTTATCAACAATTCATACTATTTTCAGCACTGAATGAATAAAAAATTTCCTTATTTTATATCAATATCAACAATTAATTAAAAAATCTTAATAAAACTGATTCAACACACGAATAATGAAAACTGAGTCATCATACAATGTCTATAATGTAAAGCTAAGTACAACTGCTATAAACAAACACTTCGGCTTATGCCCGTAGAATTCCAGAATGAATAAAATGACAAAAATGAAGAAGTACAACCTATACTAGAATCAGTGGAGCGAAATCCACTACGTCCAATCCAACTGCAAGTCTGATCCATCGTTAGTCCTGCCATCCCTGTCATTAAGAATACATGGGGGGGGGGGGGGGGGGGACATTTATAATTTGGGTCAGAGCCCTATAATTGCAAAGATTCTTCACCAATAAATATGCAAAATGTTACTAACTCATACTTCAAGTCTCCCCATCGATGCTCACATGTAACGAGTACTTCACCTCTCATCTAGAAGTAGTCGTACTCGTATCCTCAAATAATAATACCAATTGTAACCTCCCTTGTTTAATCAGACAAGTAAAGAAAAAGCCATCTAACTATGCGTTAACTAAAAGTGGGGGTTTGTACTTAACACCCTAGCCTCTGAATGGATTTTATAACGTTGACTACATAATTTACATAAACTCGATACATATTCTTATGTCATAATGTTCTGTAGCCCTAGTTTATCTCATCAGACCATTTAAATGATTTAACTCATATTCCTTATTGTGTATCCTATTAGACTATAAGTTTCATTTTCTAAGATTACCAAATTATTATTCTCATTTAATAATAGGCCACTCCATTACTCATTTTCTTTAATGTTTGTCTATTTTCTTAGACTACTCAATTATTATTCTTATTAATAGTTATCTGCCACATTATTCATTAGGACTCATCTTCTTACTTAATTACCCACATCCCTTTATTAACCCGACTTTATTATCATTAAGCATTGTCTACATCTTTAGACTAAAAGGGCACATTCCCATATAAGGTATACCAAAATGTGTGTGTGTGTGTGTGTGTGTGTGTGTGTGTGTGTGTGTATAAGCCCCCCTCTTGTAAGGACTCCTTATGGTGCAGACCTCCGTACATACCATTTTTTTTAAATAGTAAAAAAATGATTTTTTTATGAAACTTCATGAATATGATCTCCACAGTGAGAAGATCATCTCAAAAAAATTTCAATAAAAAAATGATTGAGATGAGGTGATATGTGAAAAAATGGTGTATATATGCATTTTCAACCGTTGAAATGTTGACGATCATCTCACCCACTTTTTGATTGAATTTTTGATGAAACTTCGTGGATATGATCTTGACTATGAGAAGATCATATCCATGAAGTGTCATCAAAAAATTCAATCAATAAAGTGGTTGGCGCCGACCCAACATTTCAACGGTTGAAAATTAATATATATACCATTTTTTTACTTATCACCTCACCTCGACGGTTTTTTTATTGAATTTTTTTATGAAAAAAAATCGAAGATGATTTTCTAACCGTAGACATCATATCCATGAAGTTTCATCAAAAAAATCATTTTCTTACTATTTAAAAAAAATGGTATGTATCGGGTCTGCACCATAAAGAGTCCTTACAGGATATATATATATATATATATATAGCATGTTTTTTGAAATGTCTAAGCACAATAACGGTCTAGATCTTGCCACATCTCCCATTAGAAATGAAGGGCTTAGATTAAATCTTCAATTTTCATTCAAAATTCGAAAATTCTAATTTCCCCCCACATTTCATTTTCCCCCTTCTTACTCTAAACACAAATTAATTTCCCTACTCATTTTGTTCTCAGCCTCTCACACACGACTCTCTCTCTCTCTCTCTCCATCTCACTCATAAATCTTCTCTCGAAAATCGATTAAACCAAAATCGGCAACTCTATTCAAACCAAAACTGGCAAAGCAAAACTCAAAATCGATTCAAAAACCAAAACTGACAACTCAAAACTCAAAATCGATTCAAACCAAAATTTAAAGTCGAGTTTGATATTTTCATTTTTTGTTTTTTAGTGTTAATGTTTTTTTCCAGATCTCACAGCTGAGGTAGTTCTTGGGATCAAAATCATTTCGGTATATAATAAAGGAGCATTGTTTTTTTAATGTGTTCAAAATGTCACAGCTGAGGTACTTCTTTGGTTCAAAGAAGGCATTGGTCATCTCTCTTGGTAAGTGGTAAGCTTAAATGTGTTCTTTGTCTCCCACCATCCTCTCTCTCATTAACACATATTATGTATTTTGAAACTTTTAGATCTCACACTCTCAGGTCTATTTTTTCCTTAATATTATTAAGATTTTTTATTTACCTTTTGTTTTTACATATTTATGGTGTATTTTTATTGGATGAATTTTTGGTACACATTTCATTTTCAAAATGAAGGAAAGCAAACCAATAGTTTCAGGATGGAGCATGGGAGTTATTTTTCTCTCAATTTTTGGGGTCAAAATTCAGAGGTAATCTATAATTTTGTTCATTATAAACTTTTTTTTCTTATTTTCTTACTCTTTATTGTTCATGTCTAAAAACAAATATTTTGGAGTTTTAAGTTTCAACTGTTGGGGTCCCTTGGTTTAGCCGTCGGCAAGAAGATTTGGGGTTTTTTGTTATTTTTGGAAGTGTATTTTCACTAACATAACACTCCTCACTATTTGATGAGTTATGGATTTGTAGTATCTGATTTTATTTTTCTCTCTCTTACATTTGATAATTTTTGTTTTATCTCTTGCAGATTCATCTATCTTTGATGTGTGTTTTGGGTTGTATAGTTTCAACAGGTGTACTCTTTGTTTTGTTTTTTTCATTTTTTTCAATTTATGATTTGAAAAAAAAACTACTTAACTTAGATATGTTTTAGTTTTAAATCATGGTTAAAAATTGGGATGTGCTTTATTTTTTTGCAGGTTCTTTGACAGATATTAAGCTGTACCATTTTTTTGTTAAAAATATGGATATAGTTAAGGTTAATTATTATTTTTGTAAATTTAATTCAAGTTTAATCATCTCACCAATTTTTGTGTTTTCATTTTGGCGGACCATATCTCCATTTGACAATCAAGGTATTCTCTCTACCTCTCTAACCAAAAGTCTTTGTTTGTTATTTTTTATAACATAAGAAGGATGTTTGTGTTCAGCCATGAAGAGGATATGAGGTCAGTAATGAGTCGGCTAGATTGATAAAAGCGGTGAAGGAGTTGGTGTTCAAGCAGCTACTCAAAACATGTTTGGTGTTTGTCTAGTGTGAGTGCATTTCATAATTTTAATTTTATTTTGGGTGCTTTGGTAATTACTTGGTCCGTCAGCTTTTGTTGGGTGTTTTATTTGTACTTGGATTTTTTAAATGAATGGGTACATTGGGATGTGGTTCTGTGACAGCTGTGGAAAGATTTGTGGTTGGATAGAAAAACTTTTCTCTGGTTGAAGGAATTGGGAAGATTTTTGGGTAGTTGATATGTCAATGTTCTGATTAAATTATGCGTCATAAGCTTTTTTTTACTACTAAATGATATTTAACGTTAGTTTATGGTGTGGGGTCAAAGTATCATGATCATTTCTATTGGGATGCAGGGCCGGTTTTGAGGGAAGGTGAGAGAGGTGGTCGTCTCGGGCCCCCGATTTTTGACGCATTTAGGGGCCCCAAGATTTTATATATGTATATATATTTATAGTGTCATTTTCCAATTGTTCCCAAAATAATTTGTTGAAAATTGAATGGACAAACATTTAAACTTGTCGCAAATTCAAAAAATAAGTCGGCATCTTTTTGGTAAAAGAAAAACCTACTATTTCTAATTTAATAAAAAAATCTCTTATTATATATGGGGCCCCAATTCAAGAGTTCGCCTCGGGTCCCTAAAATCTCGAGCCTAGCCCTGTTGGGATGGGTATGACAATCTTCTGTTTTGTTTATAATTGATCAATCATCAAGGTATTGTTGAAGAAAGTATAAAATTAAATTGTAGACATGTGACATTTATTTTGATTTAAATTACACGTTAGATTAAGATATAACCTCAGGTGCTAGGAGTGGGTAAGAGTTAAAGAGCATGATCTTTTAGGCAAGTTTTCACCGAAAAAAGAATAAGATTTTATCTAAGCCTCTGAATTTTTGAAATTTTCTGAAAAAGCGAACTATTTAAAAATATTGAGTGTTTGGCATGTGCAAAAACAGTTCAAAAAGTGGTTCTGGATAAAGGTAAAAAAGTGGGCAAAAACAATTCAAAATACTTCATTCTTTTTTAACTCTTTGAAAGAATTTTTCGTTCTGTGCAAGTGTTTTTTTCTTTTATATGCAAATTGGTGAACTCTTTTTTTTATATTTACGTGTGTAACTGTTCAATCTACCTTCATATAGCTCAAAATATTAAGAACTTGATTCTCCCAGGTTCATTACATTTTACTCCTAATTTGTAAAAGTGGTTTTTGAAAGATCTTAAACTTTTTGTTCTTATTAATGTGTTAGCAATTTAATCTATATTTGGTGCTTGAACTTTTAGCTTTATAGAATTGAGAACTGTATAAATGAATCTTCTTCCTTCTGCGTATAAATGATAAAGATTTTTTTGTGGTGTTTGAGGCTAACCTGTGTTATAATAATGGGTGGGGCCCAAACTTAGCATAATGGTTATGCTACATGAGCCAGACCTATCATTGCCTGTAGGTTGAAGCAAGACTATTTCTCACTCCCAGTGTTGATGATATGATTGCTTGGACCTATTATAGTTCATTCATTTATTTTATTTGAAACAACTGAATATTTATATTATAAGATAGCATATTTTTTAAGTCCCAAAAATATAAAAGCACAATAACTTTCATGATTTTGCCACATCTCCCCCCCATGAAATCAATGGTTGTGATTAATACCCCAAATTTAATATCCCTCTCATATGAAAATACACCCATTAATTCTCTTTCCCCAAAATTTTACAAAAAAAAACATTATTTTTTATTATAAAAATTGGGACGAAAAAAAGAAAAAAATATATTTATATTTTTATTAAATAAACACTTGGATAAAAAAATAACAAAATAATATTGTATTGTGTCGCTTTTACTCGAGATGTGTTGCATTTTAAGTTAGTCATGTTCGTATTTGGTGATAAAAAAATATTTTTATTGTTTCATGTCGTTCCGTGTCATTTTATTTGCAATGTGTTGGTGTTAAATCAAAAAAATAAAAATATCATGTTGTGTCGTATTTAGTGGAATCATGACCACCTTATTTGGTAAACAAAGTAACATACGACAAAATCTTATTTACCAAATACGAACACAGAAAAAGTGATGCGACATGAAATTTTATTTACCAAATTTTATATATATTAAGGAACGATATATAGATGTTTTCTTGGGGAACGATATTGAAGTTGCAGGGTTATATGGTCTTAGTTTAATTTTAGAATACACAAACACACTTAATCCAATTTTATTATTTCTATGAAAGATGTATTCTTCTAACTCAATTTTAGATTTAGTTTCACAAATTTGCAAGAACAAATTCCAATTAAATTCATTTTATCCTAAGCATGCATCTAGGTGATATGATAAAATGAAAGTGCGCAAATCCCAACCACAACACGCCGATGTACGAGGAAAACCAAATGGGAAAAACCTCGGACGGCTGGGCCTAGACAAAATCCACTACAACAAAAGGTTTTACAAGAGACTCAAAAGACTTACAGACATTGACTCACTCAAGACATGCTTATGTCGTCCTCGACCTCTGAAGTTGTAGTCCGCGAAACTCCAACGCGTTGCTCAACACTCCTCGTGTTGCGGTATCCACCGAAGCCCAAAACCACCGTCTCCTCGAAGCTTGAATGCAGAGATCCACCGCAATCTTGCTTGTTGAATGAGAATTGATGAAGGGGTTTTGATTTGAAAAATTGATAAAAATGTTGGAGAGATTTTTTATCAAAAAGGTTGGAAGTTATGGAAAAAGTTGTTTGAAAAATGATCTTCCTTAAGTTATAAAAACTGAATTTTCGTCCATTAGAAAATAACTGAAAAAGTAGTGGGCAAAAAACAGTTGTAGGAAAAAACTGCATTAAAAAATAAGTTTAAAAAATCAATTCTGGCGAAACTCGTTCAAACGAATTCGTTCGAACGACATGTCGTTCGAACGACTTATCTAACGGCGTGCCAGTTTAGGATGATTAGATGTCATTAGAAATCTCGTTCGAACGACATTTCTAACGAACTTCTAACGAACTACTAACGAGGCGCCACTTCGTTAGAACCAGGTCGTTCGAACGACCTAGGTTAAACTTCGAACGAGAATCTGATTTTTGCCCAAAATTTTTCCAATTTAATTCAAGGACTTTTTCAAAATTAATATAGCTTATATATGAACATTTTCTTATTTGAAATTTCTTGATTAGTCAAAATACTCCAACTTATAAAATTGTATTTAGGTCATATACCTTCGTAGGATAAATAGCACGGCATGAATATTGATGATGCGTGAACTTTGAATGCGATGCTTGAATCCTTGTGTTGAATGATCGTTGATGCAGTATGACCCAAAAATGTTTTGTCCAACGGAATTAAGCCAATATAACAAATGACTCGATTGAAAATTTGTCCTTACAGATATTTTTGTCGTTTTGCGATTACGTACTTTCAAAAATTTTGTCGTTTCGCAATTACATACTTTAAAAAATTTTCCTATGCCTTCACACACGGGTATCCGCTAGTGTATATATATATATATGCGCCACACAGAGGCATCTATCGTTAGTGTCTCATTCGTGATATATCGGCAAGTTCGGAGGAATCCCTTATTCTAAGCGGACATCACAAAACACGCACAAGTTGGGGGTTGTCCTTACGCAGGACACTTGTATAAGGGCCATACAAAGCAGGATTGGTAAGCATCAGCACCTACCTCCCGAGGGTGGAGCCTCCACGTAGTACTTATATGGCCTACACATCGTCAAGCCCACCTGTGCCAACGTGTGATACGCGAGCCCAACTCGCGAACCCCTGAGCTGATAGGATGGTCCATGAACACTGGTATGTCCACACAAAATAATATGAAGCATATTATATCCAATATGTATAAGTAGTTACTCTATAACTACTTTAATCCAAGGAAAATCTAAATCCATATAAAATACAGTCTTCTTGGCTTAACTATAAAATTTTAGTCAATTATTCCATAACTCATTTGAAGTCGTTATCTTACGACTACTTACTAGTTAAATATTAAGTCTCGTAAAAATATTTTTGGAACTAAATCACATTTACTTCATCATTTATTTCTCTTTAAATACATAGATATAGTTAATCCCCAACTACCCTTTCCAAAACATTATAGGTATAGTTATCCCCAACTACTCTTACCCATACATTTAATAATCTTACAATGTAGTCATCTTGACTCAATAACCATTCCAGATTATTAATAATTATTCACTTCTTGATACCTTTTCAATGTGGTTTATATGTACATATATGAGGAGTCAACGAACGTGAATAAGGGTTATGTATACATATATAAGAAATCCTATAATATGGATAAATAGTGTCACCTCAACCTACTATCACAACCAAAGTTCACTATTTAGACTTAACCCACTAGGCTTAGGGTACATTACTACTTAATATCTTTATACTCTAACAATTTAAGGAAATTAATCAGTAATTATAACTTCTTACATTTGGCATATCTCAAGTAAGTATTACTTTTTATTTTAATTCACCCCGAATTAATCATAATATTATTACCATATTTTTTAGGGTCTTATCCTCTAAGTCCCCCTCCTGAGATTACCCAATCCATCTAGGTATATCTCTGCCATCTCACCTACTTATTTCTTTTGTGTAAATCATCTCATTCATGTAGTTAACTTGCATCTTAAGTCATCACGTATGCACCTCTATATCACAAACCCATCCTGGTTTAACGAGGTATATAAGTTCATAACATTATCATAAATATCTTCGAATAAGTCTCTATCCCTCAATTGGAAAAAATGGTCTCGCACACCCTTTCGTAGAAAAATCATAACTAATTCAAAAAAAAATCAAAAAAATACGCGGTCGGCGCCCACACGGTCATAACGAAAAAATCAAGAATTTCATAAACCTAATTGATTTGCCACTAGTACGAATCGATTCGATTCTGTGTAGAAAACAAGATGGCCTTAGACGAAGATGAGGCCTCTAAAACTTCCATTAATGCCCAAACCAAGATTCAAAACAACACCCAATCGATCCCCTAACCCAAAGTAAGTATAGGAAGACGTTTATAACCTTTTTACATCATGATAAGGGTACAAGAACATCAAATCCAAGATTTAAACTTAAAGAGTTAAACATTGCAATAAAACTAATTAAACTCCAAGATCATCAAATCTTAATATTCATACATATTAAAATTCTAAGAAATTTTCTACACAAAAATGCCTCAACTTTTCATCATAAGTCTTCAACAATCAAACTCGGATTTCTAAAATTTATTCTAATAGAAATTTATCAATGATTTATCTAAATCAAACAACCCATTTCCATCATCTATCATAGGGATTCATGAACCTATCACCCTAACATGTGAATATCACCAAAAACTCAAGATTATTCAAGAATCCTAACTTGGTTGCAATAAATCAGATTTAACCTCAAATCTAAACATGGATTCAACATAAATAAATGAAGTTAGAACAAAATGAATAAGTTTGTCAAGAGAATCCTTGCCTGAAAGTGTAGAGAAACTCCTCTTTGCTTCCTCATATGGTGGTTCTTCCTCTTTTTGGTATTTCTACTTCCCTCTCCCGTAACTGTTGTTTTAGATTTTCTCTAATGAAAGTGGGGGAGTGGTTTACCCCCACTTAGACACTAAATAAATGGTTAATCCCGAGTTGGACTTTAGGATTACTTCGCAGTTGGACTATCACGACTATTTTACTTTTAACAAGGGATGGGTAGCTGGCCTGTAAAGGGGAACTATCCGCAATAGAGATTTGACTTATGACAAGCACCCCACTCTTGACAACCCCATAGGGGAGAAAATTATAATCTCCATGCCTGTGAACCTCCTACCTCCGATCCTCTATTAGCCTAAGATGATGAGATAGTTACCGATTAGTCCACTGAGTCTGAGGGCCATCTGATGCGATTCGTCAAGGGGGTGCCACTCCTAAGCATTAGTTTTTCTTCTTTTGATATAAATTGTGTAGACCTTCGAGATCGTTTACCTTATAGTACTATGATCATTCTGTAATTAAAGAAAAAAATTTAAGTTACTTTGTCTCTTCATTCTGCACTTTTCAATTTGTATGACATATTTAGAATGTTGTTCTTCCAATCATGCCTCGGTGATTTGTGCTAAGTAGATCATGTAAAATGTATGCCAAGAAACATCCTATTAGTCCTTTCAAAATTTTTGGATGATTAGACATTTTATAACATGTAAATTTCAATGAATTTACTTTGGTCGATTATCTCTATTTTGTGTTGGGGGGGGGGGGGAGAAAATTTTATTTATAAACAAAATAGTAGAAATTGCCTCTCCAATGGGCACTTACAAACGCTAGAAAAAATTTAGATAAAAAACTAAAAAAAAATGGGGATTTATAAATATCCCACTAACAGAGACTAGCTAGGAACTATGAGAAATTATGAGATTTTGATCGAGATGCAGAAGACCTTAAATTATATTTGAGGGCCAATTTTTCTTCAAAACTTAAAGTAAGAAAAGATTCAAAAGCCTTGCTAGTTGCTAAAATATTGGCATTTTTAGATACACTCTTAGGATTTTGAACACGGTCAACTCCCGCACTGATGTATGAATCATCTTCAAAATTTCCTTAAGTTTCAAATGAAGACTTTAGTATGAAATTGATTTTTTTCCATTTTTTTAACCGAGTCGATAAGAAAATCATGAGCTTGAGCTGAACTAGTAGGAATAGCAAAATCATATTTGGTGGAATGTGGGTTTAAACTAATTGAGTCAAAAATTTGAGTTTTTGAAATTTCGACATATAAATTAATCCCAATACTTTCATCATTTACATCCACATTCGAAAGAGGCTCCACATTCGGAATATCTTCTAGAGGTGGCATTTCATCATCCTGAGTATTTAAATCCACCTTATCACACTCAGACACTGATTTTTCTTTGGTATTTTGATGGATTTGAGTTAATGTTACACCCACAAAAGGCTCAGATTGTTAAGAACCTAACTTTCCTTCCTTAACTGAATTTAAAATTTTAATGAGCTACCACGATGTCATTAACCTTAGAAATAGGAGTTTTTTAACCCAAACAAATATCAATGGCTAGCCTTTCAATGACTTTGACAAGATCGCTATTTTCTTAGCCCATGAAAACAATCTTTGGAGAGAAAGTTTCCATTTGAAATTCCTGGTGGTCTTTCTCATTTATGTTGTTATATCCACCCATGGGTAAATTATGCTCGTCCTAATCTGATGCCATTATACTAATTGGATTAATACAACAATCGATATCCCAAGATTCGTGGAAAATAAAATCCTTATTTGGTTGCACTATTTGTTTAGAAAAACTCTCGCACTTGGTAATAATGGATTAAATGCCAATTTTCCACTAAACATTGAATTTTTGTTTTCATCGGCTACAACTTCTATACTTTTTTTCATCTTCCTAGAAGCATCCAATTAGTTGAGAGGGTGAATTTTAATGTTTTTTCAAGTAGATATAGGGTTCCCTATAAAGCCTCAATACTCACAAAACAACGGCGGGTGTTCAACTTCAATATTTATATGAATTTGTATGTCATCTCCCTCAGTCACTACCACTTGAGGTAACCCATAAGCAAAATCCATTTCTACTCCAATGTTGTTAATCAATATTAATTTTCATCCCAAACCCTCGAGAAATTTTGAACAACAATGTAGGGTGCCAATATTCGTCACGTAAATCCATAAACCTCATTGTTTAGGCACATATTCTTCACATTTATCCCCTTAATTTCAGTATTTTTATGATCCCGTGCAGTGTAAGTAGCTTGGATTTGTATCTTATTTATTCTACTAACCTTTTTTGGCAAGTATTTCGTGTTTTGTGTATTTCTCATGTGTTTTACAGGTATTTCATGCAAGTTAGTGCGAAGGAAAACTCAAAACAGTGAAAGAAACCAAGAAATGGAGAGTTGAAGGGCATTTCTGTAATTTTTCAGCCTTAGTCCGGAGGTGGGGCCAACTAGAAAGTTGAAGAGCTCTAAATTACAAGAATACTGGAAAAAACGGCACCTCAATCCGAGCTACGGTGAAGAAGTTACGATGTTTTGAAGTTGCGCGATAATGAAGAGTCTGGATGTGCGGATTTCTGTAATTAATTATGCATTTAATGCAGTGCAACTCTTGGAAAACTTGTACCACAAGCGAAATTTGATGCCAAATTCATGCAACTTGGTGCTATAAAAGACCAAGCCCTACCTCATTTTCAAGAGGAGGGGAGTTGCTAGAGAGAGGCTAGGTTAGGAGTAGGTTAGAAGTGCTAGATTAAATTTTAGGGTTAGATTTTGAGAGCAAATTTTCTATTCCTTCAAGAGTTTTCATGAACCCTAGTTTGTAAGAAATTCTGGATTCCAATTCCATTTTTTTTTGCTGAATTCAAGTAATATCTTTCCATTCTCTAGTTTTATTATTTGCAAATTATTTCCCATGTCTTGTAGATCCATAATTTTGTGTGTGAATTTATTCTTGAACCAAATCATGAGTAGCTAAATTCCCAAGGGTTGGGGTACATGAACTCAATCCAAGGCAAATTATTTATGTAGAAAATAGAGGTTAAATTAAAATATTGATTGAATCGTGAAAGCACCGCTTTATATTTACCTTTGATTTCGTATGGTGCGGGCTTGAACCTCATATACGTAATGCTTAGAATATATAAAGACTGGATTCATTCACCGCTTTATATCTATCTTTGATTTCATATGATGCGGGCTAGATCCCTCATATATGTAATGCTTAGAATGTATAAAGACCGGATCTAGTCAATAATTTTAATTTATAATTCTAGTATTCTATACGGTAATTTGTTAAGGATTGAGGGATTGTACCCTACCCTATTTTCTCCCATTTGTCAAATCTAATTTCTTTTGCACTTTTCAGTTTGTTTTTCTTAAGTAATTTTTTAATAGAAATTTTCCCAATTTTTAATCATCTTTTCGTTTCTTTTACGAAATCATTTCAAGATTTAATAATTTTTCTTATTACTATTTGACAATCTCGATCCTTGTGGATACGATCCCGACTTACCGGGTTTATTACTTGAGCGACAGGCTTGCACTTGAGCCTAGATTGTACTCACTTTTGAGACAAACATTAGACGTTAAAGACAAAAAAGAGGATGGAGAAAAATTCGGACACCATTATACAGGATTAAAGAAACCGATCTCAATTCTTAAAGTACCTAGCATCCATGCTTTTTGCATATCCTTCTTAGATTCAAAATATAAACTATAAAAAGCCTTACCTTTTGGAATAATCCACCATGGATGTTGAATTTTCCACACAGATTCAAGTTGATGCTTTAGAATTTCCGCCAATATTGGTTTTCGTCCCTTTGTGATGATGAGCCGACCCAACAAACAAGACTTGCATGCTTCCAAAGATTCCTTGTAAACATCTCCCAAAAATTTTAAAATGGGAGTTTCAATACTATAGATTGGATCAAGAAGATTTGACAAATACGGAGATATATTTTCTAATGATTTGAGTTTAGAACTTGAGCTTTGTAATTGAATATGTGGTCTTCCTTTAGTAGTGTTACCATTTTGTAATATCTAAAAAAATGAAGGTTTTTCACTATTTGGAACTACAGAAACTGTCATGGAGCTGTCATTTAGATAAAACTACCACCTGTATTATCATGTTATAGTATGCTTCTATGGCTCATGTATGTTCCTTGCTATTATTTATATTTAGTTTTAATCAATTATCCTAATTATACCAACTATGTCAATTCATTTTCACTATATTCAACAGTTGAATTTTATGCCAACTCGTAGGATTATTAACTTTACATTTTTTAAGACATTATCAGGCCAATTAACCACAATTGTTATGTATTGTCATTTGGTGCCAAACGTTGGTCACTGACTCATGCCTAAGTTGTACCACCTAATTTTAGGTTGGTTTTAATGCCATATTCTTAGGCGAGACTGTACCATTTTTCGAGTGGGTGTAATTCCAAACTCAGGCAACCAACTAACATATGATTTATGCTCCCAACTTTGGACCCCCAAATGAGCCCACATACAAAATCTAATTATCCCGTAACTACCCAACTCATATACATATACCCCGGCACCATTTCTAAGGGTCTAAAATGCCCAAACGAGCTTGTAATACCTCTCAAAGTGCGTTCCAATATATTTTTATCCTAAAAATATATTAAATTGTGACGTGACACACTCCAATACTTTTTATAAAAATAAATAACTTTTGATTTATTCCCAAATCATTTATGTCAAATTCAAAAATTTATAAATAATACCAAGTCTAATTACACACAACCCAGATTAACTAATTTCACCGAATTAATTTAATCCTCATTAAAAAAAATTATTCCAAAAATATACGGGTTATTACATTCAACCCCCTATAACGGAATTCCGTCCTCTAAATTCATGGTAGCATAAAGTCATATTTTATTTGCACCATTAAATTATATTTATACCAAATCAGTTCATACTCATACCTTATGAGATAAATAAAAAGGCTCATCTATGCCTATCATAACATCACCGAGGTGCCCATATATTTCTCACTACATAGCTGCCCACACGTACTGTGAACAATTATGAATGACACATATACATCTAATATGTACCATTTATACCAAGCATATACATACCACAAGTATACCACCACAAACGTAAATAAAATAAACATCATAGTATTCGACTTCTCTCAACTCCCGACTTTTGCCAATTTCGTTCGTGGGACGTTTCGCCAGCGAAATTCAAACAAGGAACCCTCTCGATACACTATTGTACGTCTTAGTCAGTTATCGAGGTCCATCGGCCCAAGTCAAAGGAAAATAAAAATAACCATTTGCGATAATCATACAAATTCCAATGTTTGCTATTTCTCAAACCAACCACTTATCCCGTTATAAGAGTTATACCAAACCCCTTTAGGGTCAACCGCTCTACCATGCCCGATATTACCACAATCTAGGTAGGACATTCTCTGCCCGTATTTACTTTATAAGGCACTTAGTCAATTCTAAGTCTCCAAAGGCATACCCATTCTAACCAGGTCTACCATCACCACTTTAATGAAAATGACAATATACAAACATTTAAACATGATCATGTACAATCCTAATAATCGAAGCGGTCACTAGCCTTACTTATACTTCATAACCTATACTTGATAAGGAAATACTTTCCCAAATTATACTATTACGTTATCCCAAAAATGCTCTCCTCCACAAAAAAGACCCTTGCTCTAACCTGAGCATAACCTAACTTATCCCAAAATTTCGAGTTTATTCATACGCATCTACCTCCCTGAGTTATTCAAAATTTTAAATCACACTCACATGTTGCTTCCCTAAGTATACTAAATTTCTAAAGGTTCTTGAATGACCTAAGTGTAATAACCCATTACTTTGGGACTGAGAAATTAAATTTTGGGAGAAATAAAATTTATTTAAAATGGAGAATTTCAAAATTTGGAAATAGAGGTCCAAAAATTGAGGACGTTATAAAGTATGCCGGATGATGATTCTGAGTGCGCCATTAATTTCAGATAGGTCGAGAAAGTCGAAATGATTGTCCTTGGGTTTTATTTCGGTCCCGGAATATTTTTAAGTTAGTTTGACTCGAATTGGAGTAAACAAGTCATTTAAAGTGTGTATTATCATTTAAAATTGGGACTTATGTTTTAAGGGTTTAAGAGGCTTACAAAATTAGTGAATCTCATTTGTGAGAAAGAGAGAAAACCCTAGAAAGAGAAAGAAAGAGAGAAATAAGAAGAAGAAAGGCAGAGAGAGAGAAGAGAAAGCTTAGAGAATTCTGGCCCGTACGCGATTTCGGGGATGATTCAACCTCTACAATTCTGAGGCAAATGTTTAATCTTGCTAAATATTTCATTTGTGTATTTAATTTCATAGTTTGTGGATAAAAGAATTGGATTTTTAGGTTATATATTAAAACCTAGATTTTTGGGACTAAAACTTGAATTTGATGTTTATACATGGGATTGAGGGCATTTACATTGATGAAATGAGATGTAGGTTGGGTTTTGATGTGAGGAATATGATAGAGTTGAAGGTTGAGGGTTGGATGATAATATTTTGGGTGTTTGGAGAGTTTAGTTTTGTTCAAAAATGGAAAATGGCCAAGATATCTAGTATAGTCGGTCGATCGCGGCCAGGGGACCGATCGACTACGCCTCAAGGGAAAAGCCTACTGCATTCTTCGTAGTGCAAAATTTAGACCCGCGGTCGACCGGGGGTCTGGGCCTGGTCGGCTGGTCCTCTGTTTTTAGCCCAAGAAAGGGAATTTCTTTTACCCCTTTTCCTTTCGGTTTTATTCTTAGGGACCTTCTTAATGAGCTTATTATGGTGGGTTATGATATAATATTAAGGGATTTGTGCCTTAGGAGGAATAGGGGCTTTCGAACTTATGTTAGAAATTATGATGCCTCTTTTAGTAAGGAAATGATTGTGGGACTGAACGATAGGAGGATTATATCAATATGTTGGTGGTGGGCTATCATGAAATAGTTTATAAGTATAGAGATAGTCCCTTTTTGCTTATGTGCGTTTGAAGTCAAGTGGTATTGCGATATATGCTATTAATGATTGCCGATAGAATTGTTATGTGTGTACTTCTAGCCGAGATAGTTATTACCCATTTATGTGCAATTAATAATAGATGTTCCGTGAATGATGGGTTTATAAGAAATGATTTGGGATTGAGCTCGTAGATTACTGACTATTAGGTTGTGTTTATACTTATAACCAGAATGACTTTCGTATATTAGTATGCATCTGGTTATTGATGGTATGGTTAAGATGATGGATACGTACGTTTGTTGTTAAGGGTTCATAGGAGCAATTGAACCGTAGACCGAATTGAGAACGATTGGACTGTACTATTAACTAGCATAGGTTGTGATGTGATGTTCATCGGGATAGTTACTATATATCTATGTGTGATTAATAAGGGATATTCCCATACTTGATCGGATCATGGAATAAATCTAGAATAAAGCTTGAGGTTTGCAGACTATTAGTTAGGTGTATACCAATAGTCGAAACTATTACTAGATATATCGATGTGCGTTAGGGTATAGATGGGATGTATGGTTAGGAAGGATTTTCGGGAGGATGCTTCTTTGAGGAAGAATCAGGCCTTAGGAAGAAGGGCTTGTCCTGGTAAGAGTAGAGGGACCCAGGGATGAAGTGAAACAATTGAATTATGGGAGTATAAGGTAGAATACCTTTCTTTGGGTTTAGGTCACGCATTATGTGGTATTAGGGGCGTCGCATGTACGGTATGATGAGTAATTAGCCGCCATAACTATAATGTTTACAGAACTTCCTTGGAGGAAGGAGCGAGTAAGTGTGGCCTTTGTATTGCATTCTTTTAGGATAACAGATCGTTTCGCAATGAGCTAGTAGAGAGTTGTGCTATTGATTTCCGAAAGTGCGGATTGTTAAGGTTTGTTGAGTGGTGGTTATAAGGTTATTGTTTTATAGATAGGCTAGGAAAGGTCATTGTGGTATTCCAACGAGAGAAGGATTTATCTTGCCGCAATGTTTTAATGTGATGTAAAGGATTTTTATATTGAGGAGGTTCAAAGTTTAGCAGATTCATTGTTGAGCGAGGAATTTAGCTCATGGTTGTGCTAGTTATGAGAACTAGGTATTGGTGAGAGTATTATAATTGTAGGAACCTTGTGTGTAGAACATGAGGTGTTTGATTGGTGTGTCGAAAGACATGGAATTATTTTATATTATATTGTTATATAGGCCTTCGTGAAATATCTATGATTTGAAAACCTTTTATAAAACCTTAAGCCTAGTTCAACTGATCTCAATCGCCGACATAGCTACACAGTATTTAGATTTCGCTTGCGAGACCTCCCCCGCATGAAGGTAGCGAATGTCAGGAATTGAGAAGAGTTCAACCATTGGGAATTTCAAACTTTTATATAGACTGAATATGTTGCTATAGATAAATTTATTGAGAATTATATTACAACTTAAGGCTAGTGGAGTCGGGGTATGTTTTTATGAGTGGAGCTTGGGTACAGGGTGTATGGGCGCCCTGGGTAGCTAGTTTGATTTTAAAGCATAGATGATTCGCCGTGAGAAGTGGGAGAGATAGGTATAGTAATCTTGAGGGTAGATGTAAGAACTAGATAAGGTTCAGAGTCCTAGGCTTAACTCAAATTTCGAGGACTAAATTTTTGTAAGGGGGGAAGTATGTAATACCTAGTGACTTTGGGACTGAGAAATTAAATTTTTGAGAGAAATAAAATTTATTTAAAATGGAGAATTTTAAAATTTGGAAATAGAGGTCCAAAAATTAAGGACGTTATAAAGTATGTCGGATGATGATTTTGAGTGCGCCAATGATTCCGGATAGGTCGAGATAGTCGAAATGACTCTCCTTGGGTTTTATTTCGATCCTGAAATATTTTTTAAGTTAGTTTGACTCGAATTGGAGTAAACGAGTCATTTAAAGTGTGTATTATCATTTTAAACTGGGACTTATGTTTTAAGGGTTTAAGAGGCTTACGAAATCAGCCAATCTCATTTGTGAGAAAGAGAGAAAACCCTATAAAGAGAAAGAAATAGAGAAAGAAGAAGAAAGGAAGAGAGAGAAAGAGGAGAAATCTTAGAGAATTCTGGCCCGTACGCGATTTCGGGGATGATTCAGCCTCTACAATTCTGAGGCAAGTGTTTAATCTTGCTAAATATTTCATTTGTGTATTTAATTTCATAATTTGTGGATAAAAGAATTGGATTTTTGGGTTATATGTTAAAACCTAGATTTTTTGGAGTAAAACTTGAATTTAATGTTTATACATGGGATTGAGGGCATTTAAGTTGATGAGATGAGATGTAGGTTGGGTTTTGATGTGAGGAATATGATTAAGTTAAAGGTTGAGGGTTGGATGATAATATTTTGGGTGTTTGGATAGTTTGGTTTTATTCAAAAATGAAAAATGGCCAAGATATCTGGTATGGCCGGTTGACCATGGCCAGGGGACCGGTCGACCGGCCCTTAAGGGAAAATCCTACTGCATTCTATGTAGGGCAAAATTTAGAACTGTGGTCGACCGGGGGTCTGGGACCGGTTGATCGGTACTCTGTTTTTAGCCCAAAATGGGAATTTCTTTTACCACTTTTCTTTCGGGTTTTATTCTTAAGGGCCTTCTTAATGGACTTATTATGGAGGGTTATGATATAATATTAAGGGATTTGCGCCTTAGGAGGAATAGGGGATTTCGAACTTATGTTCGAAATGGATTATGATGGTATGATGCCTCTTTTAGTAAGGAAATGATTGTGGGACTGAATGATAAGCGGATTATATCATGTTGATGGTGGTGGGCTATCATGAAATAGTTTGTAAGTATAGAGATAGTCCCTTTTTGCTTATGTGCGTTTGAAGTCAAGTGGTATTGCGGTATATGCTATTGATGATTATCGAATAGAATTATTATGTGTGTACTTCTAGCCGAGATAGTTATTACCCATTTAGGTGCAATTAATAATGGATGTTCCGAGAATGATGGGGTTATAAGAAATGAATTGGGATTGAGCTCGTAAATTACCGACTATTAGGTTGTGTTTATACTTATAGCCGAAATGATTATCGTATATTAGTATGAATCTGGTTATAGATGGTATGGTTAAAATGATGGATACGTACGTTTGTTGTTAAGGGTTCATAGGAGCAATTGAACTGTAGACCGAATTGAGAACGATTGGACTGTACTATCAACTAACATAGGTTGTGATGTGATGTTCGTCGAGATAGTTACAATATATCTATGTGTGATTAATAATGGATATTCACATACTTGATGGGATCATGGAATAAATCTAGAATGAAGCTTGAGGTTTGCAGACTATTAGTTAGGTGTATACCAATAGTCGAAACTATTACTAGATATACCAATGTGCTTTCGGATATAGATGGGATGTGTAGTGATTGTTATATACATTAAAGTTTGGGTTGATAACCTTAATGTTGGATATATTGGAAGACTATTCATATCATAGGGGTAATGGATGAATCTTCAAGTGAGGGATCGTATTTATATAACGAATTAAGTTAATACGCTCGGAACGACAGCTAGTATATTTAGGATTATGTGCACTTATAGCTGAGTTTATAAATTTCATACATACGGACGAGAGATGGAAAATTTATATATATATATATATATATGTGTGTGTGTGTGTGTGTGTGTGTGTGTGTACTTATGGCGTGAATATCTATACCGTGCGTGATGGTTTAATTATATGATGTGATCGTATGGATGTATATATATAGTGTGAATGATATATATACTTAATGTGTGATGCATACCCGGTACATGTTATCATGGGAAGTTGCGCGATGAGGGTGAGACCCTGGCTTGAGGAGCAGGATGTGGATAATCCCCAAGTCATAGTCGTTCTTTTTTTTATTTGTGTGATTTTATTTTGGGGGTGAGAAGTCTTGGGTATGAGTCATTCTCACTTTCCGATAGGAACTATGACCGCTTCCCATACGTTAGGATTGATTTTGTCGCCATGGCGGTGTGATAATAGTCCGATAGGTGGTGACCGCGGGAGAAAGTGAGGAATTCCTAGAAGAAGATAGCATGGTGCAGTATTTTGGTATCCTATAACCGTTTAGGCTATGTGGATTGCAATGTGTACATTATGTGTGTTATGTATACGGGGTTATAGGAATGAACGGTTGCTTATTTATATTTAGAGTAAATATAAATATATTTATATATATCCTACAAGTGAAGTAGATATGGAGTTTCTATGGTGTACATCTTGTGTGATTTAGGTGTACTAATTTATTAGGGTCGAAGGATCATACTTAGAGACAATTGTGGTTATAACGATCCCACGGAGTTAGATAGAGATTCTAATTATGTTCTTATATATAGTACGCTATATTTAAGTAGTTGAAGTAATAGTATTTATGTGGAAGACATAATGGATCCCTATGATCAACATTGTCAAGGAGTAGTGTATCGGGGGGTTCCTTGTTTAGATTTCGCTTTGCGAGACGCCCCACGCATGAAACGTAGTGCAATGTTGAGATTGGAGAGAAGTTTTGTCCTTAGTACTTGAATGTGTGTTATTTAGAGAATAAGCTCTTATATTGAAGATTAATGTTAATGTGTAACGTACTAAAACTTATAATTGGTTTAAGTTAATAAATGGAATCACGAGAGCCTATTAAGGCATATATGTGAATATATATATTTAGGTGTGATTAGAATGGAAAGGATTCTAGTGTTATGTTAGAATGGTCGGTCATGCGGGTATAGGCCATGTGTATGTTAAGGTAAGTTGTCCTTAAGTGGGTGGGGTAACTTAATTAAGGTTCCGGGACACGTTAAGGTGCGCACTGTAGATGAGAGGTGAGTTTGGGGGTTTCATGCGAGTGCGACTCCACTTTAATTATGAAATAGTGCATTTATATTTATTATGCACGGTTAACACACTTGCTAAACATTTTTTACACCTCAGGCTCTGACCCGTTTGTATTTCTCCTTTGCTATATATATGTATGTATATTTTACTACAAGTGTCCTACCGCATGGATACCGGATGCTTTTCTATCCAGAGTCTTGGGAGCCGTAGCAATTGCGGATTGTGGCGGGATTTAGATGGTAGTCGAATTCTATTCCTTTGAAAATCTAGATAGGATTCATGTTGTAAATCGAGTTTACACCCAAGGGTTATTTAGAGCTGTTTATAGTTCTTCTTCATGGATGTTGTACTGTCTGTGACCCAACAGCTTATTCGGGTATATTTCCTTTTATGTATTCTTTGTATTATAATGTTTAGCACTTCTTTTATCATGGTACTTGTGTACGTTTTACCTTTCTTAGCTGTTGTACATTGTTGGGGTGAATTCCATTACATATTTTATTTAATTTTTGGCATCCGCTTTTTATAGTTTCGGGTAGTTAGCCTTATTTATTTTAGTGTAGTCTGATGATGCTGAGAATGAGGCATCTGAGATTCCTGATTTAATGTAGTATAGGGCCGGCCACCCGTTATTATTTTAAGTGAGGTGTCACAATAAGTTCCCATTGAAATTCATTATTTCAAAACTAGGCTCACCCATAAAAATTTCTCAAAATAATCCTCACGACTACGGTGAACACTAATTTTAACCAATCTTGTCTTTCAGACATGACCACAACTCATATCAGTTCACATAAAATTAACATATTCCAAGTAACTCTAAATCCATTCCCCAGAAAAATATCATACTCCGACTTAGTTAACAAATAGGCCTAAAATAAACATAAGCCTCCTAGTATACATTTCTATGTATCCACGCACCAATGAAATAATAGTCCATCTCACCCACGACGGTCCATGTATTGTACTCTCCCAAATAAAAAGTATATCCTTTCAAAGGTATTAACAAGACCCAAGTGAACACTAAGTCCCAATATCAAATAAAACATATTCCACATACTCCATAGTATGGAAAAACGCATCATTTACCACCCATGCTATCATTAGCCTCTTTTTCCCCAAATTTTTTTATCTATAATCTGATGCCTATCTCTTTATGGGTCATGGTTTACACGAACTAACCTTTGATGATGAATTATTGTACATTACCACCTCCTCAAATTCTCTAAATGTCTTACCTTAAATTACTAGGCACCAAATTGCTCGAATTTATCACAATTCTAGCAGGTGACCCATAAAAAGGTCCCTATGGTTCTCTCAGTCCAAAACTATGACCCATACGAAGGTCTCTATGGTTCTCTCGGTCCAAAACTAAGTCTTGCCCGAATGGGTAGTAACCAATAACAAAGAATATAATGATTCCTAATCATAAGGCTCTACATCAAAGGAAGCAATGCCTAACGTAACAAGATCAAACACAGATCCTAAGGACACTAGAACCGTACTCTGATACCAACTATAACAGCCCCCATTTTTTCAGTAAATATTGGCCAAGTTCAATACGCCGAAGATGGGGCTTATCAGCAATTCATACCATTCTCAGCACTGAAGGAATAAATTTTTTCCTTATTTTATATCAATATCCACAATGAATAAAAATATCTGAATAAAACTGATTTAACACACGAATAATGAAAACTGAGTCATCATACAATGTCCTTAATGTAAATCTAAGTACAACTGCTATAAACAAACACTTGGGCTTATGCCCGTACAATTCCAGAGTGAAATAAAATGATAAAATGAAGAAGTACAACCTATACTAGAATCAATGGAGTGAAATTCACTACGTCCAATGCAACTGCAAGTCTGATCCATCATCAGTCCTCATATCCCTGTCATTAAGAATACATGGGGGGGGGGAAGCATTTATAATTTGGGTTAGAGCCCTATACTTGCAAAGATTCTTCGCCAATAAATATGCAAAATGTTACTAACTCATACTTTAAGCCTCCCCATCGATGCTCACATGTAACGAGTACCTCACCTCTCATCTAGAAGCACTCCTACTCCTATCCTCAAACAATAATACACATTGTAACCTCCCTTGTTTAATCTGACAAGTAAAGAATAAGCCATCTAGCTATATGTTAACTAAAAGTGGGGATTTATACTAAACACCCTAGCCTCTGAATGGATTTCATAACTTTGACTACATAATTTACATAAACTCGATACATATTCTTATGTCATAATGTTACGTAGCCCTTGTCTATCTCATTAGACCTTTTAAATGATTTAATTCATATTCCTTGTTGTCTATCCTGTTAGACTATAAGTTTCGTTTTCTAAGATTACCAAATTATTATTCTCATTTAATAATGGGCTACTCCATTACTCATTTTCTTTAATTTTGGTCTACTTTCTTACACTACATAATTATTATTAATAATAATTATCTGCCACATTATTCATTAGGACTCATCTTCGTCCTTAATTATCAACATCCCCTTATTAACCCGTTATTATCATTAAGCATTGTCTACATCTTTAGATTTAAAGGGCACATTCCCATATAAAGTATACCACACTGTGTGTGTGTGTGTGTGTGTGTGTGTGTGTGTGTGTGTGTGTATATACAGTCCTGCTCTTGTGCAGACTAGTTCGCATTTTAATAATGCGGACCGAACACGTGTCACCTGGCGGTAAGCCCAGAAGAGAGAGAGAGAGAGAGAGAGAGAGAGAGAGAGAGGGTGCCTATAATTTAGGCGATAATTTCTAGGCGTACCGTTAGGTGACACATGTCCGGTCTGCATTCTTAAAATGAAGACTAGTCCGCACAAGAGCAGGACTGTGTGTATATATATATATATATATGCGACAAACAAGGGCATCTACAATTAGTGTCTTGTTCGTGCTTTATCGGCACGTCTGGAGGAATCCCTTATCCTAAGTGGACATCACAAAACACCCACAAGTTAGGGGTTGTCCTTACGCAGGACACCTATATACGACCCATACCCAACAGTAATACAGGAACGATCAGTGCCAACACCTACCCCCCGAAAGTGGAATCTCAACGCAGTACCTATATGGCCTACACATCGTCAAGCCCACCTGTGTTGATGTATGGTACGCGAACCCCCGAGCTGATAGGACGCTCCACGAACACTGGTATGTCAACACAAAATAATATGATACATATTATATCCAATATGTATAAGTAGTTACTCTATAACTACTTTAATCCAAGAAAAATCTAAATCCATATAAAATACAGCCTTCTTGGCTTAACTATAAAATTTTAGTCAATTATTCCATAACTCATTTGAAGCCGTTATCTTACGACTACTTCCCGATTAAATATTAAGTCTCATAAAACTCTTTTTGGACTTAAATCACATTTACTTCATCAATTATTTCTCTTTAAATAAAAAGGAATAGTTATTCCCCAACTAACCTTTCCAAAACATTATAGGTATAGTTATTCCTAAACTAACATTCCCACAACAATATAGGTATAATTATCGCCAACAACCCATACCCATACATTTAATAATCTTAGCATGTTTTCCTCTTGACTCAAATTGTAATCATTCCAGATTATTAATAATTATTCACTTCTTGATACCTTTTCAATAAGGTTTGTATGTACATATATAAGGAGTCAACTAACGTGAATAAGGGTTATGTGTACATATATAAGAAATCCTCTAATATGGATAAGTAATGTCACCTCAACCTACTATCTCAACCGAAGTTAACTATTTAGACTTAGCTCACTAGGCTTCGGGTACATTACTACTTAGTATCTTTATACTGTAACAATTTAAGGAAATTAATCATTAATTATAACCTCTTGCATTTGACTTATCTCAAGTACGTATTATTTTTTATTTTAATTCACCTTGAATTAATCATAATATTATTACCGTATCTTTTAAGGTCTTATCCTCTAAGTCCCCCTCTCGAAATTACTCAGTTCATCTAGGTATATCTCTTCCATCTCACCTACTTATTTCATTTAGCTTTATTCAAGAATTTTATATAAATCATCTCATTCGCATAGTTAACTTGCATCTTAAGTCATCACGCATGCACCTCTATATCACAAACCCATCTCGGTTTAACGGTCTATATAAGTTCATAACATCATCATAAATATCTTGGAATAAGTCTCTATCCCTCACTTAGACAAAAATGGTCACGCAGGCCCTTTCGTAAAAAAATCATAACTAATTAAAAAAAAATCAGAAAAATACGCGGTGGGTGCCCACGCAATCGTAATGAAAAAAAATTATAATTTCATGAACCGAATCGATTCACCACTGGACCGAATCGATTCGATTATGTACAGAAAACAAGTCGGCCTAAGACGAATATGAGGCTTCCAAAACTTCCATTAATGCCCAAACCAAGCCCAAACCAGCACTCAATCGATCCCCTAACCCAAGGTAAGTATAGGAACACGTTTATAACCCTTTTTACATCATGATAAGGGTACAAGAACATCAAATCCAAGAGTTAAACATTGCAACAAAACTAATTAAATCCCAAGATCATCAAATCTTAACATTCATATTAAAATTCCCAAAAAATTTCTACACAAAAATGCCTCAACTTTTCATCACAAGTCTTCAACAATCAAAGCCAAATTTCTAAAATTTATTCTAACAGAAATTTATCAATGATTTATCAAAATCAAGGGACCCATTTCCATCTTCACGAACCTAGCACCCTAACATATGAATATCACCAAAAACTCAAGATTATTCAAGAATCCTAACATGGTTGCAATAAATCAAATTTAACCTCAAATCTAAACATGGATTCAACATAAAAAAATAAAGTTAGAATAAAATGAATAAGTTTGGAAAGACAATCCTTTCATGAAAGTGTAGATAAACTCCTTTTTTCTTCCTCCTATGGTGGATCTTCCTCTTTTTGGTATTTCTACTTCCCTCTCCCGTAACTGTTGTTTTAGATTTTCTCTAATGATAGTGGGGGAGTGGTTTACCCCCCACTTAAACACTAAATAATTGGTTAATCCCGACTTGGACTTTAGGCCCCCAACTTTGGACCCCCAAATGAGCCCAAATACAAAATCTAATTAGTCCGATAACTACCCAACTCATATACATATACCCCGGGACCATTCTTAAGAGTCTAAAATGCCCAAACGAGCACGTAATCTCAAAATGCGTTCCAAAATATTTTTATCCCAAAAATATATTAAATTGTGACGTGACACACCCCAATACTTTTTATAAACATAAATAAATCCCTTTTGATTTATTCTCAAATCATTAAGGACAAATTCAAAAATTTATAAATAATACTGAGTCTACTTACTTACAACCCAGATTAACCAATTTCACCAAATTAATTTAATCCTTATTAAAAATTTATTTTATTCCAAAAATATACGGGGTATTACATAGTCCCATGTTAAAAGCTTTTTCTGGTCACGATCCCGAGACTTTTTTTCTTACAATGTTAGTCCCAAAACCACTTGTGAGAAGTCACATTCATGAAAGTTGGTGGTTTTGTTCCTACAGATAAACTACATAACTGAAGGCCTTTTGATGTATTGAAGAGCCATTTGTTTCACATTTGAGTTTAGAGGACTTTTATGGGGCCAACAACCAAAAATAAAAATGCCTTGGATCGATCACTCAAATTTTTTAAAATACGGGACTAAATACCTCAAGTCATATATATATATATATATATATATATATATATATATAGAGAGAGAGAGAGAGAGAGACCCTCTCTTATAAGGACTCCTTATGGTGCAGACTTCGATAAAGACCATTTTTTTAAAATAATAAAAAAATATTTTTTTTGACAAAACTCCATGGATATGATCTCCACAGTGAGAAGAATATCTACAATTTTTTTCATCAAAAAATTTAATAAAAAAACCGTTGAGATGAGGTGATATGTAAAAAAATAGTATAAATATGCATTTTCGACCGTTAAAATGTTGGCGATTATCTCAGCCACTTTTTGAATGAATTTTTTTATGAAACTTCATGGATGTGATCTCGACAGTGAGAAGATCATATCCATGAAGTTTTATCAAAAATTTTAATAAATAAAATGGATGGCGCCGACCCAACATTTCAACGTTTGAAAATGAATATTTATTTTATTTTTTTACATATCACCTCATCTCAACAGTTTTTTTATTGAATTTTTTTATGAAACAAATTGGAGATGATCCTCTAACCGTGGACATCATATCCATAAAGTTTCATAAAAAATTCATTGTTTTACTATTTAAAAAATGGTATGTACCGGGGTCTGCACCATAAGGAGTTCTTACTGGAGACTTTTTTTTTGTGTATATATACATTAAGTCTGACACGGGAAATGAAAAAATATTATAATGGCCTCATTGTAAAGATGAAGTAGTTTTTTAGGTTGCTTTATTGTTGAGGTTTGGCTTTGACCCTCTATTAATTCAATTAAATATATGGGTTGTGTTTAATGTTTTAAAACAGAAGATTTTTCAGTAAGTTGAACACATTTTCATAATTTAGAACTGATTGTCTATTATGTTTTTTTCTGAAAAATATTTAACCCGTGACCAAACGGACCTTAAACAGATGTGAAATCAACTAAAAATCAACATCAACCCATATCTTTAGTATATAACTAAAGTTGTAACCTCTATTCATGTATTTGCACGTGGCGGTATTAAATTGGTTCTCCATTAATTATTTAATCTACCTAATTTTCTATCTTTATACTCAATTTCTCTTCCATTTCCTCCATCTCTCTATTAACATACATCCATTCAACATTTTTTGGTTTCCCAAAAATTATCCCTTGCCTTTATTTCTCTCAGCTACACGCCTCTCTCTCTCACTCTCTCTCTACCGAATTTTACCATCCCTCTCACTCTCTCATTTACTCACCTCTCAATTTTTTCAACATATATATATATATATATGTGGGGGGGGGGGGGGGGGGGGTACACAGTCAGTCGACTTCCATTTATGTGTTAAACACCCTTCTTCGTCTTAAAAAGAAAATTGGAAATTCACATAAGCTTTTTCCCTGCCTTGCCTTATGAGAAGTGAGTCTATCTCACCTTGGAATTTCAATATGGTGTACGTTCTCAAGGGTTTAGCTAGACAAGCAACATTGAAATATGGTGAGGATGTTTATGGGTTCGTGTTAAAATCAGTGTTCTAAAAGGTGCGTCTAGGAGGCTTGGGAGAAATGCCCGCCTATACCTTGTTCTTGGTAAAAGACTTAAGGCACACTTTATTTTTTGAAGAAAAATGCTTTAGTTAAATAAAATCGCCATTTACCAATATCTCGTCCAAAAAAAATCAAAGACAAACAGTATTCCGAACCTCTCTCCCTCTCCTCCAAAAAAAAGCGTAACATTATTGAGTGACTTCCGACCAAAAGTCTATATGTTTCATTTAAAAGGTGAAAAATACAATTCTTATATTGAATAATTTTGCATTGATTGTTGATTATCGATTATTGAATGACTATTGATATTGATTATTGAATGATGAAAAATACATTTTGTATATTACTTATTTAATAATGAGAAATACATTTTGTATAATTATTATGGAGCACGCATATGAGAAAGATGTCAACCAAACATACAAATATATTTTCAAAATTAAACCTATGTATTATTTTATTATATTACTAGCCTTAGAATAATTAAAATAATAATAAAAAAGAAAACACTTTTTTATGCCTAGGCTTCTAATGCTTAAAGCTTGACCTCTATGCCTCGACCATGTCTCACGCCTTTTAGAACCTTGGTTAAAATATGGATTTAGGTTTGATGTGATGGTGCGGAACGCAATAATAGATTTGTTCATGAAAAGTGAAGAAGTTAATTTGGGTAGATCGGTATTTGATAGTATGCATGAAAAGGATATTGTTTCTTAGAATACAGTGATTTCTGGATGTAGGAATAATGGTATAGTTGATGTTACTCGTGAGTTATTCAATAAAATTATGGAGAGGAATGTTATTTCCTGGACTAGCATTATTTGTGGGTATGTTAAGGCTGGAGAGATGGTGGAGGCACAGATTCTTGTCGGGGCAATGCTAGTCAAGGACTTGGCCCATTGTAAGCACAAATTTCAAATGGAGTCAATTTGTAAGTATTTTGACTTAATTCCAATTGGACAAAACCTCTGAGTCATAGGTTAGAACTTGCGTTGCTTTTCCCTTCTAAGCCTATTACGTGTTTGATTGCGAACTGTAGCATCCAAGTTAAAGCGTCTACATTATCGTGTTGTTTTTCATACCATGTTTAGTCTTTAACATCTATGGATCTCACGAGGTATAAATGCATATTATTTTTTTATCTTTCGATATCTTTTGGGTGTTTTTTAAAATTTTCTTTGAGGCCATTTTCCTAAAAACTATTTTTTTTTTTAAAATATTTTGTTTAAAGTCGTTCGAACGAATTTATTTAAGTAGTTCAAGACTGTAACACCCTGTATTTCTAACTATTTGAAATTTATTTAATTTGGTTATTTTAAATTACACATGTGCCTTAATTTAATTGAATTAAATATCATTTGTTTACTAAAATATTTATTGGGAGAGATAATGATTAATATTTATGGAACAAAGTTACTAAGTGAGTAGTGAATAACTTGTGATAATTATTACTAAGTGAGTAGTAAATAACTTGTGTTTACCCATTACCGATCCTCCCAACACACAAATTAAATTCTCCCATGTCTGTTTTTATCCACCCATCCCCAACCCTTTAAAACTTTTAACCGCCTTTCAAAATTTTCAAATCAGCCCCTGAGGTTGTCATGATTGAAGTTTTGCCTTCTCAAAAGGTATACAAACAACCAACAATTCACTATTTGACAAATGCATACATTAAAGGCCCTTATATTGGGACTCGGCACCAGGGGTGGTTACACCAAACCATAATATATCCTTCAGATGAGTAAAACAATATGATTTAAGCGGTACCTATAAGGAGACTATGGGTACCATCATCTTTCCATGAAAATATGAGAAAGATTTACTCATGTAGTGAAGAACATAGCATCATATATGTTCGGGCCTATACAGAGCAAGTTTAGCTCCCTACTTAAAAGATGAGGCAGTCGAATCACGCCAATGCAAGTGATCTAAGCCTACATAGAGAAATTCCAGCTCCTCTATCCCAGTGTTTAAAGTCAAAAGAGCAAAGGGTTAGTCGATGTATTCATGACCTCCAAAAATGGGTTCGTTCTAGGAAGCAATATCATTTGAATGTATGCCTTACAGCTATGGGTGGGACCATCTCAGCAGGACATCAACAACCGCCACTAATCATGCTCTTATATTTTCCTTTCGAAAATAAAAAGGATTTTATTAGTAATGAAGATGAGTTAAAAATAAAAAGAATAAGAAGTCCGACACAAAACAAAAATGATGGAATAAACGAAAACTCAAAAGATAAATGTTAAAAAATACTCTCTTCGTCCTAAACTAAAAGTCACTATCTAAAAACAAGGGTTTCTTAGGATATACTCAATCAATGGCCAAGGTCAAGACTTGCTCACTAAAATGGAATTTTGTTGTTAATTATCTCCGAAAAAAGAAAGTGGACACTTAATTTGGAATGTCCCGAGAAGGAAATAAGACTATTACTTGCGATGGGGGAGTAAGTGTAAACATAATATGATGCTCAAGAGTCCCTCATTCCATCAATATCTAATACTTATCTAAAGTAGAAGTCCTTACCTTATCCAAAACCAACATATGGGACAATGACATTGTTGATGTAAAAAACTAGATTACTCTAATTATTTAATCACAGATAAATAAATAAGACAAAAAATTTTAAAGTGGTTCAGCCTTATAAGAATGGCCTACGTCCATTGTTATGTTATTGCTGAGTGTCTAGGAATTCTCGATTACAAGTGATATCAAGAAATTCTGGTCCTCTTTGAATGAGGGTGATACAAGGTATTTATAGCCCTTAGGCTGTACATGAAAGGGTGTTACATTAAATGATACACATATGAATGGGTGATTCATTTAATGTTCTTCAAACGTGCGTGTCAAGATTCAATGAATAGTTGAACTGTTGAGTATCTGGCAATTAATGCTGTGGTCGAGGAGCAGCTCGAACCGCCTTAGTTGCTCGTCGTCCAAGAGTTTCTCGGAGCATTGGAGTTCCTCGGAGCGTATTTGTTGCTCGGAGTGAGTATGTTGGTCGGGGAAACAATCTTCCTCGTTGTTATTGTGCCACGTAGATTGACACGTGTCTTCTTATTATTCGTCCACATCAGCGTACTAATTTTGGTATCAACAGAAGCCCCCAATGTTTCATATTTCGAACTTTGAGGAGTATGGAACATTCTTTCTCGGTATATGGCAATATTAAATGACTTCCCTGGGTTTTAGGAGCATTTTCTTTGTATTTGAACTTCCTTCCAAATTCGCAGAATCCGCCTTTTTGCCTTTTCATAAGCGTTTCGATCTTCGTGCACTTTTTATCCTTTTAGCCGCTGGTAGCGCAATAGTTTCTTTTATGTAATCATTTCTTTCGCTGGTTCCCAAGGCAAAGTATTTAAACTTCCCAAGCAATCATACCGTCCTCTACCTTTTCCAATTTTCTTGTTTTCGAATTCTCCATAGCTTTTCTTTCTCTTGTGCGTTCATCCTTGCTTTCGTTCGTTGTCAACAGATCTCCATTCTTCCTGTAAGATCTTCTTCTTTCTCCTTTTATTCACCATGGTTTATATTATTGAATCTATTGAAAAATTCCGTTCTGATTATTCCATTCCGTCTTGGGTAACTTTGGAGAATCTTCCTGAGCCTTTTGACTATTTTCGTTTGGCTGAGGGACATTGGTTCCCCAGCCTCTTTATCGCTGAGTGTGGATTTTCTTTTCCACCTAACCCTTTATGCTTAGAATTCTGTCAACATTTCGATGTTGTTCCTGCAAAAGTAGCCCCCAATACATGGAGAATAGTTAATGGGGTGCATAAGTTAAATCAAACTCATGGAACTCGTATAGGAATTCCTGAGATTATGTATTGCTATAGATGGGCTATTTTAGATAATATTTATTATTTAAAACCAGATTTTTGAATAGGGCTTTAGTAGTCAACCTCCCTAATGCTAACAGGGATTATTTTGAACATGGGTTAGTTTTCAAAAATTGGCAACATGCTCCTTCAGTCGGAGACGACGTGTATGAAGGTCCCAAATGCCCCCCATATGGCAATGGGATAGGTTATTTTCATTTTATTTTATTTTTGAAATTATGATTTCATCATGTTTGAATAAATGCATGATTGACATTTCAATTTATTTTTGTTTGCAGTTGACAGCAAGAGAAAAACTCCCAAAGAATCAGAAGTTAATATAAGGCAATTGAAACATATCTGGAGTTTGCATCAGAAAGTTGCAGATGAGCACATCAGGTCTGCTTCATACTTGTTGCAGTATAGGAGCTATACGTCGTCCTTTACTGCTCGTCCTGTGGTCAGCATCAGTGATCCAGTGCAAATTCCTGAAGACTCTGATCTAGAATCTCATATTCCTCTGAGCCAAAAAATGGGCAAAAGAAGAGTTCCCGCTCTCTTCGAGGAGACTTCCTCTGCTGGAGATGGGAAGAAAAATAAGGTTGATGTCCAAAAAGGGACAAAGAATAAAGATGCCACCCCTCCTGTTGCTTCTCAAAAGGCTGTCGAGAAGCCCCCAGTGGCTCCTGTGCAGAAGGATGCACCTGTTGAAGTAATCACTATCTCACCAACCAAAAGCTCTTCTTTGGTTGAGGTTGTTGAAAAGGCACCGAGGAGACTGAGGAAATCCTCCTCGGTCAGTATTTCTGGAGCCATTCCCCAGCTCCCAGCTGGTGGCTATGATGTTCCAATCACTGTTCCTCCGAGCTCTACGATGAGCTTGGCAAAGTTTTCGCCCATTCCCAAGGTGTAAGGTACTGAAGAAGACCTTACTCGGGATATGGTTACTTCTCTGGTTGCTCGTCATCTTGCTTCAGTAAGTATCTATACTATGAGTTTTTCATATTTTTCTTTGTTACTTCCCATATTTGTTTCTGATGTCGTTTCCCTTTTCTGATTACAGTTGACGAGTTGTTTCAATATAATCCTAAAAAAGGATGAAGCGATCAAAGCTTCTTGCTCCTCGTCCACTGTGGAAGGAGAACTGGAGAAAGCTATCAAATCTGTGAGTGAATACCGTCAGAAGTATGACGAGGATAAAATTGAATGGGAGAAGAAGTTGGCTGCGTCTGATGCAGAGACGGAGCAACTGGGTAATAAGGTGAAGGACTTGGAGAGAGAGAATAAAGACTATGCCGAGAAACTTTCAGGCTTTGGGGAGCTTGAGAATAAATTAAAATTAGCTGAAGAAGAGATGACCCTCCTGCGAGAAGTAAATCGTCAGGAGGTGGAGACCAAATTGAAGGCCACCGAGAATCTTATGTCCGAGAAGCTCTCCTCGAAAAAAATGAAGAGAAAAACAGATGTTAAGAAGTCCTTCCGAACTGGTTGGGACAAAGGATGGGACAGGGGGGTAGCAGCGATGATGACCCAGGTGAAGTATGGCAGTTTAAAATACTTCCATGATGGTTGGGTTGCTGCCTTAGAGGAACTGAAGGTGAGCGAGGACTCTGAGTTATTTCAACAACATCTCCCTGGTCCTCCTCCAGTTATTCAAGATGAGGATGAAGACGAAGCTGCATCTGAAGAATCCTCAATGACTGTGGGTGATCAGGTCCTTGTTCCACAACCCAACTAGACGGCCACCGAGGAGATTTCATCATTGCCTGCTCCTCCAGAACAAGTCCCAGCTTCTACTAATCAGATCATCGTTCCTACCGAGCAACCAAGCTCCTCGTCCCAGCCTCTCGAGAAAGTCTTGGGGGACAAGGAAAAAGTGTGAAGTTGTTCGGTACTTTCTTTCTATTTTTCTTCTTACTTGTACTTCTGTATTCCAAATGATGTAATCTTGTTGATGATGTAATAAAATCACATCTTTTTGTTCCTCTACATTGTTGATGCTCTGTCTATTTTTATTTATTAAATCTTGCCTTCTCCTCTTTATTAGTTTATGGATAGAATGGAACTGATATCTGCCCACGATACAAAGCTGATGCAGCAATGCCGTGAATATTATAAGGCTGGTCATACAGACCTGAATATATCAGAAATTGCCAACATTCTTGGCCATGATGCTTCAGAGCAAGCAGTTGAGGCTTATCGGTACCTGAAAGATTTACTTGACCGAGCTGTGGCCAACAACGTGGCCTACTATGACTTGATCGAGGAGCTTCATTGTACTTTAGAGGATCTTCAGAATCATCATAATGAATCGAAAGCCCTGTTGCATCAGGGGTATAAGGATAGGTATCAACAACTTTCTTCCGAGACAGGCCAAAAAAAGATAATTGTTGGATACGATGTCAGGGAGAGAACCCTAAAAGGTGAAGTTGAGGCCTGCAGACAGATCGCCGAGCTGCTGGAATAAGAGAACAACAATTTGCAGAAAAAGTTGGCACAATATGAGTCTGCAGCTTCATCCTCCACTGCCTTGGTACCGATCACCGATGAAGGATTCTCATTCTTAGAGGTTGAGAACGCCAAATTAAGGCAAGAATTGGATACTTTAAGAAAGTCTGGTGTTTCTGCTACTGCTCGGGGACGAGGAAGAGGTTCTCGTGGGCGAGGAAGAGCTGCTCAGGATGTTAACGAGGAACGAAGCACTTCAGCTGCTCGGGGACGATCAAGAACTCCTCGTAGTATTGAAGAAGATCGTACTCTGTCAACATTGGAAACTCAAGCGTACCAGTTGAACGCAAAAGATCGGGCTTTGTCTGAAATGTCCAAGAAAGTCCTGACTTTGGAAGATCAACTTACTGCGACGAAGTCTGCTTTACATACCAAGGACCTTTTTGCTAAAAACCTCCATGAAAATTTGGATAGATTAACCTTCCAATTCCATAAACAGCCCAGGGAATTTTGGATGGCTGGATACAACGAAGCTCTAGTTCACTTAGATGTTCGTATCCAGAATGCCAATAATGAGGGTTATAAACAAGGCTGGCTGAATGCCTTATGTGTATTAAAGCTCGAGCAAGGACATTTTTTGTGGTACTACTACGAGCCTGGAGTGCTTGACTTGCCTGTGCCACCTTTCAAGTTGGACATGGAATGGATACTAGCTCGCGCCATTCCTCGGAGCTTGATTGCGAATTATCTTGGTGACTATAACCTTCATTCTCAGATTGACGTATCTCGTCCCGAGCATCTCTTGGATACTCCTTCAGTAATGAATGTTAGAATGTTGAAGGACTTGAATTTTATTAATTCTCCTCAGACATTAAATGATCCTCCTGCTGGCGAGGAACCTGTATCGAAGGCTGAAGGGAAAAAACCAATAGAATAGGATTTTCAATGTAATAGTTAGCACATATATGTAACTTGTAATTTATTTTGAATTTTAATGAAAGACTTTCATTTTCTGTTTGCAAATTTGTATTGCTATTATCTTGTGCCTATTAAACACTTTTACATTTGTGCATATGTATCTGTTAAAAAGATAACAATATTGTGCTGTTCATCATCCAAAAAAGTTTACAAGTATCAATGTTGCTTAATCACTTAATAATAAAGTAATGAGTATAAAATGTTTAAAATGTTTCCAACCAACCAAGGTTGTTAAATTGTGTTTGTCGACCAACTACAGTTGATGGGTTTTTATCCCCGACCAGCCATACTTGATTCAATTTGAAATATTTTCATAAAATGTGTCCGACCAACCAAGGTCGATAATTTATCCTCGTCGACCAACTACAGTTTTGATCACCGACCAACTATACTTGGTTCAGTTTGGAATTTTTTGTATTTTCTGGAATGGTTTTACCTTCCGACCAACATAAGTTGGCATATTTTGTTTCTTAACCAGCCAAAATTGGCATTTTTAAGAATGTTGTTCTTGCCCTTTTACCAACCAAAGTTGGTCGTGGGTTTGAACTATTAGGTTCTTTCGAACTATCTTGTCCACAAGCTCTTTTACCAACCGAAGTTGATCACGCAAGTGTACGCCTCCTAACCAAAGGAGTATAATTTGTTCTCGCTATTTTACCAACCGAAGTTGATCACGCTCGAACTATCAGGTTCTTTCGAACTATCTTGTCCACAAGCTCTTTTACCAACCGAAGTTGATCACGCAAGTGTAAGCCTCCTAACCAAAGGAGTATAATTTGTTCTCGCTATTTTACCAACCGAAGTTGATCACGCTCGAACTATCAGGTTCTTTCGAACTATCTTGTCCACAAGCTCTTTTACCAACCGAAGTTGATCACGCAAGTGTACGCCTCCTAACCAAAAGAGTATAATTTGTTCTCGCTATTTTACCAACCGAAGTTGATCACGCTCAAACTATCTCAACTATATCAGTGTAGTGTATCACACTAGTATTCCCCGAAAAACTTGTAATAAAAGGAAGAAGATGGTGAAACATCATCGTTTTATTCATAATGAAGGAACTGCTTTACATTTTACATTACTGATAATACTTGCGTAGGTGTTCAGCATTCCATGCATTCTTAAATTCCTCTCCTTCTAGAGTTGCTATTCTATAAGTTCCTGGTCGAACAACTTCTGTAACTCGGTAAGGTCCATGCCAGTTTGCTTCCAGCTTATTGTGCTTCTGAATGACCTTCTTTAGCACATAATCCCCTTCTTTTAAGTCGCATTTCTTCACCCTCTTGTTGTAGAACAGAGCTGTGCGTTGTTGGTAAGCAGCATTCCTAATGGCTGCCTCTTCTCTAACCTCCTCGAGCATATCCAAATCCAGTCTTCTCATTAAGTCGCTGACTGGGGAATTGAAATTCAGCACTCTGTGTGTTGGAAGACCCAACTCGGCAGGTATTACTGCCTCACTTCCAAATGCTAGCATATATGGGGATTCTCCCGTTGCTGCTCGGGGAGTTGTTCGGTAAGCCCACAAGACTGACTGTAGCTCGTTAATCCAATTAGCTTTAGCTTCACTTAGCCTCTTCTTCAAACCATTTAGCAGTGTTCTGTTCGTCACCTCTGTCTGCCCATTGCTTTGAGGATGACCTGGTGCTAAATGGGTCTTTAGGATGTTTGATTGTTGACAATAGGCAGCAAACTCCTCGTTGTCGAATTGTGTTCCGTGGTCTGTGATGAAGGCAAGAGGGAAACCATATTGACAGATGATATTCTTCCAAACGAACTGGTATACCTTCTCGTACGTCATATCGATAAGGGGTTCAGCTTCTACCCACTTAGTAAAATAATCTACTGCGACGACGAGGTACTTGAATCTTCCTCGGGTGGTCGGCAGTGGTCCAACCAAATTAATTCCCCACATGGCAAATGGCCAAGGGGAAGTTATGGGTGTCAACAATGCTTGTGGAGTTCGTCGGATGGAGGAAAAACGTTGACACTTGTCACATTTCTTAGCATAGGCTATACAATCAGCCCTCATCGTCGGCCAGTAGTATCCTTGAGTCATCACCCTTTGCAAAAGTGTTCGACCTGCTACATGAGCTCCACAGGACCCTTCATGGATTTCTTCAATTAATTCTTTCACCTCGGAAGGATGTACACATCTTTGCAAACCTGCCATAATTCCTCGTCTATACAAAATACCATTAGTTAGTACATACCGAGCAGCTTTATACTTCAATTTCATGGCAGCGAGCTTATCTTCCGGTAATTCTCCTTCTTCAACATATGCCCTGATGAGATCCATCCAAGATGGTCCTAAATCAAGGGTGATAATATTCATCGTCAGGTTTTCATCTATGCTCCGACTTTTTAATACTTCAATTGGTATTGTTCTTCGCAGCTCGGTACGGGTAGCTGATGCTAGTCGGGCCAGTGCGTCTGCTCGTGCATTCTCTATTCTTGGTATCCTGATTAACTGAATCGCATCAAATTCTGCCAATAACTCCATTACCTTGGCATGATACTTGACCATTAATTCTCCTTTAACTGCATATGTTCCCATCATCTGATTCACAATCAATTGAGAATCACTGAATACCATCACTTGTTGCACTTCCATAATCTTTGCTAAATTAAGACCTGCTATCATGGCCTCATACTCAGCCTCATTATTGGAGGCTTTGAATTGGAATCGTAAGGCATATTCCATGTCAATCTCGTCTGGGGTGTTCAAAACAATTCCTGCCCCACAACCTGCTGTGCAAGATGAGCCATCTACATATAATCTCCATATGGGTAACCCGTTTTCAAATTCCTTATCTGATAGAGTTCCTCGGTGAAATATTTGTTGCTTCCTTTCATCCTCCCCTGATACTTTTCGCTCCTCGTCGACCATCTCTTCTCGCTCTTTTACCAACCTGAGCTGGTGTGAGTTCGAAGTTGATGATCCTTCTACATCCACAAGTTCTTTTACCAACCGGGGTTGGTCTGAGCTTATGTCTGTAGATTTTTTAACATCCATTCGTCCTTTTATCAACCGGACTTGGTCTGGGCTCATGTTTGTTGATCCTGTAACATCCACAGGTCGACCAGCGAGTAACTTTTGCTCCTCGGGGGTATCAGGATAAGTAAATTCTGCTATAAAATCTGCTACGGCCTGCCCTTTTAGTGATGATCTGGGTTCATACACAATATCATACTCACCGAGCTCTATTGCCCAATACATCAGTCTCCCTGATTTTTCTGGTTTATGAAGGGCTTGTCGTAACGGCATGTCGGTATACACGACGATGGTATGGGCCTGAAAATATGGCCTCATTCTTCTACTTGCTTCAATTAATGCCAATGCCAATTTTTCCAACTTCGAGTACCTGATCTCTGCACCTCGGAAAGCCTTACTTGTGTAATAAATTAGCTTCTGGACTCCATTCTCCAATCTGATCAGTGCCGAGCTGACTGCATTCTCTGATACTGCCAGATATAAGTACAACTTTTCGCCCATCACTGGTCTGGACAGCAATGGAGGTGTTCCCAGATATTTCTTCAAGTCTTGAAAGGCTTTTTCACATTCATCATTCCACTCGAAAGTTTTTCGGAGTGTTTTGAAGAATGGAAGGCACCTATCAGTTGCTCGAGATACAAATCTATTGAGCGCTGCAACTCGTCCTGTAAGACTCTGCACCTCTTTCTTCGTCGTTGGAGATCGCAACCCTAAAAGAGCTTTGATATTTTCTGGATTCGCCTCAATGCCTCGCTGGTTGACGATGTATCCGAGGAACATCCCTTCTCGTACTCCAAATGTACACTTCGTCGGGTTGAGCTTCATTTGGTATTTATCCAGTTGATCAAAGGTCTGAGCTAAGTCAACTAGATGATCAACATCTTTCTTGCTCTTTGTCAGCATATCATCGACATAGACTTCCATGTTGCAACTGATTTGTTCGGTGAAAACCTTGTTCATCAGCCGCTGGTATGTCGCTCCTGCATTTTTCAAACCAAAAGGCATAACATTATAGCAATAAGTTCCCCTAGGGGTAATAAAAGAAGTACTTTCCCAGTCTTCAGGTTTCATTTTGATCTGGTTGTATCCAGAGTAAGCATCTATGAAGCTGAGCAGCTCGTGTCCCGAGGTAGCATCCACTAGTTGATCAATTCTGGGCAATGGAAAATGATCCTTTGGGCACGCCTTGTTAAGATCGGTGAAATCAACACACATTCTCCATTTATTGTTTTTCTTTTTTACCATCACCACGTTTGCCAACCAGTCTGGATACTTCACGTCTTCAATGAATTGGGCTTTCTGGAGCTTCTCGACCTCCTCTTGTATAGCCTGATTCTTCTCGGGGCTAAATACCCTTCTTCTCTGCTTTACAGGCTTGATCTCCTTATTCACATTGAGCTCATGACATAAGAAGTTTGGATCTATTCCTGGCATGTCTTCATGACTCCATGCAAAAGTTTTCTTCCTGTTTCTCAAGAAAATTATCAACTCCTGTTTTATTGAAGCATCCAACGTTGAACCTATCTGGGTTACTCGTTCAGGGTGCTCGTCGTCCAGAATAATATTTTCTGTAGATTCCACCACCTGTCCTTTTACAAGTTGGGATTCATCTCGAGGATCCAGTGTTTCAATTTCTGTACCTTCATCCACCTGGTAGGTAGTAGTCTTTTTTCTTGAATCTTCAAGCTCCTCTTGCTCGACAGATGAATAATAGCATTCCCGAGCTACTTTCTGATCACCTTTCACAACTCCTACTCCAAAATTTGTTGGGAATTTTAAGCATTGATGTATTGTAGATGGAACTGCTTCGAATTTCTTCAAACCAACTCTTCCTATGATGATGTTGTAGGCTGACTGCACATTCTTATCCATCACAAAGAAGCGTATTCTCTCTGTTCGACAAGCAGGCCAAGTTCCAATGAATATGTCCAACTTGATCGTCCCAAGTGGAAAAACTTCCTCGCCAGCAAAACCCAAAAGAGGTCTGTGATAAGGTTCCAATTGAGATAATTTTAAATTCAAGCTGTCAAAGCATGAATAATACATGATGTCTGCTGAACTACCATTGTCTACCAGCTACCTTGAAATCACTACTTCTTTCATCCTCATTTTGATCACCAAAGGGTCGTCGTGAGGGTAAAGAACACCTGCCAGGTCATTTTTTGAAAAACCAATGACCAGCTTCTCTTTGTTTACCTTCCTCGGACGATCCTCCTCAGCCAAATTTATTCGCTGAATGTACGAACAAGCTTGTGCCTCTCCGAGGTAAGCTTTTCTTTCTGCAGTAAGGTCTCCTCCTCCTGCATCTCCTCCTGTAATAACATTACAATCAAATGCCCCAAAACGTATGGAAAATACCTCTCGTTCTGGTTGCCTTGGCTTCTTGGGAAGATCGGGATCATCCTCAGCAACATCTTCATGTTCTCTCTTCTTTTTCTCCTCTGCTCGACGAGGAGATCTAAATACCTCTCTAGTTCGATCATTATTTCTTCTTTCACCTCCCCGATCAACATATTTTGCTAGCTTTCCTCTTCGGATGAGTGTTTTAATCTCGTTCTGAAGAGCTATGCAATTTTTAGTCATATGGCCATGATCCTTGTGGAACTCGCAATATTTATCCCTATTCCTCGCATCAGGGTCTGACCTCAGTTTCTTCGGCCACTTTACCTCCTCGCTATTCTTGATTTCTTCCAAGACATGATTAATACCCATTTTCAAGGGAGTATAATTATCGAATTTCTTCAGGACTTCCCATGACGACTTATTATTTCTGGAACGCTTGTCACCGCCATTGCCCTTATGCTCTTTATTTTTAGACTTGTCGACGTCCACCTTGGGGTCTTTATCCATATTCTTCTTTGCAGCCATAGCTTCTTCGGCATTCATGATTTTGGCTGCTTTTGCCATCAACTCTGACATAGTTTTAGGTGGATCTTTCGCCGAAGTGTAATACAACTTATTAGGTAACAACCCACTCATCAAGGCGGTGATTGCTGTCTTTTCTTCATAATCTATGACTTCCAGTTTCTCGTTATTGAAACGGGTTATGTAATATCTAGTACTCTCACCAGATTTTTGTCTAACACTTAGCAAGTATGCTACTCGTTTTACTGGCTTTGCTCCAAAACAGAAATTGCCGATGAACAACTCAGCCAACTGAAAGAAAGTTGAAATCTTTCCCCGAGGAAGATTGTTGTACCATATCTGGGCAGCTCCAGTAAGAGTTCCTGAGAACGCTTTGCATCTCATCTCGTCGGGGACTGCATAAATATCGGCGGCAGCTTGATATTGTTCTATATGAAGGACAGGATCTGTCTTTCCATCATATTTAGGGGTCACTACTGGTGCTTTAAACTTCGACGGTGTAGGAAAATTCACAATGGCTTGGACAAAAGGTGTCCCTTGAACAAAAGTTCGTTGTAGGGGATTCTTCGCCCTAGCCATTTCTCCCAATCTATCCTCCAATCGCTGAAGGGACCCTTTCCATGCTTCATTTCCTTCCTCGGGCCTATTGGTTCGAGCAATGGATCGCTCTGAAGTAGCCTCTTGAGACTTATCTTGTCGAGCAACTGGTCGAGATTGTGTTGATCCTTCTCTGAGATCAGATGGTTGTCGAAAACTCCTCGACATGGTCTTAGGTGGACTCCTATTCCTCCTAGGGCCTAATCGACTGAAAGGAGACACCCTACTCAGTCTTTCTAAGGCACTGGGTCTTTCTGGAGAGAGAGTGATACGTTGATCAGTATCTGTAGCCCTTATTGACGAAGTTCTCCCAGGTTGATAAGAGAAATCATCAGATTCCTCATTACGATATGACTCAGTACGTTTGGATCGTGAAGAAAGTAAATAATTTTGCCTCTGACCACTTCGCTGTCTTGAACGTGCAGGTGCATCGCCATGAAGGGTTTGTATAAGTTGCCTCATTGTGTCTTGCATGGCGGTTTGTCCTTGAGCCAGATTCGTCATAATTCCGGCCAGATCTGGAGGTGCAGAGGGATTTGGAGGATTTCCAGCATTTCCAGCATTTCGATTGCTAGATTTTGGATTATCCGCCATTGATGATGAATGATTTTTGGTGAAAAATGATAATAACAATCGTTTCCCACAGGCGGCGCCAATCTGTTGATGTAAAAAACTAGATTACTCTAATTATTTAATCATAGATAAATAAATAAGACAAAAGATTTTAAAGTGGTTCAGCCTTATAAGAATGGCCTACGTCCACTGTCATGTTATTGCTGAGTGTCTAGGAATTCTCGATTACAAGTGATATCAAGAAATTCTGGTCCTCTTTGAATGAGAGTGATACAAGGTATTTATAGCCCTTAGGTTGTACATGAAAGGGTGTTACATTAAATGATACACATATGAAAGGGTGATTCATTTAATGTTCTTCAAACGTGCGTGTCAAGATTCAATGAATAGTTGAATTGTTGAGTATTTGGCAATTAATGCTGTGGTCGAGGTGCAGCTCGAACCGCCTTAGTTGCTCGTCGTCCAAGAGTTTCTCGGAGCATTGGAGTTCATCGGAGGGTATTTATTGCTCGGAGTGAGTATGTTGGTCGGGGAAACAATCTTCCTCGTTGTTATTGTGCCACGTAGATTGACACATGTCTTCTTATTATTCGTCCACATCAGCGTACTAATTTTGGTATCAACAGACATCATTGAAAGTTTCATGTTCGATGCCATAAGGAAGACAAAAACTTTTTTACCCAAACCCATTTCTTATCTACCTCTTCATCTTCCAAGATTTTGTTCCCTTCATGCCAAACTGCCCATATTAGTGCAAGGAATGAACATCTCCATAAACTATTTTCTTTAGAATCTACTCTTCTGAGAGTAACCTCAATTGCATAAGGTCCAAAATATACTGTCATGTACGTGAAATGACGATGTAGGAGAAAATGATTAAGACTTTTTAGTGTTTTCTATTTGGCAAGTTAAGGAACCACACCTATGATCACAAAGGGGAAGATATTTCAGACATATAACAAGGAGTCTACAAGATATATCCCCTGGGGGATATGGTCCAACATGAAGCTCTTGTCGCACACATCATCCAACATTTTCCCAAACGAGCCACTTTGAGTTCAGAATAAAATCTTTTCAATGGGAGTGATGTAGATGAGCGAGCTCAATTGTTATTTTAATGTTAATGGTCCCACTCCCCTTCATCTTTAGTAATTTTTAATAATATTTTAGTTTTTTATTCCCCTTTTAGTCTTTGTCATTAGGAATATTTGGCCCCCAAATGTTTTGATGCCTCTATATATCATTTTGATCATTGTTTATAGTCATTATTTAATATTAAGAGTTTTACTCATTGGTGATTTGTGAGATTTTCTTTCAAACGCAGTGTTTGCTTGGCATCACAGTTAATATATGGAAGAAGGTAAAACGGGAATACGAGATTAAGGGTATTTTTCCATATAATAAGAGAAGGTAATGACTATTTTCAATTAATGATACTTGGTAGCTGAGTTAAAGGGTTGTATACGTCTAATGTTTCAACTTTTAGCGGGTTGACTAAATACCCTACTATTACAAAGTCAAATAACCGAAATATTACTGTTGAAAATAAAAATGTAACAGGAACTTCAACAGAATACAGTACACTTGGTATAAGCACTAGTATATCTTAAATTCTATCTGCATCCATCTAAATCAATGAATTAAAGCCAGCTACTTTAGTTACCTTCTTCAATTTTACAAATGATTGCAGAAAATTGTAATGATAGAGGCATCAATACAATATGAAACAGAAGTGGAGAAAAAGAACATGTGAAAAGCAATGGGGAAGGGTTATGTCGAAAATTGATTTGTAGATTAAAACAATTTAGGTATATATTTATTCTTAGTTCAAACCAACGATAATGCTCCTAGTGTTGTAATTTCTTTTTCATTTTGTACTTTAGTCTAGAATCATGCTTGTAGTGTAGCTGATACTCTAAGTGGAGTTCTACAGTCTACCAAATCTACAAAGTTTGAAATCCAATTCAATCTACTATTTCTTGCTTCTAATAATCTTGGCTTGATGATTGATAAAAATTATTATAATTCCCATTGGATAGCTACAATAAATTTATTTTTGTTTAGTGAAGACTAGTATATAATTTTTCTTGTTAGCTACAGATAGAAAAATAATCAACCGATCGAATGCTGCAATTTGTACTCCCAGACAACAATTTTCGTTTAGGAAAAAAAATACATCAACAAGATATCTAACTTATTATCTTAAACTCAAATGATCGATTTAAACCAAAATCAACATAACTAGTATCGTCCTAGCATATCAAAATCCGACAAGAAATGGATGCGCCTCATTTTACTTGATAAAATTCAGCAAAACAAAAATAAACCTAAAAACAAAATCTCTTCAACCAGGCAGGTCCATTGTAGAAATCAATCGTATGGCCTAAATTGTTTAGGTGAAATGTTATTTAGATCAATTGAGACGAAATGAATTTAAAAATGAGATAAAACATATTGGCGTTACTAGTTTTAGTTTAGAAACATAATCCTCTATATGGGTTTCACAGAGTCTCCAATCATACAAATTAGCATATGGAATTTTGTGAATATCCACTTTTCCATTGATATATTGAACCCCAAAATGAAATAAAATGTTGAATCATAGGAGTTAGCATATGAAATTTCAAATGATCCTCTTTTAAAATATATAAATCCCATCCATTTTAAATATGAAAAAGTTAACATCTTAAAACAAATAAAAAAAAAGTAAATACAATGACAAAATCCTTACATCTCATAGATTCAAATTTCTTTTAAGAATCAAAATAATCAGATATAAACACCATAAATTTGTAAATACTTGAACATAAAATCAAAAAGACTACACCCCTAAATGCTACATAGATCTTCAAAATCGAACTCAAAAAATATTGCAAATCACGAAAATTACAAAATATAAAGAAAAAAATGGATGCCCAATAACCCCTCATTCCATCAATACCCAATACCCATCTGAAGTATAAGTCCATGACCTTATCCTAACCAACATATGGGACAACGACATCATTGAAAGTTTCACGTTAGATGCCATAAGGAAGACAAAAACCTTTTTTTACCCAAACCCATTCATTATCTACCTATTCACCTTCTAAGATTTTGTTCCCTTCCTGCCAAAATGCCCATATTAATGCAAGGGATGCACATCTCTATAAATTTTATTCTTTAGAATCTACTCTTCTAAGAACAACCTCAATTGCATAAGGTCCAAAATCTATTGTCTTACGATACATACATTATGCAACTCGCTAAATACTTTTCTCCATAACAATATGCGAAACAATGTTGTAGAAGTAAATGATTAAGACTTTTTTGTGTTTTCGATTTGGCAAGTGGGGGCACCACATCTATGATCACAAAGGGGAAGCTAATCTAGACAGATAACAAGGAGTCTCTGCGACAAATCCCCTTAGGGATGAGGTTCACCATGAAGCTCTTGTCTCACATATCCAACATTTTCCCAAACACTGTTGGGAGCCAATTTGAGTTCAGAATAAAATCTTTTCAAGGGAGAGTGATGTAAATAAGTGAGCTCACTGGTAATTTTAGTGTTAGTCGCCCCACTCCCCTTCATCTTTAGAAGTTTTTAATAATATTTTAGTTTTTTCATGCCATTTTTAGTCTTTTGGCTTTGGGAATACTTGCCCCCCAAGTGCCCCGATGCCTTTATATATCATTTTAATCGCCATTTATAGTCATTGATTGATATTAAGAGTTTTACTCGTTGGTGATTTGTGAGATTTTTTTTCAAGCACAATGTTTGTTTGGTGTAACAGTTAATGTATGGAAGAAGGTAAAACAGGAATAAGACATTAAGAGTATTTTTTTCGTAAAATAAGATAAGGTGATGACAATTTACAATTAATGATACTTGGTAACTGAGTTAGAGGGTTATATATGTCTAATTTTTCAACTTGTAGCGGGTTGTCTAAATACCTTGTTATTACAAAGTCAAGTAACTCAAATAAGAAAAATGTAACAGGAACATCGATAGAATACAATACAATGGGTATCAGCACCAGTATATCTCAAATTCAATTCGGATCCAACTAAATCAATGATTAAAGCCAGCTACTTTAGTTAACGTCTTCAATTTTACAAATGATTACAGAAAATTGTAATGGTAGAGGCATCAATACAATATGAAACAGAAGTGGAGAAAAAGAACATGTGAAAAGCAACGGGGATGGGTTTTGTTGGAAATTGATTTGTAGATTAAAACACTTTAGGTATATATTTATTTTTTAATTCAAGTCCTCGAGAATGCTCATAGTGTTGTAATTTCTTTTTCTTTTTTAATTCAGTCTTGGAGAATGCTCACAGTGTTGTTGCTTCTCTAAGTTGAGTTCTACCATCTGCTATTTCTACAAAGTTTGAAACCCGATCCAATTTACTATTTCTTGCTTCTAATAATCTTGACTTGTTGATTGATAAAAAATATTGTGATTCCTATTGAATAGCTACTGTAAATTTATTTTTGTTTAATGAAGACTACTATATAATTTTATCTTCTTACCTACAGAGAAAAAACAATCAAATAGTCGAAAGCTACAATTTGTACTCCCAGAGAGAATTTTCCCATTTAGGAAAAAAAATACGTTGATAGGAAATCTAATTCATGATCAGAACTACAAGGGATGCTATTATTATCTTGAACTCAATTGATCGATTTAAACAAAAATCACCATAACTAATATCAACTATTTTACCTGATAAAAATTAAGCAAAACAAAATTAAACCTAAGAACAAAATCTCTTTAACTAAATAGGTCCATTGTATAAATCAGTTTTATGGCCTAAATTATTTAGGTGAAATGTTATTTAGATCAACTGTGATGACACGGAGATGAAATGCATTTAACAATAAGATAAAACATATTGGTGTTCTGCATTTTAGTTTAGATGCGTAATCCTCCAAAACGGTTTTACAGATATAGAGACATTCTTTGTTGATATATTGAACCCCAAAATCAAATCAAATGTAGAATCATAGGAGTTAACATATGAAATTTCAAGTGTATGGATGGGTGTGAGAAGATTATCAGTCATGTTGATTATGTATGACATATAGACCATTCTGCCAAAACAAAATATACAACCCTTAAATTTCATTACCAACGAAGAAAGAATAAAACCTGAATGATGTCTTTGTTGGAAATAAACACTAAAAGAAAAAAGGAGGCCTTCTTCATTACTATGGTGTGGTTCTCCCTCCAATTTTCCCTATTCTCTCTTTTCTCTTTCTATATCTAATATAATATATCTAATTTATTGTTTATAATAAAAATTATAGAGCCAAATACTGACATGTGAACCCGGTGACCCATACCAACAGACCCCAAATCGACCCATCTTCGGCCTTATCTACCGACCTGCTCCTCTAACGGACCCGTTTTCAAACCCGACGACCTACCTCCGGCAGAGCGACAAAGTCCGGTGACTTCCATGCCTGAATCTGAAGCCGACCAACTCCACTATGGTCGACCTAGATGCCCAACCTTTACATACCTGTCGGACCTAACCTTATACCCATCTACTCCCCATGTTTGACCCACGTCAGCCCGAACCTCTCGGGTCCGGTGAGTTTGTCCCAAAACCAGTCGACACACTTTCCAACCCAGCAGATCCATGACCGTCAGATTTCCATTCTTTCACAACGCTATGTTTCGATTCAAATTAGGTTGCGTTTGTTTTTTTGTCTGAATCTGAAGTGTGAAGTCTGAATCTAAAGTCTGAAGTCTGAATCTGAAAAAGTTGTTTGTTTGCTGTCTGAATGAAACTTCTGAATGTATACTGTTTGTTTGCAGATTTATGTCTGAAATCTGAATGCAGATTATTTGGACCATTTTACCCTTATATTAATTTTAGAAACAAAATGCATATTTAAAACATTCATGACCGTAAATAAATATTATTACACACAATATGCAATTTAATATGTAAATAATACTAGTCATTCCAAGTAATAAGGAATTTGCATAGTATAAAATGTTTTAAAATATGTAAAAACTGATTACGTAGCTATTACAAGTCACAAAATACTAATAAGTTCCACTAAGTAATTGATCTGCAATTTGATCACGTAAATTAATCATTTCTTGTTGCGGTGCTCGTCCAAATATTTGATCATAATTTGGTGGAGCTTCTGCTTGTTCACTATCTACTGAAGGCTCGGCCGGCAAGTCCACGTCATCATCTTCATATATCTGAAACAATGGATCATTAAGTGATACTCGACGAAGGAAGTTATGTATTGCCATGCATGCGACAACAATGTGTACTTGGGTTCGAAAACTATAAGGAGCCATTTTATGCAATATCGCAAATCTATTTTTTAAAACAGCGAATGTCCTCTCAATCACATTTCTTAATCTAGCATGTCCATGGTTGAATTTCTCCTTTTTATCTCTAGCTTGACCATCACGACTAAAATCCGACAACCAATATCGTGTGGGGAGGGGCTATTCCCACTCCTCTAAATTCCTCCCCCACTCCATTTAGATATAAAATGACAATTATGCCCTTACTTTTGTCCACTTTTTTTGCCTCCAACTAAAACAATTGATAAAAATTAAAATTTTGTATTTTGAATAAAAAAAACTTTTTTTTAGTAAAAAACTGTTTTTAGTAAGAAACGGCTTGAAAAAAAAATGTTTTTAACTTTTATAACGATTTAAAAAAAACATTTCATCTATTTCAAAAAAAACTTTTTACCTATTTTTTTAATAAAAATTATTTTTAAAAAAACCAGACTTTACAAAAATAAAATGTTTTAACTATTTAAATAAACATTTTTTTAATATTTTTTTACAAAAGCATTGTTATTAAAAACTGTTTTGTCGTATACATTTCTTTATAAAAAAATAAAATAAATAAACCTCCAATACTATACCAACCATAAACATGACACAATTTTTTAAATATACTTAGATATTTAAAATTAAGTGTTAAACTTTACTTTTTATTTATGTGTTAAAATTATGACTCGTAGGTTGAAATTTACTTTTTTATTTAAAAAAAATAGCACATGGGTCATAATTTTAACGCATTAGTTAGCCTGTCGTTCATAATGCGTCGAAATCATGAGTTACAATTTTAACACAAACACATGCACAACATGACAACAGTCATAGTTTTAACTAGCACATGACACAACACGAGTCTTAATTATTGCACGAAACGACACGAGTCGTGATTTTAGCACGACTCTTAATTTTGAGTAAAACTATAAATATATGTAAAAATAAATATATATTAAAATTATGTGTGTTAAAATATAACAAGACATGACACAAAATCCTATTTTTACTTAAAACAAACCAATTAAAAAAAATTACATATTGCAATTATGAATATTTTATTTTTTAACTAACACGATCATGATCCAAATAAAACGTGACGTGACATGAAATCATATATATTATTTTTCATACCGCTGGCGCGAACCACTTTTTACTATTTTAAAAAAAATGGTTCGCATTATCGGTATGTATAGGAGGTTCGACCACCTATACATACTGTTGGCGCGGACAAACATATTAGATAAAATGGTTTACACCAGCGGTATCTATAGGTGGTCGGAACACCTGTATATATAATTTTATGCGTGTCGCGTTTTAATTAAGTTGAGTTCCTGTTTGGTGAAAAAAAAAGATTTCGTGTCGTGAGGTTGATTTAGGATCCACTCAAAAGTTTACGTTTTTAGTTTAGGCCTTTTTTTAATTAGAAAAATTTCATCATATAAAGAAAAAATAAACAAGTGACTTTTAAAAACATAAAAAAAATAACAGGTTTTGTCATGTGCTTTGTATCTTGACGAATGAAGTAGGGTAAGTTCGTGCTTTTGGTTTCTCACAAATAAAATTGGAGTGCGCGGGAATAGCGTCGCCCATTTTAAATATCTAAGTATATTTAAAAAATTGTGTCATGTTTATGGTTGGTATAGTATTAAAGGTTTATTTATTTTATTTTTTTATAAAGAAATGTATAAGACAAAACAGTCTTTAATAACAACGCTTTTGTAAAAAAATATTAAAAAAAACGTTTTTTTAAATAGTTAAAACATTTTATTTTTGTAAAGTCTGTTTTTTTTTAAATAATTTTTTATTAAAAAAACAGGTAAAAAGTTTTTTTTGAAATAGATGAAATGTTTTTTTTAAATCGTTATAAAAGTTAAAAACAATTTATTTATTTTTTCAAACCGTTTGTTACTAAAAACAGTTTTTTACTAAATTTTTTTTTTTATTCAAAATACAAATTTTTCATTTTTATCAATTGTTTTAGTTGGAGGCAAAAAAAAGTGGCAAAAGTAAGGGTATAATTGTCATTTCATGTCCAAATGGAGTGGGGGAGGAAGTTAGAGGAGTGGGAATAGCCCCTCCCTATCGTGTGCCTTTATAGGGGCACATAAAGCCCCTAGTGTGGGTGTATGCAGCATCACACAAATAATACATACCTACAACAATAGAAAAATGCAAATAAGACAAATAGCAATAAACAAATATAATAGTTGTTGAAAAAATAATAATAACAACAAATATCACCTTCAGGGGGTAATGGAAATTTGTTTCTTGGATGACGCAAAGTCTCATTTAACACTCGTGAATCGTGCACTATCCCCTCCCATCCGGCCATAACATATATAAATTTCATATTAAAATCACATACGGCCATAACATTTTGAAAACATTCCTTTCCGCCTCGTCCTCTGAAAGGGATTTGTTTATCCACCGGAATATGTGCATTAATTAGTGTACCATCAAGTGCTCCAACAGCCCCTTTGAATGGTCCTTCCCTAAGACGTCGATGTGATCGAATTTCTCCATTAGATCCATCAAATGCAGGAGGCACTATAATCTCTTTGGAAAAATGAAGCATTGCCCACAATACTTCATGAAAATACTTGCTTATAGTTTGTCCGGAATGTTGGAATCGGTATTTTATTACTCGATTTCGATGATTGTGACCAATAATGCCTAAAAAAAATGCCATTTTCTCTTCAACGTCTATATGTCTACTATCAGTAAGCCACCCTCTTTCGCGGAAGTGATCGCATAACTCAAGAAATGCATTTGTCCTCATCCTAAATAAATCAAACATTTGTGTGGGAGATCCATCTAAAATCTCTTCTAAATACGCCTTTCCCGAAAGCAATGATGTACACAACTTTTGTCTCACACGTGTACGCTGTTTAATAAGTTTAAACATTATGATTATTGAAACAACGCACACCAACAACCTTTGCTTTGGAGTCATTTTACTGCATCATAACAAAATCATAAACTGTAAAATAATAATTGGGAGATAACTGAATCAATATGTAAAAATAACACGGCACGACACGAATACCAGAATTTCACGCCTAAAAAATAAGATAACACGACACGACTCATAATTCACTCACGAACACGACTTCGTGTAAAAAAAACACGACACGAACACGACGTATCGTTTTAATTTCGGATTAATTTAAATTTCATTCCGTGTCATTTATTCGTGTCGTTTCTAAAATTGCCAACCCTAGTTACACATAATTTTTTTCATTATAAAATTAAGATGTATTATAAAAAAACAATATGTTTATAATTAACTGGCCGTTAATTTAAAGCAAATAGATTTCTTGATGAAAGAAATAAATTATAAAAAAAAGCAAATAGCTATTTGGAAAATCTTACTAATTTAAAGAAATTAAAGTAACTACCGCTAATTTTGTTTATTATATAAGAGTAAAACTACAAAGTTTTTTTGGACACGAACACGACACGACACGACACAAATTCGTATTTTTTTTAGTTGACACGAACACGACCCGAATAAAAATAACACGGCACGACACGAATACCAGAATTTCACGCCTAAAAAATAAGATAACACGACACGACTCATAATTCACTCACGAACACGACTTCGTGTAAAAAAACACGACACGAACACGACATATCGTTTTAATTTTGGATTAATTTAAATTTCATTCCGTGCCATTTATTCGTGTCGTTTCTAAAATTGCCAACCCTAGTTACACATAATATTTTTCATTATAAAATTAAGATGTTTAATTATTATTGGTGATCAACATTACAAAAAAAAATAGATATAAAACGTACAAAAGATATATAAAACGTACAAATGGATATATATTCAAAAGATATATAAAACATATTCCCATATGAGATATAAAACGTACAGATGGATATATATTCCCATATGAGATGGATATATATTCCCATATGAGATGTGGGATGCATTAGGTACATGTGTCATCATGGATATATATTCAAAAGATATAAAATGCATTATGTGTCATCAGATATGGGATGTATACTCAAAACAACACAATGAAAAAGTAGAGAAAAAGCAGAGCTGTGTCAAAATAGTAGAGAACAACCAGAAGTACACGCAATAAAATCCCATCAGCACAACACACTAGAAAAAGGTTGGAGCTAGAAAAACCCCATCTACAACACAGAAGATATATTCAAACCCAGCTAGAAAAGTCCATCGTCTACGCATCTACAAATCCAACTACAAAGTCGAAACGCAACTACAAAGTCGAAGTAAAATCGGGTGATCTGATTTTGTTTGGGCTGTGCTATTTCATAGAATCATCAACGATTATTGATTTTATTTATGAGGTTTGTTTTGCAATTTTTTTTACAGTTATAAAAATATAGAAGCAATATCGTTGGAGAAACGGAAGGAGAGATGTACCTGTTTCGATTTTTTTTTTCCAGATTGTTGAGCTGAAATTTTTCTACACATCTATTGTGTATTTGGGTGTCTATATATAGACTTTATGAGAGACTCGTATGAATAAAGAGTTGTAATGCATGTATAACTCTGTGTTGTATTTGAAAACGACTCCTACACGTGATTTTACATAAATGGTAAGGATATTGTTGTAAATTTATTTTCGTTCAGATATAAGTGATCAGATTCAGATGGGTTTGAACCTCTGGATCGTTAAGAGGACGATATTACCGTTAATCTCTGAATCGTGTTGAAAACAAACGACTTTTCATTTCCTCTGAAATCTGAATGAGTTAGATTCAGATTTCAGAGGTGCAAACAAACGGGTCCTTAGTGTTCATCCATAAAGTACAAATCTCCCATGATTTCTGTTCTTCCACGAAACTAAGTTCTTTAACATGGAATTTACTTATTGGAGGTTGTTGATAGATGTGTTGGTCCATACAAAACACCCATTTATAATCAGATATCTTTCACCATGATCAACACCATATGTCATATTTACTTTCAAATTGTTAATTCATGTATTACAATTTAACTTTTGAAGAAGCTTTCCCTTTTTAATTCTTTGTTTAGTTTTAGTTTTGAATCCTTTTTTATTAGCTCCTCACATTGAAATTTCAATTCACATCATAAAAGATTAATTTTATTATGGATATTGTAACCATTTCATTCTTTATTTTTGGGACTGGAGATAGCTTTATTATTATTTTTAGAGATTTTTTTTAGTAATACTTATTATTATGATGCGCTTAACCCGAGATATTTTGGTCTTTAGTTTTAATTTTCTTTGGCTTTGATCCTTGTAATTAAAATTGGGTACATTAATCTTTTGGAGTTTTTGTATTAGTATGTGTTGAATAAGAATCCCTCTCTAAACTTCTATAAAATTAATGACCTTTTTGTTATTCTATTGGTGGAGTAGAGTTTTTTTATAGGGGAAATCAATTAAAGCATCTTCTTGAAAACTATGTCACTCTGTTTTTGTTTTGTCTGAATTTGTGGATGATTTGGAAGGAATTCTTAATACATAGTTTGTACTTTCCACTAATCAATCTAAATAAGTATTCACCAAAGTGTACTATCATGGACAGTTTTAGTGTTAGTAACAACAATGTTCATGTTTAGATTTATTTTTTTATTTCCCTTCCTCTTTTCTAGATTGAAGTGAGTTGACTCTAAAATATATTTTGGGAAACAGCCTGCAACAACAAAATAATAAAGATTAGATAAATTCGGCCACGCATCGAATGGCCTACATGTTAGTATCTAAATATAAATTTGGTGTCTCCTTTTAGAGGATTTACACGAAGCATAGCAATTATGACTCTGAACCAAATTTATATTCAGATACTAGCATGCAGGCCACGCGATGCGTGGCCGATTATGTAAACTGTATTATTTTAATTGAATTTCTAAGAATCAATAAACCAGATACAATTATAAATTATAGATATAAATTAAATTAGAACAAAATAAAAAAATATAATTATTATTATGTCCAAATAGAACATAATTTCGTTTTCATAGAATTTTATAATAGGCAAAAATATATGTAGTGGCTCATTTTTTTTCAAGTGGAGAACCAATTAGACTGTTTATTTGTATTTTTTTAGAGAGAAGGATGAATACCAACAAAAATAAATGCCAAAATTCACCAACAAAGACAGATGCCAAAATTCACAATGCCTCCCCCAATCCTCAGGAGTGTGCAGTCTTTTATAATTTGAGATAAAACCCTTACTTAAAAACAAAAAAATATATAAACTAATAAATAAATAACAACAAAATGGAAATAAAGCATGAAATATAAGTTAGAAAGAAAAAATGGAGGGACACCTGCATTTTCATTCTTGATACTAAACCTTTTCCATCTCACTCGGAGAGTCAAAAGTCCACTATATTCCTGCAAAAGGAGGTTGAGAAACACCCATAAGCCAAACGGATACAACATTTATATAGGGAAGAAATTTCTACCACAATCTCATTCAACAATAATATTAAATCACTAAAGAGGAATAATAAGTTGTACAGAGGGAAAACCAAATAATAAGAAATAAAAAAATAAAAGTGAGGAAAGATGGACCTTGGCATAATAATCTTTCCAAAATCTTCTTGCAATCTGAGGACCTCCCAAATTAAAATCCTTGAACTTGATTTTGCCAATAATAATAATAATAATAATAATAATAATAATAATAATAATAATAGAGAATTCAAAGATTCAACTAAATCAAGTAATTGACTACAAAAAAAATCAAGTGGATGTTTAGATGAAACAATAAAGCCCTATAACAATAAAATAAGGAAATGAACATATTGAGTCTATGCATTCCAATACATTCAAACACAGAATCCACCTAGACTTTTAGATTCATAAAGTCAATCCCACATAATTGAAACTACACCTCTATCTTTATTATAGCTAAACTACTAAACAATAGCCAAAACAATATAACAATTCAATACAAAAATTAAGGTGAGAAATTTATTAAGCACTACATAAAACTTAACAATCACTTGCCATCAAATAATTTCATGGAGTTAAATATTGGGTTTTGTTGAGGTACGGACTTACTCTAGGAGGTCGTAGATTCAACCCTACAAAAAATACATTAGACAAAGCTCAAATCATCCTCACATTCAGATTCTTGTTTCTCCAGTAACCCTGGATTTCAAAGCCAAAAGAGAAGATAGATAATGACGTACGGGGGTGGATCCACCCCAGGCCGAAGCGGGGCGGCTGTCCCAGTTCAATTTTTAAAAAAGTAGGGGTTTTTGGTTAAAAAATCAAACTTGGAGGTTACTTTTAAATATTTTCAAAGATGAGGGTGAAAATGTGTAATAAATTAAAAAACAAACTTGAAACGTTTATACCGCCGCTCAGCTACCGTCTCTCACGTAATCCCTTAACCTATTCTCTCTTTCGTTTCCTCCCTCTCCACCGCCGCTCCTCATCTCCGCCCTCTCCACCCTCCCTCTCCACCGCCTAGGGGTTTAGACCGCAGCTCCACCCTCCCTCTCCACCACCTCAGCACCTCACCGCCCTTACTTGCTACTGCTGCTACTGCCGGATACAGCAGAGCAGAGCTCTCTGCTATAGGCTGGGCTCCCTCCCTCCCTCCCTCATCTCACTACTAGTCTACACGAATTCTAGCCTAGATTGAGGTATATTTTGTTTATGTATTTATTTTATATGTGCATATAGTATATTTCTAGGTATTTTAATCAATAAAAGAGAAAAAAGGTATATTTTGTTTATGTGTTTATTTTATATCTGCATATTATTTTATATGTGCATATTTTTAGGAATTTTAATCAGTAAAAAGAGCAAAGATGAAATTGTATGTTGAATCTGTTAGTTGTTGTTGTTGAAGTTTTAATTAAACTTTAATTTTAATTAGTAGTTGATGTTAAAATATGTTGGTTTATTACGTAGGGTTAAAATGAGTGAATATTAATAACAAGATTTTTAGGATTAAAAATTGCAAAACAAGTAAAACTACCCCAAAAAATTCGTATACTATATTGGGTTCGCCACTCATTGTTAATAATGATTGAGAGTAGTTGTTTGGGCATTATAAAGATATAATTTGTATAAAATTCAAAATATTACAAAAAAAAATGCATCGGGGCCTCCCAACCCTGAATTCCCGGGCTTCATCAGAAATGTTTGCCCCACTTGACTCAAATTCCTGGATCCGCCACGGGTGATGGATGAAGGGCTAATATAAAACTTCATAGACGTGTAAAATGATTTTCAATAACTTGTAAATGATCTCAATGATGAAAAATGTTGAAAATAATGTGCATGTGATGTAAAAGAAATAAGGGAGAAATGAGAGTGGGCGGACCTATCTAAAAAATCCCACACGCATGCTATGGTTATTTGATGGGTTCCTTACCTATGGAAAAATCCCACACAAATATCAAGTTATCTCTTGTGAACATCTCAAAATATGACAAAAAAAATTTACACATTCATCATCATCTTCTCGGCAAAGAATCATTTAACACATAATAAAAAAGTACCTTAAAATTCCTGGATTTAAATCTCTGGGATGAATAGCTCCGAAAAAAAAATCATCACCAAAATAAAAAAAAAAGGTCTAACAAATATGAAAAATAAACAAAAAAAAGAGAGAGAAAAGAAGGACGGGCAACTGTGCTTAACGACTTGTGGTTAAAATTGGGTTTAAGAATTTGGAGTTGCCTTCTGGTTATCCACAAAAGAGACTTTTGGTTATCCACAACCATAATTACAATTGAAGAGAGAGAAAAGGCCTAAATGCTTATGCGAGGAGAAATCATATTTGGGGCTTAAGGATATTTAATACATATGCCACATGTCAGCCTCACACGATTTGAGGAAATAATTTTTATATAGTTACTAGCAAGCAGGCCACGCATGCGTGGTAGAAAATCAAACTCAATTCAGTAGAATCCAACCATTTGGCTTCGTAGATTAACATTAGTTTATAATCAAAGTAAAAATTTGAAATTACAAACAAAAAAAAATCAGGCAATTATGCAATAACAACTCATTATTAAAAAATAGATAAACATATGGCAAATCCTTAAAAACAATGGCTCTAATTCACTAAAAGAGATAAATATGTTGCAAATACCTCAATAGAATCAAGAAAAAATTGTCAAATGTCGAAATCCTCCACCACAAATTGCAAATCCCTAAAAAGAAATAAATCAAAACAAATAAACATTAATAACAATAAAATAAAACAAATCGAACCATAATACAGTTGTAGAATTGGGGACTTAATGATTTCTTCTCTTGACATATCAAATAAATTTCACTTATATTAAAGAAGTTGAAAAGTTGTTTCTTTATTATCAAGCATTCTCTAAAAGAGAAAATGGTGGATGGTTTTATAGCAAATATTAATACTCTTTTTTTTAATCATTAATAAGGGTATAAAAAGGAGAGGAAACTTAACTAAGGTCTGTAACTTCAATGTGTACACAAATATTATATAGAGAGGAGGTTACCTCCACTGAAGCAAGCCTCATTGGGCATTTTGTGAAATACCTGGGCACCACAAAATTTAAAATGTTCAGTTGGGAAACATTCTAACGCAAAAACTAAAAACCAAACATAAACAACTGGGTTCACCAAGAGAAATAGACGAACTCACCATAGTTAGCAAACTAAAAATTGACTCGGCTCAAAGTTGTATTCCGACCAACCTCCTTTGGTAACAAAAACAAACCACCTCAATTGGGTACAAACTGAGCGAAGATTGAAATCGTTTTAACCATGATTTGAAATTGATTCCCCACCAAACCTAGGATCAACCATTCCCTCAACGTTCGCTGCATCTTTCAGCAATGGGTCGACTATGGATTTTAGTTTGTCTCTGCTTTCCAAACTAAAAGCTTCTCTCCCAATAATAAGCTCCAAAAGAATAACCCCAAAGCTATGTAATCAGTCTTCGTAGACGCTATGCCTTTCTTGAAATACTGAGGATCAACGTAGCCTGAGACCCAAGTATGATTTTGTTCATACTGGAAGAAGACGGTAGGAGAAAAGTAGAAGAAAATCCCATCTTTGTTGACCCGAAATTGCAAACCTTGCAATTGAGGTATTCATCAAGGAGTATATTTGCGCTTTGATATCCCGTTCAAGGAGTCGCACATTGGCAGTCCCAATTCATTGGGAAGAGGGAATATCAAAACTCTAACCGTTTATTGTGTAGGAATTTGGAGGCTCTAAGAAAAATAGTGGAGAGAGAAATTTTAGTAAGCCTTTATCACTGTCACATGACAACCTCACACGATTCGAGTATATATTTTCTATATAGATTAGATAGATTAGATATTTGATTTTCTCTTTTTCAATGACCCAATTAATTTTGTGTCTCTCTCTCCCTTCCATCCCAATCGCTTCCCATCCCAAATCAATCGCAATCATTTACAATCAATCCCCGCTTAATAAATAAACTCATATCTCTTTCTAAAGTGTTAAGCAAGCAGACACAGTCACAAAACATTTCCAGGGAGGTCGAGCTGAAATTATAGCCATGTCTCTAGTAGCAAAACGATCAAAGGTAATGTTTATTGTTGCCGCACTCACAAAACGACCAAAAGTCGATCGGATTGTTGAGGCTTCCTTATTTTTAAATCAATACTATCAAGGGCCTCGAAAATTATGGTGACTCGGTCTGAACCTGGGGATAAACTTATGGCGTCTAAATATAAATTCCAGCTTCTTCCATTTTGTAAATGGTTGTTCAGCATTAGACACATATGATTAATGTTTCGTACAATCTATCTTTGAACAGGTTATTCAGTGGCTGCCTGCCTGTGCGGGAGTTTTGGGCCGTATTTTATAACGTCGAAGAAAGGGGGTTTGGGCAAAAGGATCAGATGTATTTATACTCTGCTGTAATTAATAGAGTGCACAGTACAATCACGAGGGGAAGGCTGTCAGCGGTAGCGTGTACAGGTTTCCTCAATTGAGCAATAAAGGCTCCACCTACTCCATTGTATTATCAACAACGCATATATGTTGTATTTTGTAAGTACTGATACTGGTTTGACATTATTGTGATGTCAAGTATCCTAACTAGTTGTCTATAACATTTCTCAACAGGACTACAAATCAACGTATGGACCTCTCAATTAAAGACTTCCATTCTACAAAAATATTTTCATGTCTCTTAATTGTATACCTCAAAAAGGTTTGAATATTTCTCAATCACTTTACTTTAAAAGTGTGGTGTGTCTTGTACGCTTGCTGGCTTGGATTACCCTTGACCCACGTTCACTTGCTCTAATAAGAATATGAGAGCTTGAATATTATAGATAGGTTGGACAAATGTTTGGATAATGATGCATGAATTAATTTATTGTTGGAAAAAATAGATGCAGAACATATGTAGATTTCTATTTTTTTTATTGCTGAATATAAATTCCAAGAGTTAAATTATCTCTGTATTATTTGAATAATGTTTCAAAAATGGGGGTAAAAAAATATTTAAGTGATCTAAATTTTCGTTCCAGATTTATACTTATCACTTATGTTTCGCAAATTGCATCTTTCCCGCGCATCACGCTGATTAAAAACTAGTATATATATATAAAACGGTGTCTCTAGTTTTAATTTTGCCATGTGACTTTATAATGCTTGGCAATTCGTGTGCGTCGTGTCGTGTTATACCGAGTTCGTGTTAAGTATCAGTTAACCCTAACCCAACCCATTTAACTAATTATGTGAGATGAGTAAATACTAACCCGACTTGTTTATTATCATGTCGTGTTCAGGTTGATCCACATAACCCATTAAGTAAAACATAAAACCATTTTTCTCTTCTCTCTTAACCAATCATACCACTCATAGGTTTATGATAACTTAAAATTTAATTAATTCCAACTTTTTGCAACATATAAATAATTTATCATCCAATTCTTCATGAATTTTATACAATGTCTATCAATATATATAAATAACTTGATATTTTCTCCATAAAATATGAGCTCAACAGGTTTATTCGTGTCATTTTTGAGTTATACGCGTTTGACACTAACCCAACCCATTTATTATTCGCGTTAGCGAGTCGTGTCATATTCAGGTTTGTGTCAAGAAATCACCAACCCTAACCCGCTAACTTCATATCTAGTTTATGTCGGGTTATCGTGTCGTGTCGAAAATTGTCACCCCTAGTTTTCAAAGGTCCTATATATTCAAAGCTTCTTTCTCTCTTATTTACACTATTAGGATTGACGACCACTTCTCATCTCCCCTTTTTTGTCTCTGTTCTACCCAATTACGACCTTCTCAAGGAATCAAGACATGTAGAGGTATTTACCCTTCCATGCTCCCATTTTTGCATTTTAGGGTTGATGATACAAGAAATCGCCCACAAGTCGTTCTCATATCATCAAGTCAGAGTGTAAAATATGTAATAAATAAACCAAGCAAGTAAGTAGAGAGAAAACAAGATATAGAGTGGTTCAGCCCCTAAAATGGGCCTACGTCCACTGTGTTGCTCCATTTCCATTATATGTGTGGTATTGTACAATATAATCATGCCTAAAGAGGCGTACAAGTATGAGAATAAAGGAGAATACATGATGACTGAGGATTCCGGTGTGCCGGAGAGGTAGCTGTGATGTAGATGAACAGTCCTCAAACTGTATGCTGAGGTTGTGTAGAGAGAATCGGTACTTTAGAACCTACCCCGGGTGTGTGTGGAATCTATCCCCTCATTTCGAGGTGTGAACCTCTATTTATAGGAGGTGTGCTCACGTGCGATGAGCATGTGATGCACGAAGTCTGGAGTTAGGATGGAGAGGAGTGAGGCTTGTAAGGAAAACAACCTAGGCGCTGCATCCTGTAACTGGCAAAAGCATAAGGTTCCGTGCCCTGGACTGTGTGGGCCCGCAACACGTTGATTGTGACCACGCTCCTTGGTGAGGAGGTCGCGCCCCGCACGAGGTTGGTTCGCACCCTGTATGAAGTTGGGTCGCGCCTTGTACGAGGTAGAGGGCCGCGACATGTAATATCCGCGGTAGGGTGCTATATTTGTATAATCAAGGGTTTTCTTCTTTTAATCATCTTGATTGTTGTGGATTCTAGGCTATTCTAGGAGTATATTTGACGCTTTGATATCCCCATCAAGGAGTCACATATTGGGAGTCCTAATTCATTGGGAATAGGGAATATCAAAACTCTAACAATTTATTGCGTAGGAATTTGGAGGCTCTAAGTGACCAAGCATAAATTCTTCAGAATTTAGCTCCTTAATTTAGTGATTTTAATATCTCGAACAATGTAATTGAACCATTTTTATGCCATATCACTCCATTGTTTATTCCTAACAACTTTCCCTAGGTTTTGCATAAGTTGGATGAAGTTTTCAGGAATGGAATGCAAGAAAGAATCCAAAAGAAAAGAAAAGATGCAAGCAAGAAATGTCTAAGGCCAAAAGTGTAATTCCATCCAGAATTCGAAAGTGTCACCAAAAGGGAAGTTGAAGAGAATGAGTTCACAAGAGCATAGGAAGAAATGGCATCCAAATCGGAAGTCTAGATAAGAAGATATGGCCAGTCAAAGCTGCAAGGAAAAAGTCAAAGAAGAAGAAATTCGGACCGATCCGATCTGCCCAAGTCCAGTGAACACCGGATCGATGGCAAACCGATGGAAGCAATAATCGAACCGATCTGGACACAACCGGACCGATCCGGAAGAAAATAAAAGAACCGATCCGATGGATATCGGGCCGATCCGATTAAGACCCGGACCGATCCGGGTATTCGAAAGCCTGGCATTAATTTGCCATTTATTGTGCAGATTTGAGTGCGTAGCTGTGAATCTTGTTCCACAAGAACAATTGGAGACCGACTTTGGATGATTTGTGCTATAAAAAGCCAAGTTCTACATCATTTCTAGGAGGCTAGGGTTAGGAATTTTAGAGAGAGTTTTCAGATCAGATTTTTAGGTTAAATTTCCATTTCCTTCAAGATTTGCATGAACCCTAGTTTGTATTCTGAATCTCAATTCCGTTTTTGTGCTGAATTCAAGTAATATCATTCTATTCTCTTTTGCTTTAATTTTGCAAAGTTCTTACAATGTTCTGCAATTTCATAGTTTCATATGTGAATTTGTTTTTCAACCAAATTATGAGTAGCTAATTTCTCAAGGGTTTGGGTACATGAACTCAATCCTAATACAAATTATTCGTATGGAAAATTAGAAAATAAATGAAAATGTTGGTTGAATCGTGAATGAAAATCATATATGCATTGTCATATCTTTTAATCTCTCTTGCCCTAGGTACTTGGGATGTTTAAGAATGCTTTGTATGTATAATTTGTCGTTCACCGCCTTATATTGATCTTTGATTTCATATGATGCAGTCTTGAACCTCATATATGTAATGCTTAGTGATGATAAGGACTGGATTTAATCAAGAATTTTGATTTATAATTTTAATATTCTAAAGGATAATTTGTTAAGGATTGAGGGATTGTACCCTACCCTAATTTTCTCTAAATTGTTAAACCCAAATTTTGCTGTTAATTTCCATTTGTTTTTCATAAGTAAAGTTTTAGAAAGTTTCTCAAAAAAATCAATCATCTTTTTATTTCTTTCAAGAAATCATTTCACGGTTTGGTAATTTTCCTTGTTATTGTTTGGCAATTTTGATCCCTGTGGAGACGATCCCGACTTACCGGGTTATTACTTGAGCGACAAGGCTTGCACTTGAGCCTAGATAAATACGCACTTTTGAGACAAATATTAAGTCGCGTCAAGTTTTTGGACCCTATTTTCTCCCATTTGTCAGATCTAATTTCTTTTGCACTTTTCAGTTTGTTTTTCTTAAGTAATTTTTTAATAGAAATTTTCCCAATCATCATCTTTTTCATTTTTATTTTAGAAGTAATAAATCAATTAAATTCTATAAAACATTCCCTGTGGATTCGATACCCAGACTTACTACTATACTCCATAAAAGTGTAGTTAAAAGTTTAGGTTTTTTTTTGTATTGAGGTTGGAAGCCGATAACAACGACTAGCGTATTACACGGACACTCGGTTTTTCCACTCGATCAAAATGGCGCCGTTGCCGGTTATCCAAAATTGTTAAATTTTCAAGAAAGTTATTGTTATCTACAAGTGATTTCATAAAAAAAATAAAAATAAAAAATTTCATCCTTTCTCTTGTGTGCTTATATGCAGAATTCATCTCCCACCCAAATTCACGAAAATCCTATTGCCGAAGCCGGATCTGAAAATTCTGAGTCTTTGCCGTTTTGGGTTCCACCTCCTTCACCTAATAATTCCATCACAAGTCATTCGTTGAGTCAAACCTTGAGTGAGAATTCTGAACCTTTCGGTAGCAATATGTCGGATCATGGTAGTGTCGGTGTTGATGCTGGAGAGGATGATGTACCATATCAACCCATGAAAGATCTTTTATTTCCGGAGAGAACTGCTAACCCTGGTTGCATTTTATTCCCATATAATGCCGGTCAGTTCCACTTTCGGAATGGAATGATCCAAATTCTTCCTACATTTCATGGGATGGATTCGGAAAAACCATATCTCCATATTCGAGAATTCGAAGATATGTGTGAGACATTTGGAGATCAAACTTGTCCACAAGAAGTAATCCGGTTGAAGCTCTTTCCTTTTTCCTTAAAGGATAAAGCGAAAACTTGGTTATGGACCTTGCCCCCAAATTCTGTTTTATCATGGAGAGATATGCAAAACAAGTTTATCTCTAAATTTTTTCCACAACACAAAACCAATTCTGTTAAAGCCCAAATTCAAGCTTTTCGTCAAAATGAGAATGAAGCTTTTGATAAGTGTTGGGAGAGATATCAGGAGTTAGTTAATGCGTGCCCCCATCATGGTTTTGAACCTCATCATCTGATTTCATTTTTCCATCAAGGCCTTACTGTAGCGTCTAAACAACTTGTTCAAACCATGTGTGAGAGACCTTTTTGGGAGCTAAGTACAAGCGATGCTGAGGCTCATTTGAAATATGTGGCGGAAACTACCCAAGCATGGGATACTTCTGATCCAAATAGTAAAAATAGAAATCGACAAGTGTCCAACTTGCCTGCAGCGTCCGGTATTTATCACTTAGACAAGGACACTTTGTTGGATCGAAAACTTGACCAAATGGAGAAGAACTTTAGAGATATGCTAGATATGTGATTGAGAGATGTGTCTGGACCCGTACAAACTGGGATGGAGAAGGTATGTGCCATTTGTAATGCAGGCCATTCTACCGAAGGATGTCCTACCATACCTGCATACAAGGCCATGTACACTGAACAGGTTGATGCAATAGGAGGTTTTCGAGGGAATTATAATGCTCAGCAAGGGAATGCATATAATCAATCGTGGAGGAATCCCGGGTTTAATTATGGACAACCCCAAGGTGGGATGGTTCCTAACCCACAGATGACTCTACCACAACCCCCTCAATTTCAGCAAGTGGCAAACCCTATGCAAGTACCACCTCCTGGTCCTTATGTACCTCCACCTAAGAGATTTCTTGAGGATAATTTCAATCAATTCATCCAATCCCAAAAAGAGAGAGATGCCAAATTTGAGCGAATGTTCGCTGAAATGCATACTAACATCTCTAGGTTGCAGTCTGCGGTGAATACTCAAGAAAAGGGTAAACTTCCAGCCCAAGGCCAAAGACCACCTATTCAAGGTCAAACCACGGTTTGTTCCACATCATCAAATCTGCAAGAACAATGTCAAGCTGTTACTACTCTTCGTAGTGGCCAAGAAATTGATCTAGCACCTAAATTGCCAAAGGTGAATGCTGATGGAGTCGAACCCGAGATTGTGAAAGAATCTGAAATTTCCGAGTCTGAAGAACCTTCCTTAGAAAAGGAATTGAAATATGCGAAAGTTGAGCCTGATATTGAAGTCAAGTCGCCTACTGCTGCTCCATTTCCTCAACGCTTAGAGTCACCCCAGAAAGGTGCTTCGCGTATCGAGGTGATGGATGTGTTGAAGCAAGTAAAATTGAATTTGTCGTTCCTTGATGCTATTCAACAAATTCCAGCATATGCGAAGGTTATTAAAGATCTTTTGACTGTCAAGAGACGTCTTAAGGTGAAGAAAAATGTTTTCTTGGCACAGAATGTGAGCTCAGTTCTTCTCAATGATCTTCCACCAAAATTCAAAGATCCAGGTTCACCTACCATTTCGTGTATCATTGGAGAAATGAGAATGGAAAGGGCATTGCTTGATTTAGGTGCGAGTGTAAACATCCTCCCATACTCCATCTATAAGAAGCTTGATTTAGGTGATTTAAAACCTACCCGAATCACCCTACAGTTAGCGGATAGGACAGTCAAAGTGCCTCGTGGGATTGTAGAAGATGTAATTGTTCAAGTGGATACATTCTACTTCCCCGTTGATTTTGTTATTTGGGACACCGAGCCTGTTCCCCATACGAGAAATCATGTTCCAATTATATTGGGCCGACCGTTTTTAGCTATCGCTAATGCTTTGATTAATACACGGAATGGCCAAATGCAACTCACTTTTGGAAACATGACTCTCGAGAAAAATATTTTCAATGTCGCTAACCAAATGGGTGATGAGGATGAGATTCTTGAAGTGGATCTTATTGAAGAAGTGGTGGATGAAAATATTGAAAAAATCATAGGAGGAGATGCTCTGAAAGTGTGCTTAGGGCAAAGTGATGCTCAAATGAGTGAGTATACTGAGTTTGAGAGAGAGGTGGAAGAGTTAAAAATGTGGTTACAAGAGGAAGAGAGTTTTGAGAGTTTGAGAGCGGTTGACTGGATTTCTAGGTATGAAGAATTGCCTCCGAGGGAGACACCCATGGTCCCCTCTGAACATAGATTTCCTAGTCTTGAGTTGAAGAAACTACCTTCCCATGTCAAATATGCCTTTTTAGGTGAGAATGATACATTTCCTGTTGTTGTATCTTCCCATCTAGAAAAAGGGCAAGAAGGTATGTTGTTAGATGTGTTGAGAAAGCATAGAAGTGCTTTTGGATGGACCATAGCAGATTTGAAGGGTATAATTCCTTTGATTTGTACCCATAAAATCCATCTCGAGGAAGAAGTGAAGCCATCTCGGGAGATGCAAAGGCGGTTAAATCCAACCATGAAAGATGTTGTAAGAACGGAAATAATCAAATTGCTAGATGCTGGAATTATATATCCCATTTCGGATAGTAAATGGGTGAGCCCAATTCAGGTCGTTCCAAAGAAATCAGGGATGACAGTGGTTGAAAATCCTAAGGGAGAATTAATACCTCGACGCACCACCACCGGGTGGCGTGTTTGCATTGACTACCGAAAGCTCAATGCCGGAACTCGAAAGGATCATTTTCCCTTACCATTTATCGATCAAGTTATTGAAAGAGTAGCGGGCCATCCTTACTATTGTTTTCTAGATGGGTATTCCGGTTATAACCAGAATGAAGTGGATGTTCTTGATCAAGAAAAGACGACTTTTACATGTCCTTTTGGTACGTTTGCCTATAAACGTATGCCATTTGGGTTATGTAATGCGCCGGCTACTTTTCAGAGGTGCATGTTGAGTCTCTTTAGCGACATGATTGAAAAAGGTCTTGAGGTGTTCATGGACGATTTCAGCGTTTTCGGTTCATCTTTTGACCATTGTTTAGCTAATCTTGAGAGAGTTCTATTCCGATGTGTGGAAAAAGACTTAGTCCTCAATTGGGAAAAATGCCATTTCATGGTTACCGAGGGTGTAGTCTTGGGCCACATAGTATCATCTAGGGGAATTGAAGTTGATCGAGCAAAAATTGAAGTAATATCTGAGTTACCCCCGCCAAAATCACTTAAAGATGTGAGGTCCTTTCTAGGCCATGCTGGATTTTATAGGAGGTTTATCAAAGACTTTAGCGCCATCGCTAGACCTTTGAGTAATCTTCTCATGAAGGACACTCCATTTGAGTGGAGTAAAGCATGTCAAGAAGCATTTGATAAACTCAAAAGCATGCTTATTTCTGCACCTATCATGCAAGCTCCGGATTGGTCGCTTCCCTTTGAGCTTATGTGTGATGCAAGTGATTACGCGATTGGGGCTGTTCTTGGACAGAGAAGAGACAAGAAAGCTCATGTTATTTACTATGCTAGCCGTACATTATCTGGCCCTCAGCTGAATTACTCTACTACAGAGAAAGAGTTGCTAGCTGTCGTTTTTGCTCTCGACAAATTTCGCTCTTACGTTGTTGGGTCGCCTATCCTTTGTTTCACTGATCATTCGGCATTGAAGTATCTCTTGAGCAAGAAAGATGCCAAACCTCGTTTAATTAGGTGGATCCTACTCCTACAAGAGTTTAATCTCTCGATTCAAGATAAGAAAGGAGTAGAAAACGTCGTTGCGGACCATTTGTCACGACTCTCGTCCGACGTACCTATTGATCCCATTCCCATAGACGAGTATTTTCCGGATGAGAATTTATTTGCTACCTCTTCTCTCCCTTGGTTTGCGGATATTGTCAATTACCTTGTAACCGGAGTTGTTCCCTCTAGTTGGAATCCGCAAGAGAGAAGGAGGTTCATTACTTGGTCACGCATGTTCTTTTATGATGATCCATACTTGTTTAAGTATTGTGCTGACCAAATTATCCGGAGATGTGTACCCGATGAGGAAATCCAAGGGGTGATTCGATTCTGTCATTCGGAAGCATGTGGCGGTCATTTTTCTAAAAATAAAACTGCTGCGAAAATCCTTCAAAGTGGTCTTTATTGGCCCACAATCTTCCGGGATGTGAATGCTTATTGTAAGACTTTCGATAGATGCCAAAGAATGGGAGCTATTACTCGCCGTGATATGATGCCATTATCCCCTATTTTAGTCTTGGAGTTGTTTGATTGTTGGGGAATTGACTTCATGGGGCCCTTACCCCCTTCTTTTGGTTTTCTATACATTCTCGTCGCTGTAGATTATGTCTCAAAATGGGTAGAGGCTATAGCTACAAGGACGAATGACAGCAAGGTGGTGATCAAATTTATTCAAGAAAATATACTTTCTCGCTTTGGTATGCCTAAGGCCATAATTAGTGATAATGGAACTCATTTTTGCAATAGGCCAATGGATAAACTAATGCGGAAGTATGGAATTGTCCATAAGGTTATCACCCCCAATCGAATGGCCAAGCCGAGCTTGCTAATAGGGAGATCAAGAATATCTTGGAGAAGACAGTTGATCCTAATAGGAAAGACTGGTCTCTTAGGTTGACTGATGCTCTTTGGGCCTATAGAACCGCATACAAGAATCCCCTTGGGATGTCCCCATTTCGTTTTGTGTATGGAAAACCTTGTCATCTTCCGATTGAAATCGAACACAAAGCGTACTGGGCTATCAAAAGGGTGAATTTCAAAATGGATCAAGCCGGTGAAACACGTAAACTTCAGTTGAATGAGTTGGAAGAAATGCGCAATGATGCGTATGAAAGTGCCAAAATTTCCAAGGACCGAATGAAACGAGCTCATGACGGAATCATTCATAAGAAAGAGTTTCATTTGGGACAGAAAGTACTTCTCTACAACTCGAGGTTGCACTTGTTTCCCGGTAAATTGCGGTCTCGATGGTCTGGTCCTTACATTGTGAAAGAGGTATTTCCCCATGGAGCCGTTGAGCTAATGGATGAGAAAGGGGGAACCACTTTTAAAGTCAATGGACATCGTCTCAAGCCTTATTTGGAAGCCATGGTTAAAGAAGCCGACACAATCTGGCTGTCGGACCCCATTTATGGGGATTGATTGAAAGAAGAGAGTGAGGTCGTCGCACCCCCGACATGTATGGGGTGATTGTTGTACATTTGAGTCGTAGGATGTAGAAGTTATAGGTTAGAAGTCCGTTCCGAGGGTTGGGAATCCGAAGGGTGCGGGTTGTTCGTTATCGATGAGTTGCGAGGTTAGTTGGAAGTTTGCGAGGGTGAAAAATCATCATTGGAATGGAGTAGGAGCATTTTCAGCAAGAGAGAAGAAGAATTCTGGGATCCTGATACCGGATCGGTCCGGTGAGAAAGAAAACCGATCCGGTCATCCGGATCGGTCCGGTGTAAAAACAGAACCGATCCGGTGAGGCGGATCGGTCCGGCCCAAAACCGGATCGGTCCGATTTTCTGCAGGTTTATAATCCCAAGAGACCACCTCTTCATTTCCACCTCCTCAATCCCCACCCATTCACTTCCCCCAATCCAACTCTTCCTTCAAAATTTCGTCCCCCCATTTCCCACCCATTCATTCCCTCCATTTCACCCATTCATTCCTATAAATACCTACCTCCACTACCCATTTTCTTCACACCTCCACCTATCTTCTCTCTTATATCTCCATAGCTATCTCCTTCCTCCATACCTCATGGATGCTCCCCAAAAGTACACTTCCATTGAAGTTCTCCCCAACGGCAATGGGGAGTATCGTTCCCGCCAAGAGGCAAATTGGTGTCGAAAATTTTTCAGCCCTACCCGCAAAATCCATATCGAGCGCCAAGTGTTATGGGATCAAATGCCCCATTCGGTCACCCCCCTTTTTCTGTCACGGGGCTGGTGCCGTTTCTTTAATGAACCATATGAGCCTGTGTGGGAAAATGAAGTTCGTCAGTTTTACGGCTCTCTTGTCCGTACGGCTGAATTTGAATCCCAAGACTTTGTGGATTCCATACCTATCCCGTTCTCACTTGACCTCGTGGTGCGCAAACTCGAATCATATGGTGTGCTCACTCCCGATCAGTTTGACTATCCGAGTCCCGATCCCGTCCTCACAAAAGAAGTTTGTATCTCGCGAATCCAACCGGGTGCGGTTTGGAACACCGAGACATTTCCCGTCGGCCGCTTGTCCGACAAGGCACGATTCACTTTCCATATCGTTTGTGCCAACATTTTGCAAACTTCTAATGATTCGGCGATGAGGCCTCGCCAAGCCACCATGGTGTATCATCTCTTCGACCCGGCGACCGTGATCAATTTGGCCCGCACATTTTACACCGATATCCTTTTTGTGGCATATGATAAAAAGGGTCGCACTCCTCTTCCGTATGGTCGACTCATCACCTCAATGCTTCGAGATGCCGGTATCGCACCACCTCAGGATCTTGTCAAACTTCCTAAACCTTTAGGACAAGAGTCCCGCACTCGAAGTGAGCGTCAAATTCAGGTCATCCGTGCTCGGCACGACGACGATTCTAGTGAGGAAGATGACGATGAAGAGGAGAACATCGCCAAGGAGGACGTGGAAATGGCGGAGGGTGAAGAGGCAGAATATGATGAGACGGCGGATCCGGATTACATTCCGGAGGATCCGATCTTGCATGAGCGCGTTCTCTCTCTTGAGACGCGTTTTGACGCACATGTGTCCTCCTACGAGAGGGATATGAGTTTGGTCCTGCGTATGCAGGCCGACTTGTACCATCTCCAAGCGGGACCCGAGGCCCCTCTTCCTCCCTACTATTATAATCCATATGATCCGTCTGCTCCGAGTACTTCACATCCCCCACCCGCCCCTTACGATACCTTTCCCTTATTAGGATTTTTATCCATATGTTATAGTTTTGCTTATACAGTTATTTCCACAGGTTGTTTGTAATCTACAGTTTTAATATGATATTGGCATGTTTTATTTATCGCACTCTTTATGTTGTCTTCTTTTATCTCTTATCTGTTTGATTGAGGACAATGCAAATCATTGAGTTAGGGGGGATGACAGGTGCGTATTCATAAAACTTCGCTTATATTCATATATATCTATTCTCTTTTGAAAAAAAAAAATTGAAAAATGTTGAAAAAATCCAAAAATATATTTTTTTTAAATAAATAAAAATTGGAATTTAAGTTTTTCAAAAATGTCACCTTTATTCTATTTAAAGTCTCAAATTGTAAAATTCCTAATGCACTAAGCCAAAATTGACCGAAGATGGAAATTGAAAGAAAATTGACGACTTTACGAATAAGTGTGGAGATTAGTCCAACCCGGTGAGATTTCGAGCCTTTCAAATTTTTATGAGTTTTTAAATCAATCCGAGTTTATGATTAACTCAAAGTTCTTTTCAGTGTTTTAAATAAGTCGTTGATGATCTCAATCCTTTATTTTGATCGGTTATGGGAAATGTGTGAAATGTTGTCTCGAAATTCGTGCTAAATATATCTCTAAACTTAATTAATCTCGAGATGCATATGGTAATGTGATTAGCAATTTGGACAATGAAGTAGGCCCTCGTTTGTTACCCAAAAAATATTAGCCATAAAAAGTTGTGAAAAATAAAATTATCCTTTTGCAACCAAATTTGAGCCTAATAAAAAATTTATCCTTTCGTTTGATAACCCGAAAAACCCAAATAGCCCGGAATTGTGAAAATTGAATATTCATCAAGTCCAAATTATGCAACAAAAAGGGGCAAGAAAAAAAAAATAGATATGCTCAACAAAAATAGCAAGAAAAAAAAAATGAAAAAAAAAAGAGCAAACGCCCGAAAAACCACAAATGGACATCATAAAGACATTTTCCAATTCCGAACATTCCATCCATTCCCATTTTTACCCTTTACGCTTTTTAACCCGAAAAAGTCCTAATCGAGTCCGAATGGCGAAATTAGTTACCGCATGGAGAGCTAAGACATGAAAAGATAAAATAAGAGATTAAAATGGTGTGAACTAGAGGTGATGTTCCCGTTTCCCTATAATTGTACTCCGATAATGAGATCTTTTCACCATATATTTCCTTCTTTTCAATTTTGTATGCATGAATTTGTGTCCATTATATTTACTCTTTATATCATGCATACTGAGAGAAAAACAACCACAATCCGAGTGATTCGTTTGTGAGTGCATCCGTAAGAATTTGAATCAAAACGAATTTTCGGAAAGTAACGTAATGCTCAATCGGTGGAAATTTGAGGTTTAATTTTTGGCTTTGCACACACACTACGGTTGGAGACAGTTGAATATGAATTTGTGGTGATTATTTTTAGAAAAGTTTAAATTGTACAATTTTTAAATATTTTGATATTTATTTGAGTCAATAAAGAATTTTGTGGGTAAATTCACTGCAAACCCTCACGAGACAAAACTCGTCCTACTAGGGTAACCTAGGGGTTTAAAGGCTTGTTGCATACGCTAAATGCAATCGCGTGCCTGCGAAAGTGGAATTTTATTTTAATAAAATGATTTTAAAGAGTTGAGCATTGATAGGATTCATTTACATTGCTCGGGACGCGCAAAGTTCTAAGTTAGGGGTTGTGTTTAGACACATATTCTTCACATTTATCCCCTTAATTTCAGTATTTTTATGATCCCGTGCAGTTTAAGTAGCTTGGATTTGTCTCAAATGTATTCTACTAACCTTTTTTTGGCAAGTATTTCGTGTTTTGTGTATTTCTCATGTGCTTTACTGGTATTTCACGCAAGTTAGTGCGAAGGAGAACTCAAAACAGTGAAAGAAACCAAGAAATGGAGGGTTGAAGGGCATTTTCGTAATTTTTCAGCCTTAGTCCGAAGGTGGGGCCAACTAGAAAGTTGAAGAGCTCTAAATTACAAGAATACTGGAAAGAACGGCACCTCGATCCGAGCTACGGTGAAGAAGTTACGATGTTTTGAAGTTGCGGGATAATGAAGAGTCTGGATGTGCGGATTTCTGTCATTAATTATGCATTTAATGCAGTGCAACTCTTGGAAAACTTGTTCCACAAGCACTATTGGTTGTCAATTTCGAGATTTTGTGCTATAAAAGCCCATGACCTACATCATTTGAAGGGGAGTGGCTAGAGAGAGGCTAGGTTAGGAGTAGGTTAGAAGTGCTAGATTGAATTTTAGGGTTAGATTTTGAGAGCAAATTTTCTATTCCTTCAAGAGTTTTCATGAATCCTATTTTGTAAGAATTTCTGAATCCCAATTCCGTTCTTGTTGCTGAATTCAAGTAATATCATTTCCATTCTCTTGTTTTATTATTTGCAATTTATTTATAATGTCTTGTAGATCCTTAATGTTGTGTATGAATTTGTTTTTTTAATCCAATCATGAGTAGCTAATTTTTCAAGGGTTGGGGTACATGAACTCAATCCAAGGCAAATTATTTGTATGGAAAATTAGAAAATAAATGAAAATATTGGTTGAATCGTGAATGAAAATCATATATGCATTGTCATATCTTTTAATCTCTCTTGCCCTAGGTACTTGGGATGTTTAAGAATGCTTTGTATGTATAATTTGTCGTTCACCGCCTTATATTGATCTTTGATTTCATATGATGCGGGCTTGACCCTCATATATGTAATGCTTAGTGATGATAAGGACTGGATTTAATCAAGAATTTTGATTTATAATTCTAGTATTCTAAAGGATAATTTGTTAAGGATTGAGGGATTGTACCCTACCCTATTTTCTCCCATTTGTCAGATCTAATTTCTTTTGCACTTTTCAGTTTGTTTTTCTTAAGTAATTTTTTAATAGAAATTTTCCCAATCATCATCTTTTTCATTTTTATTTTAGAAGTAATAAATCAATTAAATTCTATAAAACATTCCCTGTGGATTCGATACCCAGACTTACTACTATACTCCATAAAAGTGTAGTTAAAAGTTTAGGTTTTTTTTTGTATTGAGGTTGGAAGCCGATAACAACGACTAGCGTATTACACGGACGCTCGGTTTTTCCACTCGATCACTAAGAAAAATAGTGGAGAGAGAAATTTTAGTAAGCCTTTATTACTGCCACGTGTCAGCCTCACACGGTTCGGGTCTACAGTTTTTATATAGTTATATAGATTAGATATTAAATTCTCTCTTTTTCAATGACCCGATTATTTTTGTGTCTCTCTCTCCCTTCCATCCCAATCGCTTCCCATCTCAAATTAATCACAATCGTTTACAATCCCAGCTTAATGTATAAACTCATATCTCTTTCTAAAGTGTTAAGCAAGCAGACGCACTCACAAAACATTTCCAGGGAGTTCGATCTGAAATTGTAGCCATGTATCTGGTAGCAAAACAATCAAAGGTAATGTTTATTGATGCCGCACTCACAAAATGATCAAAGGTCGATCGGATTGTTGAGGCTTCCTTTCTTTTAAATCTATACTATCAAGGGTTAAAATTTAACCTCAAAACTTATGGTGCGGTTTGAGCTTGGGGATAAACTTATGGCGTCTAAATATAAATTCCAGCCTCTTCCATTTTGAAAATGGATGTTCATCATTAACCACATATGATTAATGCTTCGTACATTCTATCTTTGAACTGGTTATTCAGTGGCTGACGGTGTGGGAGTTTTGGGCCGAATTTTATAATGCCGGAGAAAGTGGGTTTGGGCACAAAGATCAGATGTATTTGTATGGTTATATACTCTGCCATAATTAATAGAGTGCGCAGTACAATCACGAGGGGAAGGCCATCAGCGGTAGCGTGTACAGGTTTCCTCAAATGAGCAATAAATGCTCCACTTACTCCATTGTACAATCAAAGATAGAAAACAACGCATATATGTTGTATTTTATAATTACCGACACTGGTTTGACATTATTTTCATGTCAATTATCATAACTAGTTGTCTATAACTTTTCTCAACAGGACTACAAATCATGGTATGGACCTCTCAATTAAAGACTTCCATTCTATAAATATATTTTCATGTCTCTTAATTGTTTACCTCAAACAGTTTTGAAGACTGACACTGGGACAGTCTTGGAGATAGATTGGGTTTGGTCCCTAGTTCGATCCCCGACACTGTCAAAATAATGCTTGGCCAACGGAAGCCATAAACTGCGAACGGGAATTAGTCGAGGTGCGCTTAAAGCTGACCCGGACACCACGTGGTATGATACCCCAAAAAATATATTTCTGAATCACTTAAGTTCTAAAAGTGTGTTGAGTCGTATACGCTTGTTGGCTTGGATTACTCTGGCCCCACGTTCACTTAGTCTAATAAGAATATAGGAGCTTGCATATTAGAGATAGGTTGGAGAAATGTTCGGATAATGATGCGTGAATGAATTTATTGTTGGAAAAAATAGATGCAGAACATATGTAGATTTCTATTTTTTATTGTTGAATACAAATTCCAAGAGTTAAATTATCTATGTATTGTTTGAATAATGTCTCAAAAATGGTGATAAGAAATATTTAAGTGATCTAAAATTCCGTTCCATATTTATTCTTATTACTTATGTTTCATAAATTGCATGTCTCTCGCACATCGCGCGGGTTTAAAACTAGTATATATATAAAACGGTGTCTCCAGTTTTAACTTTGCCATGTGGCTTTATAATGCTACGTAAATAAGACAAACCCGTGTGTTCTCTATTTTCCAATAGGGGGTGGCAATTCGTGTGCATCGTGTCGTGTTAGGATCGTGTCATGTCTGGTTCGTGTTAAGTATTAGTTAACTCTAACCCAACCCATTTAACTAATCTTGTTAGATGAGTAAGCACTAACCCGACTTGTTTATTATCGTGTCGTGTTTGGGTTGACCCACATAACCCATTAAGTAAAACATAAAACCATTTTTTTCTTCTCTCTTAACCAATCATACCACTCATAGGCGTATGATAACTTAAAATTTAATTAATTTTAACTTCTTGCAACATATAAATATTTTATCATCTAATTCTTCATGAATTCTATACAATGTCTATCAAGATATATAAATAACTTGATATATTCTCCATAAAATATGACTTAAACAAGTTTATTCGTGTTATTTTCGAGTTATACGCGTTTGACACTAACCCAACCCGTTTATTATTCGTGTTGGCGGGTCGTGTCATATTCGGATTCGTGTCAAGAAATCGCCAACCCTAACCCGCTAACTTCGTATCGAGTTCGTGTCGGGTCAAAAATTGTCACCCCTAGTTTTCAAAGGTCTTATATATTCAAAGCTTCTTTCTCTCTTATTTAGACTATTAGAATTGACGATCACTTCTCATCTCCCCTTTTTTGTCTCTGTTCTACCCAATTACGACCTTCTCATGGAATCAAGACATGTAGAGGTATTTACCCTTCCATGCTCCCATTTTTGCATTGTAGGTTTTTCTTCTTTTTATCATCTTGATTGTTGTTGATTCTAGGCTATTTTTTAATCAAATCTAATTTTTAAAACCAAATTCATAACAAAGTGAAACAAATTTCAAATTGATTTATATAGGAAGAAGTTCAATGAACTTAATCAATAATTTAGAGCCCTACAAATTACAAGAAAATGAATTTTGATGCAGTAAGTTGTTAACTCTTCTTAAGGGTGGGTTATATATATACTGGAGTGCCCATGCCGATGGCACGAAAAAAAATATAAAAATAATAATATATGTATGTATGCATGCATCCACGTGTACGTATGCAAGCATGTATGCATACAACCCATAAAATGTCATGCGTGATATATCATGCAAAATATCATCAATGTCCTGTTATATAATATATATATATAACTAGGTGTAAACCCGAGCGTTACGCGGCCTAAACTATCGTGATAGTCATTTTGTAAAAATCACCCCAATATCTTAGTGGATGGGGTAATACCACTAATTGTGTTGTTTTGGAAAAAAGAAAAAAAATCCATTGTTTTTATTGCTGAAAGTGTTTTGCAAACAACAAATAAAGTACTAAGAAAGTATTCTCCATCTGAAATCGTATATCTAAAAATTATACAATTTGATTTCATTATTGGCTACGAAAGTCTAATTCAAAAGTTAACATTGATGGTAATAATTAAGCTTTTATTGGAAAATATGAGAGAAGGAGCATGTAAAAATTATTGTGATTGACAATTTATTAGAGGGTTACCTAAACCACATAAAGGAGCATGTAAAAAAATCTAATGCTGATAAAAATAGGTGTTATGAACTAATAAAAGAATAATTAAAATAATTATGTTTATATGGATTCAAAATATGCATTTTTTATTTCAACATATTAATCTTATCCCGATCAAAATAAAGGAAGAAAATTTTCAAATAGTAATTTTTATATGCAAACATATATTGAATTGCAAGAAAACTCAAAATCATGTTGCTTTGAACAAAAAAAATATAACTGGTTGGCTGCTTCATGTCTATTTGGCTAAGAGCCTCTCCGATCTATGAATGATTATAGATTATATTTATATTTTACACCTTTTAAGACCTCAATTATTTCTGCATATGTAGTTCACATTATAGAAGTGAAAACAACGCACAACATTTTCATATATCTCTACTATTTTTCTAAAACAATATACAATCTGCCTAATTTATAAATATTTAGTTTAACTTTCGTTAATTTCATATTAACGCCCAAATCTAAAATCATCAAAGACAGAGGAGAGACCACGGGATGGGTAGGGAGAGAGGTTGATTACGTGTGTCACGTGGAGTGATTATTGAGTGAGTAGATATAAATAAAAGAGTGCACTTAAATGACATAGTTTCAAAAACAGTAATTGTATTACAAAACCCACAAAATTACAAAAGGTTGGTGGGCCACAAGTCCATTACATAACTCAAAGTGGCAATATATAGAAACTGAAATTATACAACAGGAAAAAAGAAAAGAGAAAGAAGTGCTGAATTTGCATCCTAAAAAATTGCCATGTATAACATTTCAGCTCATTGAATACCACCAGTATACCCTTTATCAGCCTTTAAACCTTGAAGGCTCCAAAGCACACCCAGTGAGCAGATAAATCTAAAAATTTCAGCAATGCTACAGCTCATAAAACATCCTCACAGCATCGCACTTTTTCCTTGATCACTGCAACTTACACACAACCAAATTTTTTTGAAGAGGAAGCCCATAAATCTTGTAAATTGCAATGCTACACTTTTCTTTGGTTTTCCTATAGCAGTTAGTTTTTCATACCAAAGGAAAAAAAAGATTATTTATAAACACTTAGGACCCGTTTGGTTCTGTATTTAGAAAATTCGATTTAAACGCTGTTTTTAAATACAGTTTAAAATTCAGTTTTTTGTATTTATAATTATTGGTGTGCATTTGGTAAACTTGTTTTTAAATACAGTTTTTAAAAAATTTGAAAAAATTGGCAAACATGTATATTTATCTTATACATGTGTGTGTGTGTGTGTATATAAACACATACATAAAACTTTCATACATACATGAATGTATACATACATACATACATACATGCATACATCATAAATTATATACATGTACATTTAATATCATATATTTTTATGTATATTTAATGAAGTATTTTGTGGAGTTTATATATATATATATATATATATATATATATATATATATATATATATGTGTGTGTGTGTGTGTGTGTGTGTGTGTGTGTGTAATATATGTATATTTTACATTATTTCATCCATTAATAATACATGTATAAAACTATATATAAGTATCATGTAGCTATTGATAATATCACTTAACTTTATATTATTCCATACTTAATTTTGTGTATATGTACATATATATTTTTTATTTATAAGAATTACACACATATTAATGTATTATGTATGTATATTATATATTAATGTATACATGCATTAAAATATAAAGAATGAATAATTCTGAGTTGAAAAATAAAAAAATAGAAGTTATAAAACACCCTGAACTTGTTTTCTGAAAAACTTGATTATAACACAGAAATATTATAATTCAGTGTTTAAAAACAGGTTGCCAAATGCAGTTTTTTATCATAATTGTATTTAAACACAGAAAACATAATTATAATTGCAGACCAAACAGGCCCTTAAAGTTTGTATCTCGTGTTTGGTGTCAAAGTGTCGAATGCGCGTCTGAAATATTTAATGTTATAATTCATTATCGCACATGAAAAGAGTTATCGAACAAGTCCAAAGTAAATAATTATATATCTGATATATGGGCACGCAAGGAAATGGTGTACATGTGTCCGACAGTCCGAGAATTTCCTATACAATTTTAATTTTTTTTGCCCTGTTTTTACTAAGAATATAGAATTTGTAATTTTGCATGAATTTGTAGAAGGAGATTGTTCTGATTTGAGGAAGTTTGTTGCGTAGTGTAGATGAATGACTGAGGTGATGGGTGTAGGAATGGTTTATTTGCAAAAAGTTAACAAAAACAAACAAAATTTAATTGTCAAATAATCATAACTCAATAAAGAACAATTAGGAGATTAACATAAAAATGTGTTAAAAGAAAAGTACATACCTTCAATGACAGGTTCTATAAGGAAATGAATTGGGGGAGATATTCAAAGAGACATGAACAAACCTTCAATGTATTTTTATCAGCATCCCAAACTATTCTACTGATTCATAATCCCAAGAGCTTGACTGATTTAAAAAGGCTTTGATTTCTGTTCCAGCCATGATACGCTCGTAAGATCTTGCGTACCTTTTCTTATTTCTATTTGGTACAAAAAAATAATAGTATATAAGATAGGGAGTAGCATCAAGGTCGATATTGAAAGAAACAAGTAGAATATGTCCGTATGCTTCCTGCCTCCATGGGAAAAGGGTTTGCGGCCACCAGAGTAATGAGCATCACCAAATTAGCGTATAAACAGTTCATGAAGACGGTTCGTTGAGCGACCTTGATTAACGGGAAAATAACTATCGGCAAGACCCTCACATAAGTGGCGGTTCCTGGCAGCCGCTGCAGGATTACATCTAGTTTTATGAGACTTCGGATTATAATGTCACAATGCAATGCTTCGCACAAATCTGCATAGCACTTGCTGTGACTTACATTCAGAAGATTATAGCGTATGTTGTCAAAATGTTGATCAAGAAATTTCTCTACTCAAAAGCATTTCTTATAGTATCTGCATCACCATTCATTTACATCCACATGAATCTTATGCTTCTCTTGGTCTCTAAGCAAATCATTGTCAGGGTGAAGCCTAGAGTTATGCGATATTTTATATTTTTCTTGTTCCACAAATGGAGTCAAATACTCCTCAATAATTTCCCAAGCTGCCCTACTCCTTTCTCTGGAACAATGAATTTCATGAACCTGTTCTTTGTCTTACTTAAGAGTTCTTGAAATCGCATGTTCTTCAGAATCCTGGTTTTCGTGCATAAAAGTTGAAGAAGTTGAGGAGGCATGTATTGTTGATTGAAGGAAAATCCATAGGAAGAGGGAGACATATGTCATCACTCTCGCGCAGTCCATCGGGACCATACCTCTCATTCAGAAAATACTCAACTTGGGCTTTTCTTAGCCTTTTTTTACCCCAAACCATATCTTTGTTTCACTCCTACCTTTCTAATATCTTATCATCACCATTAATAATCCCATTATACTTTTGTTCTGCAACTCACTCAAATACTAAAATTTGTATCTTTTCAAATGGTCCCAATCAAACATATATAAAAATCAGAATAATATAGCCACATGATCCCGAATTCTTGATTTCCATGAATACAAAGATTGTGGCAAAAAATCAATACTAATGATAACTGTTTAAAGACCAAAAGTCGAATTATATACCTATGAAACAATTTATCAAACATTTGAAGGGCAATCCAACAACTCATGCCCTTGAGAGAACACCTCGTGCTTTCAAATGTCATTTAAAAATAAATTAATCATTTCTTGTGAGAAAAGAAGATGCAATCAGACATTTTTTCAGAAATAAATATAAAAAAAAGGTTTTAATTGACAAAATAAACAACCTGCCTAAGTTAAAACATAACAAAAAATTAAAAATTTCATGACAGATATAGGAATACCGAAGCTATAGTGACGAAGTCTGCAACAAATGATATCCTTTTGGTCGTCATGCATGAGTTGGACCCCTTATTTGCAAAGTAACAATTTTTGTTAAGCGCGGGGAAATAGAGAATGTCCACATGGATACTCCATTTGATCAACAATACTTAATGTCTGTACTGCATTTTATAATATATATATATGTATATATATATATACACACACATATAATAGATTTTAAAAAATCTATATATAGACACATAATAGATTTTGATGCCATTAGCTTCAATCTGAGCGTTAGTGTTGACGAACCTCTCAAGAGGCTTCAAACATATTTCAATTTAACGGTTGGTTGCATTTAAGTTAGTTTTTCTTGAATTATTATTTCCCCCCTAATTTTTAAATGAAATGTCTCTCTTTAATAAATATCTTGAAGTACTTTGTCTAGAGTCGTGCTCAATTGCAAATGTTTTAATACGTAAATATTTTGGCAGATACGTCGACTTAAAATTATAGAAACACCAAAATTATCGTAGTTGCAATTTCGAATCATTTTTGAAAATTCTGAAATAGATTGAAACCGCACTAACGGGGATGATCAGTTTTATTTATTCTAAAGATGACTAATACTTTATAGGCACCTATTAGTGTGCACACTCTTCACCTTTGATTAATAGTCAGTTTCAAAATGGAATATTTTTCTGAACAGAGAATTTATGTTTTAGGAATTTCTTTTAAGTAGTTTCAGTTTTCTACGAAACGTTTTTATATATGATTAATAGATTTCTTTAATCTTACAACCATCATTGTTTCTTTATATTTGTTAAATTTTAAGACTAAATCTTTGTATTTAAAAAATTATATATACTAAGAATTTGACATGATAGTTTGTTTGAATCACGTCTTTGTGGTTTATTGTAGACTTTTAGGTCCCATTTGTCGGGTTAATATTCTAATAAGTCCTATTGACTTTTCAATAATCCCATAGGTCCTATTCCAACTTTTTAGGAAATTTTTTCACAATTTTACCCTTTTATAACTAATCATCCGTAACTTCCTTTAGGAAGTTACATAAGTGATTGGACTTTTTTTTTAATCTTTAAATGATCATAACTTTTGATTCACAAATCCGTTTTTCGCAAAATTACTATTTTTGAAATCTGCTCGACGAGATCTATCAAATAAGATCCATGAAGGCTATAAAATTCTAATGAAAAAAATTTACACAAAGAGTAAACTTTACTGTATGCACTAGAATATGAAATAGTTTTATATATGTGACATTTTCACAAACAGACAGTAACATTTACTGTGGTAATACTACACAATATATATATATATATATATATATACATCCGGTGGATTCAAACCCTCTTTTTTTTCAAAAATACCTTATATTTAAAGGTTCGCGCTAACGGCATCCAATCCTTACCACCATTGTAGGAGCTTCAACGACCTTCGTCAGAGCTCCGATTTGGGGTGGGTAAGGGTGGCATGTGATGCCGCTGGCGCGGACCTTTGAAAATAAGAGACTTTTGAATAAATGGGCTTTGGATCCACCGGAGTATCATGGGGTGCCGCTGGCGCGGACCTTTGAAAATAAGATTGGATAAATGGGATCGGGAACATCTGGAGCGCCAATTTGGGGAGAAGGGGTGGCACAGAACTTTAAAAATAGGAGCATATTGGATATATATATATATATATATATATATATATATATATAAAATAAAGTATAAAACTTATGTATGTCATAAGCTTTAACTATGATGTCATCCATTAGAATTTTTCTTACACTTCCTATTTTGCCCTTTATTTTTTGATTTCCCCCTCTTTTAACACACTCCAATTTATCTCCCTCTATATTTAAATTTAAAATTGAGGGTAATTTTGTAATCTGATCTTAACAGAGCGCGAGACACTCAAATTTGTTTGTTTGTAACCTAACCTCTCTCTCTTTTTGAAATCCTCACCACCATATCTCCCACTCTTACCCTAGGCCTCCCTACCCCTCTGCGCTCCATAGCTATCCACCCCCATCCACTTCGGCCTTACTCACAGATACAAGGTTGAGTAATTATTCGGGGTTTCAATGTTTCATTTTTAGATCTTGAATTTTTGAGATATTAAATTGCTCTCACACTCTCTGATTTGTGTTTAATCTTTTTTAATCTACATATATCTGTGTAATGTGGTTCACAAATGTTTGTGGTTAACCATTCAAGGAAGCATGGAAGAAGCTTTACACTTTTTTTTAGATCTCACTTCAGTTTCTACTGCAAGACTGTCCCGTACATTTGCGTGGCTTGAGAAATATGGGAAATGATACTATAATTTAAGGAGCCTATCTGATATGCACACATCTCAAAACATCTGGACACCACTTGCACATATGTAACTCTTTACCCATGTCTCTCTTCCATTCATTTCTTTCTTTTGTTCAGATCTGTTAAGATACTAATTTATATCGCAGTGATGTTTTTTTTCTCTTCAAGTATAGGTTTGGATTCCTCTAAAGAAGGAAGAAGCACCGCGACCCTTCTGTTCTCCCATTTTATCTCTCCTAACCTCTTACAGGTTTGTTTCAATTTTTCATTTGGTTTGTTTACATTTTATTTGTTTAAACTCTTCCGCATCTGGTATAGGACCAATCGTAGTACGAGAACTCTTCTGTGATTTTGTACACTTACAGTTCAGGTATAGGACTAAATGTAGGATGAGAACTCTTCTATGATTTCACCAAAGGTTCAGGTACAAACCATGGTTTCGTACCCTTCTACACGGCTAAACACACCTACACTTACAGTTCAGGTGTAGGACGAGAAATATTCTCCGCATCTGGTACGAAACCATCGTCACTGCCATGGACCTCGCGGACTGCTCCGGTTGGTTTAGCCACCAACAAAACGATTTGGGTTTTACTATGCACTTCCAGGTAATACATGTTTTTTTCTTTGCCTTTTTAAAGGTAAATGTTTTTAAATGTGATATGGGTTTGGAAATATGGGTTTGGTTCACGGATCGTTTACAGATCTGGGTTTGGATTTTTTTTTTAATTTCTTAGGGAGTAAATGATTTAAAAGTAAAAAAAATCTTATAAGATATGTTTTTTTTATTTTCCTTTTTGTTTATGATTAAAAGGTAAATTGATTTCGTTTCTTTTATTACTAAAATTTTGAAAGTTTCTTTTATTACTAAAATTTTACAATGTTTTTTATTTTCTTTTCATTACTTTTTGACGATCCTATAAATGTGAATTTTTGTAGGTAATGCACCTGTTAGCTTTGAATTGTTTTGGTATGAGTTACTGTTAGGACAACTATCTATGTTGTTTGTCAAGTGAGAGAGAGAGAGAAAAGTGGGCAAATGATTGTCCATGTTGTTTCTTCCTCATTCAGTATTTGTTCCATCATTTATTTGTCAAATGCTTTTAATTGTCATTTTTCTTTTATTGTAAGTTTAACTATTCATGTATATCTATTTACATTCGTTTCTTTTATTTAGGATAATATGATATTCTGCTATTCAGTACGATGTACCAATTAATTAAATGGATTGGTGTTATATCCATATTTAGATGCCTTTAATTGTTTGGATCCTTTTGTAATATGGATCTCAAGAAAACAACATAACAAAAAAATGGTGTTATCTTGACCGATTAATTTTAGAATAGTATGTATTTTTCTTATTTCTACATAAAGCTGTTGGTTGTACCGTGTGTGTGCTTCTCACTCTTTTAAGTGTTTTAACAAAGGAAGAAATGTGAGTTACTAGCAAATGTTGTTGTGTTTTGACTGTAAGCATTAGCTTTAAATAATAGACATTTTAAAGAATATAAGCAACAATTGGGAGCATGATCGTGTTATGTAAAATATATTACCTGCAATATTATAGTGGGTTTGCCCATGAATTTTATAAATAGTTTTATTAGTATGTAAACTAATTTTTTTGGTAAATTTAGTTTTTAAACTATTCAATTGCATCCAATTCAGCCCTTCAGTAAAAAAAAATCGTTAAAATTAGCAAAATAAATAGTTTAGGGCCATAGGAGTAAAAAATACATCACCTAACACATAGTAAAATTCAACACCATTGCATGATTGACTCGAATAAAACACTGACCCGTACATTAACCCAAATAAACTATGCCATGTTTTATCTTTTTTCTTTTTTGCCCAAAGCAAACATGACATAATAAAAAATATTTTTTTAATAACTAACTTGAACATGAATAGATTAAAATGAAAAATATGTATATAATACCTTTTCATGTACAAGATGGAAAATATTGAAGTTTGGTATCAGATCATTAAATGTACTTGAATGCCGAGAATATATAATCGAGTATGTCATTTTCATTGATTCCTTTTAATGAGAATAGTATGTGAGAATGCAATTCTTTAGTGGCAACTACTTATTGGAGCGATATTGTTGGTTGTTTGTAATACTTTTGATTTTTTTGATTGTTTGGACAGTTAATGTTTCAGGTCCCTACAATTAATAGTCTACGTAATTTATTTCAATGTGAGTTTGGTTCACTGTTATGTTTAGGTGTGGGTTGTTGAATTGGGTGTTTATGGTAGTTGGTGGTGGTGTCGTATCATAAGCACACACACGAATATTGGGGGCAAAATTATCTACGTGCTTTCAGGCACGGGCATACCCTAGTGTGTGTGTATATATATATATATATATATATATATAGTTTGTAAAAATGTCATAGTTTTAAACTTTATTGTATACACCAGAAAATGAAATAGTTTTATATTTGTGACATTTTCATAAACAATAACATTTACTGTGATAATATATTTATGAAATAGTTTTATATATATAACATTTTTACAAACAGTAACATTTACTGAGTTAATATTACACAATATATATATATATATATATATATATATATATATATAACATTTTCACAAACAGTAACATTTACTGAGTTAATATTACATAATATATATATATATATATGCACGCACACACACACGGTAGATCCAAACCACTATTTTTTTTTTCAAAATTACCATATTTTTAAATGTTTACGCTAGCGACATTCAATCCCCACCACTACCGACCCCCATTGTCGGAGCTTCAACGACTTTCATCAGAGCTATGATTTGGGTTGGTAGTAATGGCATAGGGTGCCACTAGCGCGGACCTCTGAAATTAAGAGAATATTAGATAAATGGGGTTTGGATCCACCGGAGCTCCGATTTGGGGTGAGTATGGGTGGCATTGAGTTAGGTTTATATCTATAACATTTTCACAAGCATTAACATTTACTGTGTTCATATAACACAGTATATATATATATATATATATCCAAACCTCTTTTTCTGATATTATCTTATTTTTAACGGTCCGCGCCAACGGCATCCAATCCCCACCACCACCCACCCCTTTTATCGGAGCTCCAACAACCTTCATCAGAGCTCTGATTTGAGGTGGCATGGGATGCCGATGTAACATTTTCACAAGCAGTAACATTTATTATTTGTGAAAATATTACAGATATAAACCTAATCCAATGCTACCCCTACTCACCTCAAACTAGAGCGCAGGTGTATCCAAATCCCATTTATCCAATATTCTCTTATTTCCTAAGGTCCGCGCCAGCGGCACTCCATGTCACCCCAAATCAGAACTCTGATGAAAGCTATTGGAGCTCCGACAATTGGGGTTAGTGGTGGTCGGGATTAGATACCGCTAGCGCAGGCCGTTAAAAATAAGACAATATCAGAAAAAAAGAGGTTTGGATCCACCGTATGTATATATATATATATAGGGGGAGGTTCACAAGTGAACCTAAAAGATGAACTTTTTAATAAACCTTAACAAAAAATACTTAACAATTAATTCATTTTAATTCCGATGTTGTAATTGGTCCGCGCCAGCGGCAACGGACACGTGTGCCGATCGATACCCAATACCCCCACCCCAACCCACCCACCCAGGCGTGCCCCCCACCACCCTCCCCCCCACCCCCATGGCAACCCTGCTGCCATAAGGGCTGCCATGGTGATGGTGGTGGTTGGGGTGGGGGTGGGGGGTGGGGTGGGGTGCCGGGGGGTGAGAGAGTTGGGGATGAATCGACACGCGTGTTCGTTGCCGCTGGCGCGGACCAATTACAACATAGAAATTAAAAGTAATGAGTTGTTAGGTGTTATTTTGTTAAGGTTCATTAAAAAGTTCATCTTTCAGGTTCACTTGTGAACCTTTCCCTATATATATATATATATATATATATATATATATATATATATATATATATATATATATATATACTGTGTTATAACACAGTAAATGTTAACGTTTGTAAAAATGTTATAGATATAAACCTAACTCAATGTCACCCCTACTCACCCCAAATCGGAGCGTCAGTGGATCCGAACTCCATTTATCTAATATTCTCTTAATTTCAGAGGTCCGCGCCAGCTGCAGCCTATGCCACTACTACCCACCTAAATCATAGCTCTGATGAAAGTCGTTGAACCTTCGACAATGGGAGTGGGTAGTGGTGGGGATTGAATGTCGCTAGCGTAAACCTTTAAAAATATGGTAATTTAAAAAAAAAGGTTTGGATCTACCGTGTATATATATTGTGTAATATTAACTCAGTAAATGTTACTGTTTGTGAAAATGTTATATATATAAAACTATTTCATAAATATATTATCACAGTAAATGTTATTGTTTGTGAAAATGTCACAAATATAAAACTATTTCATTTTCTGGTGTATACAATAAAATTTAATATCTATGACATTTTTACAAACTATATATATATATATCCAATATGCTCCTATTTTTAAAGTTATGTGCCACTCCTATTCACCCCAAATTGGCGCTCTAGATGATCCCGATCCCATTTATCCAATCTTATTTTCAAAGGTCCGCGCCAGCGGCACCCCATGATACTCCGGTGGATCCAAAGCCCATTTATTCAAAAGTCACTTATTTTCAAACGTCCGCGCCAGCGGCACCGCATTCCACCCTTACCCACCCCAAATCGAAGTTCTGACGAAGGTCGTTGAAGCTCCAATAATGGTGGTAAGGATTGGATACCTCTAGCGTGAACCTTCAAATATAAGGTAATTTTGAAAAAAAAAAGGGTTTTGGATCCATCAGATATATATATACTAGGGTATGCCCGTGCCTGAAGGCACGTAGATAATTTTGCCCCCAATATTCGTGTGTGTGCTTATGATACGACACCACCACTAACTACCATAAACACCCAATTCAACAACCCACACCTAAACATAACAGTGAACCAAACTAACATTGAAATAAATTACGTAGACTATTAATTGTAGGGACCTGAAACATTAACTCTCCAAACAATCAAAAAAATCAAAAGTATTACAAACAACCAACTATATCGCTCCAATAAGTAGTTGCCACTAAAGAATTGGATTCTCACATACTATTCTCTTTAAAAGGAATCAATGAAAATGACATACTCGATTATATATTCTCGGCATTCAAGTACATTTAGTGATCTGATACCAAACTTCAATATTTTCCATCTTGTAGATGAAAAGCTATTATATACATATTTTTCATTTTAATCTATTCATGTTCAAGTTAGTTATTAAAAAAATATTTTTTATCATGTCATGTTTGCTTTGGGCAAAAAAGAAAAAGATAAAACATGGCATAGTTTATTTGGGTTAATGTACGGGTCAGTGTTTTATTCGAGTCAATCATGCAATGGTGTTGAATTTTACTATGTGTTAGGTGATGTATTTTTTACTCCTATGGCCCTAAACTATTTATTTTGCTAATTTTAACGATTTTTTTTACTGAAGGGATGAATTGGATGCAATTGAATAGTTTAAAAACTAAATTTACTAAAAAAAATTAGTTTACATACTAATAAAACTATTTATAAAATTCATGGGCAAACCCACTATAATATTGCAGGTAATATATTTTACATAACACGATCATGCTCCCAATTGTTGCTTATATTCTTTAAAATGTATATTATTTAAAACTAATGCTTACAGTTAAAACACAACAACATTTGCTAGTAACTCACATTTCTTCCTTTGTTAAAACACTTTAAAGAGTGAGAAGCACACACACGGTACCACCAACAGCTTTATGTAGAAATAAGAAAAATACATACTATTATAAAATTAATCGGTCAAGATAACACCATTTTTTTGTTATGTTGTTTTCTTGAGATTCATATTACAAAAGGATCCAAACAATTGAAGGCATCTAAATATGGATATAACACCAATCCATTTAATTAATTGGTACATCGTACTGAATAGCCGAATATCATATTATCCTAAATAAAAGAAACGAATGTAAATAGATATACATGAATTGTTAAACTTACAATAAAAGAAAAATGACAATTAAAAGCATTTGACAAATAAATGATGGAACAAATACTGAATGAGGAAGAAACAACATGGACAATCATTTACCCACGTTTCTCTCTCTCTCACTTGACAAACAACATAGATAGTTGTCCTAACAGTAACTCATACCAAAACAATTCAAAGCTAACAGGTGCATTACCTACAAAAATTCACATTTATAGGATCGTCAAAAAGTAATGAAAAGAAAATAAAAAACATCGTAAAATTTTAGTAATAAAAGAAACTTTTAAAATTTTAGTAATAAAAGAAACGAAATCAATTTACCTTTCAATCATAAACAAAAAGGAAAATAAAAAAAACATATCTTATAAGAATTTTTTTACTTTTAAATCATTTACTCCCTAAGAAATTAAAAAAAAAATCCAAACCCAGATCTGTAAACGATCCGTGAACCAAACCCAAAATTTCAGTCTCGAAACCCAGATTTCCAAACCCAGATCACATTTAAAAACATTTACCTTTAAAAAGGCAAAGAAAAAAACATATATTACCTGGCAGTGCAGAGTAAAACCCAATTCGCTTTGTTGGCGGCTAGACCAACCGGAGTAGTCCGCGAGCTCCATGGCAGTGACGATGGTTTCGTACCAGATGCGGAGAAGATTTCTCGTCCTGCACCTGAACTGTAAGTGTAGGTGTGTTTAGCCATGTAGAAGGGTACGAAACCATGGTTTGTACCTAAACCTTTGGTGAAATCATAGAAGAGTTCTCATCCTACATTTGGTCCTATACCTGAACTGTAAGTGTACGAAATCACAGAAGAGGTCTCGTACTACGCTTGGTCCTATACCAGATGCAGAAGAGTTTAAACAAATAAAATGTAAACAAACCAAATGAAAATTTGAAACAAACCTGTAAGAGGGTAGGAGAGATAAAATGGGAGAACATAAGGGTCGTGGTGCTTCTTCCTTCTTGAGAGGAATCCAAACCTATACTTGAAGAGAAAAAAAACATCACTGCGATATAAATTAGTATCTTAACAGATCTGAACAAAAGAAAGAAATGAATGGAAGAGAGACATGGGTAAAGAGTTACATATGCGCAAGTGGTGTCCAGATGTTTTGAGATGTGTGCATATCAGATAGGCTCCTTAAATTATAGTATCATTTCCCATATTTCTCAAGCCACGCAAATGTACGGGACAGTCTTGCAGTAGAAACTGAAGTGAGATCTAAAAAAAAGTGCAAAGCTTCTTCCATGCTTCCTTGAATGGTTAACCACAAACATTCGTGAACCACATTACACAGATATATGTAGATTAAAAAAGATTAAACACAAATCAGAGAGTGTGAGAGCAATTTAATATATCAAAAATTCAAGATCTAAAAATCAAACATTGAAACCCCGAATAATTACTCAACCTTGTATCTGTGAGTAAGGCCGAAGTGGATGGGGGTGGATAGCTATGGAGCACAGAGGGGTAGGGAGGCATAGGGGAACAGTGGGAGAAATGGTGGTGAGGATTTCAAAAAGAGAGAGAGGTTAGGTTACAAACAAACAAATTTGAGTGTCTCGTGCTCTGTTAAGATCAGATTACAAAATTACCCTCCATTTTAAATTTAAATATAAAGCGAGATAAATTGGAGTGTGTTAAAAGAGGGGGAAATCAAAAAATAAAGGGCAAAATAGAAAGTGTAGGAAAAATTCTAATGGATGACATCATAGTTAAAGATTATGGCATACATAAGCTTTATACTTTATTATATATATATATATATATATATATATATATACTGTGTAGTATTACCACAGTAAATGTTACCGTCTGTTTGTGAAAATGTCACATATATAAAACTATTTTATATTCTAGTGCATACAGTAAAGTTTACTGTTTGTGTTAATTTTTTTCTTTGGAATTTTATAGCCTTCATGGATCTTGTTTGATAGATCTCGTGGAGTAGATTTCAAAAATAGTAGTTTTGCGAAAAACGGATTTGTGAATCAAAAGTTATGATCGTTTAAAGATTAAAAAAAAAGTCCAACCACTTATGTAACTTCCTCAAGGAAGTTACGGATGGTTGGTTTTAAAAGGGTAAAATTGTCAAAAAAATCCCTAAACAGTTGGAATAGGACCTATAGGATTGTTGAAAAGTCAATGGAACTTATAAGCTTGTTAACCCGACAAATGGGACCTATGTGTAAAGACTCAATTGAACCCATTAAAGGAAAAAGGGACAACTAGAGGTATTTAGCTATATTATGTCTCCATTTCAATTTTATTTTGGTTTTATTCTTTAAATAATGTTATTTGTATGTGTAATATTCTATCCCAACCATTTAATCAACCGCAATAATCGATATAAAGGATGTTTTCATTTCGGATTGTTAATTTGTTATGATAATATAATGGTTCAGGCTCCAATTTATTGAACTTAATTGGCAAGTTGTTTGCTTGCTTTCATAATTTAGTATATTTATTTGAATTAACACTTTGCAATTGTGTTACAATAGTTGTTGTTGACAGGTTGTCTATGTTCCTCATTTTTATTGGCAAGTTCACTATTTGCTTTGATAATATATAATTATTTTGAATTGGACGCTATGAAAATTTATGTTCCTTGATCCATATATTATTATATAGGCAAGATGTTTATGTTCTTTTTTTTAAGTACAAAATAGCAAGCTAATAAAATGCTACAAAGAAAATGGAATGTCATTTGTCATGTATACTTATACCTTCATTTAGATAACATAATTTTTGTTGTTATTTATATTTATATTTTTCGTAGCATGCAATGATAAGATTATTATGCCAGATGCTGTTTCATAATATACGAGGAATTTAGCTTCCTACATAAAACATGTTGGTAACCTGTTGATTCGTCTTATTCCCTCCCTGTTAGAGTATAAGCATTTTCATTTTTTTACTTTTAGACATTTTCTCAAGATTTATATGATTTTCATTAATGGTTATATTTAATGAAAAAATTCATAATCATAAAGCATGTGGTTTTGTTCTAATATTTGCATTAGAAACACAAATTAGCTCCTGACATTTTTTAATGAAAGTAAAAAGATATAGCTTTTAAAATCAAATAATTTCTCATCTATATGGTAATGGGTATTTTTTCTTTTTCTTCTTTACCGTGTGTGTATGTATGAAGTATGTATGAATACAGTGTTACAAATATAGATGAATGCTTAAGCTAAGAAGTTTGCGTATAATTTTTAAGCATCTTCAAACTAATTCTTAATATTTTAGGATTGTACTTACCTTTAATTTTGATGATAATATCATCATATATGCAGATAAATACATTAAAGTAAGCCCTCTTAAATCTGATAAAAATTTGTTTGGTTTGCAATTATAATTTTGTTTTTTCTGTTTAAATATAACTTTAATAAAAATTTGTATTTGTCATATCTATGTTTAAACACTGAATTATAATATTTATGTGCTATAATCAAGTTTTTTAAAAAACAGCAAAAGGTTGTTGTTGATACCAAATTTAACCTGCTGATGTGGATTAATCATATGAAGACACGTGTCCGTCTACGTGGCACCCACAAGCATTTTTACAATCACATTCTGGCGTCGAGGAACTCTGCCTCCCGATCAACTCAAATACTCCGAGCAGTAGGTACTCTCCGAGGAACTTTACTGCACCGAGCAACTCATGGATACCGAGATACTTAGGCGGTCCGAGCAACTTTGGCGGTCCGAGATGCATCTCGATCAGAGCATTTATTATCAGACAATTAAGAGGATTAAATGCGCATTAAATGCTGATTGTTATCATACAGATGTATACGCTTATTGAACAACTATGTATTACCCATTTACATGTACAGCCCCATGGCTATAAATACATTGTATCATCCTCATTGTAAGGGGACCGGAATTTTTTGAGAATACTCATACTTCGAGAATTCCTAAACACTCAGCAATAACAAAACAATGGACGTAGGCCATTCTTTTAAGGCTGAACCACTTTAAAAATTCCTTTGTCTTACTTATTTTTATCTGTGATTAAATAATTAGAGATAGTCTAATTTTTTATATCAACAGATTGGCGCCGTTTGTGGGAAGCGACTGTAATTTTCATTTTTCACCAAAAATAGTTCATCACTAATGACTGATAATCCTGAATCCAGCAATCGAAACGCTGGAAACCCCCCAAATCCATCTGCTCCGCCAAACGTTCCAGATCTGGCTGAAATAATGACAAATCTGGCCCAGGGCCAGACAGCCATTCAAGAAACTATGCGATAACTCATACAAACCCTTCATGGTGGTGTACCGACCCATTCAGGACAACGAAGTGTTCAAAGAAATACCCATTTACTTTCTTCGCGAACTGGGCATACCGATTCATATCGTACTGAGGAATCTGATGATTTTTCTTATCAACCAGGAAGAACTTCGTCGGTACGAGCCACAGATACTGAACAAAAGGTCACTCTCTCTCTAGAAAGGATCAGTGCATTGGAGAGATTAAGTAGGATTTCTCCTTTTGATCGATTGGGCCCTAGGAACAAAAGTCCTCCTAAGGCTGTATCGAGGAGATTTCGACGACCATCAGACTTAAGGGAAGGATCTGCCCAGTCGCGACCAGCTGCTCGTCAAGATAGATCCCAGGAAGCCACATCAACGCGATCAGTTGCTCGAACCAACAGGACCGAGGAAGGAAACCATGCGTGGAAAGGCTCTATTCAGAGGCTGGAGGATAGATTAGGGGAAATGGCTAAGGCCAAGAACCCTCTACAACAAACTTTTGTTTAAGGGACACCTTTTGTCCAGGCCATTGTGGATGTGACTCCCAAATATGATGGAAAGACCGACCCTGCCCTTCATATAGAACAATACCAAGTTGCAGCCGACATCTATGCTGTTCCAGATGAGATGACATGAGATGCAGAGCATTCTCGAGAACTCTTACCGGATCTGCTCAAATATGGTATAATAATCTTCCTCTGGGTAAGATCTCAACTTTCTTTCAACTGGCCAAGTTATTTATTGGAAATTTCTATTTTGGGGCAAAGCCAGTTAAACGAGTAGCGCATTTATTAAGTGTTAGACAAAAAGCTGGTGAGAGTACCAGAGATTATATAACTCGTTTTAATAACGAGAAACTCGAAGTCATTGATTAAGAGGAAAAGACAGCGATTACCGCCTTGATGAGTGGGCTGCTGCCCAACAAGTTGTACTACACTTTGTCCAAAGATCCACCCAGAACCATGTCAAAACTGATGGCAAAAGCGACCAAGATCATGAATGCCGAGGAGGCAATGGCTGCGAAGAATAATATGGATGCCAAATAAACCAAGGTGGAGGTTGATAAAGCTAAGAAGAAAGAGCATAATAACAATAGTGGTGACAAACAATCAAAAACAAGGTCGTCATGGGAAGTATTGAAGAAATTTTATAATTACACTCCTTTGAAGATAGACATCAACCACGTTCTAGAAGAAATCAAGAATAGTGAGGAATTAAACTGGCCAGAGAAAATGAAGACAGACCCTGACAGGAGGAATAAGGCCAAATATTGAGAGTTTCACAAAGATCATGGCCATATGACCAAAAACTGCATAGCTCTTCAGAATGAGATCGAAACACTCATTAGACGAGGAAAACTGGCAAAGTATGTTGATCGTAGAAATAAAAGAAGAAACAGCGACCGAATAAGAGAGAGGTCTAGATCTCCTCATCGAGCAGAGGAGAATAAGAAAAGAGACCATGAAGATGATCCAGAAGACAACCCCGATCTTCCCAAAAGACCAAGGCAACCAGAACGTGAGGTATTTTCAATACGTTTTGGGTCATTTGATTATAATGTTATTACAGGTGGAGATGCGGGAGGAGGAGACCTTACTGCAGAAAGAAAAGCTTACCTCTGTGAGGCTCAAGCTTGCTCATACATTCAACGAATAAATCTAGTTAAGGAGGATCGCCCGAGAAAGGTAAACAAAGAGAAATTGGTCATTGGTTTCTCAAAGAACGACATGACCCATTAGTGATCAAAATAAGGATGAAGGAAGTGATGATTTCAAGAGTACTGGTAGATAATGGTAGCTCGGCAGACATCATGTTCTACTCGTGCTTCGACAGTTTAAATCTAAAGTTATCTCAACTGGAGCCTTATCACAGACCCCTCCTCAATTTTGCTGGCGAGAAAGTTTTTCCACTTGGGACGATCAAATTGGATATATTCATTAGTACATGGCCTGCTTGTCGAACAGAGAGAATACGCTTCTTCGTGATGGATAAGAATGTTCAATCAGCCTACAATATCATCATGGGAAGGGTAGGATTGAAGAAGTTCGAGGCAATACCATCTACGGTACATCAATGCCTAAAATTTCCAACAAATTTTGGAGTAGGAGTTGTGAAGGGTGATCAAAAAGTAGCTCGGGAATGTTACTATTCATCTACTGAGCAGGAGGAACTGGCGGAATGTAGGAAAAAGACTACAACCTATGAAGTGGATGGTGGCACAGAAATTGAAACATTGGATCCTAGAGATGAGTCGCAACTCGTGAAAGGTCAGGTGGTGGAAGCTAGTGAAAACATCATCCTGGACGACGAGCACCCTGAACGAACAACTCAGATAGGTTCTTCGTTAGAGACTTCACTAAAACAGGAATTGATAACTTTCCTAAGAAGTAGAAAGAAAACTTTTGCATGGAGTCATGAGGATATGCCCGGAATAGATCCAAATTTTGTATTTCACGAGCTCAATGTGAATAAGGAGATCAAGCCAGTAAAGCAGAGAAGAAGAGTATTCAGTCCCGAGAAAAATCAAGCTATACAGGAAGAGGTCGAGAAGCTCCAGAAAGCTTTCTTTATTGAAGATGTTAAATATACAGACTGGTTAGCAAATGTGGTGATGGTAAAGAAGAAGAACAAAAATGGAGGATATGTGTAGACTTCACCGACCTCAACAAAGCAAGCCCAAAGGACCACTTTCCCTTGCCCCGAATTGATCAATTAGTGGATGCTACCTCGGGACACGAGCTGCTGAGCTTCATGGACGCTTATTCTGGATACAACCAGATTAAGATGAAACCTGAAGACAGGGAGAGTACTTCTTTCACTACCCCTAGGGGAACTTACTGTTATAATGTTATGCCTTTTGGTTTGAAAAATGCAGGTGTAACATATCCACGGCTGATATATAAGGTGTTTGCAGAACAAATCAGTTATAATATGGAAGTCTATGTTGATGATATGCTGACAAAGATCAAGAAAGCTACTGATCATCTAGTTGACTTAGGCCGGACCTTTGATCAATTGGATAAATATCAAATGAAGTTGAACCCGACCAAGTGCATATTTGGAGTACGAGAAGGCATGTTTCTCGGGTACATTGTCAATCAACGAGGTATTGAAGCAAACCCTGAAAAGATCAAAGCTCTGTTAGGGCTGCGATCTCCAACGAAGAAGAAAGAAGTGCAAAGTCTTACAGGACGAGTAGCAGCACTCAACAGATTTGTATCACGAGCAACTGATAGATGTCTCCCATTCTTCAAAATGCTCCAAAAGACTTTTGAGTGGAATGATGAATGTGAGAAGGCTTTTCAAGACTTGAAGAAATATCTGGGAGCACGTCCACTATTGTCCAGGCCAGTGATGGGAGAAAAATTATACTTGTATCTGGCAGTGTCGGAGAATGCAGTTAGTTCGGCATTAATAAGAGTAGAGGATGGAGTACGAAAACCTATCTATTACACGAGCAAGGCCTTCCGAGGAGCAGAGATCAGATATCCAAAGTTGGAAAAATTGGCACTAGCATTGATCGAGGCAAGTAGAAGAATGAAGCCATACTTCCAGGCTCATACTATAGTAGTATATACTGATATGCCGTTAAGGCAAGCCCTTCATAAACCAGAAAAATTAGGGAGATTGATGTACTGGGCAATAGAACTTGGTGAATATGGTATAGTTTATGAACCCAGATCATCGCTTAAAGGGAAAGCAGTAGCAAATTTTATAACATTATTCACTTATCCTGATACCCCCGGGGAGCAAAAGTTGCTCACCGATCAACTTGTAGATGTTACAGAATCATCAAACCCAAGCCCAGACCAACTTAAGTTGGTAAAAGGGCAAGAAAAGATGGTCGACGAACATCAAGAAATATTAGGAGACAGTGAAAGGAAGCAACAAATTTTCCATCGAGAAACTCTGTCAGATCAGAAATTCGACGATGAGTTACCTATATGGAGTCTATATGTGGATGGCTCATCTTGTACAACAAGATGTGGGGCAGGGATTATTCCGAACAGTCCGGACGAGGTCGACGTGGAATACGCCCTACGCTTCCAATTCAAAGCTTTGAATAATGAGGCTGAATATGAAGCCATGATTGTAGGTCTTAGTTTGGAAAAAAACATGGGGGCGGAGCAGGTTATTGTCTTCAGTGACTCGCAATTGATCATAAATCAAATGATGGGAGTATATGCAGCCAAAGGAGAATTAATGATCAGGTATCATACAAAGGCAAGGGAATTGGTATCAGAATTTACTACTATTCAGCTGATCAGAATACCAAGAATGGAGAATGTGAGAGCAGACGCCTTAGCTCGATTAGCATCAGCTACTCATGCCGAGCTACGAAGAATAATCCCAATTAAAGTTTTAGCTGGTCGAAGTATAGATAAAGATCTGACAATGAACTTTATTACCCTTGATTTAGGATCATCATGGATGGATCCCATCAGGGCATATATTAAGAAAGGTGAATTACCAACTGACAAACTTGCAGCCAAGAAATTGAAGTTTAAAGCTGCTCGTTATGTACTGACTAATGGTATTCTATACAGACGAGGAATTATAGCAGGTTTGCAAAGATGTGTGCATCCCACCGAGGTGAAAGATTTGATTGAAGAGGTCCACGAAGGGTCCTGTGGAGCCCATGTAGCAGGTCGGACACTTTTACAAAGAATGATGACTCAAGGATACTACTGGCCAATGATGAGGGCTGATTGTATAGCTTATGCCAAGAAATGTGACAAGTGTCAACGCTTCTCCTCTATCAGAAGAACTCCTCAAGCATTATTAGCACCCATTACTTCCCCTTGGCCATTTGCCATATGGGGAATAGACTTGGTCGGGCCACTGCCAACGACCAGGGGAAGATTTAAGTATCTTGTGGTCGTTGTGGACTACTTTACTAAATGGGTTGAGGCTGAGCCTCTCATTGATATGACGTATGACAAGGTGTACCAATTTATTTGGAAGAACGTCATTTGTCGATATGGTCTTCCTCATGCCTTCATCAAAGACCATGGAACTCAGTTCGACAACGAGGAGTTCGCGACCTATTATCAACAGTCAAATATCTTGAAGATTCACTCAGCTCCAGGCCATCCCCAAAGCAATGGACAAACTGAAGTGACAAACAGAACGCTGCTAAATGGCTTGAAGAAAAGACTGAATGACGCGAAAGCAAACTGGATCAACGAGCTGCACTCTGTACTGTGGGCTTATCGAACTACTCCCCGAGCAGCAACAGGGGAATCTCCATACATGCTAGCATTTGGAAGTGAAGTTGTTATACCCGCCGAGGTGGGTCTCCCAACTCATAGAGTACTGAATTTCAACTCCCATGTCAGCGATTTAATGAGAAGGTTAGAGTTGGACATGCTCGAGGAAGTTAGAGAAGAAGCAGCCATTAGAATGCTGCTTACTAGCAACGAACAACTTTGTTCTACAACAAGAGAGTGAAGAAGTGCGACCAGAAAGAAGGAGACTATGTGCTAAAGAAAGTGATTCAAAAGCACAACAAACTGGAAGCAAACTGGCATGGACCTTACCGAGTTACAGAAGTTGTTCGACCAGGAACCTACAGAATAGAAACTTTAGAGGGGGAGGAGTTTAAGAATTCATGGAATGCAGAACACCTGCGCAAGTATTATCAGTAATGTAAACTCTCATGTAATGCAGTTTCATTAGTATGAATAAAGTGACAATATTCTGTCTAGTTCTCTCCTTTTATTAGAAATTTTTCGCGGAATACTAGTGCTACACACACACTATCCCAAAAATGGCAACTAAGGTTGGTTGGGAAGAAAAAAAATTTCCCAAAAATGCCAAATAAGGTTGGTTGGGAAGGAAAAAATTTCCCAAAAATGCCAACTAAGGTTGGTTGGGAAGAAAAAATTTCCTAAAAATGCCAACTAAGGTTGGTTGGGAAGGAAAAATATTTCCCAAAAATGCCAACTAAGGTTGGTTGGGAAGGACAAATATTTCCCAAAAATGCCAACTAAGGTTGGTTGGGAAGAAAATATTTCCCAAAAATGCCAACTAAGGTTGGTTGGGAAGAAAAAATCCACCAACTCAGGTTGGTCGGAAATAAGAAACTGTCAACTACAGTTGGTTGAAAACATTTTATTTAAACAAAGTATGAGTATGTGAAAGTGATCAAGCAAAATTTTTTATACTCGTAGTATTTTAAATTACCAATAAGTTGCTCGAGAAACAAAACATCATCAATTTTGGTTAGTCATCAAATGATTACCACAAATCCAGGATAGTCAACAATAAGTTTTAACCAACTCTAGTTGATCGACAAATAACACAATGTTGTTATCTTTTTAACAGATATACATGCACATATGTAAAGTGTTTTTACAACCATAAGACAATGAAGAAAAATAAAAGTCTTTCATTAAATCTAGAGCAAAATACATCAAGAATGAAATACAAATTAATTATTACATCAAGATTCCTATTCTATTGGTTTCTTCCCCTCTGCTTTTGAAACAGGTTCCTCGCCAGCAGGAGGATCATCTAAAGCATAAGGGGAATTTATGAAATTAAGATCTTTAAGCATCCTGATGTTCATCACAGATGGTCGACCGAGTAGGTGCTCGGGGTGAGATATTTCAGCATTAGAATGGAGACTGTAATCGCTAAGGTATTTGGAAATTAAACACTGAGGGATTGCCCGAGCAGGGATCCAACTCATGTCCAGTTTGAATGGTGGCACTGGCAAGTCGAGCAATCCAGGATTATGGTAATCCCACAAGTAGTGACCTTGTTCCAATTGCAATACACCCATTGCATTCAACCACCCTTGTTTGTAACCTTTATTATTTGCATTTTAGATCCGATCATCCAAATGGTAGAGAGCCTAAATGTAGCCAGCCATCCAGAATTCTCTGGGCTGCTTGTGGAATTGATAAGTCAACCTTTCCAGGTGCTCGTGAAGACTTTTTATAAAGAGTTCTTTATTCCCCAAGGCAGACTTCTGTGCAGAAAGCTGCTCGTCCAGATTCCGGATCTTCTTAGACATCTCAGCCAATGCCTGGTTCTTTGCCATCAGTTGGAAGGCTTGGTTCTTCAGAGCCGATTGAGTTCTTTGTTCCTCGACAGTAATACGAGCAGCTCTTGCTCGTCCCCGAGCAGAGGTAGAAGGACCAGTTTTCTTCAAGATCTCCAACTCATCTCGTAGAATAGCATTTTCGACCTCCAAGAAAGAGAATCCCTCATCGTTCACAGGGACCAGATTTCAATTGAGATACTTCTCTTTGCAAGTTATTATTTTCCTGCTCCAATAACTCAGCTATTTGCATGTGCTCCTCGACCTCGGTTTTCAAAGTTCTCTCCCTCACTTCATAAGTAGCAAATAATTTATCGTATCCCTTATCAGCATTCAGTTATTGATACTTCTTCTCGTATCCCTCTTGCAAAAGGGTTGTAGATTCCTTTTATTATTGTTGAAGCCCTTCAAGAGTTCTTTAGAGATCTTCAATCATTTCATAATATGCTACATTGTTAGCCACTGCACGGTCGAGCAGGCACTTCAAATAATGGTAGGCTTCAATTGCTTGCTCTGAAGCACCTTGACCGAGGATGTCAACGATTTGTGCTGCACTCATATCTGTATGACCAGCTTTGAAGTACTCATTGCATTACCTCAACAATTTTGTATCAAGAGCAGACAATAATTCCATCATGGCCATAAACTAGTAAAGGAAGAGAAAGCAAGAATCAATAAAAAGTGCAAACAGAGCATGAAGAAGGGAATCAATAGTATGCATAATCAAAATTTCAAATTTTATTACATCATAAAGGAGAAGTACAAAGTTCAGAGTTACATTTGATAAAGAAAAATAAACAGAGAGAAAAATTCGAACAACTCTACACCTTTTCCTTGTCTCCCAAAACTTTCTCGGGAGGCTGGGACGAGGAGGTAGGTTGCTCGGATGGTACAGAGGCTTGCTCGGGGGGTGTTGGAAGCTGCCCGGATGAGATAAGGGGTAGTTGAAGTTGCTCGCCGGTGGACTGGATAACTGGGGGATGAGGAATTTGATCTCCCATCACAATGGAAGATTCCTCAGAGGCAGCTTTGTCCTCTTCTTCTTCTTCAGGAGTTGGAGGGGGGCCCGGGATGTGTCGCTGAAACAAGTCAGAATTTTCATCAACCTTTATCTCTTGCAGAGCAGCGACCCATCCATCCCTAAAGTATTTGTGGCTACCATATTCCACTTGTGACATCATGGAAGCCAGACCCTTATTCCACCCCTTATCCCAGCCAGCACTGAAGGACTTTTTTACAGCCAACTTCCTTTTTACCTTCTCCGAGGAAAGCTTCTCGGAAAGAAGATCCTCGGCAGCCTTCAGTTTATTCTCCACTTCTTCCTTCTGACGACTTACTTCCCGAAGTTGTCCCAACTCTTCCTCAGCAGCTTTGAGCTTACTTTCAAGCTCCTCAGCATTTTTGAGCTTCCCTTCAAGCTCTTTATTCTTTTCCTCCAAGTCTTTTATTTTCCTCTCCAACCCCTTGGAGACCTTGACAACCTGATCCTTCTCCTGTTCGATGGAATTAAGCTTCTTGTCCCAAGTAGCTTTATCATCATCATATTTCTGATGAGAATCCTTCAAAGACTGCGTCAGACCCACCAAAGCTTCCTCTACACCAGACGAGGAGCTTGAAGCTTTAATAGCTTCATCCTTCTTCAAAATTGTATTAAAGCAGGTTACCAACTGTGAATAGAAAACAATAGCAAGTCAGTGCACACATATAAAAAGGGAAAAATTAAAGTTGAGGACAATAATACTTACAGAAGCAATATGACGAGCAGCTAATGTGGTAACCATGTCCCCAGAAAGATTTTATTCAATACCTTGGATCTCGGGAATGATCCAAGACTTCACCGAGCTCATGGATGAGCTCGGGGCAGCAAAAGTGGGAACACCACTTTCAGTAGATGGGGGCTGAGCGATGGATTCAGCCAAATTGACCGAGGAGATTTTCTTCAGCCTCCTCAGAGGAGCATCAACAGTCTCGACTAACGATGTAGTCTTAGTCGGAGAGATGACAGTAACCTCACTTGGAGCAGCGACCTTGCCCGGAGCCACTGGGGGCTTCTCGACAATCTTCACAGGAGCAGCCGGAGGAGTGGCATTGATACATCATGTTTGCTTCTCTTTGCCTCTCCAGGAATAGAGGCAGATTTCTCGAAGAGGGCGGGAGCTCTTCTTTTCTTCATTCTTTCACTCAGATGGATATGAGACTCACGTGAAGAACTTGCAGAAGCAGGTACTGGTTCTACGTCACTTATCACCGAACGAGCAGTAAAAGATGAGGTGTAACTCTTATACTGCAGCAAATATGAAGTTGACCTGATATGCTCGTCAGCAACAGTCTGATTCAAACCCCAGATAAGTTTCAGATGTTTTAAATTAACTTCTGTCTCTTTTGGAGATTTTCTCTTGCTGTCAACTACAAATAAATCAAAATTAAAATATCGGTGACACATTTTATCAAACACAAAGGAAGCATAATTTTGAAAATAAAATAAAATAAAAACAACCTATCCCATTGCCATAGGGAGGGCATCTAGGACCCTGGTACACATCATTTCCAGTTAGTGGAGGATGTTGCCAATTTTTTATAACAACACCTGCTCGAAGTAATCCCTATTAGCATCTGGGAGATTAACTACTAGAGCCCTATTTAAAAATCTAGTTTTTAAATAAAAAGTATTGTCACCAACAACCCATCTATAACAAAACATAATTTTTGGAATTCCTATGCGAGTTCCATGAATTTGATTTAATCTATGAACTCCGTTAACTATTCTCCACGTATTGGGGGCTATTCTTGCAGGAACCACATCAAAATATTGACATAATTTCAGATATAAAGGGTTTGGGGGATAAGAAAAGCCACATTCAGCAACAAAGAGATTGGGGAATCAATGTTTCTCAGCCAAACAAAAATAATTTGAAGGCTCAGAAAGTTCCTCCAAGATAACCTATGAAGGAATAAAAAAATCAGAACGAAACTTATCAAGCGACTTTACAAGGTAAACCATGATGAATAAAGGAAATCAAAGAGAAAGAAGAAGGAAATCAAAGAGAAAGAAGAAGATCTTACAGGAAAAGGATGAGTCTATTGACAACGAACGATGAAAGGGATGAACGCACAAGAGAGAGAGACAATGGAAAGCTCAAAGATACAAATTTGAAAAAGTAGAAGACGATGGAATTTTCTGCAACGCTTAAATACTTTACCTTGGGAAATGGTAAAGATAATGATTACAAAAAGAGACGATTACGCTACCGGCGGCTAAAAGGACAAAAAAAAGGCGCGGGGACCGAGGCGGTTATAAAAATTCAAAAAGTTCGATTCTACGAATTTGGAAGGAAAAATAAATACAAAGAAAACACTCCTAAATTTTAGGACGACCACTTAAAACCGCCATATTTTGAGAAATAATGTTCCACACTCCTCAAACCTCGAACTGTGAAACATTGGGGGCTTCTGTTAATACCAAATTTAACCTGCTGACGTGGATTAATCATAAGAAGACACGTGTTCGTCTAGGTGGCACCTACAAGCATTTTTACAATCGCATTCTTGCGTCGAGGAACTCTGCCCCCCGATTAACTCAAATACTCCGAGCTATAGGTACTCTCCGAGGAACTTTACTGCACCGAGCAACTCATGGATACCGAGATACTTAGGCGGTCCGAGCAACTTTGGCGGTCCGAGCAACTTCTCGATCAGAGCATTTATTATCAGACAATTAAGAGGATTATGTGACACCCCGCCTAATTAAATACCGGGCGATCACTCCTTTATTAAATTAAATCATGGTGAACAGTTGGTTCATTCTTAGCATCACTATCGTAAAAATAAGTTTTCCAATTTAACACCCTAATTAATTAAGCTAAATGTCAAAACCATATTTAAACATTCTTTCCAAATTTTATTTAAAGAAAAATTATTTATTTATTAACAACATTCAATAAGTAAGAATTACACCACATTAATTCTGCAACATAATCCAATTAATATAAAACATTCGTCAATCTCATCCCAACAAGTAAAATTTAAGGTAAAACAATCATACTGAATAAATCCCATAGTAAGAGTACTAGAAATGACAAATACAAATGTCCCAATAAAACAGATAAATAGTGGAAAGGGCGACACGTGCCCAATAAATGTGAATGATAGAAGTGGAATCGATAAATGAAGTCATCTATGCAAGTGGCCTGCAACTCCCACCTAAGCTGCAACACGTTTCTCCCAAGGGATCCTAAGCAAGACGCCCCTGTGGATGGGGACCTGTAATATATACATATATATATATACAAAAGAGAAAAGAGAAATAGAAACGGGTCAGAGCCCGATAGTGTGTATGATTTAAAATTCGTTTAGCAAGTATTTAAATTGATACAGGTCAATGCAACAACATATTAGTGCGACACTCTCTTGAGAAATTCTCACCTCTCTTCTAATGTGCACACCTATCGCACTAACCTTCCCAACGGTTTATCCTATCATTTTATTACACTAACCTTCCCAATAATTTAGCTTATCTTAAATTACTCGTAAGATTTCAAAACCGAACAATATCATTATTTAAAAAGGATACTTCCAATTAGTAGCACAACTCTCGTTTTAGCTTCATTAATTTATAAAGTTTCCCAGTGTCATATTATACTATTCAAACAAGTATTTACAATTTTAGTCATCAACCAAGTCCTACTTACCAAATCACAGTAGGCAGTTCCAAATATCATAATTTCATATATATATTAACTACTCGTATAATACAGATATATATATAATGGCACCCCAAATAAAACTATGGTGCAGTCATACTCTGCTATCCAATCCCCGTATCGCTCACACTAAGGGATATACAAGTTCGGAAGCACTCTCGAACTGTATCAACATATATACACAAACAAGATTGAGGCGAAGCATAGATTCCAAGTCTCTAAGAGGTCATTACATACCCTCACGTCTCTTAGGACCGTCTGAACTATCATTCCGATAGCCTGTACCAAGGATATCTATCTCCTAAGGTACGACTCAATATCCCCCATAAGGAAACACAGGATAAGATCGTCCCAGCGCGGTAACCTTAGGGATAGCAAGTAGCGCGGGCATGGTTTTCACACGTATATAATATATACATACACAACCATATAAATATACCCCTTGTTATCATATCAGTATAGGTTTCTCTCATCACCCATAATTACAATATTTATCCTTAATTTTCACATTAAGTATTTCGTATAAGGTTCGTCTCTAACCTTAACTCGAAGGGTTTTCCCATTTATTATGTGACACTCGTGGGCTCTAACCTCCCAAGTATAAAATTCAGTAAGTATTCTCTTAAGGTTCCAACGTAATTCTCTTACGCACCTCTCCTTTTAATACATAAATTCATCGACCCTTAAGTAATTATCCCAAAATACAAATCCTCGTCTCACATTAAATGTCCCCAAAATTTATTCATATAACATACTGGTCTTCCCTATCTCCCAAAACATTTTATTAAGGATGTCCAAGAATTATTTCATGATAAATTAAATTTAACTCATTTAACAAGGGAAATAGGAGTCTGCCAGGAGGGGTCGATCGATCGAGGTTTGGGGCTCGATCGATCGAGCCTTCGATCGATCGAGCCTTCGATCGATCGAAGCTCTAGGCTCGATCGATCGATCAAGCATGTATTTCGATTTCTGCAGAATTGCAGTTATGGGTTTTACCACCTATCCTCATCCAAATCCATATTTTCCAAACCCAAACGTCCCAAAAATTCTACTACTAACATTATATCAATATACCAGATATTTCCAACGTAAGGCATGGGTATTTCTATCATTTAATCAAGGATTAACAGCCCCAAAAGTTAATTAATTATCAAGAACCCTAAAATTCTCTTAAGCATGGTTCTAAAAAGTATTTCCAGAATTTTCTTCTTATAATCATCATAATTTCGTGGGTAATTTCCTCTACATGGCAAGGGTTTCCAGAATTATCATATAAACCGTAACTACATGCGATTCCTATCTCATATCTTTGTTTTTCTTCCATAAAAACTCATTTTAATTACTCCTAAGCTAATATGAAAGATGCATCAACGAAATAAGAAAGATAAACACTTTCTTGGGATTTTCAGAAGTCTAGTTTGCAGATGTATTCGGTGTGGTTGCGTTCCCCGTCTCGCGATCTACGCGTTGGCGGTGACGGCGGTGCAAACGGGTGACTTTTTGGCCTTGAATTGCCTTGAGAGCTCTCTCCTCTCTTCTCCAATGGCCGTTGTAGGGTTCTGAATATTCTAACCCTAAATGGCTGATATAGGTTGCTGATTTTCGTGGGTTTAATTACCCAAATATGTAAAATGACCAAAATGCCCTCCCGGGGTACTAATTAGACCTAAAAACGCCTTGAGACCCAAACTAAACCCCCGAGTACACTTTTCTGACTATCTCGACCCTTTCGGATGCGTTGGCGCACTCAAAATGATCATACGGATAACTTATAAAATATTCACTTTTTATTTATCAAAATTTAGTCTCGACGCGACACGAGCACGTCCCGACTTAAATTTCCGAAATTGTCATTTAATTCACTCATGACATTCAATATAACCAATATAATATATTACTTTGCTCATTAGTAATATTCAACAAATTTCATATAATTGCTAACTCTCGTCACGTTAATAATTATAACATAATTAATTTCCGGATTTTTATTAAATAATTAACTCACATTAAATTTAATAAATCCCCAAATTAATATAGCATGAAAATACGGGGTATTACAGATTAAATGCGCATTAAATGTTGATTGTTATCATACGGATGTATACGCTTATTGAACAACTATGTATTACCCATTTACATGTACAGCCTCATGGTTATAAATACATTGTATCATCCTCATTGTAAGGGGACCGAAATTTCTTGAGAATACTCATACTTCCAGAATTTCTAAACACTCAACAATAACAAAACAATGGACGTAGGCCATTCTTTTAAGGCCGAACCACTTTAAAAATTCCTTTGTCTTATTTATTTTTATCTGTGATTAAATAATTAGAGATAGTCTAATTTTTTACATCAACAGTTGTTTTATAACTTCTCTTTTTTATTTTTCAATACATAATTATTCATTCTTAATATTTTAATGTATTTATACATTAATATATAACATACATATATTATACATCAATATGTGTGTAATTCTTATAAATAAAAAAATATATATGTACATGTACAAAAAACTATGTATATTTATATTTTATTAAATTATATAATATAATATACTAAGATTCGTAGGTTAAATAATAATATTAATAGACACGTGTTACTTATATATAGTTTTATACGTGTATTATTAATGTATGAAATAATATAAAATATATATAGTACATATGTAATAAAAAATATTATCAATTCATGTATGTATATAATTTTATTGTTTTGAGATGGCTATGGCCAAGGTTATAAAGAAAGAGACCTAGAAAAATATGTCCCTTCGTAAGCTATGGAAGTAAATATTACTTGTTGCCTTCCACAAATTCTTGATTGTTTATGCACTAATATATACCTACTCTAAGTCTCACTTAAACTAAACAATGTTTTGTTTAGCCAATTCATTGCTCGTGTCTTTTTTACATTCTTTAGTAGATTTTTTTCAAAAAAAATAACAATCAATAAATACTCACGGATATTAGATGGATGGAGAGTCATTTTAACCATTTGCAAAGATTTTAATCGGTGCCAACTTTTATAGAATGGTTTCAAAGCCGTAGTAGTGAATTGGGGTATGGCGATCGAATAATTTTGTGATTGTCTACTAGGAAAATTCCAGTTCTTCCATTGTGATTGTCCAAATCCGTTCCGCCTTTGCCTCAAATATCAGTTTGTTCTTAAGAAGGATTACAAACATCGTTGGCTCGCTAGTTATGGGATGGATGCCTGGACAACTTTGGGCACCAGTAGAGGGAGTGAAATATTGTTTCATAAGGCTCAACAACGAATTTGTTTCTCTATTTAATGAGGTTCTTTCATACCTCGATTAGTGTATTTATTACTTCACATCAACTTCTTCTTCTTCTTCTCTTCTGCCCGGTTTCATATTATCACATAAATAATATTGATATATTAAATTATTATTACACATTATTCTTACAATAATTTCTTTGATGTATTGGAATGAGACTATTTCCTGATAACTTTAACCATTTTGTTTTTCTTCTCTGAGAATTTAATTTGAACATTCAAGTCATATCTTATCTTAATCAGTCCACCTTATCCTCCTGGTCTACAAAGACAGCTCTATGTTTTAACTGGATTCTAGGTTCTCTCTCCTAATTGCCACATAAATTGTGTTTATTGGCATTCCAAATTAAAAATGTTGTTACTCATCAAGACTGCTTAGAATTCCTGCTTGACAGCATGATTTTCTACCAATAAAATTTTGGAATTTAGTAAATTCTCTTTAATGCTTCCTATCTGTGGTGCAGGTGTATGAGGATGACCCAGTTCTGCAGGTATTTAAACTTATATGGCTGAAGGGGGTTGGTAGGGTACCGGTGCTTGAACGCGGTGGAAGAAAGGCAACTGGTAATATAAGCATCAGAGAAATCGAGTTCCTTTTAATTGCACCAAAAATCTACAAGGATTATAGGTTTGTAGCCGAACTTCTTCAAGATCTTATCCAGCTCAATTTGGATTACTTGTAAATGGATAGGTAGTGTGAAACCTTTGTGGTCCACCTCGAGTAACTAGTCTTGATATGTTTACACGCGTGCTTGAGAGTAGTCAGAGTTCTCAAGTGCTATGGATACCATGAGTTATAGAAAATGTACTTTAGTTTAACCCCCTCCGTTAAGGTCAGTTTTGAGTTACACACTGAAAAATCGAATATATTTGAGTGTGTATATATATTGGGGGAGGGGTGTGTAGCTCAAAACCAGCAAGAAAGTGGGGGTTAAACTCAACAATACTAAAAAATAAATGTTTGGTTTAAATACAATTTTCTTTGGGAATATATATCCAACTATACGTAACTAGTTGAGGTGTTGCATGCTATTACAGATATATTATGGCCAAGAACTTTTCGAAACTATGCAAATGAGACAACACGATGAAGGAAATAATTGGGAAGCTTGATTCCATGAACATACATTATATATGTGGTGGACGACACGATAAATCTAAAGGGAGTGATCACCCTCAGAGACATTATCTCAAAGCTTGTCCACGAGCCTCAAGGTTAGTTTGGAGATTTCTTTGATGGTGTTATGACATTGCATGTAAACAACACAGTTTAATTATTGGGGCAGTATGTGTGGAATCAGTTGCCTACTAATTGTTTCTAGTTCTAACCCCTTGTTTTTGTTTTATCAATTGTACCTTTATTCTTAACAAGCTGTTGGGTGGAGATTGCCTCCACCCAATAGTGCAAGGGAGAAAATAAGTAGACGCGTGCTTTCATATTGAAAGTACATTTGTTCAAAAGAAGGTTGTCATATTGAAATGTTGCTGATACAAAGGAGATTTTAAATCAATATTATTTGTGCAGTTATTACATGCCTCTAGTGGCGGACATTCATTTCCCCCCTCCTATCGGAATGCGAGTTGCTGAGTGCTTTGACAAAATTCGTGTCAACCCAGAAAACTTTGGTACTTAGTTCACCATTCATACGTTATTTTCTATTAATTCTCTAATAACTGTTTCGGAACTGATACCATAATGCCCTGCAACTGATCGACGTGCGCAGTTTGAGCAATTGGAGTATACGAAAGATGACTATAAAAAAGAACTTGAACACATTGAGCAAGTTAGGCCACTCGATACTAGTCCTCTTTTACAAATATGAATTTCATTTTTAGAATGACACGCTTTTTTGTTTTAACTATTAAGAATATATGAGAAAACATCAATAAAAAAGAAATTTAAAAATGAAGTACTTGAAATGAAATGAGATAGAACAACAGACTTTTTTATCAATATTCTTATATCTCATTACAGTTTTTTTAATATAATGTGTCATTAAATTGTGTCAAATATTTTATTTATTTGTGAATGTAGTGTCATTAATTTTTTCATTCAAATTGCGTGTTGTGATTTCATGTTCTTTCTCTATAATATTATTTACATTTTCAAGTCTATGTATATGATTAAGATCATTTTTTAAATTACTACTCATAAATAGAAATGAAAATAAGATTACAATCTCCCATGAGATATCACTAGTAAGTTATAATAAAATTATTTCATTTGTGAGGATCTTTTTTCCCAATCAAATATACTATTTTAACCTTTTTAGATTTTTGTATAATGTACTCAAGGTACTAGATTTCTGTTTAGTCCAATGAGGACAATCCAAACTTAAAGTTGAAGCCACTACATTGGGATAGAGTAACAGCAACATCAGATTGCGAGTTAGTGATGGATCAACTCAAATCTAGTTTCGTTAAGTATGGAACACGATTCCCAGATCTTACTGTATAATTATTATTCTTTTGTTATAGTAGTTGTATAATGGTTATGTTTAACGAATTTAATTTTTTGCTGATTGAACGAGGAGATGATTGAGTTATTTATTCTTGTAAATAGGTTTTCTTCTTACAAAGACTCATCCCTTAGGTTAACACAAATGTTTGTGTCAAGTTTTTGTTGTATTCACATGATGGAACTGCTTTGAATGAGGCCCTTGTGGTCGAACTATTTTTTTTATTTGCATCAGTTACAAACAATAACAATTTTGAACACTTATACAATGGAAAACAGTAACGGTTTTTAACACTTATAAAATCTAAAACAGTAACAGTTTTAAACACTTATAAAATGGAAAATAGTAACGATTTTAAACACTTATAAAATAGAAAACAGTAACAGTTTTAAACACTTATAAAATGGAAAACAGTAACGGTTTTAAACACTTATAATGGGTTAACTATATAACACATACCTTCGAATATATTCACCGATTGAACCGCTACTAATTTCAATTTGTAAGTGTTTTGAAAAGTTAAAAAAAAAATTATAACCTCTTCTTTTATAACAGTTTAAAACCGTTACTGTTTAATTTTTAAGTATTTAAAACACTTATAAAACAGCGAATTTGGTGTAATTGTATAGAATTTTGGGTAGCCTTGCTCGTGTGCAACATAATTTTCCATTGAGCTAAGGGAAATAAGATATTTATAAAGGTCCCAAAAATCAAGGGGTGGAATGACTTTATATATTCAGGCATTTACACCTATACATAATGAATGACACTATTAATCTTCTAAGGCACGTGTATAATGTCTCTTAATAATTTCTATGTGAATGACCTTTCTTCTTCCTGATGGTTCATCTTTTTAAGTCGGTTGACCGGTATGCCAACCAAGTAGTTCTAGAGCCTACCAAGTATAAATGAATCCTTGAGGTGTATACTTATGAGGACATGTGTCTGAGTGTCATAGGTCCATATGGTATGAATAATTTGACCCACAACAAAAGCCCCCAATTCTCCATGCCTGATGATTTATTGAAAGGATGGAGGATTTGTTAAAAAGTTGCTTAGTGCTCCAGTATGAGGATGGTCTGCAGCCGACCTTCTGGACATGTAAATTTTTCACAGGCGGTGTTATTTTTGTGAATAATATGAAAAATAGCGAACAACCAAAGGGTAAGATGGTCTTTTCGATCCTTTGGGAACTGTGCAGCCACCACCTCCAACCTTTGCACTTAATCAGTCTCTTTTCCTTCGAGCTTTCCTTTGTCGTTCTTTTCTTGATGTTCTGTAGTGAGATCTATAAGATTTCTTTATTTTGTATCCCCTTATTTTATTTCATTTCAACAATGGTGTACACTATGGATGAGGATTCCTTAGCAGAATTTAGGGAAAGACGGAAAATCCCCAATTGGGTATCTTTAGAATTATTGGAAGGTCCTGTAGATTTATTGTCGTTAAATAGGGGGTCATTAGATCCCCATTTTATTTAATGCAGAGTGTGGGATAACTTTCCCTCCAAATCATTTATTCCTTGAATTTGGTCAGTATTTTGATGTGGTCCTTGCAAGAGTAGACCCCAACACTTGGAGGGTTATAAATGGGGTCCATCGCTTAAATGAACTTCATAGGACCCACATTGGGATTCCTAAACTGGTGTATTATTAAAAGTGGGGAACAACGGGAGATATTACCTATTATCTGAAGACTAAGCAAGCCAATAGGGAATTAGTAGTTAACTTGCCTGATTCCAACAAGGATTATTGGGATTATGGAGTTATGGTGAAGAATCAGCAGTATGCCCCCTTTCCCGAGGGGGTAAAATACACTGGCCCCAAATGCCCCAAGGATGGGCGTGGTATAGGTCAGATGATACCTTGAATTTTATTTTTCTTCAATGCCTACTAACTGTCTGATGATATGCCGAATAATAATTCCTGTTTTGTTTTTGCACAAGAAAGTAAAAAGAGGTATCCCAATGAGGGTGAGGTTAACTTTAACGATTTGAAGTTCATTTGGTCAATTCACCAAAGAATAAGGGTAGACCACCCCAGAGTTACTTCTGTCATGTTAGAGTATAAAAGCTCTATTACATCTTTTGTGACCCGACCAATTGAAGTTGTTCCCTGAGGTCTAATCAACTTGGACGAGGAACCCGTTTTAACTTTTCTGTTGTCGAGACTCTTGGATCAGATAAGGAAGTAACAATAGGAAAGACATCATCCTCTTGTGAATTTTTTGACATTACTGCTATCCAAACTTCCCCCACTGTCGAGGTGGTAAAAAGAGGAGTTCCTAACCTGTTGGCTAGTCTATCTTCTCCACCACCCAAAAAGACCACTGATGCCGATAAGTGACTCCTGGTCCTTAATGTTGAGGAGGATAAAACCACAGATCCTTAGTTTAATAGATCAAAGAGAGGATCAGTTGTCCATCATGAATTGGTCCAGAAAAGCTCAGCCGACCAAGCTTCTGTTGAGTCTGTCTCAGTGACAGTGAACCCTGGGCTAGCCAAGAGATTAATTAATGTTGGAGTTCTTCCGACAGATAGGTTGATTGCAGCCCCTTTATCCAGAGCCCGTATATTGGAGAGGTTGAATCAAAATTTGGCTTCCTAGTCTACTTTTAATAATTTTCCTTTGAGTACATGTGATAATGACTTTGTTATTGTTGCATTATCCTGCAGTTTTTGGTCAATTATAATCAGTTATTGATCAAAGATGACCAGTTGAGGTCATCATCAGCTATTGTGGAAAAGGCCTTTGATATGGTAAGAGAAGCTGAAGTAAACTGAAGATAGGGCGATAGATGTAGAGGATAAAGTAAAGACTGTCGAGGACAAGGCAACTAGCTCGACTGGTGAGGCAACTATTGAAAAGAATACATTCCTAGAGATGAAGGCCTAGAGTAATAAAGATAAGGAAGATGCCTTGAATAGGGGCTGGGATAAGGCCTTTACATCAGTTGCTATCCAGATTGAGTACATGAAGAAGGTATCATTCAAGGATGGATGGACTTCTACCTTAAAAGAGGTCGGCACCTCTGCCGACTTTAATTTTTTTAAAGGCATAATTCTGGTACCCCTCCTAACTCGGAGGAGGAGATTGGCGATGAAAATGGGACAAGTGAATCTTGCTTGTCACTTGTGATTGGGAATGAGTCCATCTTCCTAGAGGTAGTAGCAAAGGACGCCGAGAAGGTGTAAATTTCTTCGAGTCTGATGAACCGTTCTTATCTTGTGTCCTCTTTCTTTGATGTTTGCTTTTATTTCCTTTTCTTTTTGCTTTGTAATGGACTAGTCCTTTGTAACACATTGCTTGGTGATGAATGAAAAGTTTCCTTTAGTCAACTTTCTAGTTTTGACTTTTAATTATGCTTGTTCATTTTGCTTAGTCGGACCTGTTGGTCTTATACTACTGCTTTTTTAGTTTACAGCTAGAAAAATGCCATTATCTCTGCTGAGACTGACTTGTTAAGACATAATAATAGCTTATTTGGTACTGTCCATGTAAGTTTAACTGAGACTGAACTAGAAGGGTTGCTCTACAGGGATGCCTCAGATCAACTAAAGGAAGCCTATGTTCATCTGCATCGTCTATTTGATAAAGTTGCGGTGAATACTACTCCATACTATGAAATGATCGAGCAACTTCAGGACGATCACAATCTTTCTCAGGCATTACTCCATTCCGACTATGAGTCCAAATTTGAAGCTTTAAGTTCTAGTTGGGGATTTGACAAGAAACTTCAAGAAATCAGATCTGCCTTCAGGAAAAAAGGGTTCATATTGAATATGGATGTGGAAAGTGCTCGGGACGTTGTTACTCATCTTGAAAAAAAGAATAAAAATTTAAGGAATGAGTTATAAAGCTTGAAAAAATCAGTGGAGGTTGTGCCGAGCGAGGATTATTCTTTCATGGAGCTTGAGAATGTCAGACTGTTGTAAGAGTTAGAAAACTTATAGAAAAAGACCAAATCCGTCCAGTCTTCTAGACAGGTGGTTGTTGCTCGGCCAACTGAGGATGAGGAAAAGACTAAGAAAACCCTGGCCGACCAGGTAATTTTATCAAAGGATAAAGATAAAACCATAAAAAATCTCCAAGACTAAGTGGACCAATCAACTTTTCATTTCCATAAATAACCTAAAATTGTCTGGACGGATGGTTATGATGAGGCCATAACTCATATGGAAAATCACCTGGAACAATATCGTCGGTAAGGGTATAAGCGGGGTTAATTGAATGTGCTGACATTGCTAAAAATGGATGACAAGAATGAGTTATGTCATTTACATGATCTAGGCATGTTGGATTATCCTGACCCTTCATTCAAAATTAATGCCGAGTGTATTGCGATTGACGCCATTCCTCAGAGCTTAATTAGAAAGTACCTAGGGGATTATGGTCTTCATGGTGAAGATACTTACATTGGCCCTCTTTACCCGTTGGATCAGTTGAGCACTAATGGTCATAATAGGCTGAAAGATTTTAGAACTACAAATCTGCCCAGTACTCTTAATGTTCATCCGGCTGAGAACATAAAGCTGAAGAAATATATCCCATGGAATAATTTTGTGTTTCTTATTTGTTTATGATTATAATTTCGTATTATATAAAAGTTTGATGAAATAAGATAATATATTTTGCATACATGTTTATCTATGTATTTTAGTCTTTCATTCATAATTAAGCTTTTTGATTCGTTTATTAGCTTATGCAACCGACTAACCTCCTTAATTGATTTGTGTCTGGATAAGTTATGAACTTGAGCCATTAGGCCTTAGGTTCTACTAACTTCGTCGGGTAACACTCCTTGTTTTTTACTTTAAATCATACATGAAGTTTCAAGGACTTCTTTTTTCTGACTTGTTAAAGACGAAGTCATACCCGAAGTCTAATTTTTTTTTTTAAGTTGGAAAAGTTTGAGAGGGACCTCTTATTCGTGACTTGTAAAAGATGAAGTCATATGTGAAGTTTTAAAAAAATAAAGTTAGAAAACTTTGTTGGAAAGCTTATTGGGTATGTATCATCACCGTACTCCAAAACAAACACAAAAATGAAGCATAATTGGTCGAAAGTCACAGCTTTATTAAACTGGATGGAATGATTATATCAAATACGTAACATAATTACTGGTAATATTTCCTGAGGTGATCGGCATTCCTTGGATTCTTTCATCCCCTTCAAGTGCTTCTAGGAGATAAGTTCCTGGTTGGATGACCACCGAGATGCGATAAGGATCGTTCCAATTTGCTTCCAAATTTTTTCCTTTCTAGATGACCTTCTTAAGGGCATAGTCTCCTTCTTTTAGGTTGTTCGTCTTGACCCTCATATTGTAAAATCTAGTAGTTATTTATTGATAAGCAGCTACTCAGAGTGCAGCATCCTCCCTAACTTACTCAATCAAGTCTAAATCCAACCTCCTCATGAGATCACTTTTGGGGGAATCAAATTTCAACACCCTATTAGTCGATAAACCTATTTTGTTTGGTACCATTACCTCAGTTCCAAAAGCAATCATGTAAGGAGTATCAGTGTGGATGTTCTCGATGTAGTTCTATATGCCCAAAGAACATTGTACATCTCATTTATCCAGATTCCCTCAGAGTCATCCAACCTTTTATTCAACCCATCGAGTATAGTTTTGTTAGTGACCTCTGTTTGGCCATTACACTATGGGTGTCTAGGTGCAGAGTGAAGTTTCTATATCTTGGACTGAATGCAATACTCTTTAAGTTCCTTATTGTCGAACTGAGTGTGGTGATCAGTGATGAAGGCATATGGCATTTCATACCTGCATATGATATATTTCCAAATAAACTAGAAAACTCTTTCATACGGAATTTCAACCAATGGCTCAGACTCTACCCATTTTGTGAAGTAATCCACTGCCACTACCAAGTATTTGAACCACCCTTTTGTTCTCAACAATGGGTAGACTAGATCAATTCCCCATATAGCAAAAAGCCAAAGAGAAGTAATGGAAGTTAAGGCAGCCCCTAGTCTTCTATGAATTATGAAAAACTTCTGACATTTATCACACTTCTTTGCAAAGGAAATACAATTTGTTGTGTGTAATACCCCGTATTTTTATGGCTTTTAATTTGGGGATTTCTTAAATTTAAATTGAGATATTAATTCAATATTAATCCAAAAATTATTTTAAATATTTACTAGCGTGACGAGAGTTAGTAATTATTGGGAATTTGTTGAATATTACTAGATGAGTAAAGCAATATATAAGATTCATTTTATTAAAATTGTCACGAGTGAATAAAATGGCAATTATGGAAATTTAAGTCGGGATGTGCCTGTGTCGTGTCGAGACTAAATTATTATTATTAAAAGTGAATATATTATAAGTCGCCTGTTTTGTCATTTTGAGTGCTCCAATGTGTCCGGAAGGGTTGAGATAGTCAGAAAAGTATACTCAGGGGTTTAGTTTGGGTCTCGGGGCGTTTTTAGGCCTAATTGGCATCCCGGGAGGGTATTTTAGACATTTTGTATTTTTAGGTAATTAAACCCACGAATTTCCCTAAAATATATCAGCCATTTTAGTTAGGCTTTTAGGGTTAACAATCACAAAACTTAAGAACGACCATTAGAGAAGAAGGTAGGAAGTTTTCCAAGAAATCCAAGGCCAAGAACTCATCAGTTTACACCGCCACTACCACCAAGACGTAGATCGCACGAAGAGGAACACAACCATACCTTTTTCATCCACAAATCAGACCCTTTTATTTCAAGAAAATATCTATCTTTCTTTTATTTTAGTTATTGTTTCATCCATGTTAGATTAGGATTGTTATACAAATGTTTCATAAAAGAATTTGAGGAATTTGAGGATTTAATCACCTATTTTGGTGGAAATAGATATATTCTGGACATCCCAATCATATGTAGAGTATAACCCACGAATTTGTATGAGTTTAGAAGCAAGAAATCTAGAAAAGAATTAGAAGAATGAAAGTTCTATGAAAATTAGGGTTCTTGTTAAATATTATGATTTACCCCATAAATTCAATATCTTTGATGAATTTGGACATGTTTTACGTAGGAAATCATGTATAAAGGTATATGTAGCTAGTAGTAATGTTTTTTGGGAGTTTGAGAATCGTTAAAGGCATTTTGGAGTAATTTGGAAAATGAAACTCGTAGGTTGAAATTGCAGTTTCTAGGCAAGAACTACTTTATCGATCGATCGACCCAAGAACATTGATCGACCGATGATCGATCGATCGACCCAAGAACATTGATCGACCGATGATCGATCGATCGACCCCTTTCCTCAATCGATCAATCCTTCCTGAAAAACTGCATATTTTTTCCCTTTTTGTTTAATCCGGTTTAAATATGTAGGAACCCTTGAATATTATTTATAGAGTATAATGGTTCGTGAGGCGAACCAATAGGGTCTAAATAGACTCTGTTGAATGAAATTTAATATGGGATGAAATTATGGGTTAACGGGGAGTTTCGTTACACATTAGAGATTATGCATAAGTTCGTTAATGAATTGAGGGACTCGTGAAAGACTTAGACCAGAAGGTTAGAGATGGTGTACCTACTGAAATTATATTTAGCAAAAGAGAATACTTCGAGAGATAAGAAGTAAATGTGAAATATGTATAATTGAGAATAAAATAGATGAATTCCTTATGCGAGATAATTGGGTAAAATTTTACTAAATATGTTGATGCAAAAAACTGGACTGAATCCCATTTTTATGATCACAGATAAATAGATAAAAGCAATCCAATCACACACGAGAGACAAAGATTTTTAAAGTGGTTCGGCTATAAGGAAAACCCTACGTCCACTGTTATTTTATTCCCAGGGGTTTACAATAGCACAATGTGGTGTAGAGAGAGAAAAAGGTGTGGATTTTGTGTATGGTGTCTCTCGGTTTTTGGTTTTCTTGGATCTCTCTTTTGGCTAAGGGAATACATGTATTTATAGTGATGGGAGATAAAGAGATTCATCGTATGTAGACATTTATACATTATGTCTACATTCAACGAATCTAATTGTTGAATTGCTTGGTATGCTATGTGTTGTCATCTATTAATACAGTATAAATGTACATTAATGATCATTAAATGCATAGTTATCCTTTGATCTTCCCTGTTGGTATGCCGAACAACTCTCCTAGGGTGCCGACTAACTCTCCTCGGGTGTCGACTAACTCTCCTCGGGTACCGACCAACTCTCCTCGGGTGCCGACTAACACTCCTCGGGTGTCGACCAACTCTCCTCGGGTGTCGAATATTGCCACGTAGGATGACACGTGTTGTTTTATGATTGGTCCTCGTAGATGGAGAATTTTTGCGTTAACAGAAGCCCCCAATGCTCTATGCTTGATGGTTTACTTGAAAGGATGGAGTATTTATTCTACAGTGTTGCTTGGTGCTCGTGAAATTCTTGATCTACCTTCTTGATTTGTTAAACATAAAGTGCATTATCTCCTGGATGACATATGATGCAGGCTGATCGATGGTTGCTAATCTTTCTTTTGAGGAACTCCGTGTGCTATGTATCACCACTGGGAATTTGGATGCAGCCATGCCATAGTATGCAGCTTGTAGCTTGTCATAATCTTCAAGTATGTTGATGGGTTTGCTAGCCGACCAACTGCCTCCTGTGCCGAGCAACTGAGTGCTAACTTCACGTGCTTGATTCTTCTGATTTATGATCCTCTGAATACTTTATCGAGCAACATATTATCTTTTGAACCCAACTCTTTAATTTGATTAGTACCAAGCTAGTGGTGGACTTCGAAACATTTTCACACAACTTCTTCTTCATTATTGATAGAGACAGTAGTAGCAAAGATCTCAGTGCTGTAGATGCTGATTTTGACTTCTACCTCTGCTCGGGGATGAGCAAGAGGTTCTCGGGGACGAGCAAGAGCTGCTCGGACAGACCGTCTGTGATGAACATCAGAATGCTGAAAGATCTTAACTTCATAAACTCCCCTTATGCTTTGGATGATCCTCCTGCGGGCGAGGAACCCGTTTCAAAAGCAGAGGGAAAGAGACTAATAGAGTAGGAATCTCAATGTAATAGTTAGTATACATTTTCATTCTTAATGTATTTTGTTTTTGATTTTAATGAAAGACTTTCATTTTTGTTCGCAATCTTAATTGCTATTGTCTTGTAAAATACTCTACATCTGTGCATATATATAAGTTAAAAAGATAACAATATTGTGTTGTTCATCGACCAACTTAGTAATAAAAAAGTTACAAGTATCAGTAATGTTGCTCGATCACTTAATAATAAAGTAATGAGTATAAAAATGTTTAAAAATTTTCCAACCAACCAAGGTTGTTAAATTGTGCTCGTCGACCAATTATAGTTAGTGGGAGTTTATCCCCGACTAACCATACTTGGTAAATTTTTGTCTTTTTCATAAAATGCGTCCGACCAACCAAGGTCGATAAATTCTCCTCGTCGACCAACTATAGTTAGTGGGTTTTTATCCCCGACCAACCATACTTGGTTCAGTTTGGAATATTTTGTTCTTCGAGGAACTTTTATATTTTCTGTAATAATCTTACCTCCCGACCAACATAAGTTGGCATTTGAGAGCATATTTTGTTTTCAATCCAACCGAGATTGGCATTTTTAAGAATGTTGTTCTTGCCCTTTTACCAACCGGAGTTGGTCATGGGTTTGAACTATCATGTCCACTAACTCTTTTACCAACCAAAGTTGATCACATTAGTGTACGCCTCTTATCCAAAGGAGTATAGTTTGTTCTCGCTATTTTACCAACCGAAGTTGATCACGCTCGAACTATCATGTCCACTAGTTATTTTATCAACCGGAGTTGATCACGCTAGTGTACGCCTCCTAACCAAAGGAGTATAGTTTGTTCTCGCTATTTTACCAACCGAAGTTGATCACGCTCGAACTATCATGTCCACTAGTTATTTTACCAACCGGAATTGACCACGCTAGTGTACGCCTCCTAACCAAAGGAGTATAGTTTGTTCTCGCCCTTTTACCAACCGAAGTAGGTCATGGGTTTGAACTATCATGTCCACTAGTTCTTTTACCAACCGGAGTTGATCACGCTAGTGTACCCCTCCTAACCAAAGGAGTATAGTTTGTTCTCGCCCTTTTACCAACCGGAGTTGGTCGTGGGTTTGAACTATCGGTGTTTGCTTTTATTGCTGAGCAGCGTAGTGTTGCACACTAGTATTCCCTGAAAAACTTTCAATAAACCAAAGAAGATGGCGAAACATCATTGTTTTATTCCAACTTACTGTGCTTCTGAATGACATTCTTTAACACGTAATCTCCTCCGTTTAAGTTGCATTTCTTCACCCTCTTGTTGTATAACAGAGTTGTTCGTTGTTTCAGTTTGTCCATTACTCTGAGGATGACCTGGTGCTGAATGAACATTCAAAATGTTTGACTGATGACAATAAGCGGCAAACTCCTCGTTATCGAATTGTGTTCCATAGTCTGTGATGATGGCAACGACGAGGTATTTGAATCTTTCTCGGGTCGTCGGCAGTGGTCCAACCAAATCAATTCCCACATGGCAAATAGCCAAGGAGAAGTGATGGGTGTCAACAATGTTTATGGATTTCTTCGGATGGAGGAAAAGCGTTGGCACTTGTCACATTTCTTGGCATAAGCTATACAATCAGCTCTCATCGTCGACCAATAGTATCCATGCGTCATCACCTTTTGCAAAAGTGTCCGACCTGTTACATGGGCTCCACAGGACCCTTCATGGATCTCTTTAATCAATTCTTTCACCTTGGAGGGATGTACACATCTTTGCAAACCTGCCATAATTCCTCGTCTATACAAAATACCATTAATTAGTACATATCGAGCAGCTTTAAACTTCCATTTCTTGGCAGCGAGCTTATCCTCCGATAATTCTTCCTCCTCAATATATGCTCCGATGGGATCCATCCAAGATGGTCCTAAATCAAGGGTAATAATATTCATTGTCAGGTCTTCATCTATGCTCCGACTTTCTAATACTTCAATTGGTATCGTTCTTCGCAGCTCGATACGAGTAGCTGATGCTAATCGGGCCAGTGCGTCTGCTTGTGCATTCTCCATTCTTGATATTCTGATCAACTGAATGGCATCAAATTCTGCCAACAACTCCATTACCTTTGCATGATACTTGACCATTATTTCTCCTTTCACTACATATGTTCCCATCGTTTGATTCACAATTAATTGAGAATCACTAAATACCATCACTTGTTGCGCCTCCATAATCTCTGCTAAATTAAGACCTGCTATCATGGCCTCATACTCAGCCTCATTATTAGAGGCTTTGAATTGGAATCGCAGAGCATATTCCATGTCAATCTCGTCTGGGGTGTTCAAAACAATCCCTGCTCCACAACCTGTTGTACAAGATGACCCATCTATATACAATCTCCACGTAGGTAACTCGTCTTCAAAATTCTTATCTGACAGCATTCCTCGGTGAAATATTTGCTGTTTTGTTTCATCCTCCCCTGGTATTTTTCGCTCCTCGTCGACCATCTCTTCTCGCCCTTTTACCAATCGGAGTTGGTCTGGGTTTGAATTTGATGATCTTTCTACATCCTAGCCCTTTTACCAATCGGAGTTGGTCTGGACTTATGTCTGTTGATCCTGTAACATCCACAGGTTGGTCAGCGAGCAACTTTTGTTCCTCGGGGGTATCAGGATATGTAAGCTCTGCTATTAAGTCTACTACAGCTTGCCCTTTTAAGGATGATCTGGGTTCATATACAATATCATATTCACCGAGCTCTATTGCCCAGTACATCAGTCTCCCTAACTTTTCTGGCTTATGAAGGGCTTGTCTTAATGGCATGTCGGTATACACGATGATGGTATGGGCCTGGAAATATGGCCTTATTCTTCTACTTGCCTCAATTAATGCCAATGCCAATTTTTCTAACTTTGGGTACCTGATCTCTGCACCTCAGAAAGCCTTACTTGTGTAATAAATTGGCTTATGGACTCCATTATCCATTCTAATCAATGCCGAGCTGACTGCATTCTCTGATACTGCCAGGTACAAGTACAACTTTTCTCCTGTTAATGGCCTGGACAACAGTGGAGGTATTCCCAAATATTTCTTCAAGTCTTGAAAGGCTTTCTCACATTCATCATTCCCCTCGAAAGTTTTTCGAAGTGTCTTGAAGAATGGAAGGCATCTATCAGTTGCTCGAAATACAAATCTGTTGAGCGCGGTAACTCGTCCTGTAAGGCTTTGCACTTCTTTCTTCATCGTTGGAGATCGCAGCCCTAATAAAGCTTTGATCTTTTCAGTATTTGCTTCTATGCCTCGTTGATTGACAATGTAACCGAGAAACATGCCTTCTTGTACTCCAAATATGCACTTCGTCGGGTTCAGCTTCATTTGATATTTATCCAGTTGATCAAAGGTCTGGCCTAAGTCAACTAGAAGATCGGCAGCTTTCTTGCTCTTTGTCAGTATATCGTCAACATAGACTTCCATATTGCAACTGATTTGCTCTGCAAAGACCTTGTTCATCAGCAGCCGCTGATAGGTTGTTATGAAATTTTAATAGGCTGCCCGAGCACCTGTCGAGACTAGGGAAAATAATTATTATCATGAAAATAAGTATTCAGCCAAACAATATGTGATGTGTATCAGCATAAAATAATAAAAACTTCAAAATATGAAATAATATTTTTGTGCCAAATGTGTGTGAGATGGACAATTTTTTATCAGATATGCATCATAAATAAGATGTAGAGTTATTTAATCTCCAACAACTAATCAGGTATAAGTTGTTGTTTGAAAATTATTTATCACTTGGTTTTAAAAATATTTTCGAGGTGATCACAAGTTAAAGAAGACTTAAGCCCCCTGCTTGTCCCCAAGCTAAACTCGTGTTTAAAGAAATATCTAGGGTGTTTCGCATTTTTTTAATACCCCAAGATTCTACTGCTGCCGACAAACAACATGGATGTTGCCGACCAACATTTAAGGATATCTCAAATTATAGAATATATGGTTGGATGACCAGAATATCTCGAATCTTTAGATCAAAAAATAACATTCGATGTAAAATTTAAGCCTTAAGAATGTTAATTAAATGAATAAATAAATAACCCACTAGATCATGTGATTTCAACAAAGAAACCTTGTGATGTGATGAACGAGGGGCCAACATATAAAATTTGTGCCCAGAGTCTTGATATGGTCATGATTGTTTTACTGATCCTCTTTTACAAGAGGTGAGTAATGATTTTTCAGGTGAGAGAAAATTATTTTTTATATTGATCCCTTCCTATTCCCTATTTGGAGAGATAAAAATATGCTGAATGATAGAAGTTATTACCAAATTTATATAAAAAATCAATCAATTTGACTTTATTGACATAGATGGAAGATGAACCAAATTAAGTATATAATTCATAAAAGTGAATGCAAAGAGACTCAAACTTGAAGAGAGAGAGAATATATCTGGGTCATGATTTCCATGAGAAGACTTTTTATTGTCTTTAACCTTTTCCCATTCTTTTATTAAAAATATGATGGGAATTTGAATAGACATCAAAGATCTTACAAAATTTATTTCAAAATCAACAATGAAAATGATCAAATCTTATCATCGTCGTATATATTGGTATATGTAATCATTTAAAATATTTATTCCATGATATAAAATAGAAACTTGAGAATCAAGCAAAAAGTTATGATTTATGAAATCCACTATTTTTCAGATTTCTAAATAATAATTGATCTAATACTTATGATTTTAAAATCATGATATGCAATATTTTGCAAATAAAAATTGGACAAGTAATTTATGTATATAAACATAAAAATCATGATTGAATCAAAAGATGTATGTATAATTGATTATACGTAGAGAAAATAAAAACTTAGCTTTTGATGGAGAACAATGGTTGTAACACGTTCCCACAGACGGCGTCAATCTGTTGATGCAAAAAACTGGACTGAATCCCATTTTTATGATCACAGATAAATAGATAAAAGCAATCCAATCACACACGAGAGACAAAGATTTTTAAAGTGGTTCGGCTATAAGGAAAAGCCTACATCCACTGTTATTTTATTCCCAGGGGTTTACAATAGCACAATGTGATGTAGAGAGAGAAAAAGGTGTGGATCTTGTGTATGGTGTCTCTCGGTTCTTGGTTTTCTTTGATCTCTCTTTTGCCTAAGGGAATACATGTATTTATAGTGATGGGAGATAAAGAGATTCATCGTATATAGACATTTATACATTATGTCTACATTCAACGAATCTAATTGTTGAATTGCTTGGTATGCTATGTGTTGTCATATATTAATACAGTATAAATGTACATTAATGATCATTAAATGCGTAGTTATCCTTTGATCTTCCCTGTTGGTATGCCGACCAACTCTCCTCGGGTGCCGACTAACTCTCCTCGGGTGTCGCCTAACTCTCCTCGGGTACCGACCAACTCTCCTCGGGTGCCGACTAACACTCCTCGGGTGCCGACCAACTCTCCTCGGGTGTCGAATATTGCCACGTAGGATGACACGTGTCCTTTTCTGATTGGTCCTCGTAGATGGAGAATTTTTGCGTTAACAACGGTTAATAATAATAATTATGGGTCGTGGGCGAACCTTATTGGAAATTGTGTATCTATATATGGCCGTATGACTGGGTTCATATATTAAATACTTCATTTGTGAATAATCATACCCGCGCTACATGATATCACGGGGGTTGCCGCGTTGGGACATTCTTATCTCGGTGGGACCTTTGTGGGGGATATTGACTTATACCCTAGAACATAGAATTTGTTGGTACAGGCTATCTGAGAATGATAGTCTGACGGTCCTAAGAGACGTGAGGGGTATGTGCTGACCTCTTAGTGACTTGGAACTATGCTTCACCTCCATTTTGTGTGTATTTTGTTAATACAGTTCGAGAGTCATTCCGAACTAGTATTTCCCTTAGTACGAGTGATACGGGAACTTAATAGCAGAGTATGCCAGCACCATAGAATTTATGTGGGGTGCCGATAGTATATATAACATATGAGTGACTGATATATATATATATACTTATATATGGAAACTTACTACTGTGCGTATAAGTAGTTAAGTAATGAATAAATACTCGAACTTTATAATAAGTGTTCGGGAACTTTGTAACGGTACAGTGTTACTCTAAGTAATGTAATAAATCTTGAAGAAATTGATTTTATTTAAACTGAATATCATAACCTTTCTACTTCTCGGGATAAAACTTTATTGAAAAGTAAGTTAGATAAGCTTATGAGTTTAGAAATACGGTAGGCGTGCACACTAGATGAGAGGCGAGAATTCTAAAGAGAGTGTCGCATACTAACATGGTTGTTACATTATCCGGTAAGCATTTTGAATACTTGCTAAACTATTTTAAATTGTTTTACACTTCGGCTCTAACCCTTTTTTAGTCAGATTCTCTCTCTTGTATATATATGTATGTGTTACAGGTACCCAGCCACAGAGGCGTCATGCTTAGGATCTTTGGATTGGACGTGCTGCCTCTTATGTGGAAGTTGCAGGCTCTTACTTAGACGACCTTTTCATTGATTCAGTTCTATTTTAGTTTTTCATAGTTAGGGCATGTGTCGCTCGATTTCCTATCCCGTTTGGATTTTTCAAAGATTTATGTTTATGTTATTTCTAGTATTTGTTACTCTTTGAGAGTTAACTTTTGTCAGGATGATTTCATTTATAGTTCATAACTTGGTTTGGTTTATCTAGATGGTTTAATTCTTGTTCGTTAATTGCCATCCTTCGTATATATATGTGATTCTGAAACTGTTGGTTATTTAAAAAGGTTTTCATATTGGAATTTAAATAAAATGTAAATAAGACTTTAATTTTTTTTGACACTTAGCTTAATTATTTAGGGTGTTTAAATTGGAAATTTTATTTTGAGACAGTGATGCTAAGAATGAACCAACCGTTAACCTTAATTTTAATTTAATAAAGGACTAATCACCCGGTATTTAATTAGGTGGGGTGTCACAGGTGGTATCAGAGCATCAGGTTCTAGTGTCCTTTAGGATCTGTACGGCTTACTTCTCTTCCAACTTAGCGTCTTTGATTTAGAGCCCTATTTTAGGACTGTTGTATTCTTGTATTTACACTTACGTCTTCAGCTATTTGAGATTTGATAATAACTGTAGACTAATAAACTTCATTCTCGTTTCAGATGCCTCCGAGATGCGCACCCCAAGACAGAAATGCTCAGCCCGAGCAACTAGCATCTCCGACTCAGGGAATGATGAACATAACTGAAGTAGCCGTTATTGTTGCTCAGGTGATGAATGCCGCAATAGCGGTAGTGCAGTAGGCTCCATCCCAGGTTCAGGCAGTAGCGCCAGTATCGGTACAACTTCCCACTGCATGGGAGAGGGTTAGGGATGCCTTTCAGAAGGCGCATCCCCGGAGTTCTCGGGTAGCTCGAACATAGTAGTTGCTAGCCAATGGAAGAAGGATATCCATAGGCATCTGCACATGTATGAGTGCACCGACGTGCAGAAACAGTTATTGGCTTCCTTCAAGCCAGTGGGGGGCATTTTGCAGTGGTGGGAGTCCACCACCACCTTGGATGAGAGGGATAACATCACGATTCAGTTATTTTGGGCACGGTTTGACCACAAGTATTTCCCATCCGTCGTGCAGACTGAGATGAGGCGGAGGTTACTAAATCTTAAGCAGGAGAGTATGAAAGTTGCTAAGTATGAGGAGGAGTTTACCAGACTTCTCATTATAGTTTCGGATGAGGCATCCACTGAGGAGAAGAAGATACTATTATTTGTAAATGGATTGGCCTGGAGGATCCGTCTGCACCTCATAGGCAATCTATCATTGAATACTTACACTGACGTACTCAATGCTGCTTTGTTGCACTTTCAGGATAACCGCTTCCATCAGCACGTAAACAAGCGAGCAGGGGAGTCCGGCCAGTAGGGCAGGATAGGGGGCAGTAGTACTGGTGGGGAACCAACAGCCCAGGGACAGACCCGTCACAGTGAGTAGAGTTCCCATCAGGGGGACCCTGCCAAGCGATTCTGATCAGGTGTTTTTAGATAGGGATTTAGGGGATTTATGCAGGGTCAGTAGGGCCAGTCTAGTCATCATGGCCAGTAGGGCCAATACCATCAGCAGCAGGGTCAGCATTAGGGCCAACAGCATTTTCAACAGGGCCAGTGGCGGGGTGGTAATGGCCAATAGGGTCGTGGCCAGCAGGGGCAGAGGGGAGGTAACTTCAGGGGCATGTGTTTTGGATGTGGCAAGAATGGCCATAGGCGCCAGGATTGCCCAGAGGGGGATAGGTCCCCACAACAGTAGGGTGCCTGTAATGAGTCGCAAAGGCCACTCTTTCCAGACGCCCTCCCAGCACCAACTCAGGTGTCAGCCCTACCAGCCATCCTAACAGCTCCAGTTTAGCAGGGAAAATTGCAGTATGGATGTGTCTATAAGGTCCACCAGGCAGTAGCACGTCAGGCACCACCCACGATTGAGGGTACGTTTCCTATCCATGGCACCATGGGTCGGGTTTTATTTGATACTGGGGCATCGCACTATTTTATAGCTACTCATTTTGCACAGGCCTTAGGATTATTAGATACGACAGAGAGCACCGTAACATGTGTAGACTCGCCACTGGGGAATGGGTCTTTGATTTTCTTTATATGCCGGGGAGTAGGTATAATGATTGGTAGCTTGAATTTACTTGCAGACATGTTAGTCTTAGAGATGCATGAGCACGATGTCATCATTGGCATGGATTGGCTTGTCACTTACAGATCCATGATTGATTGTTTCGGTAGGAGTATTATCTTTTCCATTCTAGGGCAGGAGATGTTTTTGGTGGCAATGCCTTGCACAGAGGGAGTATCTTCCACCCATTTGTATTACATAGAGGAGGATACCTCTAAGGAGATTGTGATTCCCCTGGATTCGATTCCAGTCATTCGTGAGTTTTTGGATGTATGTTAGGAGATACCAGGCCTACCCCCTAGTCGAGAGATAGATTTCATCATAGACTTGATGCCGGGCACTTGGCCGATGGCACATTCATCATACCATATGGCTCCAGCAGAGATAAGGGAGTTACGAGATCAAATAGAGCAGCTGTTAGGTCAGGGCTTCATTTATAGGAGCACCTCACCTTGGGGAGCTTCGATGTTATTTGTGAAGAAAAAAGACGGTTCACTGAGGTTATGCGTGGATTATCAGGAGCTGAATAAGGTCACGATATGGAATAAATATCCGTTGCCTCGAATCGATGACCTGTTCGACCAGCTGAGAGGAGCAACCTTCTTTTCGAAGATATATTTTAGATTGGGATACCATCAGCTACGGATTAGGGAGCAGGATGTGTCAAAGACTGCTTTCTTGACGAGATATGGATCCTATGAGTTCAGAGTCATGCCGTTTGGGCTGACAAATGCTCCAATCGTATTCATTGACTTGATGAACCGAGTGTTCAGAGAGTTATTGGACCAGTTTGTCATTGTCTTCATAGATGACATCCTGATTTATTCACACACCGAGGAAGAGCATGTCGAGCACTTGAAGTAGGTTCTTTAGACTCTACGAGAGCATCAACTATATGATAAGTATGAGAAGTGTGGATTCTGGTTACGAGAGGTACATTTTTTGGTGCATGTTGTGTCGAAGTTGGGGATATCGGTTGACCCGAGCAAAGTGTCGGCAGTGAGGTAGTGGGGAGAGACCACGACACCGACAGAGGTACGCAGTTTCTTAGGGTTAGTCAGGTACTACAGGAGGTTCATCCGAGGCTTTTTAAAGATAGTGGGTCCATTGACGAATCTGACTCGCAAGGGAATTCCGTATGTTTGAGATGATGCTTATCAATTGGCTTTTAATGAGCTGAAAGATAAGTTGACTTAAGCGCCAGTTCTTGCTTTCCCAAGCCAAGAGTGGAGTACCTGGTATACACTAACACCTCTTTACGGGGACTCGGGGGAGTACTTCAGCAAGAGGAGAAGGATATAGCTTTTGCCTCCCGCAAGCTTAAGCCTCACGAAAGTAAATACCCTACCCATGACCTAGATCTAGCAGCAATCGTATTTGCATTGAGGATTTGGAGACATTACTTATTGGGGGAGAAGTTTCACTTGTTCACAGACCACAAGTCACTACGGTACTTGTTCACTCGACGAGAGTTTAACATGCGCCAGCGCAGATGGTTGGAGTTTGTGAAAGACTACCAGTTCGAAATATAGTATCATTCGGGGAAGGATAATGTGGTTGTTGATGCGTTAAGCCGTAGATCGGTAGGTGATATAGCGTAAGTCTGGAAAGCAAAGTGGAAAGAGTTGGGTCACCAGTACGCGGTAGCCCATTCCTTTATATCTATTATGTCAGTCACACATGAGATTGTTACGAGGGAGATACAAGCACAATCGTCGGATATGTTTTGCCAGGAATAGATTGTACGACTCTTAGCTGAGGGCACTGAGTCCTATTCAGTGAGTTATGATAGGGGTTTAAGATTTAATGGTAGATTGGTAGTCCCAAAGAGTGATGATTTACGTCATGCAGTTATGATGCAATCACACGGATCCAGATTTATGGTACATCCCGGAGGGGATAAGATGTACTAAGATATGAGGCAGTAGTACTGGTGGAGTGGGATGAAGAAGGACATTGCTGAGTTCATGTCCAAATGTTCTGTAATACCCCGCATTTTTATCGATATTTATTTATGGGATTAATTAAATTAAATGTGAATTAATTGAGAATTAATCCGGATAAAATACTAACGAGATGTGAGTTGGTGTTTGATTATAATGTGTATATATGGCAATATATGAATATTGAAAATATTGAATTTATCGTGAGATAGAAATACGGCAATTTGGGAAATTTTGTTGGGACGCGCGTGACAGTCGCGTCAGAAATATAATTATTTTAATTAAAAAGTGAATTTTATTTCTATCAACTGTATGGTCATTTTGAGTGCGCCAACGAGTCTGGAAGGGTCGAAATAGTCAGAAAACACTAGTCGGGGGTTTAGTTTGGGTCCCGGGGCATTATTGGGCCATACCGGCAACTTAAAAGGGTATTTTAGTAATTTTGAAATTTTAGGATTATTAACCAACGAATTTTGGTAATTAAATATTAGGATATTAATGACCCACTAGGCCATTACCAGCACTTAACTAATTTGAGGGCTACGGGAGTTATAGGAAGAAGTGGGAGAGAAGTTAGAAGAGGTTCCCAAAGAGAAAACCACCATCTTCAACCTTGGGAGGAAATCCATAGAGAAGGGGGAGAATCAACCCATTCACCAACACCAAATTCAGAGAACTATCTAAGGCAAGTGGTTTAATTTCGTTAATTTCAAGCGAATGCTTCTTCCATGATTAGAAAATTGATATATGTGCATTGTGTTGGGAGATTTATAAAAACCCATGAATTTGGAGTATAAATTCAGATTTTGATATAGGTTTGCATGTAGAATTGTTATTTGGTGTTTGAACTAAAAGAATGACTACTTTTTATGTTACAAAAATGGATTTATTTATGAAAATTGAAGACTTTAAATTTCTAGGGTTCATGTTCATAAGGTTTGGGAAAAATTGAGGAGATTTGATAATTAGATGTGGTTTAGGATGATTTGATCCCATATATATGTTAATATACGACCTAAGTATGTTTAATAATGATTAGAAACCTTAAACTACTGTTGGAATGATGTTTAGATGAGATTAGAGGTGAAGAAAATTAGGAAAAACGTAATAGGAAATTTCTGGGCTCGAAACTGTCACCTCGTTAGAAGGCCTGCCCAGGTCGTTCGAACGAGCTTCTAACGAGTTGACAGTTTAACTTCTAACGAGTGGGATGTTCGTTCGATGCCTTTCGTTCGAACGAGATCTCGTTAGATGCCCACTTCGTTCGAACGAACTCTCGTTCGAACGACCTCGTTCGAACGAGAATTCTAACGAGTTGACAGATTGGCCTTTTTGGCCTGGTTTGATTTCTAGTGTCCCGTAACCTTACCTTGATGACTAATTGATATAGTTGGGATATTCGGGATATATTGGGGAGTAAAATATAGAAGAATGATTTGAACCAAATGGTAATTGTGGGTTAGGACGCGAATAACTAATTACGGCGTGAGGATAATGGACGATGTGTATATATAAACCGGGGACACGTGTATTGGTATAAGAATGAGAAGTATACCACTAATAAATTATAGTAATTACTAAGATGTGTGCATGCTTAGTATATGTATATGATTTTATGTGTATGACATACCTACCATACTTGCTATCACGGGAGGTTTACGTTCGCTTAGGGCCATCTAATTCTTGTGTGCCCGGATTTAGATTGGTACCTAGAGAACATAATACTAGAATGACTTATTTGTGAGTTAATAAGTCAGCTGACTATGGAGCGTAGGTATATATGTGACCCATGAATATGTTGAATTATGTTCGCCTCCATTTTCGTGTGTTGTGCTTATTCTAACAATTCCTGAGAGATTCGGAATTTGTAATCCTTATGTACGTGATGTACCAGGATGGATAGCAGAGTATGTGTGCACCGCAGCTAAGCCTCGGGGTGCTTATATTGTATATTTATGATGTGAATGATATACGGTTAAATGAACAGAATTTTTATGTTTAATTATGAGAATAATTTATAGTAACTCCTTGAGAAGATAAATAAGGGGATAACCTCCAGTAAATGGTAAGGCTAATAATTGAGAATCCGAGTTTAAGTACAATTATCTATTCAAGTGATAACATTGAGAATTCATATTGTGAATCGAGTAGAAAAGGGGTAGAACTGATGACGGTTTAATTAGATATGAATGCCACTTAGATGGGTATGGTACGTTAGGAGTGCACAACTAGTAGAGAGGTGAGTATTTCATGTGAGGGCACGTCCTAACATGTATTTTGCATTCATTGTTGTAATATTATTAAAGCACTTGCTGTTTTTAAAATACTCTCCACTTTCGGGCTCTGACCCGTTTGCTTTCAAATCTATTTTTGTAAAAACCTTTTAGGTGCCCAGCCACAAGGACACCATGCATAGGATTTCCATTCAGGTGACGAGCTGTAGTTGTTGTGGAAGTTACAGGGCCTTGCTAGTAGACGCTTCTTTTGTCTTGATTCCATATTCAGTTTTAATGTTTGTAGGGCTTGTCTCCCATTTCCTTTAGAGACATTTTTTATTTCAGTTATTCAGACTTGGGTTTGTAATTAATTCAGAATGCAGACTTGTTTCATTTATTTCCATATTGGGATTGTTGTGAGGAGTATTTCCTCCAGACTCATTATTAATTATTGGTTACTTTATTGAGACTTTATCGTGAATGGTTGTGCTACATTTCTATAATTCATTTATTGCATGTTAATCAGATTTAATTTAAAATTTATCAACTTACTTTTTAAATACTAGGTGGTTAGTAATCATTAAAATGTTTTCGACAGTGATGCTATTAATTGAACCAACTTGGCATTTTGTATTGATTTAATAAAGGAGTAGCTACCCGGTATTTAATTAGTTGGGGTGTCACATGTTCTACCTGTCATATGGTAAAGGTGGACCACCAGAGACCGCCAGGGTTACTCCAGCCATTAAAGATACCTACATGGAAATGGGAGAGTATTTCCATGGACTTCATTACTTGATTGCCTACATCATAACGGGGTCACGATTCCATATGGGTGATTGTGGATCGGTTGACCAAGGTATCTCACTTTTTGCCAGTACGGACATACTACACCACGGGCCAGTATGCACAGTTATTCATTGCCGAGATCGTTAGGCTACATGGGGTGCCCTTGGATATTTTGTCTGATATAAACAAGATTTTTGTGCCGCGCTTCTGGGAGAGCTTTCAGGAGGCCATGGGTACATAGTTGATATTGAGTTCATCTTATCACCCACAGAAGGATTGACAAACAGAGCGTAGCAATCAGATGTTGGAGGATACGCTACGTATCTGTGTCCTTAATTTTTGAGGAGGTTGGGAGCCATATCTTCCACTGGTGGAGTTCTCTTATAATAACTCTTATCAGTTCATGATCGGCATGGCCCCATTTGAGGCGCTGTATGGCAGGCCTTGTCGTTCTCCCGCTTGTTGGCTAGAGGTGGGGGACAACAAGTTACTAGGACCAGAGGTGATTCAGGAGACTTCAGCTAGGATCGAGCTTATCAGGATTTGTATTTGGGTAGCCCAGGACCGACAGAAAAGCTACGTTGTTGCAAAGCGATCTTTCCAAGAGTTTAGCATGGGGGGCCAAATATTACTGCGTGTGTCTCCTATGAGAGGAGTGATGAGGTTTGGAAAGAAAGGGAAGTTGGCTCTGAGATAAGTGATATCATTTCCCATTATCGAGAGGATTGGGCCGGTGGCATACAGATTGGGGCTGCTAGAGCACTTGCACCGCATTCACGATGTATTCCACATCTCGTCGTTGAGACGATATCTTTGGGATGATATGGCCCACACCCATGTCGCGATAAAGGAGATTGACTTATAACCCGACAGCTCTTACGAGGAGAGACCAGTGGCCATCCTAGACCATAACGAGAGGAAATTGAGGTCGAAGGTAGTCCCACTTGTACGGGTGCAGTGGGAGCATCACAATGTGGAGGAATCCACTTGGGAGCGCGAGGCAGATATGCGTGAAAGATATCCAGATCTATTCTTACTAGGTATGCCTTATTTTTTGAATTTCGGGACGAAATTCCGTTATTAGGAGAGATGTATGTAATGCCCCGTATTTTTATGGCTTTTAATTTGGGGATTTATTAAATTTAAATTGAGATATTAATTCAATATTAATCCAAAAATTATTTTAAATATTTACTAGCGTGACGAGAGTTAGTAATTATTGGAAATTTATTGAATATTACTAGATGAGTAAAGCAATATATAAGATTGATTTTATTAAAATTATCACGAGTGAATAAAATGGCAATTATGGAAATTTAAGTCGGGACGTGCCTGTGTTGTGTCGGGACTAAATTATTATTATTAAAAGTGAATATATTATAAGTCACCCATATGGTCATTTCGAGTGCGCCAATGTGTCCGAAAGGGTCGAAATAGTCCGAAAAGTATACCCGGGGGTTTAGTTTTGTTCTCGGGGCATTTTTAGGCCTAATTGGCATCCCGGGAGGGTATTTTAGACATTTTATATTTTTGGGTATTTAAACCCACGAATTTCCCTAAGATATATCATCCATTTGAGTTAGGCTTTTAGGGTTGACAATCACAAAACTTAAGAACGGCCATTAAAGAAGAAGGTAGGAAGCTTTCCAAGCAATCCAAAGCCAAGAACTCATCAGTTTACACCGCCACTACCACCAAAACGTAGATCGCACGAAGAGGAACGCAACCATACCTTTTTCATCCACAAATCAGACCCTTTTATTTCAAGAAAGTATCTATATTGCTTTTATTTTAGTTATTGTTTCATCCATGTTAGATTAGGATTGTTATACAAATGTTTCATAAAAGAATTTGAGGAATTTGAGGATTTAGTCACATGTTTTGGTGGAAATAGATATATTCTGGACATCCCAATCATATGTAGAGTATGGCCCACACCCACGTCGCGATAAAAGAGATTGACTTACAACCCGACATCTCTTACGAGGAGAGACCAGTGGCTATCCTAGACCATAGCGAGAGGAAATTAAGGTCGAAGGTAGTCCCACTTGTACGAGTCCAGTGGGAGCATCATAATGTGGAGGAATCCACTTGGGAGCACGAGGCAGATATGCGTGAAAGATATTCAGATCTATTCTTACTAGGTATCCCTTATTTTTTGAATTTCGGGACGAAATTCCTCTATTAGGAGAGAAGTATGTAATGCCCCGTATTTTTATGGCTTTTAATTTGGTGATTTATTAAATTTAAATTGAGATATTAATTCAATATTAATCCAAAAATTATTTTAAATATTTACTAGCGTGACGAGAGTTAGTAATTATTGGGAATTTATTGAATATTATTAGATGAGTAAAGCAATATATAAGATTGATTTTATTAAAATTATCACGAGTGAATAAAATGGCAATTATGGAAATTTAAGTCGGGACGTGCCTGTGTCGTGTCGAGACTAAATTATTATTATTAAAAATGAATATATTATAAGTCACCCGTATGGTCATTTCGAGTGCGCCAATGTGTCCAGAAGGGTCGAAATAGTCAGAAAAGTATACCCGGGGGTTTAGTTTGGTTCTCGGGGCATTTTTAGGCCTATTTGGCATCCCGGGAGGGTATTTTAGACATTTTATATTTTTGGGTAATTAAACCCACGAATTTCCCTAAGATATATCAGCCATTTGAGTTAGGCTTTTAGGGTTGACAATCACAAAACTTAAGAACGGCCATTAAAGAAGAAGGTGGGAAGCTTTCCAAGCAATCCAAAGCCAAGAACTCATCAGTTTACACCGCCACTACCACCAAGACGTAGATCGCACGAAGAGGAACGCAACCATACCTTTTTCATCCACAAATCAGACCCTTTTATTTCAAGAAAATATCTATCTTGCTTTATTTTAGTTATTGTTTCATTCATGTTAGATTAGGATTGTTATATAAATATTTCATAAAAGAATTTGAGGATTTAATCACATGTTTTGGAGGAAATAGATATATTCTGGACATCCCAATCATATGAAGAGTATAACCCACGAATTTGTATGAGTTTAGAAGCAAGAAATTTAGAAAAGAATTAGAAGAATGAAAGTTTTATGAAAATTAGGGTTCTTGTTAAATATGATGATTTACCCCATAAATTCAATACATTTGATGAATTTGGACATGTTTTACATAGGAAATCATGTATAAAGGTATATGTAACTAGTAGTAATGTTATTTGGGAGTTTGAGAATCGTTAATGGCGTTTTGGAGTAATTTGGAAAATGAAACATGTAGGTTGAAATTGCAATTTCTGGACAAGAACTACTTTATCGATCGATCGACCCAAGAACATCGATCGATCAATGATCGATCGATCGACCCCTTTCCTCGATTGATTGATCCCTCCTGGAAAACTGCATATTTTTTCCCTTGTTATTTAATTCGATTTAAATACGTAGGAACCCTTGATTATTATTTATAGAGTATAATGGGTCGTGAGGAGGACCAATAGGGTCTAAATAGACTCCGTTGAATGAAATTTAATATGGGATGAAATTGTGGGTTAACAGGGAGTTTCGTTGCACATTAGAGATTGTGCGTAAGTTCGTTAATGAATTGAGGGACTCGTGAAAGACTTAGACCAGAAGGTTAGAGAGGGTGTACCTACTGAAATTATTTCTAGCAAAAGAGAATACTTCGAGAGATAAAAAGTAAATGTGAAATATGTATAATTGAGAATAAAATAGATGAATCCCTTATGCGGGATAATTGGGAATTTTTTTAGTAAATACGGTTAATAATAATTCTGGGTCATGGGCGAACCTTATTGGAAATTGTGTGTATATATATGGCCGTATGACTGGGTTCATATATTAAATACTTCATTTGTGAATAATCATACGCGCGTTGCTTGTTATCACGGAGATTTCCGTGCCGGGATAGTCTTATCTCGATGGGACCTTTGTGGGGGATATTGACTTGTACCCTAGAACATAGGATTCTTTGGTACAGGCTATCTGAGAATGATAGTCAGATGGTCCTAAGAGATGTGAGGGGTATGTGTTGACCTCTTAGTGACTTGGAACTATGCTTCACCTCCATTTTGTGTGTATTGTGTTAATACAGTTCGAGAGTGATTCCGAAATAGTATTTCCCTTAGTACGAGTGATATGAGAACTTGAGAGCAGAGTATGCCAGCACTATAGAATTTATGTGGGGTACCGATAGTATATATAACATATGAGTGACTGATATATATATATATATATATATATATATATATATATATATATATATATATATATATATATATATATATATATATATATATATACTTATATATGGAAACTTGATACTGTGCGTATAAGTAGTTAAGTAATGAATAAATACTCCAACTTTATAATAAGTGTTCGAGAACTTTGTAACGGTACGGTGTTGCTCTTAGTAATGTAATAAATCTTGAAGAGATTGATTTCGCTTAAACTGAATATCATAACCTTTTTACTTCTCGGGATAAAACTTTATGGAAAAATAAGTTCGATAAACCTATGAGTTTAGTAGTACTGTAGGTGTGCACACTAGATGAGAGGTGAGAATTCTCAAGAGAGTGTTGCATACTAACATGGTTGTTACTTGAGCCGGTAAGAATTTTAAATATTGCTAAACTATTTTAAATTGTTTTACACTCGGGCTCTAACCCATTTTCTATCATATTCTCTCTCGTATATATATGTATGTGTTACAGGTGCCCAGCCATAGGGGCGTCATGCTTAGGTTCTTTGAATTGGACGTGCTGCAGCCTATGTCGAAGTTGCAGGCTCTTGCTTAGACGACCTCTTCATTGATTCAGTTCTATTGTAGTTTTTCATAGTTAGGGCATGTGTCGCCCGATTTCCTATCCCGTTTGGATTTGTCAGAGATTTATGTTTATGTTATTTCTATTATTTGGTAATCTTTGGGAGTTAACTCTTGTTAGGATGATTTCATTTATAGTTCATAACTTGGTTTGGTTTATCTAGATGGTTTAATTCTTGTTCGTTAATTTCCATCCTTCGTATTTCTGTGATTCTGAAACTGTTGGTTATTTAAAAAGGTTTTCATATTGGAATTTAAATAAAATGTAAATATGACTTTAAATTGTTTTGACACTTAGCTTAATTATTTAGGATGTTTAAATTGGAAATTTTATTTTGCAACAGTGATGTTAAGAATAAACCAACCGTTCAACTTAATTTTAATTTAATAAAGGACTGATCACCCTGTATTTAATTAGGCGGGGTGTCACACTCTCATAATCGGCCAATAGTATCCTTGCATAGCTATCACTCGCACTAATGATCGCTCGATCGAATGAGCCCTATAGGAACCTTTATGTACCCCTCTCATGAAGTATGTTACCTCGATGGGGTGAACATAATGAAGTAATGAAACAATGTAATATACCTTTGTCAATGTAGCTTCTGATAGGATCCATCCATGAGGGTCTTAAATCCATCGCAATAAAACTGATCATAGCTTCCCCATTTACACTTTTGCGTGCAAGAAATTGTACAGGGATAGTTATCCTGATCTTTGTCCTGGTAACTGAAGCCAACCGATCAAGTGCATCTGCTTGGGCATTCTCTATCCTTGGTATTCTCATCATTTTGACTGCAGCAAACTTGGAGATGACTTCCATGGTTTAAGACATATATTTAATCATGATATCTCCTTTGAATCCATATATTTGAAGCACTTAGTTAATAATAAGCTAAGAATCACTATATGCCATAACCTTCTAGACTCCTAATGATAAAGTTAACTCTAAGATTATTATTAATGCTTCGTACTCTCTTTCATTATTGAAGCCTTGGAATTGAAAACGAAGTGCATACTCTATACCAATGTCGTTCGGAGTATTAATAATAAGACCTGCTCCACTGCGAGTAGCACATAAGGATCCATTTACACACAACTTCTACACTGGAGCGTCATCATTGAAGCCCTCCTCGGATAATACTCCTTACTGGAATATTTTCTTGCTTTGCTCCTTGTACCTTTGAGCCATCTCTTGGGCAGCTGATGTTTCAGATTGATCGAAAATAATTTTAATTTGCTTTGGAATGGACCTTTCTTCCAAGGAAGTATGCTCGGGAGGAAAATTTGGTATATTTATCATTTTTGGGTACGTGAATTCAGCAATAAAATCTACTACGGCATGTCCCTTCAGTGCGGTTCTTAGCTCATAAAGGATTTTGTATTGTCCCATCTCTACTACTAAGGACATCAATCTACCTAATTTTTCTAGTTTGTGAAGCATTTGGTACAGAGGTAAATCTGTGTAAACCACAATGGTGTGTTCTTGAAAGAATGGCTTCATCCTCCTTGAATCTTTAATAAGTGCAAAGGCTAACTTTTCCAGATGAGGATATCTGATTTCTGTTCCTCTGAATGCTTTACTAGTGTAATACACTAGTTTTTTAACTCCCTCTTCTAATTTGACTAATGTTCAGCTAACAGCGGGTTCTGAGACAACAAAATATAGATATAATTTATCTTCCTGAATTTGTCGGGAGAGTAGTGGTGGAGAGCCCAAGTACTTCTCCAACTCCTGAAAGTCATTTTCGCAATCTTCATTCCATTCGAAGACTTCCTGCGCACTTTGAAGAATAATAGGAATTTATCAGTAGCTTGGGACACAAATCGATTGAGGGTATCCACTCTTACCATTAATTTATGTATATGCTTCTTGCACTTTGGAGACTGCATCTCAATCAGTGCCTTTATTTCATCTGGGCTGGCTTCAATTCCTCTATGATTCACAATGAAGCCCAGTAACATTCCTTCATATACGCCAAACACACATTTGGTCGGGTTGAGCTTCATTTGATGTTTCTCTAGCTGGTCGAACGTCTGAATCAGGTCTTTAATGTGGAGGGCAGCTACCTTGCTTTTGGTAAGCATATTTTCCACAAATACTTTCATATTTTTCCCAATCTTTTCTTTAAAAACATTATTCACTAGCCTTTGTTATATTGCTGCATTTTTAAGTACAAAAGTCATAACATTGTAGCAGTAAGTACCTCGACTGGTGATGAAAGATGTGTTTTCTTTGTCCTCCGAGTTCTTTTTGATCTAGTTATAACCAGAGTAGGCATCCATAAAACTTAGAAACTCGTGACCTATTGTTGCATCTACCAATTGATCAATCCTTGGTAAAGGAAAGTGATCTTTTTGGCATGCTTTATTGAGGTCGGTGAAATCCACACACATTCTCCATTTGTCATTCTTCTTTTTTACTATCACCACATTGGCCAACTAATTAGGTTATTTAACGTCCTCAATGAAATGAGTTTTCCATAATTTGTCTACTCCTCTTGGATAACCACATTTTTCTCAGGACTAAATACTGTGCGTTTTTGCTTGATCAGCTTAGCATCTTTGTTTATATTGAATTCATGGCATATGAAGTTAGGATCAATTCCGGGCATATCCTAATGGCTCCAAGAAAACAAGTTTTTAAGCTTTCTAAAGAATGTAATTAATTCTTGTTTGAGGGGTGGTGTTTGATTTGATCCAATCTGGGTGGTTCTCTATGGTTTTTCATCGTCTAGTACGATGGTTTTTGTGGCTTCCAAGACTTGCCCTTCGGCTAAATCAACTTTTTCACAGGGATCCAAAGTGTCGATTTGGTAAGTGGTGGTGCTCTTTGGAACTTCTTGCAGGTTAGCAGAGGAATAGTAGCATTTTCTGGCCCCCAATTGATTGCCTCTTACCACACTAACCCCATAGTGAGTGGGGAACTTCATACACTGATGAACTGTAGAAGGCACTGCTTCGAACTTATTCAATCCAACTCTATCGAGGATCATATTATAGGTTGAAGGAACATTTTTTTCCAGGACGAAGATGCGAATCTTCTCTGTTCTACTTGTTGGCCAAGTGTCAATCCATACTTCTAATTTGGTAGTTCCTAAAGGATAAACCTTTCCTTCGAAGAAACCGATTAAAGGTCGATGATAGGGTTTTAGTTTTCTATCTCGTAACCTCAGGCCATGAAAGAAATTATAGAACATAACATTTATTGAGATACCATTATCCACTAAAATCTTAGCTATCTTGACGTGACGCACCCGATAGGTAATGACTAGAGGGTCGTCATGAGGTAAAGTACTCCTAACAAGTCATTCTTGAAGAAGTTGATGACGAGCTTATATTTATTCACATTTTTGGGCCGACCATCTACTTAGTCTGATAAGTTAACTTGCCTAATATAGGAACAATCTTTGGCCTCATTTAAATAGGCCTTTCTCTCAACGATTTCATTTCTGTCTCCAGCGTCCCCTCCTGTAGTGAAATGACAACCAAAAGATATCATGCCCACCTCAAGTTTAGGTTTCCTAGGTTTCTTTAGTAAGTCAGGGCCATCTTCAGAATCATTATCTCAACCTCTTTTCCTGTCATCTTTATTTTTGCAAGGGGACTCTGACATTCTTCTCGTGTCCCTCCCTTCAGTTCGGTTAAAAAACTTAACTCAACGAATGAAACACTTAATTTCATTCTTCAAGGTAATGCAATTATCAGTGCTATGTCCATGGTCTTTATGAAAGTCACAATATTTAGATTTATCTCTCCGATTGGGCAGAGATTTCAATTTCCCAGGACACTTCAACTCCTTACTGATTCTAATACTCTCCAAAATGTGTTGCACACCTCTAGTAAAAGGGGTATATTCCTCATACGTTTTAGGCTTCTCAGATTTCTTATTTTTTTGTTCCTTCTTATTGAAATTCTTCCGCCCATCAGTTTTTGTCCCAAAATTTTGCTTAGCAGCCATAGCTTCTTCGGCATTCATGATTTTACCAGCCTTTGCCATTAGTTCAGTCATGGTTTGGGGAGGTTCTTTTGCTAATGCATAATACAACTTTTCAGGAAGCAGTCTACTCATTAAAGCTGTAATAGCAATTTTCTCTTCATAATCTACCACTTTCAGTTTTTCATTATTGAAGCGAGTGATATACTCTCGGGTAGTTTATCCTAGTCACTGGCGGACACTGAGTAAATGGGCTACCCTCCTAATTGGTTTTTCTACAAAGCAAAAATTATTGATGAATAGTTCGGCGAGCTGATGGAAATTGGCAATTTATCCTTGGGGTAAATTGTTATACCATATCTGAGTTGGACGAGTGATTGTACTTGAAAAAGCTCAGCATCTCATCTCGTCAAGAATATAATAAATATTAGCAACAGTCTGGTACTGTTCAACATGAAGTACGGAGCCAGTTTTACCACCATACTAAGGTGTGACCACACGTGGTTTGAATTTTGAAGGTGTGGGGTAATCCACAATGCCATGTGTGAGTGCAGCAAAATTTATAATGAAATAGTATACGGAAGCAATCACAAAAGGAAAAAAGTAAATGGAATCACACACAATAATGATGTACGTGGTTCGAAAACTTGCCTACGTCTACTAAGAGGTTACTTGTTCTTAATAAGTGTCTATCAACGATTACAGATTTTTCATCCCCTTGCTCTGGGTCAGGGTTTACAATTTATAAGTATGTTTGTTACAGAGTTTGAGTTGTTTAAGAAACTCCATCATAATACGTGGATTGTCCATGAGGTGGTTGAATATCTTAATCGAGATTCTTGGCACCTAATTTGACCATATTTGCGAGTATCCTCCTCTAACTAAGCTGCCGGTGTAGAAATTAAGTTATGATTTGGGCCGGACCAAATAACTCAAATTATCTTGGTCAGCTACTCTCATGGACTTGTGAAAAATTTACTCCCACAATAGCCCTCTTAAAATGTAATGAGAGTCCGTGATGGCATCTTTGTAATAACAAGGCTTACACAAAGGGCACGTTTCTCTCAAAATAGAAATTGAAGCGCTAAAATCTTCCTGGGAAGTTGAAACTCATCATTAGAGTATTGTGGTGATTAATTGTTGCTTACTCAAATGTTTGTTCAATGTCTCTAGTCATTATTGTGTATACTCGGTTCCTAAGCTCCCCTTCTGATTCAAAAGTCGAAGTTTCCCTTCTTTTGTGCTTTCTTAAAGCTTCGTTACTGCCTATAAGTTATAGTCTCCGCCCCTTCTTAGTTCTTTTTCTTTGTATTAGCTAGTTACTTTAGCTAGGGTTTCTTCTTACTTATTCAGATATGGCGATGTTAGATGGTAAATCTGTAGAAGAGTTTAGGCACAAGTATAATATCCTTGGCTGGGTAATTATCGACTATGCCCCCTTCCCCGTAAAGTTTGTGAAGTGGATTGGGGCACTGGATTCATACCCTATTGATAACTTAAGGGGGTTTAACATTCCCCCCAAATGAGTTACTTCTTAGATTTTTTAGGTACTTTGGCACTGTTCCTGCTCAATGTGCCCCCAACATATGGAAGATAGTAAATGGTGTCCATAGGATAAATACACTTTATGGCACAAGGTTGGGTCTTGCTGAGATATGCTACTGGTATATGTTCTCGAAGACCAAAGAGGGTTTGTTATATCTTAAAAATAGAAGGGCCGAGCGAGTTTTGGTAGTAAATCTTTTGGATTCGCACAAAGACTGCGGGGGAAGTGAGTTTATTGCAAGGAACTGGGAGCATCCTCCATTGTTGAAGGGGGAGAGACCACGTGGCCCTACCATTTTTAAATATGGAGAGGCCGAAATAGGTCGCTTCCTCTTTTTTACTTTCTGCTAACTTTTTAGGAATTCTTCTCATTCTTGTGGCTGATATTCCTCTTATTTGTTATTAAAGCTCATGCTAAGAACTAAGAGCCTGACATTAGTGAAATTAATACAGAAGAAATCGTGAAGGCTTGGAGCATAAAGGAGAGATTGGAAGAAGGTGAACATCCTAGGTTGGCGGCCTTTCTTTTGGAATACAAAAACACAAGAACCAGCTTCATTACTATACCGGTTGATCAGGTCCCAATCTTAAAAGCTCTAGAGGTAAGTCCTTATAATCCAGTTCTTATTGAGGAGGACAATTCTAAAGAAGAGGAAGAAATCAAAGAAGGGAGAAGAGGAGGAATATAAGTAGGAGGAGAAGAGGAAACAGAGGAAGAAGAAAAATAAGAAGAATGCATGGTTCCTTTAATTAAAAAGAGGAGGTTAAGGCTTTCATATGATAATGACGATCATGAAATCCTTTCTGATAGGATTCCATCTCTGAAGGTTTCTACAACAGTCTCTTCCAAGGGCAATCATTTTGTCTCATCTAATAAGGGAAGAGAGCATGAGAAGAAGATATATAAGAATAGAAGAAGATAAAGATAAAGATAAAGAAAGAAGAAGAGAAGAGGATGGGGCCGGCTCAACTCTCCCTCAAGACTGCATAAGGGATGGCTCTGGTAAGTCTTTCCTGCTTGTTTCTTTTCCTTTGCTCTTTATATTTTTTATCTAATTATCTGTTGTTCTCTTCTGTTCGTAGATGCTGTCTGATTTATCTACCCTTCTAGGAAATCAATCTGATAGCTTCAGAAGTGAAGAGGAGCTGAAAAAATCCCTGGAGGCCGAGAAGGTGGCCCTTTTTAATACTCGCCACGCATGGGAGCGTGAAAAAAGTGAGATGTATAAGGCCTATGATGCTGCTCAGAAACCAATAATTATTGAGAAGTCCGAACTAGTGGAGGTCAACAAAAATTTGACTGACAAGGTTATAAAGTTGGAGGGCGACCTTCCTCAAGCCAATAATGACCGCTAACGTGAAGGTTTTTATAAAGCTTACGAGGATGCTGAATGTCAGATGGCTTATGCTTATAAGGTGATAGGACTAGGGTTTGAAGGCAGTTGGGGATCCTGTAGATTCTAATATTTTCATTCTTCATTCTCTTAGTCTTGACCCCTATGTCGAGGAAGAAGTAGGAGAAGGTGGCGACTAAGATACCGAAAACATTGAGATTGTTCCTGCTACGGTTAGCGGGAGTGATGGTGCTGGCCAGGAGCAGGTGGTGGTCGATAAGGGGAAAGTAATAGTTGAGGGAGATCAGGTGAAAGACTAGGGTTCTATAGACTAGGAGTTTCCATTCCCCTTGTATAATTTTAGTCTTATTTATATGTACCTTTATTTTGTGAACTTCGTGTATTAGCCATTGGCCTTTTATTTATGTTATGTGGTAATTAAATTCTCCTCCTTGCTCATGTGTTGATATGTTTTCATTTATGCTAATATACTTGCTTCTGGTTTGATGTGTACCATTTGTAGTCTACTGATTTAGATCGCTATATTTCTCCTAATTCTCAACTGGGGAGAATTCTTGGACTTGTCATCAGCCTTCAGGCTCGCAAAGCCTTTGTGAAAATCTACAAATCACTAAGAGCAAGGAATGAAGAATACAAAAACGAGACTGAAGTGATTACCAAATTGACAGACGATCTCCAGGGGATAGAGGAAATAGGGGCCTCTATACAAGAGGAAGTTAATTCCTTGAGGGACCAATTATTGGAGAGGATCGAGCTTGACCAAGTGGTCGAGGTCCTTCAATATGAGAATGACGCTCTGAGAAAAGAGGTGGAAAGCTTGAAGTCTTTTATAAGAGTACTAAAAAACAGTCAAGAAGCTGAGATACTCATTTAAGGTGGGGGCCCATAGAGGTCTGGAGAAAAGGTTATAATGTTGATTGGGCAGATGCCCCAGTAAAACTTAAGGAGGATGAAAGTATTGCTTTATGTCGAGGGTGGCTGAGTGTTATTAAAGAGTTAAGAACTCTAAAAGAATCCAAGCTTTGGTACAAGTACCGGATTCAATGTCCGGCCTATAGCCATAATCCCTTCTCGAAAGATGATGAATGGATTCCAGTCAATGCTATTCCTTCCCAACTTTTGGATCAAGATCTTGACAAATATGTCAAAGAATTTTTCCTATAGACAGACGATGGTCAAAGGGTTATTCTAGTAGAATATCTTGCTCAACGCCCTATCCCCTCTTAAGCCCTTATGTATTTCTTTTTTGGTCTATGATTGTAACCTTGTATTCTTAATAAAGAATTTTTTTATGTTTTTAGCATATGCTGATTAAACATGTTTCATTGACCAAAATGACATTGATTGATCGATTGTAGGCTTTAGGTAAACTCATGCTTAGTTTGAATCATTTTGGGCTTTTGTAACCGACTAAATTATGTTTAAGTGTTAGCATTTTGCCTTTCGTATGTTTGAATATTCTCCCAGTCCAATGTGCCTGGGCATTATCATTCTATTCACTTTACCTTTTAGGTCGTGTCGTCACACTTCCTTAGGCCTAAGTGAGATGATGGAGAGAATGTACCTGGCTATTGGGCAATCCGCTCGAGCAGTTTTTTTTTAACCAACAGATGTTGGCTTTATTACCTAAGGATACCCAATAGGGATTTTATAGTTGTCGGGGCAACTCATGATGTGTTAGCAACAAGGGCCTGAGGGTGATTTGAAGTGTTTTATTTAACTTGCTAACCCTGTTCATTAAATATTTTAAATATGCACAAAGGAGTTATCATTGGAAAAGGTGCAGATTGATGAGATATAATCAAGATGAGTTAAGCATCCAATGTAAACTTCGAGAATAGATGGGCCAATAAATCCTTTGCTCATTGCAAATTGTCTTATCAATCAACAAAAAACTAAAAATTCTCCTAACGTAAAAGATAAAAAATATGATCTTAAAGTAGAACTTCTTGCGGTTGACTGCATTCCATGCTCTTGTTATGTCTGTGCCCTCCATCATTTCCAAATGATAAGCTCCTTAAAGATCATCTATGATTACTCTGAATGGTCCTTCCCAATTTGGTCCTAGTTTTTTGTCTGATGGTTTTACAACACTGCCGAGGACTTTTCGCAGGACATAGTCCTCTATTGAAAACTTCCTCGAGTTGACCCTTTTATTGTATTCCTTGGCTAGTTGCTGTTGGTAGGATGCCAACTTGATCAAGGATAGCTCTCGTCGTTCATCTTTTAGGTCAAGTTCGGTGCATAGTGCTTCATCATTGAGGCCTTGGTTGACCAGAGTGGTTCTCATAGTGTGGAGGCTGCTTCCAGAGGGATGACAACCTCAATGACATAAGCGAGGGCAAATGATGTTTCCCCAGTTGGTATCCTGGGCGTTGTACGATAAGCACATATAACAAGAGGGAGTTTATCCACCCAACCACCCTTAGATTTTTCCAATCGCTTTTTCATCCCATCGATCATGGTTTTGTTGGAAACTTTTGCTTGCCCATTGCTTTGGGGATACGCCACAAAATTAAAATGGTGCTTGATGTCGTGCTCATCATAGAAAGCTTGAAAGAAACCACTTTCAAATTGTGTATCGTTATCGGTGATGACGGTCCTTGGTTTCCCAAAGTGAGTTATGATGTTCCTCTATATAAATCTGGTCATATCGGAGTCTCGAATGTTCACTAACAATAAATATTAGCAATAACCTGTACTGTTTAGCAGGAAGGACGGGGTCAGTTTTACCATCATACTAAGGTGTGACCACAACTGGTTTAAATTTTTACGGTGTGGGGTAATCCACAATGGTATGTGAGAGTGCAAAAAAATTTATAATAAAATAGTATACGAAAGCAATCACAAATGGCAGAAAGTAAATACAATCAAACACAACAATGATGTACATGGTTTGATAACTTGCCTACGTCGATGGAGATGTTACTTGTTCTTATTAAGTGTCTTTCAACGATTTCAATTTTTTCATCCCCTTATCACGGGTCAGTGTGTACAATTTATAGGTTTGTTTATTATAAAGTTTGAGTTGTTTAAGGAAGTCCATCATAGTACGTGGATTGGCTATGAGGTGCTTGAATATCTCGACTGAGATTCTTAGCACCTGATTTGACCATATCTGCGAGTATCCTCCTCTAACTAAACTGCCCGTGTAGAAATTAAGTTATGATTTGGGTCAGGCCACATGACTCGAGTTATCATCGTCGGCTAATCTCATGGACTTGTACACAATGGGCTCTCACAGCATGGATGAAATTAGATCCTTTCACAAAACTCCTCTGCAAAGGATTCTTGGTCTTAGCCATTTATCCCGAACGATATTCCAATCTATGTATTGATCCCTTCTAAGAGTTCTCTTCTGGTTTGGGTTTGGCTGAGGCGAATTTGGTGGACTTACTATGTATTTGTGTTGAGCTCTCTTCCTGAGAAGTCTGCTTGGCAGGCAAAGATCCTCTGATGCTCTCTCTAGACCTAACTGACCCTTCCCTATGCTCACAGGATCGGACTAGTTCTTTATGATGACCTCTAGTTGCTTGGGGACTAAGACGATCAAAAGTGGAAGCCTTGATTAATCGTTCTAACATGCTCTATTGCTCAGAGATGAAAGACTGAACATCATAGTATTTAGTAGATCAGATGGACAATGTTTCTACTGTATGATAAGATTAATCAGGGAGGACCTGGAATAGTTACTTCTCTCATTTCTGGTAGGAGGAGGAGGCATCTCACTTCGGGATGGTGCGGTAGTAGACTTGTCATATAATGTATGAGCTAATTATCTTACTGACTATTGCATTGCTTCCTACCTTTTGTCTAGATTGAGTAGGATTCCTTAAAGATCTGCCACATAAGGAAGAGTAGATGGATCTAGAGCATTGCCTACAGCTGAAAGGCTACTCTCAATAACATTCGTCATCCCTTAGAAAACTTCCAATGTGAAGAAGTGAATAGGTTGTGTAGAGAACGATGATAAGTAGTCGTTCCCATAGAATGCGCCAATCTGTTGATGTCCAAATTTGGTATAGATTTTATCTTAGCTAGGAATTTCCAATTTCTTAATCACGGATAATTATTTAAGTAGTGTAAATGAAACTAATAAAGGAAAATTTTTTATGTAAAAAATGGATTAAATCCAATATTCTAATCACAAATAAAATATAAGATTATAATGAGATAATCAAATAATAGACAAAGAGTTTTTAAAGTGGTTCGGTTGTGTAAGAGAGCCTATATCCAGTGTTATTGTGTTAATTTTAATGATTACAGAAAGCTAGGTACTCTTGTTAAGAAGAATATTCTATAATCCGTTCTATCTTGCCTTTTATGAAAGGAACACAATGTATTTATAGTGACCCGGAGATCAAGGGTTGGAATGCATTTATATATTACACCCGTACATAATGAATGTGATGATTGATTATCTAGACCACGTATGGAAGGACCTTTGTATGTTTCCCTCAAGTGGTCACTGATCATTTACTTTGATGGTATGCATTCTTTATGTTGGTCGACATGCCTGTCGAGCAACTATCTTCGGGGTTGATTAAGTAACTACTGAATAGGATTATTTCCACGTAAGGAGACAAGTGTCCATTTCTGATTGGACCACGTAGGTGGATAATGTTTGGTATCAACAGAAGCCCCCTATACTTCATTCTTGATGTTTTTATTGAAATGATGGAGTATGTTTTTCTTCAAAGTTGGTCGGCATAGGCTGACTTGCGAGACTTGTGAAAATTTTCCACGCCTTAATCTTGTAGTGGCATTTTTCCAAATAATTTGAAAACTAGCGAACCGCCAAAGGGTATATTGGTATTTTCATGCTTTTAGAACTATGAAGCCGTCAGAACGTCAATTGTCGATACAAGTAGTCATTTCTTACATGATTTTCTAGGTAAGGTATAAGAGACGAGAGTTTGCCAGTTTTTCACACCATAACTTTTCTAAGCTTTTGAACTCTCCTTCTTCTCCAAGTTCTCTGTCTTTGAGCCTTCCTTTGCTTCCTAGCTTCACTTCAGCTACCATTTACTCTGTAATCTTTCTTATTCCCTTTCTTTTCGATTTCTTTCTCTCTTTACTGTCACCGTGGTTTACATAATTCACAAGGATTCTTTATATGAATTTAGGCGGGAAAGGAACATCCCTGACTGGGTATAATTAGAGATGCCTATACCACTGGTTGAGGTTTTATCACTGCCAGAGGGTCACTGGATTCCCTCTTTGTTCTTTACTGAACGCGGTTTCACCTTTCCCCCCAATAGTTTCTATTTAGAGTTTTGTTAATACTTTGATGTCGTCCCTGCTAGAGTATCCCCCAACACTTGGAGAGTATTGAATGGAATACATAGTCTCAACTAAATATATGGGATCCACATTAGCATCCCTGACCTAATGTTTTGTTATAAATGGTGTACCAATGACAGTACTTACTACATGAAGACTAGGTTTGTCAATAGAGCCCTAGTTGTCAATTTACCAGACTTCAATGCAGACTATTTTAATTACGGAGTTATTGCAAATAATTGGCAACATGCCCCTCTTCAAAGAAGAGAAGTGTATGATGGGCCCAGGTGCCCCCAAGTAGAACATGGAATAGGTTATTGAGTTTAATTATTGTATTCCTATTTTTTGCAAACCAACTGTTTGATGAAATGCTGACTTAATGTTTTCTTGTCTTATGTTGCACAGTTGAGATCAAGAAGAAGTATCCCAAATAAGGGCACATCAATATCCGTGAATTGAAATTCCTTTGGAACATTCACCAAAGGATCGACGACGAATACCCTAGAGTTGCTTCGTATTTGTTGCAGTATAGGAGTTCTAATTTTTTTCTAGGCCCACCACTTTTTCAGCTTTAGTCCCCATTGATGCGACTTAGAAAGTGTCTCTAATGTGTGTTCACTCTAGGCTCAAGTGCAAGCCTATCGCATTAGTAATAAATCCGGTAAGTCGGGATCGTATCCACAGGGAAAAAGGACAACGGAGTTGTAACGACGGGAAAAGATGAAGGAACCCTAACTCTGACTCTAAAAAGTAAAGGAGAAAATGATTTGGTTTTGAGAATTTATTATGACTAAATGCAATTGTGAAATTATGAAAAAATGCAACTATACTAAACTACCTAAAATATGAATGAATGATGATTTGAAACTTTTGTTTAAGTGATGGGAAGAACAGGACGGGAATACAATCCCCCAACCCTAGTGAATAACAGTTATAATATCAATCGTAAATTTAACTGATTAAATTGACCTGGAATTTAGTACTCCCAAGCATTACGTATATGAGGTTCAAGCCCGAGTCATACTTAATCTGAGGACGAGTAAATCAGTATCACGATAGTAACACTCGAATTGCATTCTAAATCATCACGGTTACCCAGAGGCAAACGAGATATAAAGACCTACAATTGTTATGTTCCTACTCAATACGGTCGTATTCAATCACTAAATTCAGAGGATTAATGTTATATACGTCCAATTAACACATCAAGATGGGTTCATTTATCCCGATCTTAGAAAATCTAGCCTAACATGCTGAAATTAATGAAAACAGTGTTTGATGTGCAGGAATTCATGATTAATCTAAGGAAACTTGTAAATTGATGTAGAATAGAATTGAAAATAAGAAATAACTCACTAATCTCACCAAAGCAGCAATTGCACTAATTAATAAAACTGGTAATCATATAAAATTCTGAATAAAGCTTCAATCTTGGAATTAAAACTGGAAATTGAATCTAAACTAGGGTTTCTGGAAAAAGAGAGGAAAATTATATTAATTCTCCGTCCAAATAATAAAAAAAAAACGGGTTTTTATACCCTCCAAGAATTCAGGAATTTCAGCTGCACTAGGACTCTTTTAGGAGAAGATCAGATTTGCAAATCTCGATAGCCGGACCGGTCCGGGACTTAGGCGAACCGGTGTGCCTCCTAAGCGGATCGGTTTTTTTTATTTCCAGGGGGACCGATCCGGGGGAGGACTGGTTCTTTTATTTTTCTCCCTTCTTCGGTTTGCTTGTGATCCGGGGTCTTCTGGAGTTTGGCAAAGCGTACCGGTCCGAGGCAAGGGCGGACCGGTCTGCCTATTTGACTTTTTGCTCAACTTTGACTGCTCATATCTTTTGTTTCGGAACTCCGATTGAGGTGACGTTTCTTCCTATATGCTCATAAATGTGATATCTTCAACTTATCTTTAGGTACCTCATCCGAATTCCGGGTGAAAATTACACTTTTTCCCTTTTGACTTTCCTTCTTGTCTTCCTTGATTCTTCTTTCGTTTCTTGACATCAAATACTTGTAAAATCACAATGAAATAGCCGAAACTCGGTGTACTCGTTAGGATTAGTCAGTAGCCAGATTATGAAATAAATTCAAATCAATTACGTTGTTCGAGGTGCTAAAAGTACCCAAATTAAGGGATAAATTAGGAAGAATTTATGCCTAATCAAACCCCCCTAACTTAGAACTTTGCGCGTCCCGAGAAATGTAAAAGAATCCTAGCAAGGCTCAATTCTTGAAAAACATTTTATTGGGATAGAATATCTTTTTCGCGGGCAAGCGATTGCATTTAGCGTATGCAACAAGCCTTTAAATCTCTAGGTCACCCTAGTAGGACGAGCTGTGTCTCGTGAGGGTTTGTAGAGAATATACCCACAAAATTCGACTCAAAGAAAATTCAAAATACGAAAAAATTGTGCAATTCAAATTTTTAAAGAAAATAGTCATCATCAAGTAATATTTACAAGTCTCAAACCGTAGTGTGTGTGTGTGCGAAGCCAGAAATATGACCGCCGATTTCCACCAATTGATTATTACGTTACTTATCCGAAAATTCGCTTTGATTTCAAATTCTCACGGAATGCTCTCTCAAACGAATCACTCGGAATGTGGCTATTCTCTTGGTATGCGTGATGTACGAGTAAATGTAATGGATGCAAAGTCACACATACAAGTAGAAAGACGAAAATTTCATAGTGATAGGATCTCATCAACGGATTACGATTTTAAAAACGGGAACATCGCCTCTTATTCGCGCATTCAATCTCTTTTATTATCTTTTAGTGTATTAGCTCTCCAGGCGGTAATCAATTTCTCAATTTAGACTCGTTTAGGACTTTTTCGGGTTTTAAGGTATATTAAGTAACATGGAAATGGTTGGGAAGGTTGGAATTGAAAAGGTCATTGATGATGTCCATTTGTGCTTTTTCCGGGCTATTGCTCATTTTTTTCCTTCTTTTTCTCTATTTTTTTTTTTTCTGGTTTTCACTATTTTTGTTGAGCATAACAATTTTTACTTGCCCCTTTTTATGCACTTTTTGGACTTAAATTCTGAATTTTTCCATTTTTCGCAATTCCGGGCTATTTGGGTTTTTCGGGTTATCAAACGAAAGGGACAATTTGCTTGGCTCAAATTGGGTTACAAAAGGGGTAATTTTTCGCTACTTTTTCTGGCCAATATTTTTGGGTGACAAATGAGGGCCTACTTCATTGTCCAAATTACCAATTGCGTTACCATATGTGTTTCGAGATGAATTTAAGTTTAGAGCTCAATTTTGGCACGTTTTTCAAAGCAATATCACACACGTTTTTCATAACCGATCAAAATGAAAGGATTGAGATCCTCGACAAATTTTTAGGCGCTGAAAAGAACTTTGAGTTAACAATTAACTCGGATTGATTTAAAAATTCGCAAAAAGTGATAGGCTCGAATCTCACCGGGTTTGTTAATCTCCACACTTATTCGTTAAGTCGTCAATTTTCGCTCAATTTCCATCTTTAGTCAATTTCGGCTTTGTGTATGTTGAATTTTTACAACTTGAGAGTTTAAACCGACTTTTAATGATATTTTTGAAAAATTTGAGTTCCAATTTTTATTTATTTTGAACAAAAATATTTTTGGGTTTTTCAAAATTTTGTTGATTTTTTTGGAAATTTCTGGGCATTTTTTAAAATTTGTGAAGTTTTAGAAATACGCACTTGTGACCCCCCTAAATTAGACTTATGCATTGTCCTCAAGCAAAAAGGACTAAAATCTAAATAAGGCAAAATAATAAGTGTGATAAATAAAACAAACAAATGGAGAAAATGCAGTTTTTATAACAAACAAAACTGTGGTACAATTACAAGGAAAAGCATACAAACTGGGAACTGGAAAAACAAATAAAAAGTTGCTAGAACCACATCAAGCTTCACCGGGGCGGGGGATGGGAAGAACCGAGTGTGTTGGGGCCATAGGGGTTATGGTAATAGGGTGGCAGTGGCTCATTGGGCTCCCCTTGGCATCGATAAATGTCTGCTTGGAAGCGGAGTACTAAGCTCATGTCGGAACGGTAATCGGTTAAAAAGTTACCGAAGTTCGTTTCAAGTGCCGACATTCGGTTTGAGAGGTCTCTTCCCGCCCACTCAAAATTTGGATCGTCCTCCTCGTCCACCGACTCCTCGTCCGGACCAATATCCCCCATCTCGACATCCGCATCGGCTGCCTCTTCTTCTTCCCTGCTCTCGCTCGAGGCAGCCTCTTCTTTACTATCACCACCCCACCTAGCCCATAGGACATCTAGCTGTTTGGTGCTCTTGGTGCGGATCCATTGTCCAAAAGGACCGGGAATGCGAGTGTGATTGAGCGGCGCCGCTATGCCAGCATCCTTGAGGATAGAAGTGATCAAACGGGCATAGGGAAGTGGGGTAGTACCCTTTTCATCCAAGGAGGAGTTGATGATATTGGCATATAAAGTACGGGCCAAGTGGATGGAAGTGTGGGGGTCAAAGAGGTGATAGGTTAAAGTGGCTTGCCGGGGACGCATGGCGGAATCGTTGGACGTTTGTAATATGTTGGCGCACACAATCTGAAAAGTGAGGCGCGCCTTCTCGTTAAGGCGTCCAATGGCGGCGGTTTTCCCCGCCCAAGCCACATTCGGTGCAATGCAAGCCATGATAACATCCTTGTCGACCGGGGGGACATTTCGTGGATAGGTGAATTCTTGAATGTCCGGAATGTCATACTCGGCCAACTTGGCCGTGAGAAGAGCCAAAGAAAATGGGATGACATTCCCATCCACGTAAGCTTGGGCCTCGAATTGGCCCGTCCAAACTAGGGTGCCATAAAAGGATCGGACTTCGGTTGCCCAAATCGCTTCGTAGGGTTCGTTGAGGAATTGGCACCATCCTCGAGCCATGAATAGAGCAGTGACGGAGTTGGGCATCCTGGCCCATTGGACAGCGCGTTCCATATGGAGTTTGCGATCCAAACCAAAAAACTGATGGCACCATCGCTCCTCTTGGCGGGAACGAAACTCGCCATGACCGGAGGGGTGGATATCGGTGGAGTCATACTTGGTGGGGGCAACGCGGGGAGCCATGGAAACAAGAGGGATTTTTCTTGGAAAACTAGAGAGGGAGAAGAGAGGATTTGGGTTGAAGGTGTGAAGAGAAAGGGAGGGTAGTGGTGTGTATTTATGGGTGAAGGGGTGAGTGGGGGGGAGGGGTTGGAATTAGAGGGAAAGGGTTTGGAGGGTAAAGGGGAGGAATTTGGGAGGGAAATGTTGGGTTTAAGAGTTGGGAAAATGGATTGGAGGGAATGAATGGGATTGGGGAGAAGGGGGGTGAATCTTAGGAAGGAAAAAAATCAGATCTGCAGAAGGCGGACCGGTCCGGGGTAGGGCTGGACCAATCCGGGTACTTTAATGTTCAGAAAATCCGACTAGTGGATCGGTCCGCCTTAAAATTAAAGGAACCGGTCCGCCCTAAAATTAAAGGAACTGGTCCGGCCCAGGGTTTTTGGGCTGTATTTTTACCGAACTTAATTTCGTTCTCTCTTCTCCGAAAATTTTCACTTACACAATGTACTCCCTATCAATCTGGACTAAAACCCTCTAAATTTCGCTGGTCAACGCCCTTTGACTCAAAATTCCCGAAACATGAATGCTTTTCGCGAATGAAACCTAGTCCTATCGACGCTCACTACACACACGACTCTCACAACACACACGACTCTCACCCCATCCGCGTCGGGGGTGCGACGACCTTGCTACAATCGCTCACACTACCCCGTAAACGGGGTCCGACAACCAGACGGTGTCGACTTCTTCCTCACACGCCTCTAGATATGGATTTAGGCGTTGTCCATTCACTTTGAAAGTATTTCCCCCTTTTAAATTGTCTAATTCAACATCTCCATGGGGGAAAACATTCTTTACTACGAACGGGCCAGACCATCGTGACCGCAACTTGCCCGCAAAGAGATAAATCCTAGAGTTATAGAGAAGAACTTTTTTCCACGGAAGAAACTCTTTTCGTCGAATGATGTTATTGTGTGCGAGTTTCATCCTTTATTTCGAAATGTTAGCATTCTCATACGCATCATTGCGTAGTTCTTCTAACTCATTCAACTGAAGTTTGCGGGCTTCACCGGCCTTATCCATGGCATAATTCAATTGCTTAATCGCCCAATACGCCTTGTGTTTGAGCTCAACGGGAAGATGGAAAGATTTTCCATACACAAAGCGAAAAGGGGACATGCCGAGTTGATTCTTATATGCGGTATGATAGGCCCATAACGAATCGTTCAATCTAAGTGACTAATCTTTCCGGGTAGGGTTGATGGTATTTTCAAGAATGTTCTTGATTTCCTGATTTTCTAGTTCGGCCTGCCCATTCGTTTGCGGGTGATAAGTCGTTCCAACCTTGTGAACGACACCATACTTTCTCATGAGCTTCGCGAATGGCCTATTGCAAAAGTGCGTGCCATTATCACTAATTATCACTTTCGATGCACCGAAGCGGGAAAGTATGTGTTCCTGCAGGAACTTTATCACTACTTTGTTGTCATTTGTCTTGATAGCTATAGCTTCCACCTACTTAGAAACGTAGTCTACCGTGACAAGGATGTATAGGAAACCAAAGGACGGGGGGAAAAGGGACCATGAAGTCAATACCCCAACAGTCGAATATCTCAATAATGAGTATAGGGGTAAGAGGCATCATGTCTCATCGGGTAATGGCCCCCATCCGTTAGCACCTATTGCAAGATTTGCAAGCAACGTTTACATCCCGAAATATTGTGGGCCAATAGAGGCCTCATTACAAAATTTTTACGACCATCTTTTTCGTCGAAAAGTGGCCTCCACAAGCTTTTAAATGATAAAACTGGATGACTTTCGGGATCTCGTCATCTGGTACGCATCGTCGGATGATTTGGTCGGCGCAATATTTAAAAAGGAATGGATCGTCATAGAAAAACATGCGCGACCAAGTAATAAACCTCTTCTTATCTTGCGGTGTCCAGTCGGGAGGGACGACTCCCGTGATAAGATAGTTCACTATATCCGCAAACCAGGGCAAAGAAGAGGTAGCAAAAAAGTTGCTCATCCGAAAAGTATTCGTCTATGGGTATGGGATCACTAGGTACGTCGGACGAAAGCCGTGATAAGTGGTCAGCAACGACGTTTTCTACTCCTTTCTTATCTTTGAGGGAGAGATTGAACTCTTGTAGGAGTAGGATCCACCTTATGAGGCTCGGCTTGGCATCTTTCTTTGTAAGTAGGTATTTCAAAGCCGCATGGTCGGCGAAGCAAGTAATGGGAGAATCGATGAGATATGACCGAAATTTATCAAGGGCAAAGACTACCGCTAGAAACTCCTTCTCCGTGGTAGAGTAGTTAAGTTGAGGTTACATGTGCTTGCTTATCTTTTCTTTGGCCCAAAACAGCCCCGATTGCATAATCGCTAGCATCACACATGAGTTCAAATAGTAAGGACCAATCTGGAACTTGCATGATGAGAGCGGACACAAGCATGTTTTTTAACTTTTTAAAAGATCTTTGGCATGCTTCCGTCCACTTGAATGGGGTGTCCTTCATGAGTAGGTTTCTTAAGGGTCTAGCGATGGCGCTAAAGTCCTTAATAAACCTTTGATAAAATCCCACGTGGCCCAAGAATGAGCGCACGTCCTTAAGTGATTTTGGTTGTGGAAGATCAACTATGACATCTATCTTTGCCCTATCAACTTCTATTCCCTTGGATGATACTATGCGGCCAAGAACTATTCCCTCGGTGACCATGAAATGGCATTTCTCCCAATTCAGCACTAAGTTCTTTTCCACACACCGGGCGAGTACTTTTTCCAATTTTTCTAAACAATGATCGAAAGAGGTGCCAAAAACGCTGAAATCGTCCATGAACACTTCGAGTCCTCTCTCGACCATGTCGCTAAACAAGCTCAACATGCACCTTTGAAAGGTCGCGGGTGCATTACACAAGCCAGATGGCATACATTTGTAGGCAAACATACCAAAAGGGCAAGTGAAGGTCGTTTTCTCCTATTCATGTACATCCACCTCAATTTGGTTATATCCAGAATAACCATCAAGGAAGCAATAGTAAGGGTGGCCCGCTACTCGCTCAAGCATTTGATCAATAAATGGTAAGGGGAAATGGTATTTTCTAGTTCCCGCATTGAGTTTTCGATAATCAATGCAAAAACGCGCCACCCGGTGGTGGTACGTTGGGAAACCAGCTCTCCCTAAGCATTTTCGATCATTGTCATGCCCGACTTCTTCGGGACGACTTGAATAGGGCTCACTCACCCATTTTCTATTTGAGATTGGGTAGATAATCTCGGCATCCAATAACTTAATAATCTCGGTTCTCACAACTTCTTTCATGTTGGGATTTAGTCTTCTTTGCATTTCTCTAGAGGGCTTGACATCCTCTTCGAGATGGATCTTGTGAGTGAAAATTAAAATACTTATCCCCTTCAAATCAACGATGCACCAACCAAAAGCACCTTGGTGCTTCCTCAATTTTTTTAACAATTTACCCTCCTGCTCTTCGTCTAGGCCAGAGGAGACAAAAATAGGAAATGTATCATCCTCTCCTAGGTATGCATATTTAATATGGGAGGGGAGTTTCTTTAACTCGAGGGTTGGAAATTTTTCGCTGGAGGGAACTATGCGTGTATCCCTCGGAGGTAACTCCTCGAATCTAGAAACCCAACTAACATCTCTCACGTCCTTGTCCGATGTGCTCTCATCGAGTAACTCTCTCAACTCCCCAACCTCCCTCTCGAAGTCGGTGTACGTACCCTCACTCTCGTATCTTGCCGCTAAACAGGACCCTAAGGCGTCGCCGCAATAATTCTCCTCAAATTACTCCTCTACTATCTCATCTATCAGGCTCACCGCGTGAAGATAATCTTCATCCCCCGTATGTTGGGCTATATGGAAGATGTTGGTTTCCAAGGTCATGTTCCCAAAGGTGAGTTGCATTCGCTCATTCCGAGTATTGATGATTGCGTTAGCCGTAGCTAAGAATGGGCTCCCAAGGATGATGGGAACATGGTTACTCGAGTTGAAGGAGGGCTCCGTGTCTTAAATGACAAAGTGTACCGGGAAGTAGAAAGTGTCAACTTGGACGATCACGTTCTCGACTATGCCTCGTGGGATCTTCACTGTTCGATCCGCTAATTGGAGAGTGACCTTTGAGGGCTTGAGGTCGCCCAAGTTAAGTTGCCTATAAATGGAGTAAGGGAGTATATTTACGCTTGCTCCCAAGTCAAGTAAGGCTTTTTTTATTTTGTTTTCTCCAATGATGCAGGATATGGTGGGTGCATCGGGATCTTTGAATTTAGGCGGGAGATCATTTAGTAGAATGGAGCTCACATTTTGTGCTAGAAAGGCGTTCTTATTTACCTTCATATTTCTTTTTACCGTCAACAAGTCTTTGATGACATTAGCATAAGCTGGAATTTTCTTAATGGCATCGAGGAAAGGTAAATTCAGCTTTACTTGCTTTAACACTTCTAGCACGTTTTCACGTGGGTTTCCTTTATGGGATGGAATCAACTTTTGAGGAAACGGTGCCGCGGAGGGTGGTTTCACTTCCACCTCTGGCTCACTAGCATCTTCTTTGTCACTCTCACTCAAGGGGACATCTTCGGCCTCTTTCGTGGCCGGCGAAATCTCTGTGTCTTTCATTGTGTCGTGTGGAGGAGGTGATAAATCAACTACTCTCCCACTACGAAGAGTGGTCACAGCTTGACATTGCTCCTGATGTTCAGTAGAGGTGGAGCTAACACTAGTTTGACCTTGGGGAGGTCTTTGGCCTTGGGCAGGAAACTTTCCCTTCTCTTGGACACTCAACGAGGATTGTATCTTTGATAGATTCGCATTTATGTCGCCAATCAGACGATCATATTTGGCATTGGTTGCGGTCTGGCTTTCGATGAATTAATTCATGGTATCCTCGAGAGTTCTCCGCGGTGGCAGGATATAAGATCCTTGAGGTGGTGGTGCTTGCACATGTCCTTGCATGTGTGGAGCCTGTTGAAAGTGTTATGGTGGAGGAGGGGCAACATGTGAAGTAGGGTTCATTGCGGTATGTTGTTGCCCATAGTTAAAACTGGGATGTTTTTTCCATGAAGGGTTGTATGAATTCCCGTGTGGTGCACCGAAATTACCCTTAAATCCTCCTAAACCACTAACTTGCTCCTGAAGCATTACTTTGTAGGTGGGTATAGTCGGGCATTCCTCAGTTGAATGACCCGCCTCACAAATCGCACACACCTTTTCAATGGGGTTTGGTATGGATCCAGCTGGTCCTTTTCCATAAATCTCGCATAGGTTTCGAAATCCTTTCTCAAGGGTATCCAATCGACTGTCTGTCATAGAATTCTTATCTACATGAAATAGGTCGGACGTCGACGGAGTTGTATAACTTGACGATTTTGATTTTGAGCGTTAGGATCAGAAGTATCCTAGGATTGGGTAGTCTCGGCGACATACCTCAGGTGAAGCTCAGCATTGTGGGCATCTAAATCGACAAACGGACCACTTCCCATGGTTTCAACAAGTTGCTTGGAGTTAAGATTCAGCCCATTATAAAGCAAAGAGATGATTTGCGCTGAATCAAATCCATGATGGGGGCATGGAGTAATTAACTCATTGAAACGTTCATAACATCGATGAAATGGCTCATTTTCAGATTGTCTAAATGCTTGAATTTGAGCCTTTATGGAGATTGTTCGTTGTGTTGGGAAGAACTTCTTGAGAAATCTCGATTGCAACTCGTTCCAAGATGGAATCGAGCTCGGAGGTAAAGAGCATAACCAGGCCTTAGCTTTATCCTTGAGCAAGAAAGGCAAGAGTTTGAGGCGGATCACCTCTTAGGTGCAAGTTTGATCATTGAGAGTATCGCACGCATCCTCAAATTCCCTAATGTGAAGGTATGGCTTTTTAGAATCCATACCGTGGTAATGTGGTAACATCTGGATCATCCCATTCTTGAAACGGAATTGGCCGATATTATACGGGAGTATAATGCATCCCGGAGTGACAGTGCGCTTGGGATATAATAATTCTCTCAGTGGGCGGTATGGGGGCTCTTCCTCACCGAAAGTTGCACTACCGTGTTGCGACATCTCTTCCTCACTTAACGACTTGGTGCTCTCACTTGGTGTGCTCGAGGTGTGCTCGGAGGTGTGTCCTAAGAAGGAAAACGGGGTGTTATTGGAGATTGAGTGTGACGGTGTGGGAGGTGGAATCCAGAACTGTGGGGCGTTAGGAGTGTGGGGGCTATCGGGGTTGTACTCAACGATTGGATTTTCGTGAATACTGGTTGGAGTATTATGAGGTGTGGGGGTGAGTTCAGAATTTTGCATTAATGGCTTTTGAGAGATGAGGATGAATCTTTTTGTGCTTTTTGAATTTTTTTATGTTTTTGGATTTTTGAAAAATTTTGGTCAAAGTTTTGTATTGACTCGATCTAATACTAAGTCTACCTAATTCCCCAGCAACGGCGCCAAAAACTTGACGCAACTCAGAAAGTGTCGCTAATGTGCATTCACTCTAGGCTCAAGTGCAAGCCTGTCGCGTTAGTAATAAATTCGGTAAGTCGGGATCGTATCCACAGGGAAAAAGGACAACGGAGTTGTAACAACGGGAAAAGACGAAGGAACCCTAACTCTGACTCTAAAAAGAAAAAAGAGAAAATGATTTGGTTTTGAGAATTGATTATGACTAAATGCAATTGTGAAATTATGAAGAAATGCAACTATACTAAACTACCTAAAATATGAATGAAAGATGATTTGAAACTTTTGTTTAAGTGATGGGAAGAACAGGACGGGAATACAATCCCCCAACCCTAGTGAATTGCAGTTATAATATTAATCGTAAATTTAACTGATTAAATTGACCAGGAATTTAGTACTCCCAAGCATTACGTATACGAGGTTCAAGCCCGTGTCATACTTAATCTGAGGACGAGTAAATCGGTATCGCGATAGTAACAATCGAATTGCATTCTAAATCATCACGGTTACCCAGAGGCAAACGAGATATAAAGACCTACAATTGGTATGTTCCTACTCAATACGGTTGTATTCAATCACTAAATTCAGAGGATTAATGTTATACACATACAATTAACACATCAGGCTGGGTTCATGTATCCCGGCATTAGAAAATCTAGCCTAACATGCTGAAATTAATGAAAACAGTGTTAAATGTGCAGGAATTCATGATTAATCTAATGAAACTTGTAAATTGATGTAGAATATAATTAAAAAGAATAAATAACTCACTAATCTCACCTAAGCAGTAATTGCAGCAATTAATAAAATTGGTAATCATATAAAATTCTTAATAAAGCTTCAATCTTGGAATTAAAACTGGAAATTGAATCTAAACTAGAGTTTTTGGAAAAAGAGAGGAAAATTATATTATTTCTCCGTCCAAATAATAATAAAAAAATGGGTTTTTATACCCTCCAAGAATTCAGGAATTTCAGCTGCACTAGGACTCTTTTAGGAGAAGATCAGATTTACAAATCTCGATAGCCGGATCGGTCCGGGTCTTAGGTGGACCGGTCTACCTCCTAAGCGGATCGGTTATTTTTATTTCCAGGCGGACCGGTCCGCCACCGGTTCTTTTATTTTTCTTCCTTCTTCGATTTTCTTGTGATCCGGGGTCTTCTGGAGTTTGGCAAAGCGGACCGGTCTGAGGAAGGGCGGACCGGTCTGCCTATTTGACTTTTTGCTCAACTTTAACTGTTCATATCTTTTGTTTCGGGACTCCGATTGAGGTGTAGTTTCTTCATATGTGCTCATGAATGTGATATCTTCAACTTCTCTTTAGGTACCTCATCTGAATTCTAGGTGGAAATTACATTTTTGCCCTTTTGACTTTCCTTCTTGTCTTCCTTGATTCTTCTTTCGTTTCTTGACATCAAATACCTGTAAAATCACTACGAAATAGCATAAACTCGGTGTACTCGTTAGGATTAGTCAGTAGCAAGATTATGAGATAAATTCAAATCAATTATGTTGTTCGAGGTGCTAAAAGTACCCAAATTAAGGGATCAATTTGAAAGAATTTATGCCTAATCACCCATAAACCTTAAAGAGGAACTAGTGCCCACTTCTTCGACTGAGGAGTATGCTGGAGCTGAGAAGAATTTTAGGACTTCATTTTCCTTTGAGTCGTTAGACATTTCAACTATTCATTCTTCTCCACTTGCTGGTATGGTAAAGAGAACGATTCATGACTTAATAACTGGAGCTTTATCTCCAACTGCTAACAGAGATGCCGAGAAGACTGACAAGGCAGTTGATGGTAAGAAGCTAGAGAAAGCATCCATGGTTTATGAGAAATAGAAGGTTCCTCAAGTCATTACCTCTGAGGAAGTTGATATTGTTGTGCCTCAATTCAAGAGGATAGAAAAAGGTTTGTATGAAAAGTAGGTTTAAAAGAGTAAGAGTTGGTAGAGAAAATTTAGGAGGATTTGACTATTGTAAGGTCATGCTCAGTTATTATTCATCCTGGTGTGTCCAGGAATTTAATCAAGACTAGTACTCGCTCTGCTGATAGAGCAACCATTTCTCCTCTACCACGAATAAAGTTGGCATAAAATTCTTGTCAAAGTTTGGCTATGGTAACTCCTTTTCCTCTACTACTTTCTTTTTATGTCTAATTTTTCTCCTTATAATCGGATAGTGTCCTTTGTGCATTTTTTGGTAAATTTTAATCAACTAATGGAGAAGGACAATCAGATACGTTCTTCGAGAGGAGATGTTTAAGAGGCCCTTGAGGGTCTGAGGCAATCTGTAGAGGCTTCGAGGCCGTTATTGGAGTCTAAACAGAAGACTTGGGACACAGAGTTGAAGAAGGCTAATGAGAGAGCCACCACTGCTGAAGGAAAATTGGTAATTGCTGAGGCCAGTTTGGCAGCTGCTCAAAATAAGGCCTAAATGTCCGAAGACAAGTTGGTGGAGAATTAAGCTTTATTGAAGTCTATCGAGGAGAAAGTTGTTAGTCTATGCTTTGAGTTGGTTGCAGAGAAGATCAAAAATAAGAAAATAAAAGAAGAGTCCTTTAATAAAGGATGGGACAAGGCAATTCTAGCATCCTCTGCTCAAATTGAGTTTGTTAGGAAGAAATCCTTTAAGGATGTTTGGTCGAAAGCCCTTAAGGTGGTCGACACTGCAGCAAATTCTGAATTATTCCTGAAGCATGATCCAGGCTCTCCTCCAAACTTGGAGGAAGATTTTGATGATGAGGAAGAATCACCAGGTATCTCCATTCAACCTGCTAGGTTTGCCTTAAAGCCCATTAAGGAAATCATCATTTCTACCGAGCTTCCCTTTAGGAGTAATGTTCAGGATAAGGAGAAGGTTTAACTCCTTTGTTTTTCTTTTTTGTTCCTCTTCTTTGTAATAGGACCAGTAGTGTGTAACACCTTTTGGTTATTAATGAAAATGTTTCTCCTTTTTATTTGAATGTGTTGTATTTGTCATACTTATGTCTTCTTACTTAGTTGAATGAAATATCACACTTTGTGTTATGTTTACTTAGTAATCACACTTATGTTCTTAAATTTGCAATTTTCAGTTTGATGCTAGGAAAAAGGCCATAGTTTCTGTTGAATCTGACCTGCTCAGACGGAGTAGAAATCTTTTGAAAGCTAGCCATGTTCCTCTATCCGAAGAAGACTTAGTCATCTTGCTTGGTCCAGATGTGTCCGACCAAGTTAAGGAGTCATACAGTCACATTCATTATTTACTGGACAGGGCAATGTCTAATAACGCTACTTATTACGAGATGATTGATAATCTGTAGGAAGACCACGAATTCACTTTGACTTCACTCCATACTGACTATGAGGCTAAGTACAAAGCATTGAATGAAGGTTGGGGCTTTGAGAATAAGCTAGAAGAATATGCCTCCTTGTATAAAAGGAAAGAGTTTTTGCTGAGCCGAGAAGTGGATGAAGGTATGGAGATAGCCAAACTTCTTGAAGACGAGAACAATAAACTCAAAAATGAGTTGGATAGCTTGAAGAAGTCATTTGTCAGTGGTGCCAATGAGGGTGCTTCTTTCTTAAAGGCTGAGAATGCCAGACTAGTATAAAGAACTTGAAGCACTATAGAAAACCAAACCTGGGCTAACTTCTAGGCAATAGAGGACTAGCCGACCAACGGTAGATGAGGCAAGAACTAATAAAATACTAGCCGACTAAGCTTCCCAGCTGAATGTAAAAAGTCAGGTTATTGTTGATTTGTCCGTGAAGCTGAAAGCTATGGATAAATCCATCGCCGACCAATCAGTTCAGTTCAAAGTGAAAATGATGTTTTGATGAAACTTCTACACTAGGTTTAAAGGCTAACCTTTCAATTTCACAAATAACCCAGAGAGGTGTGGATGGAAGGCTACAATGAGGCCCTTATCCATGTTGATGATCATCTCTCCCAAAACTACTATGAAGGTTATAAATGGGGATGGACCAACTATCTGACTTTGCTAAAATATGATCTAAACATTGAGCTATGGTACTGGAATGAGCCTGCTCTACTAGATTGTGACAAGACCCCATTCAAGGTTGACATATCATGAATTCCTATTGATATTGTTCCTCAGTTCTTGATTACCAAATATTTAGGAGATTATATTCTACATGATGTACATGAAATAGTTCGTCCTCCTCATTTTCTCAATGCTCCAAGCAGTAGTAACATACGAATGCCGAGGGATTTTAATTTCATCAACTCCCCTTATACTCTGGATGATCCTCTTATTGGTATGGAGAGAGTGAACCAACTTCCAAAGCTCAAGGAAAATGTCTAGTTGAATAGATTTTTTTTGTATTTTGTATTCATTTGATCTTGAATGTAATACAATTTGAATTCGAATAAAAATTCATACCTTTATGTTGCCAACTTATAATTATTTATTCAATCAGTCAACTGAGTTATTATTTAATAATAAATTATTAAATTATGATTGTAAGGCCATAGATTTTACTAATGTACTTAGATGAAACTACAAATAGTTTTATTGATCCAAGTTTAGCATTAGTTATCAGTGGTGACCAATGTATGAGGAATATATGTGTGTATTCCTATGGTTAGCAATGTTTACATATCTTCCCACATTTAACTTAGTCAGGTAAAACTTGTTTATAACTATTTAAGCTATATACAAAGTTTTACAGACTTCTTGTTCTTGACTTGTCAAAGATGAAGTCTTACAAGAAGTAAATTAGTAGTGCCGACCAAGTATAAGGAGTGTATTCCTATATTTAACTTGGTCGGTAAGAACTTCTTATTTGTGACTTGTTAATACGAAGTCATACATGAAGTAATAACTTCTTGTTCGTAACTTGTACATACGAAGTCATACATTAAGTAATCTTAATTGGGTGCGATACGACTGTGCATTAAGTTGTTGGTACATATTGAATTTGATAAGTTCAACCTGATTAAGTATGTGTTGTTGATCGACAGATAAGTTCAACTTGATTAAGTATGTGTTGTTGATCAGCAACAGTTGAAGACCAAGAGACACTTTTTGTTTTGTTGTTTGTTTTTTGGGGGATATATATCTCCATACTCCAAAAAAATCAAAAAAATTGAAGGAACTAAAATCAAGATTTTTTTTATTAAACTTGCAAAATAGTTGTGCTAAACATAAATAAATATAATATGTCAATGCCTTTACAGATAATATTTTCAAAGGTGCTCGGCGTTCCAAGAGTTTTTAAATTCTTTCCCTTCTAGTGTCTCAAGTCGATAGGTCCCTGGCCGGATGAATGCTGAAATGCAATATATGCCATGCCAATTGGCCTCAAGCTTGTTTCCCTTCTAGATGACCTAATTAAGGATATAGTTGCCTTATTTTAAGTTGGTCGGCTTGACTCTTTTATTGTAGAAACGAGCAGTCTTGTGTTGGTACGCAGCATTTTTTAGAGCAACATCTTCTCCTACTTCCTCTAATATGTCTAAGTCCAACCGATCATCAATTCACTCGTGGGAGAATTAAAATTCAGCACCCTGTGAGTTGGTAGGCCTATCTCGGCTGCTACCATGGCTTTTATCCTAAATACAAGCCTATAAGGTGATTCTCTGGTTACTATCCTCGGCGTTGTCCTGTAATCCCAGAGAACAAAATGTAATTCATTAATCATGTTTCCCTTGGCAGCATCAAGCCTCTTCTTCAGTCCTTTGAGCAAAGTTTTGTTTATCACTTTCATCTGACCATTGCTTTGTGGATGGCCTGGTGCAGAATGGATTTTCTGGATCTTGGACTGAACACAATATGCTTCGAACTCATGGTTGTAAAATTAGGTTCCATGGTCTGTAATGAAGGCATAGGGCATGTCATACCTATATATGATGCTCTTCCAAATGAACTGACACACCTTCTCATAAGGCATCTCTATCAACGGCTCTACTTCCACCCATTTTATGAAATAGTCAACAACAACTACCAGGTACTTGAACCTGCTTTTAGTGGTCGACAGTGGGTCGACCAAGTCAATTCCCCAAATAGAGAATGGCCAAGGAGAAGTGATTGGTGTTAGAGAAGTGTTGGGTGCTTTATGAATTATCGAAAACCTCTGGCCCTTATCACACTTTTTTTTGAAGGCCCTACAGTCTGCCCTCATAGTTGGCCAGTAATATCCATGTGTATTGATTCTTTGGAGCAACGATCGACCAGTTGAATGAGATCCATAAGAACTTTAATGTTCTTCCTTGATAAAATCTTCAACCTCCAATGGATGAACACAACGTAATAAGGAGATAGTTAATCACCTTTTATATAAGACTCCTTTGTCCAACACATATTTGGCTGCTTTGTACCAAAGTTTTTTAGCTTCTTTGGGATCAACTACTGAAGAGTGTGTGTGCTCGCGTTTAAATGATCAAGTTATATATAAAACCCTTTTAACACAAACAAACCCTAAACATGCAGCAGTATGTGATTGAATAAATGGATAATCTACGCAAGAACATTCAAACACATGCAATTAAGGAAAAATCCCCCTCAGGGGCAAAACCATTTATTTTCACTATAATTTGTAAGAAAACGGCTTACAATCGGATTACAATGAAAATAAAAGTTGACTAAGAATTACCCTCGGGTATCGGATTCTGTAGTCGCGGCTGGAATTATCCCTTTCCAGTAGGGCTGCAATGAAGAAGAAGAACGGTCTCCTCCACAAGGGTTGAATAAACCAAAGTTGTGTTCTTGGGTTGCAAAAAGGATTCACAAAGGTTTGGCAATGATGTTTGAATCAAAACATGAGTCTTGGGACTCAAGAATATGAAGACTAGGTGTATTTGGACTCTCAAATTCATCTCCTAAAGTCTTGCAAAACAACTCTCCCGAAGTTGGTATTTATAGGGAAATACATGAAGAGACCCACGATCTTAAAATGCTGAAATTCTATCCAGCGTACAGGTACCCCGAACCGGTTCGGGTACCCCTGCAAACCGGTTCGCCCCCCCAAACTGGTTTGGGTCTGGGTTCGGGAAAGTGTGCTGGAAAAAGGCTTTAAACACTTAGAAAAATTTCCAGACTTTTCAATGAACATATCTCCATTTTCAACGGGCCATAACTTGTTCACCGTAGCTCGGATTGAGGTGCCGTTTCTTCCAGTATCTTTGTTGCGGCAAGATATTCAACTTTCCAGTTGACCGGTCCTCCGAACGGTGGCTGTAAAATTACCAATATGCCCTTGAACATCCCTATCATGCCTTATTTCACTGATTTGACTTCTCTTGCGTTCCACTTGCATTACGAGCCTACAATCAAGGAACGTGAAGTCGTTGATGCAGATGAGGGACATATTAGTGGAGATAATGCATGCTTGATTCCCAGAATTAGGATAGAGGCCGTTATGTGAGATCGTGAGATGACGTGCCAAATGTAGCGGTGTACGACATAAATAAATGAAACATTTCGGACATGAGAAAAATGTCCTTACAGCTACTAAGGTTCCATCTTCAATGTATGCCCCGATCGAATCCATCCAGGAAGGTCCCAAATCTACAGTTATGAAACTGACCATTAGATCCTCGTCGATGCTTCTGACTGCCAAGATCTCTATTGGAATGCTTCTCCGAAGTTCTATTCTTCTTGTTGAAGCTAGCCGAGCAAATGCATCAGCTCGGGCGTCAGCTACTCTCGATCTCTTGTTCATTTGCACAAATGGAAAATTGGAAATAACTATAATACCCCATCCTAGAAATAAATATTTTAATTATAATTAGGTATTTTATTCGGAGAAATATTTGGAAAAAATAGGTGCATGAGTATTGAGCTAAAATTATACAAAAGTGACGCGTCGCGCATAGTGACTAAAAAAAAGAAAATACCACGTTGCATGGTCTGCATGGAGGGATATTTAGGTTCAAATGATTATACTTAATATATTGGTAGAGTACGACGTGAATTATTTGAGGAACGAATGAGTTACGGATACGAATGAGTAAAAGGTGTCATATTGCCAGTACGCGATAAGTCATAACATTGCACAATTTTTGTAGGAACCCTCGAGGACGAAAAAAATAATTTGACCAAGTTTTTAGGGTACTAAAAATATATACAAAAATACCTTGGGGTCTAAATTAAAAAAAAAGAAACTTTTTCGCACTAGGACCGATCGATCGAGGGTCCCTTATTGGTCGACCGAGCCTTACAGGTCAAGCCAAGGCGGGAATTCCTTCATTGTGTTGTCTTATTAAGGGCTCTTAGATCGTATCAGTTATCGATTGTGGGACTATTTAGGGCCTGATATAGGAAGGTTTTAGTGGTGATAAGGTTTCCTTTCAAGGAAACAAACCTTTGGTAGGTTTATAAGAGAGAAATCGTAGGGTTTAGAGGGAAAAAAACTCCATCAGATTTCTAGTCTCTCTCTCTAGCTTAAGGCTTCCATGGAGAATACCCTTCTGCCCTAGACCTTCATCACACACTCCCACCACTTCTACCCCTTATGTCCATGATGTCTAGTGGCGTTACACCCCATACTTGAACATAGAAACCCAAGGGGACCTTGTTAGAGGAAGAATATGTTGTTTTTGTTTATGGGTATGTTTTGATGGGTGTTTGAAAGGGGGTGTCCATGAGAATGAAGAAGAAATTTCATGAAGCTTTGTGTGGAGAAATCTTGGAGTAACAATAAAGTCAAGTTTAGAGGGCTTTTAGATATCCCCTTGTGGTCACCTTTGGAGATGGGGGATCCTCCATCTTCTACGCCATTTTCACCATTGTTAGAGCTCATTTAAGGTGGGAATTAGTAACCATAGTTTAGATTTATTGATGAGTATAATTTCAGCTTATTATTTACATATATTAGGCTTTATATATGTAGGATTTGTGATAATTTACATTCATGGAGTTTATTAGTTGATTTCTATGATTTCAAGAATAAATGGGTTTCAAATAAAGGTTTTAAAGTGAGTTTTGAATTAGACAAAAATTCAGATTACCATTTTCCACCATTTGAGTGTAATAGTGTAGAAAATAGCTATAATGTATTTATGAGCTTATTAAGTGCACACTTGATGTTTTAAAGAAAAATGGGCATTTAAAAGAAGGCTTAAATGAGTTTTAAAAGTGTTATAAAATTCAGAATACTATTCATGGATATTTTTATGAAATAAAAATGTTAGAAAATACTATTTGAAAAATGATATTTTGGGCATTATAGTAAAAGGAAATAATGGACATTTTTATGGAAAAAAAGTGGAGTGATGTTAATGTTGTCAAAATATTATGAAATAAATATTTCTAACTTTCTTGTAAAATGGAGAACTTTAACTATAAATGGAAATTTTTGAGTTTAAGGAAATTGAGAATGTCTTACTTACTTGAAAAGTATGTTTCTTGTGAATAGTATATAGTTTTATAAAGAAATGCTTGTTTAATCCAATTGATAGGATTTTAGCATTTTTGTACCTTTTATAAGCATAAAAACTGGTAGTATTTTGTAAATAAATATGTGAGCGAGTTTAGATGAGGTCCTATTGGGTTTAAACATAAAGTAAGACAATGAAAAATTTTAGTTTAAGGGTAAAGGGTGTTATTTCATGTAATAAAATTGTTAAATTGACTAGTGTGAAAGTTGGAAAAAAAGTGTGATGTTAAACAAGTGTTAAAATGGCTAAGGCGTTTGAATGTTAAGTTGGAAACTTAATAATCATTTTTGAGAAATAACACTTGTTAAGGAACTAAATTGCAAGTTTGGTAAACAAAGGATAAATTGGTAATTTACTTAAAGTAAAACATTTTTATGAAATAAAAAGGTTAAAGAATGTGTTTACACTAATTTGTGTGAAATAAGTTAAGCCCTAAATCGTGAACGATTTTAGTATAAATCACATGTGTGTGGATAAGGGACTTAAAGAAGTTTTTCAAGTGATAATGGAAAAATGGATGGTTAAGTCTGGATTTTGGCTTCGGCCAGATAAAAGTAAGGAAATGGAATAATGTGAACATGTGTAAAATGTTAAACATGTTAATAAGGACTCGGATACAACCGAAAATAATCAAGAAGGGCCCGGATCCCTTGGGTCCTAAATCACTGGCCATAGCATTTGGTGCGCATAGCGATCGGTGTGGAGCTCGTGTAAGTATGCGGCATTGGAAGATTCTGAGAAAAAGTAAAGGAAATTTGGAACATATCAAGAAATGGGTTGTGTGGTAAAATGCGTTAATACAACCTAACTTAAATGAATGTAATAAATATTCTGGTAAAGATGAAATGGACAAGTAAATGCATAAATCTATTAATGTCCATAAGATAAGGCAAAATGATACAGTAAGTGGGTAAATGGGTAATTAAGCAACTAAGTTGTTAAACCCAAAAGTTGCATAATAATGTATGGAAAAACGTTTTCAAATGACAAATGAGTATTTTCTATCACGGTGAATGTGTGTGTTGAAATAGGGGAGTATTTATGTAAATTTCATTTACTCTTATGATATTACCTATTCGTTTAATGGTTTGCTTGAGTGTGCATGATTTATTCATCTTAGTGGCAAATTTATCAAAGTGGCAAAGCACTTCCTTGGTTCGAGTCATAACGTCTATATTTTTTATTTTATTTTTAGGTGGGATGTTGTGTCTAGACGAGCTTGACAGCCCTTGGGATTTTTATTTTTAGATTTGTCTCGAAATAGCCAAACGGGGAGATTTTAAGGGATAAAGTTCCAATCGAATCAATTTGTAGTGTTGGCTTAATTCCGGACAAAACAATTTGGGTCATAGGATAGATGTTTTTATGTATCCTTAAATAAACTTACAAGGACTGAAACGCAGTAATTTAGCGATCCTAGTTCTGATACTAATTGTAAACGCGAAAGCCCCCAAATTTAAAATTCTACAAAAATTATGTGATGGTTCAAGTAAATTCCAAATTAAAATTTCTTTTCAAATTTCAACCAAGAACAAACTTCAAATTTTAATTTCTCCTAAATTAAAATATAGTTAAACTAAAGTGAAATTATACTCAAACATATTAATTTTCACCTGAATAAATTTAATCTAACCCAAGTTCTAATATTTGCCTAAAAATAATTCATTCATTTTTTTTAATATAGGCCAAACACATTAAACATCAATTTTAACACATTAAATACGTTGACATGAATTAAATTAAATTAAACTTACCCAAACATATTTTAGCACCAAATTAAGCAAGATTGTAACTTAGACCGAATTTTATCTTTTGAACCTAATTATGCGTTCTAGGTCAGTTAAACAAGATATAAAAGACAATCTCACTACACGGGGATGTACAAGGAAAAGCCAAATGGGAAAAACCTCGGGCGGCCCTGGCCCAACAAATCCACTAGGTATGGAGTTACAATTATAAGACAACAGACTTGACTCCATCCAAGCCTTGACGCTCCTTCTTATAAACACCTCCGCCTAGTTGATAACCACGGACTCCACCGTAGTCTCGAAATCCACCGATGGGGCTATAGTCACCGTCAACCCACACGCGAAGCCTTTTTTCGAGTGGAAACACCGCAGCAAACACATGAACTCCTTTTTGGGGTGGAGAAGAACCCAAACACTATCTAATGTGTAGAGATAAAAACTTGGTGCCAAACACTCTCCAAGCAAAGATATATATATATATATATATATATATAAACTTGGATTCTAAACAAACATATGCGTGTATATGTGTTTTTGGAAGAATTTAATCTTGAAAATTAAAACACTTCAACCATGAACTTTTTCTAAAAAAAACTCTCTCAAAAGCTCTATACAAAGATGAAAAAGTTGGTTGAAAAACTTCGATCCCCGAAGAATTAAGGCTGTTGAAAAGTTAGTAGGGTAATGGGTGGTTAAAATAAAAACTACCAAAATTTTAAGTTTCCCGTCCAAGTCGTTCGAACGACTTTTCACGTCGTTTGAACGAGAAAACAGAAGAAAAGAAGGCAAAAATTCGTTGGAAAAACTTGTTCGAACGAAAATTCAGAAAGATTTGGCACAAAGTTATTGGAAACCTCATTCGATATCTCGTTCAAACGACAATTCGAACGAAAATTCAGTAAATTCTAATTTTTTATTTTAAGCCCAAAAACTTTTATACAAAGTTCTAAAAATATTTTCTTAAAATAAAAAAGTCGTTTAGACTACAATAACACCCATAAAAATATTCCAATCTCTTATATATATTGATGCATTCATACCTTTAGGAGACTTTGGAATCCTCATGTTGATAACGTGAAATGCGACACATAGTTCGATAAGGATGAGACTTGAATATCTAGGCTGCTACGTCTTTAACATACACTCGTCATAGGCTTGGAAGGATACACACAAACATCTATCCAATTTCTCAAATTGTTTTGTCCGAAATTAAGCCAACACTACAAATTGACTCGATTGGAAATTTGTCCTTGCAGATTTAATCGGTACAAATCAAGGGACTTATACCTTTCAAATACCTAATAGACCAACCAAAAGTACCCTTGTGCTTCCTCGCCAAAAGTTTACCTTCTTTCTCTTTATATAGGTTAAAGGAGATAATAACGAGATATGTCGCATCCTCCTCCAAATAAGAATATTTAACGTTGGAAGGTAGCTTCTTCAATTCGAGTTTAATAAATTTATTATCATAGGGAACCTTGTAAGATTTCCTTGGTGGTAACTCCTCGAATCGCGGGACCCAACTCACATCTCTCACGTCTTCCTCACTCTCACCCTCATCTAGCATCTCTCTCATTATACTCAACTCATGATTAAACTCGTAATACTTCCTCTTTAATCATTACTAAACACGTCTCAAGTGGATCCTTAAAATTATTACCCTCAAAGTACTCTTGTACTACCTCCTCGATAAGATTCGTGTTGTGTAGATCGTCCTCATCATCCATTTGCTTGGTGATGTTAAAGATATTCATTTCAAGTGTCATGTTCCCAAACTTTAATTGCATTTTCCCTTTACGCGTATTGATCAACGCGTTATTTGTGGCTAAGAAGGGGTGGCCAAGAATCACGGGAAGATGATAGCTTAATGGGGAGGAGGGATCCATGTTCCAAATGACAAAATCTACTGGAAAGTAGAAAGTTTCCACTTGGAGGATCACGTCCTCAACTACCCCATGAGTAACTTTCACAGAACGACCCACAAGTTGAAGAGTGATTTTTGTGGGCTTAAGATCTCCCAAATCGAGCTTCTAATATATTAAATAGGGTAGAATATTAACACTCGCCCCTAAATCTAATAAATATCTCTTTGTCTTACTATATACAATAATGCACAAATTGGTGGGGGTTCCCGGGTCTTTATACTTTGGTGGGAGGTCATTCAAAAGTATCGAGTTAACATTTTAGGAAAACCTTCTTCTTAACCTTTAATTTTCTGTTTCATCGTGATAAAGTTCTTTAAGAACTTAGCGTATGCTGGAATTTGCTTTATAGCCTCGAGAAAAGGTAGGTTTAACTTCACTTGATTAAGCATCTCTAAAATGTCATCATGGGGGGCCTTTTAGGAGGAGGGACCAACCATTGAGGGTATGGTGCGACTATCGAGGGTTTTACTACCACTTCAGGACCAACTATCTTCTTTCTCTTTCTCGCTCAAGGGGTCGTCTTCGGCCTCTTAAGTGTCAGGAGAAACCTCCTTGTCTTTTTGTTCGCTTTGTGGGGAGGTGACAAGTCAACAACTCTCCCACTACATATAATGATTACCGCTTTACATTGCTCTTAATTTTCATTGGGATAGAGCTTAAACAGTTTTAACCAAACCTTTTGCTGAAGGTTCATTTTGAGCGAATGGGTTCGGTTTTCTGAAGTGACTTTTTAATATTTCTAATTTTCCTCACAATTTTCAAGTTCTCTCAAGCATGGGTGGTGGGCTTCCTAAAAATCTTTCGAGATTCAACCTAAAATCAATGTTTTTGACGAAATTTCATTAAAATCTCCATGGATTCGTTGGGAAACTCTCGGGATGCATCTCAAAAACTGAAATACTTAACTTTCCCTTATACACACAGGTTCGATTCTTACGCATAAGATGAATTCACATGACTCCTATATATAACTAAAACACACCCCATACATGCCGAGGGAGTGACGACCAATATCCTAAATCTGACCATCCCCATATTCAGGGTCTAACAATAGAATTTTCTCCACTTACCCGATGTATGCCTCTAGATATGGATTTACGAGTTATCCATTTACCTTGAACGTGCTCCCATCCTTCGGGTCTTCCACCTCTAACGCTCCATGTGGGAACACTTCTTTCATAACAAACAGTCAAAACAATATTGACCATAACTTTTCTGGAAACAAATGTAAACGTGAGTTGTAGATAACACCTTTTGTCCAAAATAAAACTCTTTGTGATTAATGTTCCGATCATGTGAGAGTTTAATCCGTTCTTTTAATATTCTATTGCTCCTGTACGCATTATTGTGTATCTCTTCCAACTCATTTAATTAAAGCTTTTGTGTTACATCGGCTTTATCCAAATTAAAGTTTAACTTCTTGATTTCCCAAAATGCCTTGTGTTCCAACTCAACGGGGAGATGTAAAGTCTTGCCATTCACAAAGCAAAATGGGGACATCTTGTGGGGGTTCTTGTAAGCAGTCCGATAAGCCTATAGCACATAGAGTAATCGGATAGAACAATACCAATGATTTGGATCAACAGTCTTCTTGAGTATATTTTCTATCTCTCAATTAGCTAGATCGTATTGTCCGTTCATTTGTGGGTGGTAAGTTTTCCCAACCTTCAAGACAACTCCATACTTTCTCACTAACTTCTCGAACGACTTATTACAAATCTGTGAGCCCTTGTCACTAATGACGGCTTTGGGAGCATTGAAACGAGAAAGTATATATTCATGAATGAACTTTACCACAAACTTATTGTCATTCGTTCGTGAAACTATTTTCTCAACCCATTTAAACATATAGTATACTGCAAAAAGGATATAGAGAAAATAAAAAGAGGGAGGAAAGAGTCCCATGAAGTCGATGCCCCAACAGTCAAACATCTTAATAGTAAGGATGGGGGTCAAAGGCATCATGTCTCATCTAATAATGACTACCATTTTGGGCATCTCTCGCATGATAAAAAAATACGTTCACATCCCGAAATATAGTAGGCCGATAGAGACCGCATTGACGAATCTTTACAGTCATTTTTTATGGAAGAATGGCTTTCACATGCTTTCGAATGACAAAACAGGATGACGTTTTGGATCTCATCATCTAGTACACACTTTCAGATTATTTGGTCCGTGCAATACTTAAATAAATAGGGATCGTCATAAAAGAACATGCGCGATAAAGTGAAAAACTTCCTCTTCTCTTACGGAGTCCAATCGGAGGGAACTACCCCCGTCACCAGATAGTTCACAATGTCTGCAAACCAAGGTAGAGAGGAAGTGGTAAAAAGTTACTCATCAAGAAAATATTCATCAATGGGTATGGGATCTTGAGGCAAGTCAGACGAAAGCCTAAACAAGTGGTCGACTATGACGTGTTATAATCCCTTCTTATGTTTAATGGAAAAATCAAATTATTGGAGTAGAAAAAACCACCTAATGAGGCGCGGCTTAACATACTTCTTGGAAAGGAGGTACTTTAGTGCCGCGTGGTCGATAAATCATATGATGGGAGACCCGATAAGATATGATCGAAATTTATTAAGGATGAACACTACCTCTAGCAACTCTTTCTCCATGGTGGAGTAGTTTAGTTGTGGTCTTATTAAAGTCCGCCCAGCGTATTAAATGATGGGTCTTCTTATCTCTTGATTGCCCTAAAATACTCCCACCGTAAAGTCACCCTCATTATACATTAGCTCAAATGGAAGGGTCCAATCCGGATCTTAAATTATGGGAGCGGAGAAGAGCATACCCTTCAATTCAAATGCCTCTTGGCATGCTTTGATACACTCTAATGGTGAATCCTTAACAAGTAAGTGACTTAAGGATCTAGCTACCGAGCTAAGGTCCTTAATAAACCTACGATAAAACCCTACGTGTCACAAAAATAGCACACGTCTTTGAGTGACTTGGGTGGGGAAAGTTCAACAATGATGTCTATTTTCACCATGTCCACTTTTAATCCCTTACATGAAACTATGTTGCCTAGAACCACCCCTTCGGTTACTATGAAATGACACTCAGTTTAGCACTAGGTTCTTTTACACACATCGATCAAGTACTTTCTCAAGATTCACAAGACATTGGTCCAATGAGGGCCAAAAACGCTAAATTCAACCATAAACACCTCAAGTCCTATTTAAACTATGTTTCTAAAATGACTTAACATGCACATCTAAAAGGTCACGAGGGCATTACATAACCCAAATGCAATTCTTTTGTAGGCAAAAGTGCCAAAATGGCACGTGAAGTTAGTATTTTCTTAATCAAGCACATCCACCTCTATTTGGTTATAACCGGAGTAACAGTTTAAAATATAGTAAAATGGGTACACCGATAATCTCTTGAGCATTTGATCCATGAATGCCAAAGGGAAGTGATATTTCTTCGTGTTGGTATTGAGTTTTCGATAATCAACGCAAACGTGCCACTTGGTTGTATATTTTGGAATAAGTTCTCCTTTAGGGTTCTCAACCACGGTGATTCCTGACTTCTTGAGAATAATGTGGATTGGACTAACCCACTTACTCTTCGAGATGGGTAGATTATGCTCGCATCTAGAAACCTTATAATTTTCATTCTCACCACATTTTTCATTATCGGGTTCAATTTTCTTTGCATATCCCTAAAGGTCTTCATGTACTCCTCTAGGTGGATTTATGTGTACAAATCAAAGAACTTATACCTTTCAAATCTGTGATAGACCAATCGAAAGAACCCTTATGCTTCCTCGCTAAAAGCTTCCCTTATTACTCTTTATCTATGCTAGAGGAGACAACAATGAGATATGTCTCATCCTCCTCCAAATAAGCATATTAAACGTTGTAAAGTAGCTTTTTTAATTTGAGTTTAAGAAATTTAATATCGGAGGAAACCTCTTAAGAATCCTTCAGTGGTAACTCCTTGAATCTCGAGACCCAAATCACATCTCTCACTTTATCCTCACTCTCACCCTCACCTAATATCTCTCTCATCAAACTCAAATCACGATCGAACTCGTAATACTCTCTCATCCTCACTAGTTGTTACTAAATACGCCTCAAGTGGATCCTTATAATTATTACCCTTAAAATTCTCTCATACTACCTCCTTAATAAGATTCGTGTCTTTTAGATTATCCTCATCATCCATTTGCTTGGGGATGTTGAAGATATTCATTTCAAGCATCATGTTTTCAAACGCTATTTGCATTTGCCCATTATGCATATTGATTAACGCATTAGCCGAGGCTAGGAAGGGGCGACCAAGAATCGTGGGAACATGGTGGCTTGATAGGGAGAAGGGATCTGTGTCCCGAATAACAAAATCTATCGAAAAGTAGAAAGTGTCCACTTCGACGATCACGTCCTCAACTAACCCACGATAAATCTTCATGGAATGATTCGCAAGTTGGAGAGTGATTTTTATGGGCTTAAGATCTCCCAAATCGAGCTTCTTATGTATTGAATATGGTAGAATGTTGACACTTTTACCTAAATCTAATAAAGCTCTCTTTATCTTACTATCTCCAATAATGCACGATATGGTGGGGGCTTCCAGATCTTTATACTTTGGTGGGAGGTCACTCAAAAGTATCGAGATGACATTTTATGTTAACCTTATTCTTCACCTTTAGTTTTTGTTTCACCGTGAGAAAGTCCTTTTAGAACTTAGCGTACAAGGAAATTTGCTTTATAGCCTCGAAAAAAGGTAGGTTTAACTTCACTTGCTTAAGCACCTTTAAAATATCATCACCGAGGGGTCCTTTAGGAGAAGGGACAAACCATTGAGGGTATGGTGCGACTATCAGAGGTTACACTACCACTTAAGGCCCAACTGTCTTCTTTCTCACTCTCGCTCATGGAGGCATCATCGTCCTCTTACGTGTCGGGCAAAACCTTATTATCTTTTTATTTTCTTTGTAAGGGAGGTTATAAGTCAACAACTCTCCAATTATGTAGAGTGGTTTCCTCTTTACATTTCTCTTGATTTTCATAGGGGTTAGAGCTTACACAGTTTTGACTTTGGGGAGGTTTTTAGCCTTGGGCGGTAAATTTCTTCTTCTCTTAGACACTCAAAGAGGATTGCAACTTAGATAGCGATTCCTTTAGGTCGATAAAATTTTAAGCTTTTTGAACATTAATCGTTGACTGAGTTTGCATAAATTGGGCAAGAGTGTCCTCGAGACTCTTCCTTGTGGGATCATATAAGGTGAGGGATGAGGCGCTTGTATTTATGATGCTTATTGTAAAGGAGGGAAAGGTAGAGGTTATTGGTTAACGCGTTGATTAGGATTTAACAATGCATTTGGTTGCCCATAATTGAAATTGGGATGGTTCCTCCATGAGGGATTATAAAAGTTCCCACGAAGGCCGTTAAATTTCCCTTTATAAGCTCCCACTGCTTCAACTTTCTCTTGAAACATAATTTTGTAGGCGGGAACAGTTGGACTTTATTTCGTTAAATCTCTCGCCTCACAAATAACACAAATCTCCTCCTTTAAATCTCGATACGGTCCAAATATATCTCTCCCCTTGCTTCCACCACGTCTTCTAGCCACTTGGCTAATTGATTTATTTGAAGCATCAACTCAGCTTCCTTGTCCAATTGATAGAGTCCGGACGAGGAAGGGGTTGTGGACGTGATTCTAGCCTTAGATCGTGTGTTCGGATCTGATGTGTCCCAAGATTGAGTAGTCTCAACGACATACTTAAAGTAGGCCTCCGCATATAACCCAAAGAACTCTCTTAGCCACATTATTTCTACGAGTTACTTTGAGCTTAATGTAAGCTCGTGATGGAAGTAGGGGATGAGTCTCCACTTCTCAAAACCATGACGTGGGCACACGTTAACCAACTCGTTAGATCTATCCAAACACCTACTAAAGGGCTCATTGTTATTTTGCTTAAGTTTTTGAATTTGAGCCCTAATATAGTTGGCCATGTGGGCGAGAAAGTACTTTTGGAGAAATTTAGCTTGCATATCTCTCCACGTATCGATAGAGTTTGCGCGCTAAAGACCAAAGCTAAGTCTTGGCCTTGTCCTTAAGTGAGAAGGGAGAAATCTTAAGACGTACGACGTCTTGGGTGCAATCTTGATCATTAAAAGTTTAGCATGCCTCCCCGAACTCACGAATGTGGAGATATGGCTACTCTGACTCCATGCCATGAAAAGTAGGAAGAATTTGGAACATCCATTCTAAAAGTGAAATTGCCCTACATTATAGAAGAATATAATGCATCTCAGAGCGACGATTCTCTCTGGGTATAAGAAGTCTCTTATAGGGCGGTACGATATCTCACCCTCTCTCATTCCGAAACTAGCATTGTCTGACATCGTGCTCACACTCGAAGAATCACTACCCTTTCCCGTGTTTCTAGATGTTCTACTTGAGGTATGGCTACTCGGTGTAGAAAGTGGTACCTAGAAATTCGAAGTGATATTACTAGATGAATGGGGATTCATTATTGTCTCGAAATTTGGATTGGGCTATGTATTTTTCATTTAAGGACTTGGGCAAAATTATTTTTATTTTTATTTTTATAATTTTTTTTGGATATTTGATTTTTTTTCTTTTTTTTACGTTTTTGGAATTTATTATTTTTACGGCTTTTTTAGAATTAGAGTCAAATTAAGATTAATTATACCTAACCTACAATCTATCTGATCCCCGAAAACGGGCCAAAAACTTGACAAGCAACAAAAAAGTGTGCTACTTGTTTACCTACAACTCAAGTGCAAGCCGATCGCTTAAGTAATAAACCCAGTAAGACGAGCTCGAATCCTCATGGAATAAAGAGCTAACGATTAAAATAGGGCCAACTTATTAAATCTAGGCTTCAACTCGTAAATATAAAAGAAATGGTGATGATTCTTACGTTAAATGATTTATAATTACTAGGCAAATTAAACTATGAAAATTGCAAATTAAACTAATTAAAGCAAATACTGAATTTTGGTTTTAAAATAAATTTGAAAAATGAGGCTGAGATCCATTCCCCCAAATCATAGGGTTCTTACGATAAATATAAAAATCTATGAATTATTTAATTAATTAAAAGAAAAATGACAATCCATTCGAAGCACCAAATATGTTTGGGTGTTAACGTGCGAGATAATTGATCAAGAAATTAATATGTGCAATTGATTTATTCACCGATACATATAATGCATCCTCAAACACTCGGGTTGATTTCAACAAACTGAGTTAAGAGGCCTACAATATTAGTCCCGATTAATATATCAAACTCAAGAAATTAATTCTTTAGTTATGACGAATTTTACATTTAAAGTAAAAAAACCTTAGGTTAGGTTCATGTTCCCCAACCTAAAAATAATATAGATTGACATGGAAATTAATTCTACGCAAATCATATTAATCATGCAAGTATTCATATTGAAATATCAAGAGGAAAAGGTTTAGAATTCGTTACTAGTTGAGAAGAAATTAAATTACATGAATAAAGTTCTTCACACCAAGTAAAAAATCCAAAAATTGCAAGAACTTGACTTTAATAAGGTGCAAATGATGACTTCGCCAGTAAATGAATCTCCAATGAATATAAATGAATTCTCTCCTTAATAATGTGTAAATTATATTTATTTAGACTCCTAAATGCACTATATAAGGGGAAAGGGGCCAACGTGCTAAGCATGAACCCTAACCACTCTAGCAACAAGATAGGAAAATATGGAAAATCCTGTAGAAAATCGAATCCAGAAGCCAAACCAAATCGTTTTGGACAAAATCCATCAGGCAAGCGAACCAATTCTCTCCAGAACCAAAACGGTTTAGTTCTTAAGACTGTTTTTTGCGCATGTAAATGGGACCATTTCTTCCTATGTTCTTGGAAACTCGAGATATTCAACTTTCATATTGGCTCCTTCTTCGGGTTTTGGTCAGAAAATTACTGTTTTTCTCTTGACTATCCTTTCTTGCATTGTTTTCATCGTTTTGCGCTGTTCTTTTTCGTCGAATTGCATGAATTACCTGTAACACATGAGAAATACACAAAACACGCAACACTTGCCAAAAGGTTAGTTGTAATAAATATGATCTAAGATTAGGATAAATGTGACGTTCGAGACAGTAAAAATGCCAAAATTAGAGAGATAAATATGAAATATTCGTGTCGAATAGTACGCCCTTCTAAGTAAAACTCGTGAGTTTTTTACAGACGACCAATTTATCAAAAGCTCAGATTATTAGTTTCTTGCCATCCATTGTCCGCACCTCAATTTATTTTTGATTATTTTAGGGATTTCAATGCATCAAGACAACAATTCGATACAAACGTAATATAATTTTTAACAACACATGATTTTAGGTATGCCCTTCGAAGCAAAACTCGTGAATTTTTTAAAAATGACCTATTTCTCGATAATTCAAACTTTTTAAGTTTTTTTCCTCTGTTGTCCCTCCTACAAGATATTGGGTCTTCCAATGCGTTAGGATAAAAATTATATATAAAAACGTTATAATTTTTCACTATGCATGACATCTAGGTATGCTCTTTATATCAAAACTACTGAATTTTATGAAGATGACCTATTTCCTAGTAGTTAAAACTATTAGGCTATTTCCCACCGTGGTCCCTGTACAAGATATTTTGGGACCATTTTGGTACTTATAATTCATCAAGGCAATAATTAGGTATAAAAATATTATAATTTTTCACAAGGCGTGACTTCTAGGTACGCCTTTTTAAGCAAAACTCCTGAATTTTTTGAAGAAGACCTATTTCCCAAAAATTCAGACTATTAGTTTCTCGCCATTTATTATTCGCACCTCAACTTATTGGACGATTTTCGAGTTTCCAATGCATCAAGACAAAAATTCGGGACAAACATGTTAAAATTTTCCGCAATGCATAATGTTTTTTAAGATGACTTATTTCTCGATAGTTCAAAATGTTAAGTTCTTTCCCTCCAAAGTCTCCGTTACATAATATTTTTGGACCACTTTGGGACTTCAAATGCATCAGGACAAAAGTGAGGTACAAAAATTTTACTATACATGACATATAATTATGCACTTCGAAATAAAACTCATGAATTTTGTGAAACGACCTATTTCTCGGTAGTTACAACCATTAGGTTCTTACCCTCCGTAGTCCCCCATACAAGATATTTTGGACAATTTTTGGGCTTACAATGCATCAAAACAAAATTTAGGTACAAACATGTTATAATTTTTCACTAATCACGACATTTAGGTACTCCCTTCAAAGCAAAACTCGTGAGTCTTTTGAAAACGACATATTTCTCGAAAGTTCAGACTATTATTTCTCGCCATCCATTAGTCGCACCTCAACACATTTTTTTGATGATTTTAGGGCTTCCAATGCATCAAGACAACAATTCGATAGAAGCATGATATAAATTTTAACGAAATGTAACTTCTAGGTATACCTTTCGAAGAAAAACTCATGAATTTTTTGAAGATGACCTATCTCTCACTAGTTCAAACTATTAAGTTATTGGCCTCCATAGTCCCGGTACAAGATATTTTCGGACCATTTTGGGACTTCCAATGCTTTTGGACAACAATAAGGTACAAATATGTTCTAATTTTCCACTACTCATGACTTCTAGGTACATCGTTCGAAGCAAAACTCATGAATTGTTTCAAGATGACCCATTAAAAGAGTGGTCCTTATGCGTGTGTTTCAAATCAAATTAATTTTCACTAAAAAATTATCCATCTTTTAATTAGCACCCAACCAAGTTGTGAAAAACAATTTTTACTTTAAACCATTTTTATCTTGATTAATCCTAAACATGCATCTAGTGATTAAAATAAGTAAAGTAAAGTAAAGTAAAGAATACTCACAATGCTGGATGCACGAGAAAAAACACAAGACGGGAAAAAAACTCGGACGGACCAAGCCAGATAATCACTATGAATGTAGAATTACAATGAACAGACAAAAGATTCACTCAATGACTCGATCCCCATGGGTCTTGACACTCTTCTAATCTTCAACCACTCCTCTCATAGTGCCCACGCAGAAAGTCCTTCTTCCACGATACTTGTCCATAACACACGCATCCACGTATGTCTTTTATACATCTACGATGTCGAATAAGAAGTCCTTCTCTTTTCTTCGCCGCAAAACCCAGATGTTCAAGTATAGAACAAACCTTCTTGGTGAAGCATGATCACATAAACATATAGTATTAATAACTTGAATCTTTACAAATTCTAAGGATGTGTTTAAGCTTTGAAACCTTAGAAAACATGTGCAAACAGGTTTCTGGATCATAAACTATTTTTCTAGAATGCACACACTTTTTAATTCTGACGAAACCACGCTTTAAATAGTAAAAATTCACCGTCTCGAAAACTGTGTCGCTCGAATGAGATCGACCTGTTGTTCGCGCGACATGGCTATCTCGCTTGAACTAGACAACTTGTCATTTGAACGATGCGCGTGTCAGTTTGACTTTTTCTTTAAAACGTCTCTTCCAAAAAAGAACCAATTAAGTCAAACTCTATTTCGATCTTATCAGAATAAAACATTGTTTAAAACATTTAAAACACTCTTAAAGAATTTTAAGACATTTTCCTTATAATAATTCATCCTTATCCTTTTATAAAAATAATTCCGAGCACCATTAATTATAAGCATTCATACCTGTGTGATCTCGGAATGCAATAAACTTGAAGACGAATAAACTTGCACCATATAAACTTTGGCATGATTAATTTTTTGAAGCTTTGCCGCAACGTCTTCAATTTCTTCAATACGTCATAGACCAAGTGGGATCGTGACAAAATAAAATCTCCTTATGACATATTACAAACAAAGTTTTTTTCATGGAATTAAGTCAAACAATACAGGGACTCAATTGAAAATTTATGTCCTTACAAATCTCCCCCTTTGACTACTCCGGGATAAAACTAAACCAGTGAAATGCCTGAGCCGGGCCGTCAAGCCGTATGATGCCTAAATACCATCCAATAAACCCAAAGTAAAAAATTACAGGACACAGACTAGTATATGTAGGACCGGAAAGCATGAAATGTCTGAATGTGATGTAGACTTGAAATCTCGAATCGCTAAAGCATACCTACACACATGAAACAGACAAACAAATACACAGTGAAGTATGGAGGAACAAATGAAACCAATATATATATATCCAAATGATACCTATTTTACAATAGATACCAATATGAGTAAATTCTGACAAATCTTTTATTAAACAATTGAGCAATAAAAATGATACCAATTTGTAATAGCAATTTGTAAAATATGTAATAAAAAACATGCTCAAAACATCTCCCCCTACATCACATACATCTCTCCCCCACTTTGTCTTGAATAGACAATCCGGTGAAAAGATAAACAAATCAATAAGTATCTAGCATGAGAATATACCAAATAAAAATCGCTAGATAATCATGAAGAAACTAGCTAAATATGATCAAGTAATGACAAATCTTTAGCTAGTAAACCAATGAATCACACTAAGAATATAGCAATTTAATCAGGTGTGATAAACGGAATTATATGCAAAACATCAGTATGAGGCATTAAACCTGCATATAAATCAGTTACTCCAGAAAGCTTCCAGTAGTACCAAAAAAATATACCAATTTTAACCAGAGGACTGCAAAAGCAAAAATCCCAGATTGTCGTTCGAACGAGCCAGGGACGTCACTCAAACGAGATGAGGACGTCGCTTGAACGAGACTTCTTGCGACAGAGATATGTCGTTAGAACGACTTCTCGCGACAGGCCAAATTATCCCAGATTCCCATAAATATCATATATTTTTGCCCAACGAATTTTTTTTCAGAAAAATCACATTGGAAGGACCTGACAGCAGCAAAACATTGCTAAAAAAGTAATCTTTTAACACAAAACACAAAAACGTATAAAAACTAACAATGTGAGTTACATGCAAACATAGTACCAATGTGCACACACATGGACATGGAATGTATGGGTGTGAAACTACAACAAATGAGTCACAATTCCAACACATCGAAACGATCAAGAAGTTCTAATTGATAGCAATAAATCATCGAACTTTATCATAGCCATATGATAATTAAAGTGTGAGCTTAATGAACTAAACGTACTACATGCACACAAATCCATATTTTTGACGATTCTACAAATAATGCATCAAATTGCAATGTTTCAACATTAGGATTAGATGTGCAAACTCGTTTAAATTTTCTCAAACCAAACTCCCTCATAAATATATATTTTTTCAAGTTCTTTTGAGGTTTCTAGCATTCTCAACTTAAAGAATATCTTATTGACCCTTTTTCTTAGCATTTTTCCTTTTCTTTTGGGCTCTTTTAAACGGTGGCTTTCAATTAGGTACCAATTCAAATCCTCAAGGTAAACGATTCTCACATGCACACTTCTCCTTAAGTCTACTTATGCATAGATGACGAGATTGAGATAAGAATGCCTCACCAAATTCAAATATGCAAGAGAAGTCAAACATCCATATAAACTCGTGCATGTGTGCAATATTATCATATATAGATAGTCAAATCAAACTGCATATCAACTTCGAAACTATCCCATATAAAAATGGTTAAGATCATTTTAAGTATCGATAATAATGACCAAATGTCCTAGCCATATGTATAATGAAATAATGGGGGGGGGGGGGGGGGGGGGGGGACCAAGAACACCAATATGCCATATCAAACATGTAAACTCAAAACATAAAACCAAAAATCTTTTTGTTTTTTCAAAAGTTTTCTCAAAAATAATTTTTTTTTGTATTTTTCAAATAAGACTCAAACGAATGAAAAACTATAATACAAAATGATACACATGTCAGTATACTAGCAATGAATATCATGAAGCAAACTAGCATATTATAAACAAGGAAACACTATCATCCTTTAGATTTAGCATGGGAAGAATCAAGTACACCCAAATGAGAATCATGAAGTTTTATTCCTAAAGCAACTAAATTCGATTTTCTAACTCAAATAGGTGTAAAACGACGCATGGGGATTTGGAGAACCGGGGCAAATTTATTCCTAAACTTCCTAGGAGCTTGTCTAAGGTCATAACAATAATGCCTAAGTTGACCTTTCCTACCACAAAACGTGCAAGTGTAGCGATGGTGGGAATGATTACCTATATGTGGACCTTTTCTAACCTTCCTAGTATTTTTCACACGTGCGGGGGGAATGGGAATAATTCTCTCATCAAAACCTATACCTCTCCTATCTTCCTTAATTTGGACGGTGCCTAGGATCTTATCTAACTTCTCTGACCTAGCCTCCAAATCAAAATTAACTCTAGATGAGTCTCTCAAGCTCTCCTCGAAATCATGAATCCTAGACTCGAGAAAATGCCTAGACTCCTTGTTGATGTAAAAAACTAGATTGCTCTAATTATTCAATCACAGATAAATAAATAAGACAAAGATTTTTAAAGTGGTTCGGCTAGGAATAAAGCCTACGTCCACTGTTATGTTATTGCTGAGTGTTTGCAGAATTCTTGATTACCAGTTCTCTCAAGAAATTCCGGTCCCCTTGAATGGGTTTAATACAAGGTATTTATAGACTTGAGGCTGTACATGAAAGGTTCAATACATTAAATGATATACATATGAAAGGGTAATACATTTAATGCAGCGTGTGCGTCAAGAATATAAGCATTCAATGAATATCTGAACTGTTGATTATCTGGCAATTAATGGTACGACCGAGGTGCAGCTCGGACCGCCATAGCTGCTAGCTGATCAGGAGTTCCTCGGAGAACTAGAGTACCTCGGTGCGCTAGAGTACCTCGGTGCGCTGGAGTTCCTCGGTGTGCTATAGTTCCTCGGTGTATCCTCGTTGCTCGGAAAGAAGCATGGTTGGTCGGGAAATGAACTTCCTCGCTGCTATCGTGCCACGTAGATTGACACGTGTCTTCGTATTATTCGTCCACATCAGCATATTAATTTTGGTATCAACACTCCTCAAACTTTAAAATTTACTTTTTCAAAGACTCCATCAAACCATGGAGATTATCTCTCTCACCCTCGACATAATCTAATCTATCCCTAAGAGTCTTCTCTCGTTCCCTAAGATCCTCAATTAAACTATCATTATTTTTTATAACACGCTCATTTAACTTAGCTTGCAATTTTACATTTGCCTTTTTCACCTTAACCGTCTCGGCATACAACTCATTAAATGCAACTTTAAATTCATTCACATCTATCTCCTCGTCGTCACTCTCTTCTCCCTCACTAACATGGGATTCACTCAAAACCTCCTCGGCAGTGTCATTCACATGAGAATCTTCGTCGCTTACATGGCATGCCATAAATGCAATAAATTTACGATAAATGGGGGAACTCTCTCCCTCTTTCGGATCACTATCACTTAAGGTGGCACTATATACAATGGGTTGCTTGCCCTATTTTTTAAGTCTAGTGGGACACTCCTTAACTTTGTGACCATACCCTTACCACCCAAAACACTTATTCGACTCATCTCTCTTAGGCTTCTCAAACTTATCCTTAGAGGTGGAATCAACTTTGTTGTTCTTGAATTTTTCAAATTTCTTGGCATCTTTCGATTGCTTTTGAAATTTAATAAATTTTTTTGCTAACAAAGCAACATCCTCAAAATCAGAATCGAAATCAGAATCTGAAACTTTTATTTCCTCCTTTTGGGTTTTCAAAGCAATACCCTTTTCTTTCTTAGGCGCTTGCTTGGAGGTAATCATGTCGATTTCATAGGTTTGTAAGTCACCTACAATCTCTTCTAGTTTTGTCGACTCTAACTTACCCAAGGAGTTTAAAATAGTCGCTTTCGCATCAAACCTACAAGGCAACGACCTAAGGACTTTCTTAATGACACGGTTGTCAGGAATTTTCTCACCTAGGTTAAACGACGAGTTGACAATATTGGACAACCTAGCATAAAACTCATCAAAAGTCTTACTCTCTAACATCCTAATGGCCTCAAACTGTGTAGTAAGATTTTAAAGTCTTGACGCCCTAACCGTACTAGTGCCCTCGTGAGTGAGTGCCAAAATATCACAAGCCTCTCTTGATGTTTCACAAGTCATAATTATATCATATTCTTCCGGTGTGACATGTGAAGAAATATTGTGCAAACCCTTAGAATTATATTGTGAAAGTCTATGTTCAGTTTCGTTCCATGACTCGACAGGATTTAAATTAGTGACCTCACCTAAAATAGTGGCAGGGGGTGTCCAACCTTTCTCAACTGCTAGCCACACACACTCATTAATAGATTTTAATGAACTTTTCATTCTTATCTTCCAATAGGTGTAATTAGTGCCATGAAAAATAAGAATTCGAAAAAGTTCGTTATTTATAAAATTCATCTTTGAACACACACGGGATCACAAAACAAATAAATTATGTTTTCTAGCTCTGATACCAATTTGAAAGAGTGGTCTTTATGCGTGTGTTTCAATCAAACCAATTTTCACCAAAAAATTATCCATCTTTTAATTAGCACCAAACCAAGTTGTGAAAAACCAATTTTTACTTTAAACTAATTTTATCTTGATTAATCCTAAACATGTATATAGTTATTAAAGCAAGTAAAGTAAAGTAAAGAATACTCACAATGATGGATGTACGAGAAAAAACTCAAGATGAAAAAAAACCTCGGACGACCCAAGCCAGACAATCACTATGAATGTGGAATTACAACGAACATACAAAAGACTCACTCAATGACTCGATCCCCACGGGTTTTGATGCTCTTCTAATCTTCAACCACTCCTCTCACAGTGACCACACAGAAAGTTCTTCCACGATACCTGTCCACAACACACGTGTCCACATATGTCTCGGTATCCACCGAATGGCTTTGATACGTCTACGATGTCAAACAATAAGTCCTTCTCTTTTTTTCACCGCAAAACCCAGATGTTCAAGTATAGAACAAACCTTTTTGGTGCATCAAGATAACATATACATATAATATTGATAACTCGAATCTTTCCAAACTCTAAGGATGTGTTTAATCTTTGAAACCTTAGAAAACATGTGCACACAGGTTTTTGGATCATAAACTGTTTTTCTAGAATGCACACACTTTTTAATTCTGATGAAACCACGCTTTAAATGGTAAAAATTCACCGCCTTGAAAATTGTGTCGCTGGAACGAGATTGACCTGTCGTTCGCGTGACATGTCTATCTCGCTTGAACGAGCCAACTTGTCTTTTGAACGACGCGCGTGTCAGTTTGACATTTTTTTAAAACGTCTCTTCCAAAAGAGAACCAATTAAGTCAAACTCTATTTCGAGCTTATCAGAATAAGACGTAGTTTAAAACATTTAAAACACTCTTAAAACATTTTCCTTATAAAAATTCATCCTTATCCTTTTATAAAAATAATTTCGAGCACCAATAATTATACACATTCATACCTGTGTGATCTCGGAATAAAATAAACTTGAAGACGAATAACCTTACACCATATAAACTTCGACATGATTAATTCTTTGAAGCTTTGCCGCAACGTCTTCAATTTCTTCAATACATCATAGACCAAGCGGGATCGTGACAAAATAAAATCTCCCTATGACATATTACAAACAAAGGTTTGTTCAAGGAATTAAGTCAAAACAATACAGGGAATCAATTGGAAATTTATGTCCTTACACCTATTTCTCTCTAGTTCAAACTATTAGGTGCTTGCCCTCTATGGTCCCCTATAAAAGATATTTTGGACCATTTTGGGACTTCCAATGCACCAGGATAACTACTAGGAACAAAAATGTTATAATTTTCCACTATGTATGACATGTAGGTTTGCCATTCGAAGCAAAACTCATGAATTTTGTGAACACGACATATTTTTTGATAGTTCAAACTATTAGGTTTTTGCCCTCCGTAGTCCCCCATACAAGATATTTTAGGAACATTTTGGGGTTTACAATGCATAAAGACAATAATTAGGCACAAAAATATTATAGTTTTCAACTAGGCACGACTTCTAGGTATTCCCTTCGAAGAAAAACTCGTGAGTTTTTTTAAAGACGATTTATTTATCTAGTTTTTCGCCATCCATTGTACGCACCTCAACATATTTTTGGACAATTTTTAGGCAATAGTTCGATACAAAAATAATATAATGTTCAACTACGAGAGACTTTTAGGTAGGCTCGTCGAAGCAAAGCTCGTTAATCTTTTAAAGATAACCCGTTTCCTAGTAGTTATAATTATTACGTTCTTGCCCTCCGTAGCCCCCTATAGGATATTTTGGATCATTTTGGGACCTCCCATGCTTTTAGACAACAATTAGGTACAAAAATGTTCCAATTTTTCACTAAGCGTGACTTCAAGGTACACTGTTCAAAGAAAAAGTTATAAGTTTTTTGAAGACGACCTATTTTTTCGTAGTTCAAACTATTAGGTTCTTGCCCTCCGTAGTCCCCCATACATGATATTTTTGGCCATTTTTGGACTTTCAATACATGAAGAGAATAATTGGGTACAAAAATGTTATAGTTGTCCACTATGCACGACATCCAGGGTCGCCCTTCGAAGCAAAATTCATGAATTTCGTGAAGACGACCTATTTATTCTTAGTTCGAACTATTAGGATCTTTTCCTCTATAGTTCCCCATAAAAGATATATCTGGACCATTTTGGGACATCCAACGCATCAGGAAAATAATTAGGTGTAAAAATATTATAATCTTCCACCATGCGCGACATCTAGGTGTGCCTTTCGAAGCAAAACTCTTGAATTTTGTGAAGACGACCTATTTCTCCGTAGTTCAACCTATTAGGTTTTTGCCCCCCGTAGTCCCCATAAAAATATTTTTTGGCCATTTTGGGGTTTACAATGCATCAAGATAACAATTAGGTACACAAAACATTATAATTTTCCACTAGACGTAACTTATAGGTACGCCCTTCGAAGAAAAACTTGTGAATTTTTTTAAAGACAACCTATTTACTGAAAGTTCAAGCTATTACTTTCTCGTCCTCTGTTGTCTGCACTAGAACATATTCGGTACAAAAATAATATAATTTTTAAGTACGCACGACTTCTATTTATTCCCATTAAATCAAACCTTATGAAGTTTTTGAAGATGACCTATTTCTTGATAGTTGAAACGATAAGGTTCTTGCCCTCCTAGTCCCCATACAAGATATTTTGGAGCATTTTAGGACTTCCAATGCTTCTGGACAATAGTTAGATACAAAATGTTCTAATTTTTCACTACGTATAACTTCTAGGTACACTATTTGAAGCAAAATTAGTGAATTTTTTGAAGACAACCTATCTCGTTCTGGTTCAAACTATTAGGTTTTTGCCCTCCATAGTCTGCCATAGAAGATATTTTTGGACTATTTTGGTACTTCCAATGCATTGGGAGATCAATTAGGTACAAAATGTCATAATTTTTCACTATGAATGATATATAGGGACGCTCTTCGAAGCAAAACTGCGAAATTTTGCGAAGACAACCTATTTCTCGGTAGTTCAAACTATTAGGTTCTAGTCCTTCGTAGTCTCCTATACAACATATTTTGGGACCATTTGGGGGCTTACAATGCATCAAGATAATAATTAGGTACATAAATATTATAATATTTCACTAGGCGTGAATTCTAGGTACGCTCTTTGAAGCAAAACTCATGAATTTTTTAAGTTTTATTTTTACTTACCCCCACTTTATAATATCATATTTGACATAATCCCCAGTTTCATAATATCTTAAACATAACCCCCCCAAAACTAACAGACCTCTAACTTCATTTGAACCTATCTATTTCAATATTAGACTTAACCTTCAAACCAAAATTTTGACCAAAATACCCCCACACTTCGGGGTCGTTTGTTTTTACCTCTTAAGTCTGAATCTGAACCATTCAGACTTAAGAGGTATCAAAAAGTGTTTGTTTTTTTAAATGATTAAGAGGTTAACGGTCATATTTGCCTCTTAATGATTAAGAGGTAGAGTTAGGTCTGAAGTCTGAATCAGTCTAAATACATTCATTCAGAAGTATATTCAGACGTAAAAACAAACACATTTTTCAGATTCAGATTTCAGACTTCAGATTCAGTCTTCAGATTTCAGATTCAGACTTCAGATAAAAAAATAAACGCAACCTTCATCTTTTTTCCCAAATCAAAACCTTAATTTTAGTGAAGTGATCGAAATATTTGCATTATTTTTCCTATTAACAGACACGCACACGCACACGCACACGCACACATACATATAAAATATGGGAAACTTTAGATGACCCGCCTCCTAGCCCGCCTGGAGACCGCATTTTACCTCTTTTTTTTTAAGCTTATTATTCTTTTGTTCATATAAAAACGGTTTTTTATATGAAAAAAAAAACATTTTTTATAATAAAAAAATATTTTTTATATAAAAAAAACAGTTTTCCTATTAATATAATTTTTTATATTTATTAAAATTAAACAACTTTTAATTAAAATTATTTTTTTTCATAAATAAAGAAAACTATGTTTATTAATAAAAAAATCTATAAAATGATATTTTTCAATAAAAAATATGTATTGGACATAGGCGGTGAATGCGCTTATAATGGGAGTGAATGCGCTTCATAGGCGGTTCGAAGGCGGTTCCCATGCGGGCTACGTAGAAAATATATATTGGACACCGCCTAAAACATTTGACATACTCTTGATTACTTATATGAATCTGATAACTGGTTTGATCTGATTTTGATATTCTCACTCATCTAGTTTTCGTAATTGGATCGGACGGAACAGGTATGATTCTTTACTCTACTTGGTTTCTGAGTTATACACCTGTAGGTTATTATTGTCTGTCATATACAATTGATTTATACATCATAGAATCATGTGTAGGCGTAAGGAATGTCGCCCAATCCAAAAGTTGTGAGAGCGTTTCGGGCTATGAGAGATATTGGAATTCCTGAAGAAAAAGTGAAACCGGTCTTGAAAAATCTGCTAAACGTGTTTGAAAAAAATTGGGAACTTATTGAAGACGAAAACTATAGAGCCCTTGCAGATGCTATATTTGAGACTGAGGAAGCACAGGTGCATTCTTTTTCTCTTTTATTTTTCATCTTTTCGGAAAAACTCAACCTTGCAATTTTTCCCAAAAAATACCTAACTATTTTTATTGCAAGTTGCAACACCATCTAATTTTGTATATTTTCTTTCAAAGACCCACTTCTAGGGATTTTTTAATTTTTAGTAACACACACCGGGTATCTGCAACAAAATGCACTGTTTATTTTTTTTGGCGCTAAAATTTGTTCAGTATTAGCCTGCAAAACTGTAGGTTTAATTTTTTTTTTGTTGCACTTTACCTTTGTTTTGGGTGAATCGCCAAAAAATTATTGAACTATACAGTTTTTTGCAGAAGCTCCCTGAACCATTTTTAATGCAAAAAACAACACCCTGTACGAGTCATTTTGTTGCAAGATCCCCTTAGGGTGACCTTTAACCTATGAAGCACGAACACTCTCGAAGAGTGAATCCAATTTGACATGTTTCGGACATGGGACATGCTAGGGACACACGTGTCCTTGAGTATCCTATATTTCTATTTACATAGGACACGTGGGGACATGTAAGGACACTTTAGGATACTCTGGGTCACTTTTTGAACACACGTGTTTTTTTAGTATTTTGAAAATTTAAAATGGGTCAAATATTTAATAACTTGAAACATTGATTGTAAAACATAAAAAGAAAAAAGAAGATACCATTTGGTTAGTATTTGTTCACGAACAAAATGATCTCAGACTCAAGTTTCAAACAACTTCTAGCTTTTGGAAACCAGCCCACTCGCTCGCGACGTTCCATTGGAGGGAGGGTTGTCGCGACCATATTCATTCTATTTTTGATTTTATTGAATTGTATCCTTTTCTTGTTAAAATCTGTGTTATTACTGTATGTGATTGAATTCCATGTCAAGTATATTCTATATTTTTAATGGAACAAAATCTGTTTATCTGATTGGGAAGTCTCCCAGGCGGATGCCCGTTTTAACCTTTAATAATGGACCAACTATAATACATAAAAATTATCACCAGTTCAGTGTTCAAAAGTCGAAGCCTATAGTACATCCACATTTCTATGCTCCGCTTGTCTTGTTGATCATTTGGGATTTATACTGGGATGGAGAAGAACCCACATGTCAGGTTGAATACAGTGGTAGTATGGCACAAAAATTGGTCAAGTTAGGTTCCTTTCAACAATGAATATGACAAAAAGTAAAAATAGGACATAAAAGTATTGAATGAAGTCTGATGGGGCATGAGAGAGAGTAGCTTCATTAGTACATTTGTTAGTCTGTCAGTTAACAAAAAGACGTTTCCCTTTTCAGATCTTTTCTCTTATTTTATTAATACATACTTAAATATATATATATTTTAGGTATCCTAGCGTATCGTATCCATTATTTTGGAGAAATCACGTATCTTGTATTCCGAGTCTTGTCGAGTTTATGCTTCATAGCTTTTAAGTGATGATTTTTAGCGCCACATATTAGGTTCTTTGCACCAAAATGTGTGGTCCAGTTTTTCTTTTATTAAAAATAAAAATTGTAGAGGGGCTTTCTTGGGAAAAAACTGCATAGTTGAGGGGAGTTTTTTTTACCCCCCCGCTTTTAAATTCAGAATGTTTATTTCCTTTGTTTTTTTTTCACGACCTTTAATTTTCGTTAATGTTTTTTAATTACTTTCATCTTTCAGGAAGCAGAAAATAAGAAGAACCTTGTGGATACTGAAGTAAGTGATATTCATCACGCTTGTACTGATTATGGATCCTGTTTCTACGCTTGGTCACTTGTTCACCATATATCTTTGTGTGTATTGACTTTATTTGTCTAGCGTGAGGTAGATTTCGAGGAAGAAGCTCAGGAGCATGAGGAGCCTGAACGCCCTTTAAAAAGGTTGCGCTTACGACACCAAGATGGTCAACCTTCACCTTCGGTCAGTAACTCGAGTCCCAGCTTGGGTGGAACTTTACTTAAAAAGCCTAAAGTTGAGGGATCTGATCTGAACTCTGAAAAACTGAGGATTGAATCCGAGCCTGTTTCACCCCAATCACTTAGTAGAAAGAAAGGAAAGCAACCTGTTTCGCCCAATTCTCAGCCTAGCGTTTCACCTATTCGTCTTAGAGACAGAGGAAAGGAGCCTCTATTACCTCAAATTGCTTCTGGGGAGAAGAGGGCAAATTGTGAGAGATCATCAAACGCTGTGATCATTAAAGAGCCCAAAGTTGAACCTGGAATTACTCTTTCGCCCAAACAGAAGGTGCCAGCTACTCGGGCATTGGTCAAACCTAAAGATGAGCCTGTTACTGATGGCATACCACAATTTGAGGTTCTTATTGCAGTGATACATCCGGGTAACTTTCACTCTTTCAGTTCAACTATGATTGATTTCTTTTTTGCTGTCTAGTTATGATGACTAAGGATCTGATGTCAAATAGAAACTTGAGAAAAATAATTAATTTATAACATGTGGAGCCATTTAAATACTCAAAATTTATGGAATTGATAGAGGTTATGTCCAAGACTACGTGTGGCCGTAATTTAACATTGTAAAATGATCCGGATAGCTCAAGAGAAGCTCAACCCAGGCTGAGAAAGCTTGTCGGAGTTCTTTAATGAAATCAGATGAGCTGAGATTGACTAGAGGGAGTCATCTGTACTTTTTCCCTCAACGTTCAATTATTTGCATGTTTCGTCTCTACTCTCAATATTCAATTATTTGCACCTTTGGTCCTATCCCCCCTTCATTTTGAGTTCGCTCGTCTTGTATTTTTCTTAGGATCAGTCTTCATTTAGATAGATTAATATCAGCGAGTCCAATCTCTCTAAGAATACAGACTCTTCCTCTCTCTGTGAGTCGTGCAAGGGCAGAGGTGGTTGGGTTCCTTCTCCAGGTTTTCCCATGTAAGTGCCTTTTACCCTCTGATTGAGACTGTTAGTGGGTGTGGAGTTGAGTATCTCTAAGGTTGAAGACGACTCTTCCTCAAATCCTCTTCTCATTGGCCTCCTTTTGTTTTGCTATAAAAGGCTGAGTAAACATCTTCAGAAGGAGATGCCAATCTGGAAAGCAACATTGTTTCCGTATTTTCTAATGAATGTCATGATAATTTATACAGGGGGTCATCTATAGGCATGTACATGGGGGTATGAACTGAGTTTGACATTGGCGGTCTCTCTTCATATTTTCTCATGGCTGATTATCTTTAATCTCATGCTATTGGGTCGGATATGATGGTAGGCCATTGAGGGAAGACGAGAGTGGGAATGCTTGCTTGGGGCCTCTCTTTGTAACTAATACTATTACTTTTGAGATGAATTAGAGAGAAATTGGATAATTGGCCTTTCAACATGTTATTGTTGTGCATTTCAAATTAAATTGTTTTCGCTCCCAACTACACATGAAATTGGTATCAGAGCGACGTTCGCTCCTGATGTGCTCGCTGATATGGTTGCTGTAGAGCCATGGACAAGGCTTAGGAACCGGTGAGTCACTCCTCCAAATCATAATGTCCTCGCGCTCGTGGTCATTCGACATCACCATTGTTCTCATCTCGAAACCCATGTATGTTGTTCCGACATTAAAGCCCGGCCCCTACCCTTCGGCGCACCCTACCGAAGGCAGGCGGACTACACCGAGCCAAGTGGCCTTGGATCTAAGCAGAGCCTAACTAAGGGTAACGAAAACCTTAAATCCAGAACAACAAACCCCATTCGAGCAAAAGGGTATATGCTTTGTAAAAATTACTATAAACGGATTATTATGGCTATTTTCATTAGAGTTAGGTGGCCATAACCATTGTTAATACCTTCTAAATCGGCTTGAGAGAGAAAATGGTTTGAGAAGTTTGTCTAGGGTTTTAATGAGAGAATAGTTTGAGAGAGAATTGGCTTGAGAGAAAATGGCAGTGACTCCAATTTGAGTGTGTAAAATATATATACCATGTGGGGGTCTTTAGCAAAAAAATGTAAACAACTCTTATGGTATTATGGAGTAAAATATGGGGTGCCCTTAGTGCCCAACGTTTATGTATAACATGTTGCAACTCTGATATTATACTATTTTTATACAGAAGTGGACCATTTTGTTATTATATCTAGTAAATCTTCGGATAAACCATGATAAAATTACAAAGTTTAACTAGTCGGATTTAACTAGTTTGGTAATTATGGTATTTTCAAGTGCGTAAACTTGAGGAAAGGAATGTTAATAGCCTAGTTGTGAAATGAGTATTAAAAATGTGTATATAAAGTGTGTTTTACTTAGAAAAAGTAAAAAGGAAATGAAACAATTATTTTCATTAAATGGAGAATAACGGGTATTTATACAAGTAATAAATACGGTGTTACAACGGATATTTTAGTAAAAACGACGATTGGATCACAAAGGAATTATCTTAATGAAAGTGAAAGAATTTTCATAAAGGAGTTACCAGTAATAAATTTAAGAAGGGCGCAGAGCCCTAGGGTGGGGCTTCGACTTAGATCCAAAATAACCGGTCAGTTAAGCAATTGGTCACGGCATCTATGGCGTACAGTATAAGCCCGTGAACATAAAAGGAATTTGGTATACTCTAGAGAAAGGATAATTGATTAATACATGATTACGGTGTTGGTATTCCGGGTATGAATGACATGGACCTAAGGTATGGATAATTGTGTAAATAAATGACTCAAATCATAACGGACTTTCAATTTAACAAAGTGTGAGTCAGATTAGTTTCATGAAATGGAAATTATTAATCTATACAGGTTAACTAAATTAAGAAAAATAGTATGAATTGGTTTTACTGTTGGAATTTAAAAATTACATTAAAAAAATGGTTTCTTTATCGTTGGGACTAAATAACTAATTTTGGTATAAATAATATATTTTACTATTAAATATAACAATGTGTTATTAGTGTTATCGCGGTATTTTGAATTATTAGTTTGTGCATATTACTATTATTAATAATAGTACTTGTATGATGATGGCCACTATTGCACTTTTTCATTCCGTCGTTTGTTTCTTATATATATCGATGTGTATATTTATATATTGTTTCACCCTACTGGGCATTTGTGTTCAAACCTTCATTTGTTACGGAAAGTACCCAAGAGTAGAGAAGCGCAATTAGATCAAGATTTTATGAGGTATGACATATTTTAGTTGCGTTGATCACTTAGATCCCAAAGGCACACTTAAGGGTCACATACACTGATTAAATATCATAGGGCTATTGAAAGTGGACTTATATGCTTACTTAATAATTAACAAATGTTATAAAATCAAGTAGATATAAATCTAGGTACTCAAAGAATTCACAAGATTCACATTAACGTGATCGGTTCTGACCGAGTCAACCCACAAATTACTCAATATCCGGATTGGGACGTTATAGGCTTGTCAACCAACAAATTACCATGGGAAAGGTGGGTTATGTTCATTAAACCCAGACTAATAGGAATGGGACTTGACCCAATAGGTCCGGTATGGGGTCCAAATCCTTTACAAAAACTCAAGAAGCCTAACCACAATACCCCATGTTCACGTCATTGAAATTTACATTTCAGCCCCTGAACTTTCAGAAACTCCAAAATCTACGTCGAAATTTTTTTAAAATTATATTGCAGACCTCCAAACCCTCAATTCAAATCCAACTTCATTCCTCGACACCTAGTCCTATCTTGATATGTGGAACGAAGGTAGTGATGTTGATTATGAGTATGACATGGAGGTTTGTACCGAATTTAAACGGTTGAGTCGTATTGTCAATGACGAACTCCAAGTGCGCATCGACCGATTGGACTAAATAGGTAACACGCCACATCGAGAGCTTTGGAGCTTTCAATTCAGTTCCATCTCCATCAAGGAGTATGAGAAGCAACACCGCCTTCTAAATCTATGCCGCGTGGAGTTCCTTGAGCTAGATCAGCGTGTGATCATTGGGTACGCGAGCGATCAAGGCCTTTTTAGCCCAATATTTTGACTATTTGTCTACTGGGTTGATATCCCCTTCGGCAGACATAGCTTCCATGTACAGCGATGCTCACTCCCCTATCACGCATGGCTATGCCTTCCACGAGGATGATGAGGAGTCATCGAAGGATGGTATTGATCTCGAATTCTATCCTTGTGGTTTCTTTCCCATCTATGAGGAAAATAAATGAATTACTCGTAAACAGTTCCGAGATTTGGAGAGGACTTCTTTCCCATCTTCGGGGAAACAGAAGTTGGGTTGCGCATCGAAGATTTCTTCGGCACCTTTATTGAGAATAATTAGGTGATCTCCACCCACTTCAGAGAGGTGAATCCGTATTACCTAAACGATTTCTTCCCACTCTTCATGAACGGTGATGCTGCGGTTGAGGATATTTCTTCGGGTGGTTGTTCTGTGATCGATTAGTTTTTGCAGGTTGATATGGCGTATGTGGAACTATTTTGGGAGGCGTTTGAGCGTTTGGTTGTCGAGTTGAAGCGCCCCCAATTTCAAGGCCGCGCTCTTTCTCAACAGCCATGGTTGGACTTCATGACTCCTCCTCGGGCCTTATTGCTATCCGAAATGCAAGCGGTTTTCAAGGACGACTTCCCTCTCAAGTGGGGGAGTCCATTGATGATTGTTTTTCTCTGTTGTCGCCTATGAAGCACGGACACGTAATACGTGTTTCGACACGGGACACGCGACACGTGATTGATCCAAAAACTAGGATACGACACGCTATGATACGTATAATATATAATATATATTTAAATATATATTAATGAAATAAAACAGATTTTTTCTATAAAATACATTATTAGAGCATTCTTAACATGAAATTAAGAAAATGGACCGTACAAAACAAAATTCAAACACACTTTGACCCTAAGAATCATAAATAAAACACAATCACCATCATTTGAGTCAAAGCTGACTCGTTGCTTCCGGGAGAGTGTTCGTGTTTCATAGGTGTCCGACACGTTATTGGACATGAAACGTTGGCTTCCGGCATAGTGTCCGTGCTTCATAGGTTGTCGCCAACCTTCAATGCTCGGGATAATCTTTTTAAAGTGAGGGAGAATGATGCACACTGCCTCATGAAGATTATTTGTATTTTTTTAATGTCTAGTTTAGTAATTTTCCTCTTTTAGTTAGTATAGGTGATTCAGGGTAATATTCCATTGGCCTCTAAACATGTTTTGCTCCCTTGTAACTACTACTTTTACGCTTCTAGGCGTGAAAAACAGCCTGGAGGCTTAAGCCTCAGGAACTTTGTTAGACCGTCTCCATTCATAGTCCATTCTCTCTAGGTCATCACCATTGTTAAACGTCGTCTAAGTTTTTCATGTGCTCTCTCTCACTCTCTGACATTGATTATCGACCTTTTTAGTGGTGATGTTACATTATTTATGGTGTTAGTATTATTGAATATGAATATTTTTGTGTGAGAGATGATAGGCAGGATATAGAATTTTTTTGAAAACATACTGGTGATTTTTTCTTCAAGTTACGTCTGCCTTGATGCTTATCCTCACCTCACCCAGGCAGAACGCTTTAAATCCATTTTGCGTATATTTAAACATTGCATCGAGCAAACTTATGACGTCTCCCTTAACCTATATTAAGTTTTAATAACCCAGTTTATGACTAGCTCGAGATCTCCTCCTCTTCAAATTAGTTGAGATTGAGCAGTGCCTGCTTGTTCTACATCAGTATTCCATATGATTGGTCCCTCTCAAATTTTATTGGGTCAATGGGTGGCCTTTAGTTTTGGGTAACTAGAAGTTCTGGAAGGAAGGGGTCTAACCATCAGACATCTAGACACATGTTGATATGGACTTGTATATTTATTTCTTTGATGGGACCATATTAAAAACATTGATGTTATAGTAGTCATTTGATGAACCAATTCATCATTTCCCATTAATTTGTGATTTGCATTGGTTCCTGCATTACTTTTTGTTCAATATTTTGATATATATTTTTTTGTTGAATATTAAATTACAGTCATTGATTTGTTTAAATTTTGCAGAGCCATTATCAAAAGGGAATTCTTCAATTGCAAATGGTTCAAACGGAGAATCACATGGTCCTGAGCCCCTAACCTCGCAGTCTATAGATGCCGTGGATAAAAATGATGAAATTGCGGCTCCATCAATTGAAACAGGACCCAGTTGCAACCTCGCTAAAATCCCGGATGAATCTTCTGCTAACTTAGAAATTGCTTCCTCATCCTCTGGAGAGCTGAAAATTTCTCTGACCTGGAACTCTGCTCTTGGACGACCTGACTTTCACATGCCTAGTCTAGATTCAGTTCTAAAAGCCATGGAGGATAAATGTCTCAGATCATACAAAGTCCTTGACCCAAAGTTCTCTGTAACGAAACTAATGAAAGATATGTGTGAGTGCTTTTTGGAACTCGGAACTGAACCCAATAATGAATCACAAGAAACACTAAATGTTGCACCGACTAATGATGTGTTTGAAAAATATTGTGCAGTGGAGGCTGTAGGTACTGAAGGAACGGTGTCTAGTCTTTCTAATGGTACAGAAAATATTCAGTGTGATGCTGAGGTTGTGCTGCCTCAAATACCAAGAGTTCCTCCACCTTGCAATAGTGTGGATGATGGTGCAATTGACAGTGCTGCCTCAAATACCAAGACTTCCTTTACCTTGCAATAGTGTGGATGACCGTGTACAGTCTGATAAGGATACGGAAATGGTGAGTATATGTATCCATTACGGATAATTCGTATCTGGTGTATTCAATTCATATTTGCGAATATTCGTTTTCTTGGATATTCATATCCCATATCCGTAAAATAATTAAATTTTAGATTTTACAATTATGTTATTTATATAACTTGGTTTTATATATTAATTTTATAATGAAAAGATCTACACCAATGATTTAACATATGTTAGCCACTTATTTTGAATATAACTAAAGTTAGTCGCATGGAAAGTTTAGTCAATAAAATAAAGAACTCACATAATTTAAAAAGTGGTGTAGTTATTGGGAATTATGATTAGGGTGTGGACTTCATCACGTTATCACTTCACAACATATGTGCTTCATATCCTAAAGTCTACTTTAATTTGTTTGAAGTTCGACTCTGCATTGAGAAACGTTGATGAAGGGGAGACAATTCTGTCACTTTGAAAAAACATGAAAAATCTACCCAAAACAATATGAAACTGAGTTGGCTAAGTTGACGCTTAGTTCAAAACGAAGCACCGAGTCCTCTTCTTCCTTAAAATGAACCAAATTTATCAAAAATTTGTTGAGGAACACGTATAGTAGATTGTGATTAAAACGAAGTGAGTTAGATGAGTGCAATATATGCTCATATAGATACTGTAAAAGTATAAGGATATTATTCGAATCCGAAAATCCGGGAAGTTACAGATAGGGAGAGTAATATGTATTTTTTGGTCGGATACGGATACGAATAGTGCATTTTAAAATGGATTGGGATAATTAATATCATGGTATTTCGTATGATAGGATTTCGTGGGAATACTAATTATCCAAAAGCCCAAAACAGATGAAGAGTGTCATGGAAAATGGGATAAGGTGCGTACATGTAACCTATACCACGTGTGAAGATTGCTGACCTTTCAGAAGGATAAAAAAATAGAGAAGGGTGGTTGTTGGAAGTATACACATAACTGTTGGACGACTGGACCCTTGTGAATGTTCCAAATTCTAGTGATGGTTGTTTTGGGAGTCCTAACTTAAAGCTAGGTTCTTGTAAACGAGGAATAAATGAATAATCATTGTTGCTTTGATACTTGATAAGGTTTTAGGATGTCTAATTTCAGCATTAAAAGTTATCATAGTGTTGAGGTCTTGTAGGTGAGGATGATGATGCGGTTTGCTAATACTTGTTGTATATGGTATATAATCATCTTGCAACTTGCAACTCGAACTAATTATTCTACCAATTTTACCAGTTTCATATGTTGCGGCAGCTAGGATTAGTTTATCTTTGTTTCATACTATCTTTACATGCTCTCCATTTCAGTTGTGCTTGTTTGTTAGTGGCTTTATTTAATCGTATAACTACAAAGTAACAGTATACTGTAAAATACCATTTAAATTTTGGGCTCTACGTGTTACATTCGGTATGCCTCGATTTTTCTTCTTGCAGTGCTGACAAATATTGTTCTGCCACAGGATCCAGATCTTCAGCTAGGAGATGAACGCGTGGGGATCATCTAATCATTAGGTATTTATCAAGTAATGATCTCTCCCTTGATGACGGGAAATGGGATGTCTTTTTTTTTTTTTTGGGGGGGGGGGGGGGGGGGAGGTGGGGGTATCATCCTATTTGTGTCATGGATGGTACTCATAACCTTTGGTTACTTAGTTATGGACCCTTTTGCCGTATTTTGGAGGTAGAAGTTCAGACTCATCTGCCTTGTGCGTGGGTTTGTGTATATGCCAGCATAGGCTTTGTGAACTTGCTCTAGGAATTTCATGCCCCTCCGTTGGTTTTTGTTTTTAGTAATAATAGTTGAACTTCAAGTTTTGAAATGGCTGCTTCAACGTTTTGAGCAGGTTATTTGCCATATTACTTTCTGCTGCTGTTGGTTTTTTGTGGTATCACCGTTCAACTCAGTATTTTAGCAGGGGTGTGTAGTGTTGTGTTATCATATTGCAATAAGATATCATATTGCAGAGCCACTTCACTACTTAGGTGTCAAACATACACGAAAGAACCAGTTACACTTCAAAAGTGACAAATACGTGGGACGTGGGACGCTTGTTTGAGAAGACTCCAGTCTTGTAATTTTTATATATTTTTCACGTTTTATCATTACTAGAATAAATGGATATTCTTTAGGAGTATTTCTTAAGGAGAAGAGGTGTTTTACTAGTAACAATAGTAGGGATATAGAAGCTTCCAACTGTTGTCATGGCTTAGGTGTTTTACTAGTAACAATAGTAGGGATATAGAAGCTTCACAAATAGAGGTGAAGCATATATATATATATATATATATATATATATATGATACCTCCCTCTAATTGTGTAGACAAATATGTTGAACCTTATTAAATGTACATAAGGGAAGGAAAAGGATTTAACCAAAAATAAAACTACCAACAATATACATGAATCAATGTGCATGGGGTTGTTTCACAATTTTGCGAATCGGACCCTATCCCAAAACCTTCTGCCCACATCCGTTCACACAAGGTTGTGTTACAGTCATGCATATGGGATCTTGTTTGTAACCTAACAAACTAAAAATGAGGTTGAAATATCCAATCTCACCCAAAACCTATTCAACTTGACCTTTTTCACACCATATCATCTTTAAATGTTATAATGATGAATTACTTCTCAATATGGCTTATAAACTAGGATATTGTCAAAACTATAACTTGTATACACACCTTAGAATGATGAATTACTTATATATCATATTCATTACATATTTTCTATTTAAACCGCCCATTACATTGATACTCTCATATCTATCATTTATAACAGGGGCAAGATATTTTCAGAATTCTTAGGTTTGAAGATTTATAATATAGGAGTGTCTTTTGACTTTTGTTGGGCTTATGTCATTTGTATTCTTGGGTTTATATTTGATACCAAAAAGATTATTATATGCTCCTTATAATATATTTGTTGCCATGTGAGTATTGCCATGTGAGTATTATTATATGCTCCTTGTAAGACTGGAGACTTTTTGACATGGTATGCGGAAGCGTTGTTTTGACTAATAAAGAAGAATTTGACTCAAACTCTCAGTTATCATTCATGTTGTTATTGATTAACTTATTTCTTTTTCCAAAAGGGGTAAACTATTTATTGGGATGGGGATAGAGAATAAACCTTAAATATATATATATGAAGCCTTAAACCTCTTCTTAAAATTCTGCACCAGAAACTCATGACAAAGAACCAAAATCTGTTCCATGATCAGCATAATTGGACAGGGACGAAGCTTAATATGGACCATTAGGACCCTGGGCTTTGTCCCAGCCTTCATTACATCCTTGCAAAAAGGCCGATCAGGCCAAATGTTTAAACAGGCGCGAGGCGGAGGCGAGGCGTAAGCCTCTCATTTAAAAAAAAATCAATAATATATTATAAAAACAATTTCCATAAATCATAAAAATTATGTAACATAACAATTTTCACCAAAAAGATCCATATTGACATCACTAACACTAAAATAGGTCTAATATCACCAATAATATTAATCAGTATATTTAATTAAATCAATAAATATATTCCAGTATCATTATCAAGTAATTAATTATTTAGTTTATAATGATTAATAATTTTGTACGAAAAAACTATATGAAAATATTTCTATCAATCATATAATCAAATTAATATATATATATATATATCTATATTTATTCAAAGTACAAATTGAATAAATGTAAAGGAATGTTTAAAAAACAATTTAATTAGTACCATATATATATAATCAAATTGGTGCACATATATCTTCAAAGTGTGTATGTAGACCAACTCTCTCTCTCTCTCTCTCTCTCTCTCTCTCTCTCTATATATATATATATATATATATATATATGTATATATATGTATGTATATATACGTATGTATTAAAATAACCAAAAAACGGAGTTCGTGATAGAAGAATAAAAGTTTGTGCCTCAATGAGGCGAGGCATTGAGCATCGAGACGCATTGAGCCGTAAGCCTCTTTTTGGCCCTTGAGGTTTAAGCCTCAGGGTGATTTTTCCCTGAGCGCCTGGAGGCGTAAGCCTCAAGTGATTTTTTAAACATTGATCATACATTAGGAACTTTTTAGTTTCTTGCATAAGAAATAAGAGATTTCAATAATCAAATGAGATACAAAAGTAAAGGAGGTCAATTCCAATTCCAATTCCAATGAGTATAACTTCACAAAGGCATAAAAAACAACCTAAATTGAACTATGAACAGGTACTATAAACATTTATCCCACGAAAAGAGACATAAGCACAAACATAATTCCTTCAAAGCATGGGAACAAAAGATCCCAAGTCAACACCCAAATTTAATGTTTTCTGACAACTCTTATTTTCAATCATCATTTCTTAGAAGATTCTTGCGTTTCTCTCATTCCAAAGGATCCAAAATATAGCCATCACTATGAACCTGCAAAAAAAAAAATTATCTTTTTGTTGCCATGGATAATCAAGTGAATTGCAAAGAGATCACTAGCTTTATCAAATAACACCCCACAAATCCCAATTTCTTTCAACACTTTCTTCCATATGAAATTAACAAGCTCGCAATGAATAAATAGATGGTCTGAATCTTCATTGTCTTCCACGAGCACACCAATCCGGAGATGAGCATTTATAGTGATGCTTATTTTGAATCAAGTCGCAAGTATTGACACTCTCGTGAGCTACAAGCCACAAAGCAATCCTCAGTATAAATAGGAGAGAATCTTGGAATCACAAATGCACTTATAGGGTACAAATTGGATGTAAGATTTTGAATTATGAGGGATTTAAAGAAAGAATGAACCAAAAATTCTCCCTCGATAAGCACCAAATTCTAGTATCTAAATGTTTGGGAAGTCCTCAATTTCCTCTTCTTGAAGATTTTCACGTAAGGTAATGTTCCACACAACAATGCCATTGGAGCAAGAATGCCGTGGCATTTATTCAGATCAGTTCTATAAGAGGAGGGATAAAGATCTTTGAAATATTGGACCCCATCCATTCATCCTCCCAAATACCAAATCAAGTTCTCATCGCCCATCGTCAGAGAAACACAATGAAGAAAGGTTTTTAATCCCTTAGAAATGCATTTCCAAGGACTTCTCAAGGTCCCCGTAATAGCTACCCGGAGTCCCACCCATTGCCATTGATTCCATAAATGCTTTGAATAATAGAGTACTTTAGCACTCCTTCTCCAATGGGAATCTCCAAAGCCACTTAGCCAATAAAGTTTTATTCTTAAGAGAAATGTTATCAATGATCCAACCCCTAAAATAATTGTCCTTGGACACAAAATTTGAATCTGTAGAGGGGTACATGAGTAATCCTTCATTTAGTTAATTTAGCAGAATGCCTTGGTTGAGCAAGCAGGGCACGAGCAGGAAATATGGGAACTTTTGAAAGTTTTGGTTTGAAGGTTGAGAAGTAAGTCTTATTCAGTAAGCTAAGATTCAAACCACTTCAATAATAACCTGAGAAAAAGAGAAGTGCGAGTGCGAATGACCTCAGAGGCCACTCTCACAGACACACACAAGGTGACCACTTGGGTCACTCGTATAAAATAGATAAACTAGTGAGAGACCATAGAGGCTACTCGTGTTAACGCTGCAATTGCACATTAAAGTAATGAACAACTAATGTAGTTACTCACAAGTTTCACTTGTACAAATCCATGACAGCGAGTGACCACTAGGTCACTCGCAAGATTTCATACTTGCACAACAAGTTCCATATCTACAATACAAAAGCACTTTCCAGGCTATTGGACGACAAACAAGATACCATTTTTGTCACCGCTGACGCTCAAAGGCAAGTCAAAGGCAAGAGTGGTCAGACCGCGAGAGACAAATGTGGGGGACAAAGTGTCCCTAGGCATTTATTGCACAAAGTATTTTGGAGGCACTTGAGGACACATAAGACCTAGGATTTGCCTATAAATAGGACCTAACTTGCGCACTAAAAGTCACGATGTAACAAAATGAATGTTATGCTATGTTATTGAAGTGCTTACTTCTCTACTACCAAATAATCATTACTTTTAAAAGGCCTTAGTTAGCATTTATTGTTGTCTGGCTGCAAATATACCAAAAGTATTGTATTGTATATATTTGTTAATGATCGATATCCTTTTATAGTAAAGATCCAAGTTATTATAAAAGAAAGTTTGTTATTTCCTTAGAAAAGTCTTTCATAAGCGCGAATCACGTTTCTCCATTAATCATTATTCATAGACCCCAGTACAACTACCTCCTACATAATCCACCAACTGATTTATTTATCTTTCTCAAGCCCATATGAAAAGACGTTTCTCATTTTTTTTCAATGATTTTCACCACCATATTTTCTTTGAGCCACTCATTTCCAAATATATTTTTACTTCAATATATTAATCTGTTGCTATCACGCATGTGTCTTTATCATATAAAATTTATCCCACAATAGCTTTGGTCGATTTTCATATATCAGCTTTATTAGGAGCCACGCGTTTTGACTTAATCCAAAAAAATTAAAAAAATGAATTTCCTTCTTTATACTGTTCGACCCTTTCACTGCTCTGGCAGTTGAAGAGATATGTCTGTTAAAAGATTTTTTTTATTTTCTTCATGCGTGTAATTTAAGAAAAAAGAAAACTCTCTTACAGGCTACAGCTTCAGATCTTGTCCACTCAGCTAATGTCCTTATATATTTTCCTTGTTCAGCTTTTTCATCTCTTCTGTGTCGTCATTGGGCTCATCAAATCGGTTGTCAACTTGTTAGGATATGAGAACAAATTGTTAACATAACTATAATCAAGGTTCTAAAAAACGCGGGGCGTGATTGAGGCGTAGAGGCCAAGCCTTAAGCCTTAGAAGCGTAGGCGGGAAAAAACGTGAAAAGGCGTTTAGGCCTTCTTAATATATTTTAATATTTTTTAACCATAACAAGGCTATTAAAATACAAAAATTACACATATCATAAAAATATGTCTGAATATATGCAAATTAAAATACTATTTGATTATTTTGGATGAGATAATGGTCCGGTTTGTAAACAAATTCTTTAGAAGGCGACATCGTTTCACTAAAACATTGTTGTTTTTAGAAAAAAGTACACCTTAAGGGTTTTACCAAGAATAAGGCGTGAAAAGCGTAAGGTGATGTGTTTCTCCCAAGCCTTAAGCCTAGGCGTGCCTAGACGGAGCCTAGGCGGGTTTTTTAGAACAGTGACTATAATATATATATGCTTTATTACCCTTGAACATTGCATTTTTTTGTTGGTTTATCAGCTTTGAACCATGCGCCTAAAACAATTGGCTTACCACTGTCTTGTACGCCTAGACCAGCTAGTACCCCTCAGCTTTAGTTTTAGGTGTACTTGACCTGCTACTCCTATTGTGAGATTTATAAGTCTGTACTTGGTTCCTATGGCTAGTGACCTGTTAGTTTCAGCTTTACTTGATTTTAGGTTAAAGGTTTATTTTATTAAACCTAGACTTTCGGTTATACCATACTCTCTTGTGCTTACAGTTATATCTAGTACCTGCTATTATTCAAAGGTTTATTTTATTAAATCTATATTTTCGGCCATGCCACGCCTGTTTTGTGTAACTGTACTCACAGATCTTTATAATCTATCTCGGATCGTGTTAATAATAAATTTTTAATGTCAGTTTTATACTCGATATTTTGACTTATTACGAACTAAGATATGAAAGCCCCTTGTCTTAGCATTTTACTGGTTTTGTATGCCTGTCTTACGTGGCCTTCACTGATGTATGATTTTTAACTGCTTGTGTAGTTGTAAACAGTTCCGTCTGTTTTGATTTGTTCCATCGCTGAACCTTCTGACATTTCTCACCTACTGCAGTTTTTTTTAATCTGTACATCAGTTATTATTACTGAATCAACCTTAAGATATTTTGTCCTCATTGAATATAATATCACATCTTGGTTAAATCTTGTTTGTTCCAATAGTCTGAAGCTACTTCCTATGGTACTATCTTTGGCTTCCTCGAGACATGCACCTGAACAAAATCTGTTACATATGATTATTATATTTTCATATATTATCTTTGACAGTTTGTATGAAGTAAGTACTTATGTTGTCCAACTTATCTTCTTGATAGAAAAATATCCTTAACACATCAGTTCTATTCTTTACACAATGGTTCACCATTTACATATCAGATTTGTATTTTATCTCTTGGACTAACATTCTTTCTACAGAAAATATATGGGTCGTCTACGAAGCCACTTTCAATCACACATATTTTCAGATGTTCATTTTTGTGCTATAACAACTATATTTTTATGGAGAAGATAAAAATGAAGATTTGCATATCAGATTTGGATATTATTTTCAGCTACTCTTCTAAGCAAAATCAGGAGCATTTAATGCTCAAATTGCATGTGTCTAACAGCTAGTTTTTGAAAGACACATTTAAAGCTTTGAAGAGCTGCATTGAAGACATACTTGAATGCGAATATGATCAAGACTTGAAATATTATTGAGAGTATTTATTTTATTACTCAGCTACACGTTCAAGAGAGCAATTAATCTTATTATCTGCTCAATCATTGAAGAAGAAGACTTGTGCCTACTTCAAACATCATTTATTGAAGTCTCATTACAGAAGGAGAAACTCAGATTACAAATTGTATTTTAAGGAGTTTCAATATTGTACCTTTTACTACAAAAATTCAGATTTGTTGCGAAGCTTTGTTGAAGCTTCGGTTTGTACCGGTAATTGGTTCCTAACCGTAAGTGGGCCACGGTGGTTTGTACCGGTAATTGGTTCCTATCGGAGTTAGCTTGCAAACATTTGTACGCGGTGGTTTGATCCTACCCGCAAGTGAATCAGGTTTAGTGAAGCGCAAAGGAGACGGGGGGCTCTAGGCGCGTGGACGTAGGCCGGGATTTGGCCGAACCACGTTAAATTTCGGTGTCACTTATTTTTCGCACTTTTATTTATTTATTTGCACATGCTTGCTTGAGTTAATATTTTCAGCACACTATCTTGCAAATAAATTAGTTCCGGAATTTGACTAAATTAATTTTAAGGTTATAATAATTATTTTTGAATTAAATAATTAATTTCAAAATGTCACTTAATATTAAATACGAAAATTAATTTAATATTCCTAGTGTGTTAAAATCTGCATCTCTAATGGTTTAAATTAGTTGGTTACATTTATTTGATATTGTTGGCTTTATTCTTTATAGTTTTATTAATCTGAAATATGTCAAAGTGTTATAAATTAAATATTTATCTGAAATTTTAATCTGACAAAAAGATTGTAAAAACTCAATTCCCCCCCCCCCCCCCTCTTGAGTATAATCTGGGCAACATAATTGTTCACGAAATTCATGTTGAGGGTATGTCTATCAGTGAGGGTTTTCAAGTCGCATTTGTTATTGACAAACTTCCCCCTTCCTGGAAAGAGTTTAGAAATGGCCTTAAACATAAACGTAGGGATATGACTATGGAAGATCTCACTGTTAGACTTAGGATTGAAGAGGATAATTGCGTTAAGAAAAAAAGGGATGTTGCCATGGCTATGGCATCCAAAGCAAACATTGCTAAAAATAGTGGGGGACCAAAAATCATTTTAAGCCAAATAAGTACCAAAAGAATTTTAAGGAAAAATGAAAAACATCAAATAATTTCACAAAGCCTAAAAGTGGGATTAAGAAATTTGGAGGAGACTGTTTTGTTTGTGGTAAACCTGGATATCGAGCCCAAGACTGTTATAAAAGGAAAAATAATGACCACTTTAAACAACCTAATGGGAATGCACAAGCTTCAATTGTTGAAACTGATAACTTTTCAGCTGTCATTTCATAAGCACATCTCATTAGCAACATTAAGGATCGGTGGGTGGACACTGGGGCGACCCGGCACACCTGTGGAGACAGAAGTGTATTTTCCTACTACGAGGTGGTAGGAGGTGATGAAAAGCTCTATATAGACAATTCTTCAGTGGCGGTAGTTGCTGGGAAAGGGAAGGTGGATTTAAAATTCACTTATGGAAAAGTCTTAACGTTGAACGAAGTGCTACATGTGCCCGACATTAGGAAAAATTTGGTCTCAGGTTCGATGTGGAGTAAAAAGGGTTTTAAAATGATCTTTGAATCTGATCAGTTTGTTTTAACTAAAAATGGGTTTTTTGTGGGAAAGGGTTACATGTGTGAGGGGTTGTTCAAACTAAGTGTAACCGTTGACTCTAGTTTTTATGTAGTTAATTCTTCTGTGTATCTCTCTGATTCTTTATATTTGTGGCATAGTAGACTTGGACATGTTTATATTGCTTCACTTAGAAGATTAATGAATTTAGGAGATATCCCGAAATTACTCGAAAATGTCGAACATAAATGTGAAGTATGTGTAGAATCAAAATTCAAAAGAAAATATTTTCTAAGTGTACAACGCTCTACTGAAATCTTGGAATTAATTCATACAGATTTGTGTGACTTAAAAAGAATTCAAACAAGGGGTGGAAATAAGTACTTTATTACCTTTATAGATGATTACATGAAATTTTGTTACGTGTACCTTTTATGTTCGAAGGATGAAGCACTTGAGAAATTTAAGCTTTACAAAACAGAAGTTGAAAATCAAGTAAATCAACAAATAAAAATTGTTAGATCGTATAGAGGAGGAGAATATTTTGAGCCATTTAATGACTTTTGTAAATTGCATGGCATAATACATCATACTACTGCACCATATTGTCCACAACAAAATGGTGTGGCTGAACGTGAAAATCAAACACTAAAGGATATCGTAAATGCTATTTTAAATAGTTTGGGTCTTCCTCACAACTTATGGGGTGAAGCAGTACTTTTCGCATGTTATATTTTAAATAAAATTCCCCTTAAAAAATCTAATAAATCTCCTTACGAATTGTGGAAAGGTAGAAAGTTGTCATACAAATACTTAAAAGTGTGGGGGTGTTTAGCTAAGGTAGTTTTACCACCACCTAAATGAACAAAACTCAGACCTAAAACTGTTGATTGTGTGTTTATAGGTAATGCTAAAACAGTAGCACTTATAGGTTTCTTGTGTTTAAATCAGATGTAGATAGTGTATCTACAAATACTATTATTGAATCTCGTGATGCAGAATTCTTTGAAAATATTTATCCACATAATCCAACTACTGGATTTGAGAATGCTCCTATAAACATTAATTTACCATCTAGTAGTAGGAGAGATAATGAAATAGAAATACAAGGACCTAGAAGAAGTAAAAGGCGTAGAATAGAAACATATTTTGTGCCTGATTATATTTCATTTTTGTTTGAAGAAGATCCTCAATCTTATCACGATGCTATTATCTCTCCTGAAGTTCCATTTTGGAGAGAGGCTGTTAATAGTGAAATGGAATCTATTATGCAAAATCACACATGAAATTTAGTTAGCTTGCCACATGGATGTATAACCATAGGGTGTAAATGGATTTTTAAAAGGAAAATGAAACCGAATGGATCTATAGAAAAATATAAGGTTAGGTTAGTAGTGAAAGGTTAACATCCATCTATAAAATGGAAATTCATCAAATGGATGTAAACACTGCCTTTTTAAATGGAGAATTAGAAGAAAAAATTTATATGGATCAACCAGAAGGTTTCATCGTTAAAGTATTTGAAAATAAAGTCTGCAAGCTAGTTAAATCTTTATACGGACTAAAACAAGCACCTAAACAATGGCATGAAAAATTTGATCATGTAATGATTAATGATAGATTTAAAATAAATGAATCTGATAAATGTGTGTATTTCAAATGCCATAGAGATGCTTGTGTGATTGTATGTCTATATGTTGATGATATGATAATATTTGGATCACATGTGAGTATTATCAAAACAACAAAAAGATGTTATCTGAACAGTTTGGTATGAAAGGCTTGGGAGTTGTTGATTTTATTATGGGAATCAAAATATGACGGGATTCCGAGGGAATCAAATTTTCACAATCACATTATATAGAAAGTGTGTTTAAGAAATTCAATCAATATGAATCTACTCCTGCTAGAAATCCTTATGATCCAAATAGTAAATTAAAGAAAAATAAAGGAGAAGGTGTGTCACAACTTGAATATTCAAGAATTATTGGTAGCCTAATATATATTATGAATTGTACTAGACCTGACATTGCATATGCAGTAGGGAGATTGAGTAGATATACTTGTAATCCTAGTAATGATCACTGGAATGCACTTATTAGAGTGTTGAGATACCTGAAATTTACTTTGGATTATGCCTTATATTATGTATCTTATCGTGATGTGATTGAAGGTTATAGTGATGCTAATTGGATTTCTGATTCAGAGGAATCAAAGTCAACAAGTGGATATATATTCACATTAGGTGGGGCTGCCGTATCGTGGAAATCCTCAAATCAGACATGCATTGCGAGATCAACAATGGAGTCCGAATTCATAGCCTTAGATAAAGCAAGTGAAGAAGCCGAATGGTTGAGGACCTTCTTGGCCGACATTCCGATGTGGCCTAAACCTGTACCCGAGGTACTTATACATTGTGATTGCTAAGCAGCAATAGTAAAAGCAAGCAATAAGTCCTACAATGGAAAATCAAGACATATCCGTCGCAGGCATAATAGTGTGAGATAACTCATATCTAATGGTATTATAACCATGACTTTGTGAGGTCAAGTGATAATTTAGCGGATCCGTTAACCAAAGGGTTGTCAAGAGATATTATTTACAAAACATCGAGGGGGATGGGCTTAAAGCCTAATGAGTAGATACACCATGATGGATATCCAATCTATATGAATGGAGATCCCAGGATATAGGTTTCATGGGAAAACTAAATTGTGAGTGATTATGTGTAATCATTACAAATACTTTAAATTGTCTTATCCGTATGATGTTAATAATAGTAATGCTACATGTAATGATAAAGGATGAGTTAAACTCTTAATGAATCTATGGCTTGGATTTTCAAGCGGAATGTGACAGGACATTATTGATAGATTCACCTAAGTGAGTGTGATAGTGGGGCCGCTGCCTATGGAAATTGTGACTGAATCTCCTAGAGCGCTCATGATAATGGGATATAACTTATGGCCTTAATGAGCAAAACTGTTTTGAACCAAAAGTATATTAAAGTGTCATGTGTGTAATCTATTGAACAGGTTTACCAAACACAACTGCTCAGTTCAAGATATGTAATTCACTGAATAGTTAGTAAACCCAATGGACCAACACTAAGCAAGGTTCAAGTCCAAAAGACACCTCTGCCTACTAATGAAATTTTACTACCCAAAAATTACCTTATGTTCCTTCTTCTCGTATTTCATTCATGTGGGGGATTGTTGTGTTTTTGTGTATATTTCTTTGTGTGAATGAAATACTCACAACAAACTCTAATAGCCTAGTGGTAAGTTTTCAGATTCCTTGTGTGAGGTCTTGGGTTCAAGTCTCTCTAGGAGCACACTATATATATTATATATTAAGACTTGGGACTTGGGAACTTGGGCTTGGGTCCTAAGTTAAGACTCAATTGTAATTGTAATTTTATTTTTATTTATTTTGTTTTTATTTAAAAATTAAAATTTGTATTAACTTTTTATTAATATTATAATACATTTTTCCCTAGTGGTTGGAAATGGTTTGAGGACCAGTAGTGGCTATTTATTTTAAGCCATATGGTGGCTGTAGGGGAGGTAGTGGCTACTTATTTTAAAGCCATAGGGTGACTGTAGGTGGTGGTTGCATCTCTTTAAAAGGCCTTGCAGAATCAGAAAATAATCATTCCGAATTTTCTTCTTTCTCACTCTCAAAAATCTGTTCCTCCTCAAATCCTATTTCTGGGAAATACTGGTGTGGTTCTATTAGTTCTCCATTGTGTGCTTCAATCGGATGAACAACGTTGTTGAATACTAGGGACAGATATCTGAGGCTCGAGGCACCACTCGATTAAGTGCGGGCGATATTTTTGTCTTAGGACTGTGTCTAACACACACCTCAGCATCCAAATAAGTCGTTCTAATTTTATTGTGATATTAAATTTTCCCGTTTACGCGAGCAACATATAGCTGATCAAAGCTCCAACCTGCAACCTGCAACCCAAAAAATCATAAATACTTGTAAAGCATCACAAATTATCTCTTTATGCGCATACAACTGTATTTACGATGTTTATAGATGCAAAGGTTAAGGAGCAAAAAAGCATATGGGCCAGCGGAATGTGGCAAAACAAATAGGGATCAAATTATAAATAACTCATCGGGATTATTTTATTTAAGTCTCATCTAGTTGATCAACATGCAACTCCCATTAATTTTTAATTAACAATTATGTACCAGTATGTTTTAAACATGCTAATATAAGTCATATTTCAAAAATCTCATTTTTCAAACAGATATTTACATCTTCTTCTTACCATGTAATAAATATTTACTTTCAGAGTTGATAAATCTCCAATATTTTCTTTCAAACTTGATTCTGATTTACTTCTAGAGAAAATAGTTTAAAGTAATTACTTATTTTTGGATTTAGCTCAAACGTTAAAATCTTTTTCTTTTTCTGAAAGCAAGTATCTAATATAAAAGCAATAGTGTTCTAAATATTTGTATTTATTTTATTTAAGTGGATGTTCACTATTATTAGGACTCTATCAACTTGTACAATGAATGAGGGGTGACCTTTCGTTATTGTTACATCAATTAATGAAAAACTCTTCCTCTTTAAAATTGTCTCTCGTTGCTCTATTTCTTCATGGTACCTCATTTGCTCCAAGCCATCGTAGGCCATCGGACATTCAATTCTTGTTCTATTCCAAATGTTATTTATTTTTCAAGCACTTGATCGAGGTTTGCAATACTTTCCCTTCCATGATTAAGATAGTTACTATCGATAGTTATGATAGCTTCATGCCATAAGTTATGCAAACTACTTACAGTCATAGTAGTCATTCATCTATTATTTTATTAATGCATTAACGATAAGAAAGTTCAACTTTCACAATACTAAAAGTTACAAATGAGCAATGAATAAACACCTATTTGTAGGGAAGTGTATTTTTAGCCGCAAGTTATATTTTTAACCTTTTAACGCATGGATGATGGTTAATATTTTGTATAATATTATACAACACTGTCGTTATAAAATCAGACCGATTATTATGGAAACCATTTATATTCTGATATATTATGTAACTAAATTATTCAATTCGGTTAATAATTTATCTTCATACTTGAAACAAAATAATATGTTTTGTTTTTGTCATGTAATATTTTTTTGTTTATTATTAATTTTTTCTTCTTCAAATTAGTGTGTGAACAAATAATTAAATATTGAGACTCGAAATTGTCTAATAATTTATAATTTGGTTGGTTGAAGTTCTGAATTGTAATATAAATTTTTGGGGCATAAGGTTCCCAACTGATATATAAAATTTGGTACTTGAAGTTTTCAATTACTATTATAATTTTGAGATTTGAAGTTCCTTAATTATTATATGGACCTGAAGTTCCTAATACTATTTATAATTGCGGGCTGACCTTCTTAATATGGACCTGAATTGTTATTTAAATTATGAACTTGAAGTTCCAAATAATATATACCCTCAATCAAAGTCTGAAGTTTTTTATTATTTGTATATTAAGGTAAAGGACATTAAATATCCCCAAATAATTTATAAATTGGAACTGAAGTTCCAAATAGTTTTTTCTCTTCGTGATCAAACCTGAAGTTTTGACACAATGGGGTGGGGATTTTAAAATTCCAATATATTAATAAAATTGAACTCTAAGTTCAATTATTTTATGTGTTGAACCCAAAGTTCTCACCTATAAATAACATGAAACTCAAGTCCTAATTATTAAATCAAGGACTTAAAATTCCTAATTGCGAATATAATGTTCCAATTAGTATTGAATTATTATTTACCTTTATTACGCATTATATATTTTCTATTGTAATTTATTAATTTAACAGTTAAAAAATGTCAAATATTTCTAAACGTGAATTTGAAGTACTTGAACTTTCATTGATGAATTATCGTAATTAGTCTCAAGATGCTAAACTCCACCTCCAAACTTGGAACCTTACTGATGCAATAACACCTGCAAATACCATGTCCCAGCACGACAAAGTTAAGTCTCTCATATTCCTTAGGCATCACATACACAATGATTTGAAAAGCGAGTACCTAACTATGAAATATCTTCTAGATTTATGGAACTCCCTAAAGGAGCGTTATGACCACAAAAAATCGGTCATACTTTAATGTGCACGCCATGAATGGCTGAACTTGAGATTTTAAGATTTTAAAATTATGTCTGAATACAATTCTGCTATGTTCAAAATTATCTCCAAGCTAAATCTATGCAGGAAAAGGGTAGAAGATGTAGATATGTTGGAGAAAAAACTTTTTTCCACTTTTCATGCCTCGAATATGCTTCCTCAGCAGCAATATCGAGAGCGAGAGTTTCAAAGGTACTTGAAACTAATCTCATGTCTCCTAGTTGTCGAGCAAAACAATGACTTACTGATCAAGAATCATACTTCTAGACCCACCGGATCTGTAGCACTACCTGAAGTGAATGCTAACTCTGCTAAGAATAATAAAAGAGGCCACTTAAATATGCGATGAGGCCGTGGCAACTCTAGAAGAGATGGTCACCAAAATCAAGTCCCTAAAAAGAATACAAATTTCAAGAACCACCGGAAGTGGAATGATCATAATAATAAATGGAATTAGAAGTCAAATACACAAAATCTAAATGATATTTTTCATAGATGTGGCCGTAGTGGGCATTGGATATGTACCTTACATTCGTCTAAGAAATTGGTGAAAAAACATTTGGCCTTGAAAAAGGGAGTGGATACTAACATTATGGAAGGTCCCGAAGACCGTTGGGGACTTGATGATACTGATCTCAATTTTAATTATTTTTATGATGAAGCATTTAATAACATGCTTGGAGAACCATCTAAGACGGTACTGAATACCTAAATGATTATTTTTATTTATTTATTTATTTATTTATTTATTTATTTATATTCTTCATATTTACTATTGAGACATTAGAACGTAAACAATTTTATTATCATTAATATCTTTATTTGATCATTTATTAGTTAATGGAATGGTTTTGATAATTTTTTACAATGCTTATATGATTGGTGGATTGAATTTAATTTATATTTACTCATGTAAAGATATGGATCCGAGAGTAATATCAATCGATGATACTTGTCTGGTAAACAATGGGATAACCCGCACCATTTTGAAAAACGCAAAGTTTTTCTTAGACTTGGTATACAATACATCTAATGTTTCCACTATAGTTGTACCTACTAAGATCATTGAAGTCTCTAGAAGTGCCCACATGGTGTTACCTAATGGTACCCACTTATTCATAAATAATGCTATGTACTTAAGAAATTTCAGAAGAAATTTATTGACTTTTAAGGGCATAAGAATGAACGAGTATCATATGGAAACATGAAATGAAGGTTATAAAGAGTTCATTTGCATTACTTATACTGTTGGAAGCCATAAGCTCACATTAAAGAAGTTGCATGCACTATCCGTAGGGTTATACCATACAATAAATAATGTTGTAGAATCACATATTGTCCGGAAGCTCACTCGTCATAATAATTTGATATTGTGGCATGACCTCTTAGGTCACCCTGGATCAAACATGTTGCGTGGAATCATAAATAACTTGCATGAGAACTCATTGAAAAATATACAACCTGCCTTACACGATGATCATTTTTGCACCCATTGTTCTGAAGGTAAATTAATCATTAAGTCATCTTTTCTTACAATAGTATCTGAATCACCATATTTTTTACAAAGAATATAAGGGGGTATTTGTATGCCAATCCATTGTTTTAGTAGACCTTTTAAATATTTTATGATTTTAATTGATGCATCCACTCGTTGGTCACATGTTTGTTTGTTATCTACTCGCAATTTGACCTTTGCAAAATTACTTTCTCAAATCATTAAACTTAGTGCACATTTTCCTTTCCAACACATTAAATCCATCTGTTTAGAGAATGCAGGAGAATTTACTTCTCAAGTTTTTTTTATAGCTGTTGTTTAATAAAAGGAATTCATGTTGAACACCCAACCCCCCATGTCCACACCCAAAATGGTTTATATAAGTCTTTAATTAAACGTTCGCAACTTATTTCACGACTTTTACTTATGCAATTCAAACTCCCAGTCTCTTCTTGGGAACATATTATCCTACACGCTGCTAAGTTAATTAAGTTTTGGTCCACTGCTATCACCCATTATCACCCTTTCAACTTATCTGTGGATGTCAACTAAATATATTGTAGAGGGGGCTTGAAGGTAATCCTGAGATTGGAGATAATTCCCCACTAATGACAGTGTTTGGGATTAAGACAACAAGGCAGCTCAAGCTTCTTAATGAGACAACTCAGTGAGGCAGCTTGGCGTAGCAGCTCATACTTTAGCTTGTTGTGTTACTTAGTCATATTGTACCTTTGTTTATATTGACTATGAGTTATAACGATTGTAATGATGTAACGAGTATAATGATTTTTAGTGTGAGGTCGAATGGTACTCGTAAGAGACCAGGCTTAGCAGGGCCTGGGAGAGCTTTCATGCTCTATCAAACGACCTCGCCGTGGGAACTTTAGAGGGACTTGGTTTGGAGGATTGAGAAGTGAGGCACCGTTGGGGCTTGTCCTAACCATCTTAGATACACCTGCTAAAATACCAAAACACCTTGACCGTGGAACCTTGGGCGGAGCAGCCTTAGGTTCCATCGAGTGTTGAGTTGTGAACCAAATAATTCTCTACTTAATGTCACATCTACTTTATGTGATGTCACTATACAGATAGGCAATGTCAAATCTGCATTTGAGTAAACCACCATGGTATTTGGGGCTGTCAGACAGTTGGTGAGCCACCTCTATGACGACAGCCCCCTGACACATAGTGATTAGGCAAAAGGCATTCTTGGCATTTAATGTTTATGACGTGGAACTAACTAGTACATCAGGCATTTAATGTTTGTGACATAAAGTATGAGGGATGTATTTCACATGTATTAATAACTGAGTTACCTCGGGAGTGGTGTGGGGTCTATTTAAGGATCCCAACCACCTCTGGGGATATGATGTTCCTTTTCTGAGTTCATAAGTTATTACTAGAGAGACATAAAAGAGAGATTTATTACAAACAAGAGAGTTTACTCACCCACCATTGTCATTTATTACGAAGCATTAATACTTGACAAAGATCCTTAAGGGTGGTTGAGGTGTTTAGCTGCCTGCCAAGGTGTATCTAGGGTACTCATTTTATCTCTCCCTCTAAATGAGTCGCTTATGAGTTCATTATTATCTTCTGAGTTATACACGAGAGATTTCTGAGTTCAAACTGAGTTTATCTACACTAAGTTGTGTTTGCGTGTCCTACAGTTAACCAATAGTGTTGCTAGTTAACTTATCATTACTATACTCAAAATGGGTTACGCTTACATCTAATCTAAAGTACCCTCTTACGTTTGGCGACTCTGCTGGGGAGGCATTCTTCTAAGCAAGGAGTATGGCGCAGGATAAAGTTAATCGAAGACTTAACTTTGATGACATTCAACACAATGAAGAACAGGTGCTGAGAGAGCTGGAGGATTCAAGGGACGAAGCCTCTCGACTAGAGGTACCTCCAATTTAAATGGGGACAGGTGTCCTAGGGGTGACACAAGCTTCTACGAGCGCTGGGTTGGGACCAACCCAAGTGGCACTCCTCATGAATAAATTTTACAAGTTTTTCCAAACTCCTGTAACTTCAACGGTGTTGGTAGGATTTGAAGCCAACTCCTTCGTGACACCAGGGGCAGCCCCAACGACCCCACCAAGTGCAGTTCTATTAGGAACAGTTCCAACAAGTATACCCCCTATTGCAAATCCAACGATGGGAACTCCAGGAGTATCAACTGTTCCAACTGTGATGATTTCTCTAGCTGCAACAGACACTCCGTCTATGGTCCCTCTGGTCATTGCTTCAACGACATCAACTATGGAATAAATTATGAAAGAGATGCTGAAGTTCATGCAAGCTTCCTCGCAATCTGCTGGCGAGGTAGCTTCAATTTATGATGACTTTCAGATGCTTTACCCCCAGGAGTACAATGATGAGCCCTACTCAAAAAATTATATTCCTCATATATTTGAAAAATATACAGGAAAGGGTGGGAACCCGAAAGAGCACATTAAACGCTTCGTGGAACATTTGGGGGCGCACTGCAATAATAAGAAACTCAAGATGAGGGAATTTTCTAAATCCTTAACCTATAAGGCATATACCTGGTATTCTCACTTAGCTCCTAAGAGTGTTTCCACATGGGAGGAGATGCACATTTTATTCGTCTAGAAATTCTTTCTGGCGAAAGATGGGTTCACCTTGACCCAACTGGGGAGAGAGAAGCAACGACCAGGGAAGATGTAGTGGCATACGTTTGAAGGTTCAGGGAAAGGTCCCTCGATGTGAGGGAGGCGGCCAAAGAATCCAAACTGTTGCAGATCTATAAGGAAGGACTGCTTCCTGAGTACATCTGTCATCTTATTAACGAGACGCGCGAGGGGACTTTTGTAGCGATCCTAAAAGCAGTAAGGAATATCTCGTTGGTTGTACGACCAAACCTAGTGGTGGGTCCCATGATGTTCAGGCAGTCGATACAACCTTTGGGAGGGAGGTCTTAGCCCCCACAGGTGGGATATACTGAAGGAATAGATGGGGGCAGAGTAATGAAGAGGGACAACAAGAGGAAGTTTGGGAGAGACATGGAAGACCCACCATCGTTGCCTTATATAGTAAAAGACGTTGTCAGCTGTTATAATGCCATGATTGAGGGAGGAACGGTGTATGAACCAAAGGGTATCCCCATTGGGGAACCAGACACTACAACTAAGGCGAATCCTAAATATTGCCAGATTCATCTAAAGATCCAACATCTAATAGAGATCTATTTCACGCTAAGAAGAATCATTGACAAATATGTGAAGGTAGGAACGTTGTAAGTCCCTCCACAAAATGTTAAAAATAACCCACTCCTAGCACATGGGACTAATCTGGTGGTGGCCTACGACGAGGAGGCAGAGAGAGAAGCAGGGGAGCTAACGACGGAGCAGGAGGAATTTGAAGAATCTTTGGAAGATTGCACTAGGGGAATGGCTAACGTAGTGTTAGCTTATGATGAAGCAAGTGCTAAAGATACGAACGTATATAGCGTTTAAGGTGAAGAAGTAGACCAAGCTATAGAATACTGTGCAGTTTCAAAATCCCAAAAATTTGCCTAGTTCTTTGACCAGGTAGGGATACAAAAGGAGAGTAGATTGGAGATAACCCAGGAAGTCCTTGATATTGTGATGAAGAATGCAGTCCCTTCGCTGAGATGGAAAGGACCCATGGCTAGGTTGGTAAAGAGGTTTTTGTCAGAGATAACTTTCAGTGATGCAGATGGGGACGTGAGATTCCCTCATAATAGGCCATTGTATGTGACTGCCAGCATCAAAGGGGTTAGCTTTGCAAGGGCTCTTATGGATGGGGGAGCCTCCATTAATATTATGTCAATCAACTCTTTCCACACAGCTAATATTCCGGAGGAAAGATTAGTCCCCAAGCCTTTAGTGATTTCAGGTTATGACAACTAGTCTTCCAAGTCCATTGGTTAGGTGAACGTTGGGATTATGATGGGAAATATGATTTCACACATCAAATTCCACGTGATAGAGAGTATAACTTCATGCCATCTGTTGATAAGAAGGGTGTGGAGGCATAACCAAGGGATAGTTCCTTCGACGTAACACCAATGCAGCAAGGCGAATGTCAAGGGAACAGAGGTGACCATTAGAGCTACGAAGAGTCCCTTCATTGTTGAAGAAGATCACCTGGTAGATGCAGCGTTATACACAGAATTGGAGGAGACATCGGAGTCCTAACGAGAAGAATGAAGGGAGTGTGGGTTCCCTCGATTAGAGAAAGGATGGGGACCTTAAATGAGCAGAATAATGAAGTTACAAACAGTAAAGAGTGATGGAAGAAGAAGCCCAACAGGTGGTCCCTCGTCATCAAAACATATCAAAATAACTCAAAGACAGAATGAGGCCCAGAATGGATCCAATGGAGAATGAGGTCCAACGACAAAGTTTGTTGAGTCGATTTTCAGGAGGAAGAGTTACTGAGGCTTATAGAGAGAAGAAGAGGAAGGCAGTTGCAACTGCCAGCAAACAGTATAAAAAGGTTTTTACTGAAGAAGGAAAGGTGGTTTATCGGTTATAATGATGTGAACGGACGACCGAAGAAACTGATAATGAGATTGACTTGATATATGAGTGTTTTATGGTGGATCAACGGGGGCAATGTATAGTGATAGATAACTACAACATATAGGATTTTGTGGAAGATGTTATCGAAAAACCAAACTATATGGCAGATCAACCAAAGTGATAGGCACAAGAGTTGGAGAAATTGAACCTGGTGAAAGAAGGGGATGGTCCAAGGCCCATTTTTATCTCGAAGGACCTCAGTAAGGAGAAACGAGAGGCCTTGGTTGAGTTGATTCAGGATTTCATAGACGTCTTTGCATGGAACTACACATAGATGGAAGGGCTGGATGGGGAAGTAAGCTGCCACAAGTTGAACGTGATGCCTTCAACTATTCTGATGAAGTAAGCAACGAGAACGTACAAGCCTGAGTTGGACATGAAGATCAAGGAAGAGGTCCAACGCTTATTGATGGCAGGGTTCATCAAATCGATACATCACTCACTCTGGTTGTCTAGCATTGTCCCGGTGGGAAAAAAAGACAAAAATCAAATAAGAATCTGTGTGGATTTTAGAGACTTGAATAGGGAGTGCCCCAATGATGAGTTCCCTCTACCCTCCATCGATAGCTTAATAGATGTGACGGCTGGTCATGAGATGTAAAGCTTCATGGATGGGTATGTAGGGTACAACCAGATCAAGATGGACAATACGAATGCAGAGAAAATGGCATTTAGAACCCCATTGGGCAACTTCATGTACAAAGTAATGTCGTTTGGACTAAAGAACACTGGGGCTACTTACCAAAGAACAATGGTGGCCATTTTCCATGACTTCTTTCACAAATTTATGGAATTTTATGTGGATAATTTGGTCATCAAATCAAGGAAGGAGGAGTCCCATCTGAGCGATTTGTGGAAGGTGTTTGCTCGATATGGAAAATATAAGTTGAAAATGAACCCACCGAAGTGCGTATTCGAATTAACAAGTGGAAAATTGATGGATTTCGTGGTTGAACGATAGGTGGTGCAGATGGAACAGGATAAACAGCGAGCGATCTTGAAAATGCCAAGTCTAAGAACGACGAAGGAGCTGAAGAGTTTCCTCGAAAAAGTTTCCTACCTTATGAGATTTATGCCGGGATTAGCCGAAATAACACATCCATTGATGCAACTTTTGCTAAAGAACACAAAATTCAAGTGGGAGGAGGTTCACCAAGAGTTCCTCACTGGGGTAAAGAAGCTGCTCGTTTCACCACAGACTATGGTTCCCCCAAAGGCAGGAATACCGTTGCAGCTATATCTCACATCCACCACGAGGTCCGTTGGAGCTCTGTTGGCGCAAGAGATTCATGGGCAAGAACGACCAGTCTACTATCTTAGTAGAATCATATATGGGCCGGAGGTTAGGTATAGTATATTGGAAAGGCACCATTTAGCCTTAGTCTTTGTAGCGCAAAAATCTAGACATTATATGCTATGTTTTACAATTCATATTGTAACCAGATGTGATCCTATTAAGTTTTTGCTGGAAAGAACTATATTGATTGGTAGGGAAGCTAGGTGGTTCCTCACCCTCTTAGAATATGACTTGAAGTGTATGGTCCCTCGCGCAATCAAGAGCCAGGCATATGCAGAACTCTTGGCAATCTTCCCCTCTGGGACGTTTGAACCACTTAGAGAGAGTATTATAAGAGACGACTTGCAAGACAATTACTTAGATGGAAGTGACGAAGAATGGACTATGCAGTTTGATGGATCTTTGATCGAAAAGAAATGAGGAGAAGGGGTTATTCTTTCAAGAGGAATGAATGATATTTATCTTTTTTACAAGTTAGATTTCCCTTGTTCCAACAATGAAGCAGAGTATGAAGCGTTGGTACTGGGGTTGCTGGAGGCCCTTCGAAGGGAATTCGTTTGCTTTGCATCAAGGGTGATTCAAACTTGGTGATTCAGTAAGTGAATGGAGAATACGCGTTGAAACACATGAGTCTGGCACCATACAAAACAGTCATTTAGAGGCTTCTCAACTAGTTCCATCAGATCAAGATCAAGAGACATCCCTGAACGATGAGCCGCCATCCAAACGCCTATGCCACTATTGCTCAGAAGATGGTCATGAGATACGATACAACTACAGTTGTGATCCAACGAAGAACAGCTCCCTCGGTGGTACAAATAATTCTATCGATGGAGGAGGACACTGACTGGAGGGGAGAGATTAGAAAATAACTGGAGTCTGGGGAAGGAGCGATGTAGCTGAGGGAATTAGCCTAATACTTTACAAATTAGGGAAACCGTTATTTTAGAAATGCGGGAGGATGGTTATCAAGATGCATTAGCCCAGAAGAAGCATAAAGGAGGTTGAAGAAAACACATGAAGAGCACTGCAAAACAACTGAGATACCTCTTTATAGAAGAATTCAAAGGGAGGGATATTTCTGGCCTTGAATGAAACAGGACGCAGCAGAGTTATAACGGAAGTGAGATAGGTGCTAACTATTTTTTGAGGCAGCAGAATGTCATTTCGTTGAAGCTCAATTAGACTAGAGGCAACCCTATATTGGCTTCATTAAATATGGAATTATCCCAATAGAGAAAATTCATGTGATGGGACTTAAATGAAGGGTCTCGAGGTTCTACGTTCAAGAGGGGCAACTTTATCAAAGGGGTTACTTCAACAGGCCATTATGTTACATCATAAAGAAAGAAGCAGCCGAAGTCCTCAAACAAGCGCACGATCAAGATCACATAGGAGGGTCCAAGTTGTATGACCAGTTAATGATGTTGGGATATTATTGGCCAACGATGGAGAAGGACTCTTCTGAGTTCGTTCAAAAATGTAAGGCTTGCCAACTTTATGGAAATATGATCCATGCCCAATCGGTGGATCTACACTCCCTGGCGACGCCTTATCCTTTTCACACTTGGGAGTTTGACCTAGTAGGGGTGATACATCCTTATTCGAGGGGGAAGATATGGATATTAGGATCAATGGAGTGCTTTACAAAATGGGCTGAAGTGATACCACTAAGAAGGGCAACAACAGAGGTGGTGAGTAACTTCATAAGAGAATACATCATTTGCCATTTTGGGATTTCAAAGGTTATTCTCTCAGATAATGGAACCCCCTTCATCAATTCAGAGGTGATAATGCTCACAGACAAGTACTCCATTGTTCATCATACTTCAACAATGGCATACTTAAAGGGAAACGGTCAAGCCGAAGCAACTAACAAAACCTTGGTTAATATTTTGGCAAAAATGATGGAGGATTATTCAGGATCGTGGGATGATAAGATACCAACTATATTGTGGGCATATCGAACAACCAAGAGGAAGCCCACAGGGTATACTCCGTTCTCCCTAGTTTATGGGGCTGAGGTGATTCTCCCAATAGAGTTGGAAGTTTCCTCTGCTCGATATGCCTTGTGAATTAGCATTCTCCCTTTGAACAAACATGTGCAGTTGGAAGCATTAGACGAACAAAGAGATAATGCGATGCAGCACTTTCAAATGTATGCGAAGCAGCTCTCCAGGGCATAAGATAACTTTGTGAGACCAAGGAAGTTCGTGGAGGTAGACCTTCTTTTGAGGGCAACAGTGAAGCACATCAGGGGACTTCCTCTACCTAAGTTTGTAACTAATTGGGAGGGACCTTTCATTATAAAATAATCTCATGATTCAGGTTATTTCTTAATTTCTAATATGGAAGAAGACAATCCATTCAAGATTAACAATAAATGGTTACAAGTCTATCATGTGTAAGTAATTAAGTTTAGACCATTGTTGTATCTAGCTATTGTTATGAATATACAAGTCATTTTTTTATTACAATTTGAGTGGAGATGAAAGAATTGTAGAACTTCATAATAAATGCAAACAACAACAGCACAAAGAAATGGCATGGGAAAACATACATCTTTTTCATTCATTTCAAAACTTTGGGGCATTACAAAATTGGGAGCTACTACCCAAGAATTACATAAAAAGAAAAAGGAAAATGTATACAAAAGTTCATTGGCCTAAGAGGAACCACAGGTCTGGAGCAGGGAAAAAAATCTCCGGGCAAGCCCGAAAAAGCTGCTAGGCAAGACTGTTAGGCGTTAATAGAAACCTCCAATCTCGTTTGTGCTTGTGTACGCTCAATAAGGAGTTTCTCTCATTTCAGCTTCACTAGATGCAGAGCTTTTTCGATGTCCTCCAACTCCTTATTGACAATTTTAAGTAGAGGTGCTAGCTCAGCCAACTTAACTTCCTTAGCCCATTGATCCTCCCGATGTTTCTGTAGTAGTTCCCTCTGACTATCCAGTCATTGGCTATTCAATGTCTTTAAGTGCACAATCATCCAGTCAAAATGAAAGCCATTTCGACCCAACTCCCTCAGATAACCCATGAATTGGTTGAGAAGAGGTCTGGTAACATTCGCGGTAGGAGTGTTGACGATATCAGTGACAATGATCGCCATGCCCTGAAGTCTATGGCTCATCACGGGGATATTGGAACGCAGGCAATCCATAGTAAAAGTCTCAGGATGGTGGCTTGCAAGCTGCTTAATTATCAAATGATGGATGGCAGGCATTTGAGGAGAATGTTGAAGGACCATGGGTCAAAAGTCGTGAGGAGCTAAGTTAGGCGGAGGAAGCTCACAACCAGATTCGCCATCATCAGCAGCACCAGTCGTGGAACCTTGGTCATCGCGATTAGAATCTTCTGAAATAGAGGGTTCCCGATGGGGGGAAAGAACTGGTGGAGATTTCTCTCCCGTCGAAAAAGATTCACGTGCAACGTGAGAACAGGTAGAAGAAACAATGAGTTTGTGAAAAATCTTAACAAGTGTTTTCATTATTAAGTCACCTTTATAGGTGGAGTTTGCAAAAAATCTTAACAAGTGTTTTCATTATTAAGTCACTGTTATAGGTGACATTTGTGAAAAATCTTAACAAGCATTTTCATTGTTAAGTCACTGTTATAGGTGGAGTTTGCAAAATATCTTAACAAGCGTTTTCATTGTTAAGTCACCATTATAGGTGGAGTTTGCGAAAAATCTTAACAGGTGTTTTCATTGTTAAGTCACCGTTATAGGTGGAGTTTGCAAAAAATCTTAACAGGATTTTTCATTGTTAAGTCACCATTATAGGTGGAGTTTGCAAAAAATCTTAACAGGTGTTTTCATCGTTAAGTCACCGTTATAGGTGGAGTTTGTGAAAATTTTAACAAGTGTTTTCATCATTAAGTCACCGTTATAGGTGGAGTTTGCGAAAAATCTTAACAGGTGTTTTAATCGTTAAGTCACCATTATAGGTGGAGTTTGTGAAAATATTAACAGGTGTTTTCATCGTTAAGTCACCGTTATAGGTGGAGTTTGTGAAAAATATTAACAAGTGTTTTCATCGTTAAGTCACCGTTATAGGTGGAGTTTGCGAAAAATCTTAACAGGCGTTTTCATCATTAAGTCACCGTTATAGGTGGAGTTTGCGAAAAATCTTAACAAATGTTTTCGTTGTTAGGTCACCGTTATAGGTGGAGTTTGCGAAAAATCTTAACAACTGTTTTCGTTGTTAAGTCACCATTATAGGTGAAGTTTGCAAAAAGTCTGAAAAATGAGACTCTTTTAGATTGTACATTGTCAAGAATAAATGAAAAACAACATGAGACGAAGAGAAATAAGCGAAGTACCTCAACAATGGCTAGAGTAAGAACAGGAGTCACCAAGGAGGCCACAACAGTGGGAACTGTTGGGGGCAGGCTTACCTCCTGAGAAGCCTCAACGACACCCTTAACTAAAGAAGACTTAACTTTCCGTAAATCTCCTTCGCCAATAAAAGGTACTAAGGCCAACATAGGAGCCCCACCTGAGGAGGACATTCGACCCCCAAGTGATGACCCAATGTTGGTGGATTTAGAGGAACCATCACGCTAGGCATAAATATCAACCCTGACCTGGGGGATAGGCAGACCACCAAGAGGAGAGGGTGGGTCAAGATCTGGAGAAAACTAAAAAAAAAATGAAGCTAAGTGTTAAAAATGGGGAATAAGTACAGAAAAAAGGAGAAATACCTCTAAGAGTTACTTACCTTAGTTATGGTACCAAAGAGGGAAACTGCAGTTAGGGGTCTCGTCAGCACAGTGGGAACAAGAATGTTAGCTAACAAAGATGCCATTTCGACCTAAGGCATCCCAATATATTAAAGTTCATCACGTTAAAAAGAAAAAAGGGGTAGAAGAGAGAAAATATGTCAGACCTAACAAGTGATTGGTAATATGTTACCTCGAGGGAACTTTCTGCAGCTGGAACGATGGGCTGAAGAACCTCGAGCTGAGGTGATAATTCAGAAGAGGCCGGGGGAGTTATCTCTGGTTGAGAAGAGATTCCCACAGACTCAACGGAATCACCCCTGCAACAGCATCCTCGGCATGTTATGAGGCCGAATGGCGAGAGTAAGTAATCCATATTATAGGGGAACAGGGAGGAGCTACATCGGTCTAAGTGGAATTGAAACGTCCCCCCACGAAAGGGCTCGCAGGGGGCTAGGTCTTTCTTCTTCAACCTCCTGCACCAAAGTTGTAAAGAGTTAAATAGATGCATCTTGCCTTAGAAAAATGGGAGTAAGAACAACAACACATATGCATACCTCGGATCCAGAGGGAGAATGGGAGGATATAACCGCTGGCGAAGGAGGAGAGGAGGAAGCAACAGAGAGAGTTGGAGGGAGATGTACATCTGGAACTCGTTTCCTTTGGGACTTGGTACCCAGAGTCTTCTTCCTCGCAACCGCATCACCTGTACTTCGAGGAACCTTTGAACTCTTCTTTCTCTTTGACCCTGATAGTGGGGAAGGTAGTAGACAGAGGAACGACGGGAGCGCATCATTGAAACTCGGTATTTATTCATTCTACCTCATCCTGAACTTTCCTTTTCAACTCCTCACTCATTTTTACAGACATGGGAAGAGGAACGGAGGCGATGGGGAATGCCTCTAAAGGAGTTTGAGGCTGAGTTTGAGAGTTAGACTTTGAGGAAGTCCCACTCTTGAACTTCCTAGTTTTTTTGGCTGGTGATTGGGAAGGCCCTTCGCCAGAAGATACTTCAGTCATAGGGGCAGGCTGTTTAGGGGTTGCATTGGTCTTGGATTTGGGCGTAGTAGTAGGGATCATTGGGCAATAAAGGGGTAGCTTGAGGGGAGGATCTTTAATGGTCTTACTCAGAGGGAACTCAACTCCAAGAATAGAGTTGCCTTTGAGGCCCAATTCCAAGGCAGAGAAAGAAAGAACTGGGGGATACTGGGGGGGGGGGGGGGGACTTTTTATGAACTCGTGAATCATGGCCAGTTGCATCAACCGAAATTTAGTGGCAAAAGAGGTAGGCATGTCCCTTTTCCTAGTAGCACTGGGGAGGTTGACTCGACCATCCATAGTAGAGGTCACGCCAAGTACCACTGCAGAAAGGTAGAAGCTGCAAGCCTCATCAAAAGTAGACCTCCTATTCGTTAACTAAAATATAGGTCGAGGAGCCCATTGATCAAACCCGAACTGCCTGCTACACCTATCGGGGTTATAAGGTTTAGAAGTATATCCTCATTCAGTAAAGGAAGGAAGAAACCCATGTATCCCATAAATTATCTTTTTTTTTAACAAAATCACTTTATTCATAAATTCCTCACCATATACAATATATGTTCAATAGTATTCTAGCAAAATGATTCCCCATCAAAATATATATTACTAAAATATCATTTACGCTCCATAGATGAATACCGTTTATCTTGAAAATAATTCTTTACCCAAAAATTAAACTTTT